>JAOANR010000014.1:4750731-5425357 GCA_030278955.1 Hygrophila difformis | reverse complement strand
TCTACAAAGTCATCTTGAGCATGAGAGTCAGATTTCTGCAAATCTTCAATTGTCTGATTTTCCATGAACACAACATCACGACTCCTTACGAGCTTCTTTGTAGCTGGATCATACACAATCTATAGCCAAACTCATCTTGACCATAGCCCAAAAAGATGCACGGCTTGCTTTTCACATCAAGCTTTGATCTTTCATCTTTTGCGAACATGAACATAGCTTTGCAACCAAAGACTCTTAAATGATCATATGACGAAGTTTTTTACCTTTCCAAACTGCATCTGGAACATCTCCATTAAGAGCAACAGTGGGAGTCAAATTATCACATTGTGTAGCTGTCAATAAAGCCTTCACCCCAGAAGGACTTAGGAAGTTTTGACTCTGCCAGAAGACATCGAAACTCTCTCCAATAACTGTTCGATTATTCTCTCAGCTAACCCATTCAACCTGAGGTGTCCTTTGGAGGTGTCTTTTGATGTCCGAATCCCCTGTTTCCTGCAATAATCCTCAAATGGTCCCACGATACTTCTCCCCCCGTTATATTTCGGATGCACTTCAACTTTCTTCCAGTTTGCCTTTCAACTAGAGCCATGGAAATCCTTGAACTTATCAAGTACTTGATTCCTTTGATCTCAACACATAGACCCATAGCTTTTCCTGAAATGATCATCATAAATGTCCACAAAATAAAGATGCACCACTAAATGAGTGTACCTTCAACGGACCGAAAGACTATCGGATGCACCAAGTCCAGTAAATTCTGCATTCGTCGAGGGTTGATTAAGTCTTGAATGAAACTCAGGTCGTTGCTTTCCTGCAAAACAATGTGCACATATCTCCAAATTTGCATTATTCAATCCAGAAATGGCATTTTTTCTCACCAGAGTTTCGAGGCCTTTAGCACTTATGTGACTCAACCGTCTGTGCCATAATTCAGGGGAATTCTGCTTCTCCACCAGGTTCACAGCATCACTGGAAACTGAAGCTTGCAACGAATATAATTTTGATCTCAGTATTTTACCTTTAGCAACCACAAGAGATCCTTTATTCAGTTTCCATATACCATCACAGAAATTATTTCCATAACCATCTTTATCAAGTCTCCCAACAGAAATCAGATTCATACGAATATCCGGTGCATGTCTGACATCCTTCAATCGCAATATAGATCCATTGGCCATCTTCAAACAAATATCACCTGTGCCCACAACTTCAGATATACCATTATTTCTCATCCTTAATGAACCATACTTACCAGCATTGTAAGTAGAAAAGAAATCCCTTCTTGATGTGACATGGACTGCAGCACCTGTATCAGCAAACCAACTAACATCAGAGGAAACTGTATTCACTGCATTTTCATCAAAGACAACAACGAGATCATCTTTTGTAGTCGTGGCAACATGACTGGTATCCTCAGACTTTCCTGCACCAGCATTCCTGTTATCATTCTTCCACTTGAAGCAATATTTCTGGATATGACCCTTCTTGTGACAGTAGTGACACTCAACATTCTTGTATCGAGATTTGGACTTGCTCCTTTGTCTGCCCTTATCAACATTTCTGGTTTTCTGTCTCCCCCTATTATCTGCAACAAACAACTCATTCTGTGAAGATGATGAACCTTGAGTTTTTCTTCTCATCTCCTCATTCATGATTCCACTTTTGGCATAATCAAGAGTCATTGCACCATCAGGAGCAGAATTAGTGTGTGACACCCTGAATGTCTCCCACTTATCAGGCAAAGTATTCAGCAACCATAATCCAAGAATCTCATCATCAAATTTCACTCCAACATTTGACAATTGATCCAATAACCCCTGGAACTCATTCACATGGTCAGCGATAGGAACATCTTCCTTACACCTCAATTGTATCAATTGTTTCAGCAAGAATAACTTATTATTCCCCGTCTTTGAAGCATAAAGCTTTTCAAGCTTATCCCACAATGTCCTTAGCATGCGTCTCATTAGCAACCAAATTTAACACATTATCATCGACCCACTGTCGAATAAAACCACACACTTGTTGATGCTCAAAAGCCCAATCCTCATCCGATTTAGATTCTGGCTTCGAAGTAGCAAACACAGGTAGATGCAAACTTTTTACAAATAGAAGATCTTTCATCTTCCCCTGCCATTTGTGATAATTCATCCCATTCAACGAAATCATCCGGCTTGTGTTAATTTCCATAATTCTAACAACAACAATAGCTCTGATACCACTCTGTTGGGAATTCACCAAACACTTCACAAGTTCAAAATTTGCAGCGGACAAACAATTCCCAAGTTGTTAGAATTTCGCAGGAACATTAACAAAAAACAAGCAAGCAATGAACACAAGGATTTACGTGGAAAACCCTTCCAATTCGAAAGGTAAAAACCACGAGGCTCTTGAGCCTATCTCAAATCCACTATCACCAAAGGAGATTACACCAAAGTCTGCTCAAATCACAACAAAAGATGTGGCCTTACAACAACACAAAGTCACCACAATCTCAACTCCACCAAGAACACCAAATCGAAATAAGACCTCAAAACTGCAGCCCCGAACAGAAAATTATACAAAAATTTCTAACCGTTGAAATTCGATTTCCACCGTACAAAATCAAGAACAAGATGTCCCGCACCTGCTGTAAAAATTTCAACCCGATCGGACAAGGTTTGGTGTGCCGATTGGCCGGAAATCAGAAACTGGACGCAGTCCCCTGGTTGCTGCGTTTTTCTTCCTGTTTTCTTTTATGGCTACTGTGTTGTGTGTTATGTATTATTGGCAGCTTCTCTCATCTTTTTATTCTTCTTTGGCAGCTCAATTTAATAATACACATGGGTGCCCATTTCATTTAATTTTGTTGACTTGTTGGGCATAGTTGGGAGGACCCAACATGTGGGAATGCCATTACTAGGAATCTAAGATTAATGAGAATATGAGATTACCGGGAATCTTATTTTTTGCCATTTTAACATTTCTATGTTTGGTTGAGTTGGGAATTTTATATTTTCAGTTCAAACTAATTTACAACAATGTACTTACTTTTAAATTAAAAAATATTATAAATATGACGTTCTACTAAACAATAAAAAAAATATTTAAACATAATTGTTTTTGTCCAAAAAAAAGAAATTATACGTAATTTATTTTATGACAATTATTATATTTTAGCTGAATCATTATTAATTTAATTTATCTAAGTTATTAAGTATTGTTTAATTTAAATGAATAAATTTAAAAACAAAAATTTAAATAAATATTGAAGTTTTGAGAGACCCCTTTTATAATTTTAAATGAAAATACTTATAAAATGTGAGCCCTTTTGTAATTTCTTACATATAAAATATTTTATATTTTAAGGTATAAAAGATAATCTAATATAACATGCATGCAAAGATTCCCGTAATCTAAGATTACCTCGGTTTTGGATGAGAATCACATTCCCACCCAAATGTCTCAACATTCACATTGTGGACTGTAATCTAGATTACCAACTCTAACATTCCTCCAACCAAACATGATAATGCTAGATACCTTACACAAGATTCCCACTGAGAATTTTACATTCCCGAATTGAACGGCCCCTTAGGGAGAAAATAAAATAAAAGAAACGAGAATTTTTTTTTTAATAGTAGTAGGTACCATTTTCAAATGCAAATCCAGTGAAGGAAGAGCAGCCAGGGCCTCCAGTGAGCCAAAGGACGAGAGGGTCGTTTTGAGGATCGGACGCCGATTTGACAAAGTAATAGAAGAGCTGCACATCCTCTCCTTCACCCACCCCCGACATACCTATATATCTTTCCATTAATAACAAAATATTATTCCTGGAAACTCATAGTTATCAAAATCGCGATCCTGATCGCACGATCCTACGATCACACCCAAGAAGAACGATCCAGATCGCCATAGGATCAAAAATGTGGTAGGATCAGAGAGAGAGATCGGTAGGATGGGAGTAGGATCGTAGAATTGTTGAGCGATCCGATCCTACTCCTTTGGTTTTTTTTTTCGGAGGAAAATTACTTATTGTCTCTAGCTCTTCGTGGTTTTGGTTATGATGATGATATTTTTATCGATTTTGTTTAATGTATCTTTGCATATATTGAACTCAAAATTGTTACGTTCTATGTCAGTGTTTAACTTCTATTTGATATTAGACCATCTCCAACCTAAAACTATATCTTACAGTTACACTAACTCTATTTTTCAATTAAATTTATAGTTTTCCACTATCCATCTCCAACCCAAAACTCTGACTTTCCCACTACAATAGAATATTTCATTTTGATTTCATTCACTATTTGTATAATATTTCATTTATCAGATAATTTTAACACATAATTTTGGATATATATTGTATAATATTTAATTTTTATATATTAAATTTATTGAATAAAAAATGATAATTTATTTATTAAAAATCTGAAATTATATTAAAACCAAAATTAATAAAAGAAAGATATAATTCAAAACAAAAACATAAAAAAATAATGTTATGCATTCAAAACAAATAAAGAAGTAAATAAAAAATGAAATTAAAAAAAGATAGCAGTTCCATAGTGAACAGTGCCTGCAATATATTGCGGGGAATTGTTCCAGAACTGTAAAAATGGATGTAGCGGCCATTATTCTTCAGTTTCCGTTGGAGCTCCCAATCCGGTAAAAGTAGCGTCTGGCACAATTTCTGGAGTCCGCGTTGGAGATGGTCTGACTAACCATACAAAACTATCAAATTCATGTTAAAAGTTGATCTAAAATATATATTTCGAATTATACATGTCACCAGTTTAGTGAGATAATTAATAAATATTAACTTTTAAAAATATTAAAATTAATTTCCTAGGATCTTAGATCCCGATTCGAGCATTCGATTCCGATCTTACAGAGACAAAAACGATCCTATACAGGATCCCGATCTTGATAACCTTGCTAGAAACGTAAGAGCTCCCTGAGTCCCTAGCTCCACATACATAAATCATAATTAACTAGTATTGGGTAAGTAGTTAAGTAGTTAATAAGTTATTACCCGGTTTCGAGGTGGAAGGGGAGGCTGCCTTGGAATCCAGGTAGAAATGGAACGTGCGAGCCTCGAATTCCATTGGCGAGATGTATTCCTATTCCGCCATGGAAGAAGAAGAAGAAGGTGAGGAAGAATAGGCCGAGAAGAATGGTCATTGGATATATGGATGTATTATTATGGGTTTGCGCTTTAGCTTATTACTCTGCAAATCAGAGAAACAGTATCGTCTTCACACTTGAATGTTACCAAATGGAGTATATATGTATGTAACCAAGGACACCAATAATAATCAATTCATGAATCGTCAATATCGCACGATCTGCCCCCCACTCATAGCTGGCTCACCAATTGTGAGATAAGTACTTCATATCGGGACATTATGACTTTTTTCTTTTTTTTAAAAAAAATTACTAATTTCTTTTCTTTTATCAATTTAACTTAATTTTACTATAATTATATACACATCAAAAAATAATTGAGTGTTATGTATTAGCTTTATAATATACTGTATAATTTATTTAATTTTTATTTATATACTACGTACTACAATTTATTATATAAACTATTAAAATAATATACTTTATTAGATAGTATGTTAAAAATAATATTAATAATAAATTGACGAAATACTGTATACTCCATATAATAAGACCACGTGATAGATATTCCTACCCAAACAATAAGATATGAAGTATACCCCATCATCAATTAATTCTTCATGCAATTTCAACTATCACTGGTCCAGGGACGAGGACTTGTCCAATCGACCAGGTTCATGCTTTTCAACATTAGGGTAGGGGTTCGATTCTCTATCCGGCCCCCTATCCCTCTCTTTTACCCCTTTGTAATTTGTGTAGCATGGCTCCCATCACCCTTTTATCAGGCTTCGCCTCTTCAAAAAAAAACTATATATCGCTGGTCACTTTGTTAATTATGGTGCATTTAATATAGTGGCAATTCTTCAGCTTAAGCAAAGGTTTCAGGTTCGAGCCTTTGTGTATGCAGAATTCTGCTTTGGGAGAGACAACCCTTCAATGTTCATCAGATACTCGATGGATTAATCTTGGGCCCAACGTGGCCCAGGGATACCCTGATATTCACCTAAAAAATTATAAATATATATATATATATATATATATATATATATATAATCGATGACAATTTTCTATCATTGAAACAACTATCATTGCTATGCTCTAATAAATTGGCGAAATATTATATGTAAAATAACCCGACAGCCAACATGATAGTACTACCCATCATCAGTCAATTGTTCATGCAATTTGAACTAAGTAACTATCACCGGTCCCTTTGTTATTTATGGTGTAATTAATATAGTGGCAATTCTTCAACGCCCAATTTTAAATAATTATTGACACTGTTGGGAACCAGTTTTGAGCAAATGTGTTCACAACCGATGTCTGAACTACTTTGTTGGACCAACTCTATTAGTATTCGACAAACTATTTGAAGGAAGAGATGCTGGCGAATATGCTCGAAGATTACCCTCCAACGGCTAGCTGATTCCATTGCCCGGATAGTGCTCAAGAAGTATGGAAACAAAGATCTCCTAATCCGAGCAACTCCATTCTAAGGAAAGGGTTAAATATGGCAACAAAATCCTACCTTGAATGGAGAGAAGTTTTCTCTTGAAATACGCCGGCCAAGGGTGGTGGAGTCTACGACTTGAATTGGTGTGTTTTCCTTATCTCCCGGTTGATTGTTTCAATGATTTGGTTAGGCTTATTTCGATTTCATTTGTTATATTTGCCCTAAAGCTAAATACGAGTTCTGGTATGTGTTTTGCAACTACCCTTAGATTACACATGCTACACGTCTTCTTTGATATATGTCGTCTTCTTTTTTTTGGTGTAAAAGACGCAATGCGTCGGCAAAGAGTTACAAAGCTATGAAAAAACTACAACAGGGGGTAAAGAAAGATAAAAAAAACCAAAATACAAATTGATGTGAGTTCAATGTCTTCAGTAATAAATTAAAATCAATTCATTGTTCCTATTGAGTGTTATGGAATTGTTTAGATGTTTCCCTTGTGCCATACATGGAAATGCAAATTCACCTTGCTTATTTGCTTCAGAAAATACATAGAAATGTGGAATTTACAAAGCATGCATAAAATCAATCGATGGCCCACGCGGCATAGCGCGCGGCATACGAATTCTAGTATATATATATATATATATTCAAATACATATATATGGAATTCACTGTTGAAGTAGTGCTTTGTATGTGTTGTGCTGAAGGGGTCATTTGTATGTGCTGAGTGTTTTTATACAGTCCAAATACTACTCCCTCCGTTTCTCTATAATTGAAACATTTATAAATTTGACACTGTTCACACATGGACTTTAATTTAAAGTTTTATCATAGTTATACAAGTTAAAATATAGTCAAGTGGGATCTTGTTAGATTCGTTTCGTCGAGTAGTTTTTAAATACTTATAAAACTTTTAGAATTTTTACTTGTACCGAACTTGATTTATTAATAATTTAAAATGTGCATTGGACTGCGTACATTGTGGATCCGTTTCAATTTTCAGAAAATGGAGGGAGTATTAAATAGTCAAAACACATCTCATTAACACCAAGCACACACCTCATCACACCTCATCAGGTCAGTACACCAGCACATGCTGAATATCACACATTCAGCACCATATCCAAACATATGCTTTTCAGCTTAGCTTGAGACGATCATAATTACACTGTAATAAATTTCATTAGAGAATTTACACGAAATTGAAGGCCATGGCAATTGAAACGACATTTGGGGCATGCAATTTTAGGACATACATGCATTATATGAATAGTGAAGGGAAGATGGCGCCATTAATTAACCATTAGAGAGGTTGATATGAAAGCCAACGGTGGAACATGGCAAAACATTCAATGGGTTTGTACCGTGGAGCAACATGGCCACCTCCCTGCAATTTATAATTAAACCACTTATACATACACAAATACTCCCGGCCAATAGAGAATTTGGTTCGAAATCTTGCCTTTACAGTGGCAAATGTCATGTTGTTGGCATATGTTCGAGTATACCTGCTTACACAAACCAATAAAATACATCATTTCTCTACCCAGTCTTGTAAGATTAGGCGTTGCAATGAATAATGATTACCTACCCAGCGACTTGGTTTCTGACTCGCCACTGCCTCCACTCATCAACAATGGGATAATTGAGAGATTTTATCCATGCCTCCGTGGAAAGGAAAGGGATTTCCAAGTCGTGATCACCACTTTAATTTGTGAATGAAAAAAAGAAAGATAAGGTGTTTCACAAGTCATTATTTGAATCTATGTTGTGTTGATGAGTACCTCACCTGTATATAAGAGATCTGTAGCCTTTGGTACTGAGGTTTGCATGATATGGAGTGCTGTCCCACAAGTAATCGGTGAAAGGCAAACTAGAGTTCTTCCACGTCCAAGTTCCGATACTCCCCTGATGCACCATACACAAGGAGTTCACAATGTCAAAATTTGATTAATTGTATGGACTAACTCATCTTCACTTCTTGCAAAGAATTTTATTAATTCGAGATGCAGTACCGGTTGGATGTGAAGGGCTTTTCGAACTGCAGGATCATTAGCCCATCTTTCGCTAATTCTTTTTATATCACCCTGAATAACAAAGAATTTATTAAAGCAACAAAGTTCAAATGATACCTAACCTAACCCTAGACAAGTGCTCAAGTTCATGACGAGAAGACCTTAAATATTTCTTCCAAATTCACATACTAACTTTGCTGCTAGTGAATACTAATGAAGATCCAGGAAAAATGTGCAAAGAATCTAACCAAGCATGTGAAAAAATAGAACGGATTGTTGTTGAACTGGTCTTTCTGTTTCTCGTCAAGAAATCTTCTTCTTTCCTGAGACCATGCGGACAATCTTGGATCATTGGAACCACAATCAGGTTCTAAAATATGTGCTGGATTCAGACCAGCAACCAACTAAAACATCCACAAATCAAGTCCAGTCAGAAATTGTGATTTAACAGATTATAATCTGCATAGAAACAGAGATGGATGAATTTCTGATCACCTGGCCATATACATCAAGGTTCTGCCGGCACAACTTATCGGTGATATTTACATTAAAGTATTTCCCCTTGCAATTTCGCTTCAATGACTGCCGCGCAGGAGAAAAACCAAAAAGATTTTGTAATTAGTTACAGTTTTCTAGATACAGATTAATTTCAATAGCATTTAACCTTGTAGAGTTCATCAGAGATGAGGCCCATTCCACGTGCAAATTGTATCCTATAGTTCTTCTCTTCTGGAAATGTAAGCGCATTGCCAAGTAAATACCCCTGGAATAAATGACTCAAACATTTCAGTAATCACAATATTATAAAATGATTAAAAGCATCAACAAAAACACAACTTTTCATTAATCAAGGATCATAAAATAGGTTTGCAAATTAAACCTTTATGTTAATTTGTGGCTTGATTCCTATTTCGTTCCCTGCAATGGCACAAAGAGTTGATATGTCAACAAGACCCCATACTTATATATATATATATATATATATATATATATATATATACACACACATATGATTCCTCACCATTTGATATTAGCTGAACAATAACTGGTACTATCATGCCAACCCACGAGTCCCCGACAACATAAAAAGGGTTCGACAAAAACTCTGGATAATCAACCAGCCACTGCAAAATAGATTTAATAAGAAAGAATATACACATTTTTTGCTTACTTCCCAATTTAATGATAATCCCTCGGAAAATAGAATAAATGAGAAAAAAAAAAAAAAAAACCTTTTGAAGGAATTCATAAGCTTGTTGACAACTTTGTAATCCAGTAGAAATGGCAGCTTGTGGAGTCCTTGCGTATGAAAATCCTGTTCCCACCGGCAAGTCTAGGAATAGTATGTTTGCTACCTACCAATCCATAGCCATTATTTAGCACAATCCATCTCTTTCCACCAAGCTCTCTAACACATTTATTTGTTGGCAAAGATAAAAATCATCCCTCAAGTAATTTACTATAGCCTTCACTAACTTTTACTCGACAAGCACATCAGGGAAAAAAAAAAAAAAAAAAAAAAAAACTACACCATTCTCAAATCTCAATTCATCTGACTCTTTGATGAAATATCTCATTAATTGAGCACTCTCAATTTTACAAATTCTCGAAAGATTGTTTATAGCATGTTTTCAAAAGATATAGAAATATATATAAAAGCAAAGAGAACAGAGAAATGGATGGATTTTGGGAAAAAAAAAAAAAAAAAAAAACCATATCGCCCCATAATTTTAAAAAATTTCCAAAACAGTTCCACAAATATCGAATTAGACGAATCCATCCCATAACTTCCATAATCTTCGCCGAACCCATCCATGAATCCAGTTTTTTCACTAATCATCGCCGAACATGTCTCATAACTATCCTAATCATCGCTAAACTCATCCTCCATTAAGGTTCTTATGGGACAGGTTCGGCGATGATTAGCAAAAACAGGGTTCATGGACGGGTTCGGCAATGATTAGGATAGTTGTGGGATGGATGCGTCTAATTCGATATTTGTGATATGGTTTTGGAAATTGAAAAAACTTATGAGATTAAATGAATTTTTTTCCATGGATTTTGTGTAGATTAGATATAACCTGAGTCCATGAATAAGGATTAATGATTACTGTTGGCAAACTTCCATCATCATCATCTCGTTCAAAAGTTATAGGCCCTGCAAAGCTCAGTATTATTCATCAGCTACGTGAAGAACAAAACAGATCGGGCAACTTGGAAAAGTTTAAAAAAAAAAAAAAAAAAAAAAAAAAGTAGTGAAAAACAGTAAATGCATTGTAGCTATTGATATGAAGTACGAACTACTATAGAAGGAAATATTTACAACTTTGACATAATATAAGACCAGAACTAAACTAGCAACCTCTTAAAGTGTAAAAAATTGGGAATTAAACACTCTCAATTCCTTGTGCATTTACATCAGCTACTTTATCACATGATATTACTACTTTCATATATAGACTATTAGGGAAAAAAATAACATGAAAGAAACAAGACTTTTTTTTAGTAGTAGTAGATACCGGTTTCAAATGCAAATTCAGTGAAGGAAGAGCAGCCAGGGCCTCCAGTGACCCAAAGGATGAGAGGGTCGTTCTGAGGATCGGACGCGGATTTGACAAAGTAATAGAAGAGCTGCACATCCTCTCCTTCACCCACCCCCACATACCTTTTTGTTTCCATAAACAAAATATTATTCCTGGAAATGTAAGAGCTCCCTAGCTCTCCACATACATAATTAACTAGTATTGGGTAAGTGAAGTAGTTTAGTAGTTAATAAGTTATTACCCGGTTTCGAGGTAGAAGGGGAGTTTGCCTTGGAATCCAGGTAGAAATGGAACGTGCGATCCCCGAATTCCGCTGGCGAGGTGTATAATTCCGCCATGGAAAAAGAAAAAGAAGGAGGTGAGGAAGAATAGGCCGAGAAGAATGGTCATTGGATATATGGATGTATTATTATGGGTTTGCGCTTTAGCTTATTACTCTCTGCAAATTTATGATTAATGAAGCAGCAACACTTGCATTACATGTTATTACCAAATAACTTCTCTATATACCCAAGGAAACGAATAAATGAATAATCAATGTCTCTCTTACGATCTGCCCCCACTCACAGCTGGCTCACCAATTATGAGATATATACCCATATACCTACCCAAACAACATGATATATACATACCCCATCATCAATTAAGAATGAGTAAATATTTTTTTTAGGCCACTGTGAGGCACAAAATTTGATTTTAGGCCATGATAGATTCAATTACTGATTTTGGGCAACCAAGTGGTGTTTTAAGCTAAATTAACATATTTGGGATATATGCGGGCCGAGTGTATTACAAGCGTGGTTTTTAACCGGCAAATTATCCTTAATTTGGCGGGAAAAAAAAAAAAAATCAAAACCAAAACCAAAACCAAAACCTCGGAACAAATCTAACAAAATTCCCCCACCCCCGTCTGAAGAAACTGCATTCATCTTCCAGCTCCATCTCGAAGAAACAAATAGCGTTCGTCTTCCTCGGTCGACTTGCAGCAATGGTCCATTAGGTTTTACACTAGCGCGTAGATCCATCAACCCTAAATTAGGGCCCAGACCCCTTTTAAAAAATTTTACTTTTTTTAGGCCACATTCCAATTTTATTACACTTTGCACCCCATCACATGTTTGACTTGGTTACCACGTCATTGTATGTGCCTTACCTAGATACTATATGGTATTTACCAGGTTAATGATATGTGGTTTACCACTATATTAATATTTATTTTACCATAGCTACCATATATTAGTACTTACCAAGTTACTGATACGTGGTTTACCACAGATACCATATGGTATTTACCAAGGTTTTGGTATATACTTTACCACAAATACCTTATGGTGTTTACCAAGTTATTCCACATATACAATACGGTATTTACCAAGTCTTGGTATTTGCTTTACCAAAAATATCTATGGTGTTTACCAGGTTATTGGTATGCGCTTTACCATAAATATCTTATGATGTTTAGCAAGTTATTCCACATATACCATATGTGTTTTACCAAGTTTTTAGAATGTGTTTTACCACGATTACCTTATGTGTTTACCAAGTTATTGGTATGTGGTTTACCAAGTTATTGGGATGTGATTTACCAAGTTATTACATAGGACCTAAAACACAATGTTTGAAATGAAAGGACTTTAGACTCTCATAATATTTTTTCCATAAGTACCGGGCCCTAGTTTTCCCATGAATCAAACGCCTGTATTGCACACCGCCCATTTCGTATTTACTCAGTTAATTAGGCTTAAAAACACGGCCCAAACACCACTTGATGGCCCAAAATCAATAATTGAATCTATCACTATCATGGCCTAAAACTGAATTTTGTGTTTCACAATGACCTAAAAAAAATATTTACTCATTAAGAATTAGGTACAATAGTCAAAATAATCTTTTTTTGTTTTTGTTTTTTTTCCAAATCCATTCCTTACTTATTTTTTACCCAAACGGTCCCGCTAACTGTCCTAATTAAATCCCAAAATATCTTTTCTTTTTTTTTTTTCCTAATGAGACATAATTAGATGACAAAGCAATTTTAAACAGTATAGGATCCACAGTGGCACTCTTTTATGTTTAAGATCCAATTGAAAATGGCAACTCATTCCCAGACCTTATATCCCAACTCCGTTGTGAAAATCTGAGTTGGAAAACGGAGGAGAAAACTTACCTGGTAAGTCTTGAGTTGGGGTTCAATTTCCTACTTTCCATGGCCTCTTGTTCTAGAAGCAATTGCAGAGCAACAAAGGGGATCAACGTAACTCCAGCAGGCAGGGCAACCCAAATGGTGAAATGGTAGATCTCATCCCACAGAATCGGCTCCACAACATCATCCGGTTCATGCCTATCAATTCAAATCTATGATTCCCAAACAAATGCACCGCATTCTCCTTCCGTTCCCGTGAAGAAATTATCAACAACAATCACATCATCTCCTCTCCCAATAAGCTTATCCACCAAATGGCTCCCGACAAACCCCGCCCCGCCCGTCACAACTCCCATCATCAATCTGTTTCCTCATCTGTCCTATACACTCTCCCAAACGCCATTTGCGTACCTGTAATCGTAAGGATTATTGCTCAAATGATTATCGAAATTGGAATCGAGGATACTGCCCCCATTCCCAACGATGCCCTAGAAGACAAACCGCTCAAGCGGTGGATCAGCGCCCGTCTGGGACGACGAGACAACACGGAGGGTAACTAAGCGGAGCCAAGAAGATGAATAGCAACCGCTGCTCCCTCAGCAGGTAACTAAGCGGCTTGGGGATCAATCTGTGGTGTTTCAGCTACTCGGGCGAGTAAGGCTCCGACGATTGCGAGATTGGCATCGCCCGAGTTGATCTCTTTGTCGCCGTTTCTGCAATCGGCTTCTATTCAAACTAATAGGGTAAGTTTCCTTTCAGATTTTCAATTGGATCCACTGTGGACCCCATAGTTTTTAAATTGTGCTTTGTCATCTAATATTCTAATTATGTTGAAAAGGGATGTTTTGGGATTTAATTAGGAAAGCTAGCGTATGGGTGATTAATGAGTAGAGATACTCAAAAAAATTCGACTTGTACTTGAAAAATTCGAGTCGAGTAGTTGAATATTTAATCGAGTACTCGAGCTCAAGCTCGAGTACAAGGACACCATACTCGTCGAGTATCGAGTACTCGTCGAGTACTTGACTCATTTTTTATTTATTTGTTTTTATTGTATTTTATATTTTATATTTTTAATACTCTTTTAGTTTTTATTTATTGTCCATTTTCATTTTGATCCATTCATTAAAAATAATTTATTTTCTCACTTTTCCTTATACTCACTCACCCATTTTATTTTCACCCAAAAAGAAAATATGTTACTTATTTTAAAACATCTAAAAAGAGAAAAATAATCGCTTTTTAAAAATCAACAGAGTATAGTTTCTAAAAAAGTTTGGTTCTATCTTAATTTTCCAATAACCAATAAAAAAAGACAATGACATTCGATCACGTTCCAGAAGTATCGGCTTCAAGCCCAAGACGTGAAAAATGCTCACTATCTGCTCCCGTTTTGGCCAAACAATCTGCAACTACATTACCCTCACGCAAAATATATTCTGCTCAAAGTGACAAGTCCCGAATTGATTTTTAAGATCCTCAATTTTGCAAAGACAACCCCCAAGCCAGTGGTTGATTATGGGGTGGGATTTGATTAATTTCAAGGCATCCATTGAGTCACAATAGCACCAAATGTGTTCAATGCCCAGGCTAATAGCCATCTGGAGACCATAAAGCACAGCAATGATCTCAGCGTACAACACAGGAACGTCCCCAAGGAAACCAGTAACACCTCCAAGGCTCCAACCACTTGCCAGAATTATCATGAAGCACGGCACCGTACCCCGCACGATTTCTACTTGCCAGTCGGGAACCATCCAAATGAAGAAAGCTACCATCCCATCCTCCCATATTCCGACAAACATAACGATCCACCACCTGACGAGGCTTAGTGACAGAACCAGACACTGCCAACACCTCACGGAAATGCTCCACTTTTCGGACCAAAGTATGTAATGTTGTGGAATGACACTTCCACATTTTTATCTTTTCCTATTTTCCCTAGCCTTTTTAGGTTGTGAAGCAAAAAATAAAATAAAATAAAATAAAATTTACAATAACTAATCAACTATTTATATCAAATTGAATCAGGTTTTATGATATAGTTCCAAAAAAATTTAAAATCAACAAATTAAATGTACAAAAAAAATAAATAAATAAAAAATTAATCAAGCTCGAACTACTCGAGCTCGAGAAAAGGTAAAAAAAAAAAAAAAAAAAAAAAAACTCAAACTCAATGATACTCGAGTTGAGCTACTCGAGCTCGAACTCGAGTAGCTCAAAAATACTGTCAAGTCGAGCTCGAGTACTCCATACTCGAGCTCGATTCGACTCGATATCACCCTTAAGCTAGCGGACCAGTCAAAAAATAAGTGAGGGATGGATTTGGAAAAAAAAAAATCCAATTAAGGGATGGATTTTACTATTTTACCTATTAATTGATTAATTCTTTATGCAAACTTTGTTACTTATGGTGCAATTAATACAGTGGCAATTCTTTATCCAATTTAAAATAATTATCTTGATCTTTAAAATAAAAAATAATAATAAATAAAAAAGCACAAAGAAAACAAAAAAAAAAAACAACAAAACAAAACAAAACAAAACAAAGGGAAACTTGAACACGTTTTTTGTATTGAAGTGGGGAAACTGGAAAGTGGACAGTGAAGGTGTCGGTGGGTTCAGTTGGGTTTGTCATATTTTTAATCTTTAAACTTTAAATTTTGAAATAAATCCAGTGTATGTTTAAATTTGATATAAATTTTTCTGCATAATTCAGCATTTCAAGAAATCTTTGTATGTTTAACTTATTTCTAAGTTCGTGGACTATAATCTATATTTTTCCTGCTACTCATTATTCTACCTATATAGCGCCCCTCCCAATGCTTCGTTTTTCAAATTCCAAACTCTAATTCATAATTTTATCACCAATCACATTTACTCAAAACTATATCAATTTTAAACTATTTTTCACATCTAATTTCAAAGTTCAAACGCTAAACTCCAATTAGTAATTTTCCAAAAATAGCCAAAATCCAATTACACGAAGTCACGAACCCAGTCCGTGGCATTTTTTCCCATTTAGATAAAAATATTAGTAGTATTTTATGAAGTATAGGCTAAACTCCTTTACTGGTTTTTTAACCGTGTCTCCAAAATAATAATAATAATAATAATAATAATAATAATATATAAAAACAATATCCCTTATGAACAGTAACCTATCAATTCTCTCTCACAAAAATTCTCTTATGAATAGTAACCTACCTATTTCCTCAACATTTACTTTCTGCACGCAATCCAATACATATTTCTAATGATCAATAACTCATCATAACTTAAAATGTGTATAAAAAAAATTCCAGAAATTTGATATTTTAAATCTACATGATGAGACGAATCTAACGAGATCCCACTTGACTGTGTTTTTTTTTCTTATATAGATGTTATACAAGCATTAGTCAAAGTTGAATAATAAACAGTAGCAAAAGTCAATTCCTTTTCACTATAAAAATGAAGGAATTATTAAAAATAAAAATTAAAAAATATATAGTGCACTTTCAAATTATAGGAGAACCAAATTTGAGCGAAATTCACGCTAGATAACTTAATTTCATTAACTATTATAGATAAATAATACTACCAAATAAAAGATGGAACAAAACTTTATGGGTTGATAGTTGAATAATAAACAGTAGCAAAAATCAATCCCTTTTAACTATAAAATGAAGGAATTATAAATAAATAAATAAATAATAATAATGCACTTTCCAAATATAGGAGAACCAAATTCGAGCAAAATTCAAATTAGATAATTTAATTTCATTAATTATTATAAATAAAATATACTACCAAATAAAGGATGTAACAAAACTTTACGGGTTGATATTATATTTATTCTTTAAATATAATTTCAATATTTGTTATTATCTTAAACAATACTCTATTAATTGAAATTATAGATAAAGAATATATTGTAAATTATTAATAAGTAATTTATAGATTGATATTATATTCATTAATGAATAACAAATATTTGTACTAAATAAATTAACTAAATTTGATAAATTGCGACACGATAATAAGTTGATAAAACTATAGTCACATTAATTTATTAATGGATTCATTTACAAGAGTATTTCTTATATTTTTCTAATTCAATTTATCAAAACTCATTTTATTAAAAAATACTATTTTATTTTTAAAAAAATTACCTTTTATTAAAAACTAATTTAAAACAAGATAATCATTTACCAAAAATTCATTTTATTCAAACAAAATTAAGGGTTATGAGTTGACTCATTTAATTAAGGATTGTGGGACTCATATTAATGGCTTAATCCTCTTTTATTATATGTTAAATAAATTTATTATGTCAAAAGGACTAAATTGGAGAAAAGATCAAACCTAGAGGACTAATTTTTTCAATTGAAACGAAGATGACTATTTTGGTGAATTTTGAAACTTAAAGGACCAATATATTAATTTTTCCGTGAACAAGCACATTTCCATCAAATCACAAATTGATAAAAAGTTCACAGATTACCTTTCATATAACTTTCACAAGTTTGTTTAGTGAAGTTTGTATAATTGTATTTATAATTTAATAATTTTAGTAGCAATTAAATATTCCAAAAATTGTTTAATTTTTTTATTGTCGCTGAAAATTTATTTTTAAAAGTATATTTATAATTTTAAAATTGGTTGACTTGTTAAAATATGTAATTATATTATTGTGAATTATTTATGTTGCGGCACAAAAAATATTAATTCAATTGAAATCTGTAGTTGAGCCATTTTTCTTTTTGCGTAGCCGTAGCCAGGGAATGTAGTTGAGCACTTGAAATTTTCCTTTAGTTTATCTTATATTTTAACGAATTTTATAAATTAATCTGCACGGGAGATAAATTGAAATTTGTAGTTGAACATTGAATTTTTTTTTTTAGTTTATCTTATAGTTTAACGAATTTTATGGAGGAAGGCATTTCGATTATTCAAAATACCATTTATTATTGTTGTATATTAAGATTTTGAGGTTTAATTACAAGACTTTTTGTCAACATATATGGTGCTTTTGGGGTTTACAAGACTTTTTATCAACATATCAACAATTTATTTAATTCCAAGAAATTCAAATTTTCATTTCGTCAATATAGCTCGACCCGATTTTATTATTATTCTTTTATCACAGTTTGATAAGAATAATTCGGCTTTTTATTTAAAGTAGAGTTAAAGACAACGGGTATTATTGCTTACTAGGGAAAACAAAATCAATAGATGATCTTATTTTTTTTTTGGATAAGAATAGATGATCTTATTGAAGCAAACTGAGGCGATCATTTTATTAAAATAGTACAATTTTTTTTTTTTTTGGACAAGCCAGAAGCCGGAAAATAGTAGTACAATTTTAGGACAGTAGTATATGATAAATGGCATTATATGAATATATATTTATAGAGAGATGGGGGGTGGGGCAATTACCATTAGAGGGGTTGATAGGAAAGCCAACGTTCGAACATTGCTAAACATTCAATGGGTTTGTACTGTGGGGCAGTATGGCCGCCTCCCTGCAATAATATATAAACCACTTTAATTTTACTCCTAAGATTTGATAATTGATATGACGATTGATGATGCAGAGACACAATAATTAATCCCAACAATACGTGCACAAATTAGTTCCAACACTTGCCTTTACAGTCGCAAATGTCATGTTGTTGGCATATGTCCGAGTATACCTGCAGCAAACAACACCCATATAATCCATCAATTCAATTCACCCATAAAATCCATCAAGCAGGAATAAGCGTTAATGCAACAGAGTGGGTGGGAACTAGGAGTACGACTACCTACCCAGCGACTTGGTTTCTGACTCGCCACTGCCTCCACTCATCTACAATGGGATACTTGAGAGATTTTATCCATGCCTCCGTGGAAAGGAAAGGTACTAGCAGGTCGTGATCACCACTTTAATTTGTGAATGGAAAAAAGAAAGATAAGCCAAGGTTCTGCTTAAATCATTTCAATGCATGCTGTGTTGAGCAAAATTAAAAGTTCCCGAGTACCTGTATATAAGAGACCTGTAGCCTTTGGTGCTGAGGTTTGCATGATATGGAGTGCTGTCCCAATAGTAATCGGTGAAAGGCAAACTAAAGTTGCATCGTACCCAAGTTCCTATACTCCCCTGATGATGCACCATACACAAGGAGAGTTTACAATGTCAATATTTGATGGAACTAACTGACTTGTCTACTTGGCACTGAATTTCATTAATTTGAGATGCACCAGTTGGATATGAAGGGATTTCCGTAGTGCAGGATCATTAGCCCATATTGCACCTAATGTAAAAAGCCCACCCTGAAAGACACAATTTATTAAAGCAACAAAGGTCATAGGAGGAATAAAATTCATGTGTCCGTGTCGAATTTGCTTCCTAGCAAAGTTTATGAGTAGTAGCTTAGAGAAATCATATATTCCTTCCAAATTCACCCACATAAAAATTGTGCTGCTTGTAAATACTAATGAAGATCAGAAAAATGTTTGGAGATAACAAGTAAACAAATCTCCAAAAGCATTCTCGAGTCTAACCCGGCATTTGAACCCAGAGAAAGGATCGTTGTTGTACTCGTCTGTATGTTTCTCGTCAAGAAATCTTCTTCTTTCCTGAGACCATGTGGGGAGCCTTGGAGAATTGAAATCACAGCTGGGTTCTAAAATTTGTGACGTAGACAGATCAGCAACCATCTAAAACATCCACAAATCAAGTCTTGTCATAAATTGATTCAACAGATCAAAATCTGCTTAGATGGGGAATTTTTCTCACCTGGTCATATGCATCAAGGTTCTTCTGGCACAGCATATTGGTAATATTTACATTAAAGTATTTCCCCTTGCAATTCCGCTTCAATGACTGACAACCAAGAGGAAAACCAAAAACACTTAAAACTAATTTCAGTTTTCTAGGCTGGGATTAATTTTTATAGCATTTAACCTTGTAGAGTTCATCAGAGATGAGGCCCATTCCACGTGCAAATGGTATCCTATAGTTCTTCTCTTCTGGAAATGTAAGTGCATTGCCAAGCAAGTAACCCTGGAATAAATGACTCAAAGAGTTCACGAATTGGAACCTTGTAACATAATTGAGAGCATCAACAGAAACAGAACTAGTTACACTTATCATGTTGTGGGAATTGAAAAATTATATTAGGCTAGCTGTAATTTCTAACCTCATACCAACTTTATTTGAACCAATATGATTAGGTTGTGTGAAGATCATGTTTTGAAGTTTTCATTAATGAAGGATCAGGATCCCCGAAGTAGGTAAAAAAAAAGTAGTTTGCAAACCTTCAGGTTAAGCTGTGGCTTGATTCCCATTTCATTCCCTGCAATGCGGCAAAGAGTTGATATGATGAGATGGGTTTGGGATGATAACCAAAACAAAACCGTGATTGATTCCCATGGAAAGTTAAAGTATGCATCATCAAGAGCAGAATATATAAGCCCTCACCATTTGATATTAGCTGAACAATAACTGGTACTGTCAGGCCAACATATGAGTCCCCTCCAACATAAAAAGGGTTCGACAAAAACTCTGGATAATCAACCAGCCACTGCAAAATAGATTTATTTAGAATATACATTTTGCACTATAAGCCGATACAATACTTTTCCAAGAGAAGTGTGAAAAAACACATCATTATTCATGAATCTACAATAATACTTCCCAATTTAGTTCCATCAAAAAATAAATGGAATAAATGCCAAAATGGTCCTTTATCTTTGCTAAAAAATCAAAATAGTCATTTATGTTTCAAAATACTCAAATGGTCCTCTACATATGCATAAAATGGCCAAAATAGTCCTTTTGTATTATTAAAATGGGCTAGTGGACATCCACACTTTTACATTTAATCCCAAACTTTCAAAACCTTTTATTAAGGCCCGAGGAAGATTTGACTTAGTACAAAAAGATTCTCTTTCAAAACTTAAATAATTTTATTGTCCATATGACTTCGGATCCGCATGAAAATTGGTATTAGAGCCTAGGTTTTATTGAAGAACATATTAATTATATTATTTATAATATTTTATCTCTTAATGGTGAAGATTTAATTATTTTATGGATTCAAATAATTTGAAACGTACGAGTTATTTCCAAACTTTGGAAATAAAAAATAGAATATTCCAAAGAAAATTATTGAACTTGTCTAAGAGACAAGATATCATTAAAATCGATTTCTTTCATAAAAATAAGAGGAACTGATTGGAAAGAAATTAATTCGGATAGCTCTAAGTTTTCACAAGACTTAAGAGAAATCCAAAAGACGATTCAAGATTATGGTAACTGGGTATTAATTATACCTGGAAAAATAGATAACTTGAATCAGTCAACAAAGGAGATCTTGAAATTATTTCAAGATCTAAAGAAAGAGATTTTGAATCTGAAATTTGACATTTCATATATCAAGAAAAGGCAGAAGGATATTATTGGATCTTCCAAGAATAATAAAGCAAATATTAGAGATGCATTTGGACCGGTACAAGCTTTACACTAAAATGGTAAAGCAACCATGGTCCCAAAGCAGAAATCACAAGAAGAACTGATGATCGATCTCCTGAAAACAGTTGAATGAGTGTTTCCAGGGCAGATCTATCAGATCTACAAGAACTAGAAGAATCATTTTCCCAACTCGGGATTATAGATCTAGTCAATGTAAAACCCAATGAAGTTCTTCAATTGGGTTATGCGGAAGAATCAGGATCCAACGTAACTCACGATGGACTGCCTGACATCCCAACGAGGGAAAGTACAGACTTCCACATAAACAAGTATCCTGAGGTGCATCTCAATGCAAGACGAAACCCAGGACGGAACCCAAGTAGAGCACCAGAATCCACACTTTGGGCCAAGACGATGTTACAACCATTAAATCCATATGGCATAACACTAAACCTCGACGTTATGGACTTCCGAAACATCAAAGATCTGATCGACGAATGGGTAGCTTCAATGAAGATTGCAGCAACCACCCTTGATCTCGATAAAGAAAACTTTGTTAGATTAATAGAGCTAAGTCTCGAAGGATCGGCAAAGTTGGGCTGGAAAAACTCCACGACAGCTTTAAAGGAGCAAATACTTGAAGGAGAATCCAAAAGCACAATCTGCGAAAGATTTGGCCTCTTATTCAAAACCCCTTTTGTAGAAGATTGTTATTTTGAATAACAGAGAACCAAAAAAATCAAAGTCTATACCCAGGCACTATTGGGTATGGAGCTAAGAAGTATTTGCGCAGTAGACGAATATATCTACTGGTTTCATAACTACTATTTTCGGAGTAAGATGGCAGCTGAAGTAGCATGTCCCATGTTCTTTGCAAAGATTTGCAGCCCATGGAGAGAGATGTTGATCCAATCATACACAGTAACCCCTGGTACGGTGGACTCAATAGCTCGAAGAATGTCCTTTCTAAAAGATAAGTTCAGAGAATGGTGTCAACAGGCAGCAGCCCAAAAGAACCTCAAAAGACTAAGAGGTAAAATAAAAAGAACCCCTCTTTGTTGTGAGAATAATGATTTTCCTACAATGATAGGAGAATCATAAGAAAAGAGAAGAAAAAAGAAGAGCCGAGGCTCATACAGCAGGAGTTTCAGAAGACCTCCATTTCGAAGAAGGAGAGCATGGTGGTCCAAGAGCAAGGCCAGAACATACAAAATGGGACAAAGAACGGGGACGACGAAGAATTCATCCCAAAGCTCAACTAGCTCAGCAGCAAGGAGCACAGGGAGAACAATGTCAAAAAGAACGTTCAGACGATCCCATACCCGAGCCAACGAAAGTTTCAAGGACTGCAACTGTTGGAAGTGTGGAGCCAGAGGTCATATCTCACCCGATTGCCCTCAGAATCATGAGATACGAATATACGAAGCCACGGAGGATATCGTGGAAGCGGTCTACCATGGAAAGCTGGTACCAGTCTATCAGTTTGAAGACATCCCCGAAAGCATCTACGATGAAGAACTAAGAAGTGACTCAGACTCATATTCAGATGGATCTTCAACCGAGTCTGACTGAAGAAGACAGGATTCAGACCACTGAAAACCTGTCTGGATTCTTTTTAAGGATGGCGATCTCGAATCGAACCATGGAAAGAATAATGCGGCAAGATTCCAACCTCAGCCCATATGACGGATTCAGGCATTTGAAGCAGATTCCATCATTACGAGATTCAGGCACCTTAGGGAAAATCTTGATGAGCTATCAAAGCATTTTGGACAACTGGATATCAATGCAAAGACAGCTGGCCAAATACAGCAGAATGATGTGGACATGGTCCGCAATGATATTCAAACCTCCCATATTGCAATGACAATGCTATGGGAATCAGTACTAGAGCCCATCAGGAAAGCGTCGGCTTCCCTAGTAAACAAAGAGAAATGTGCCCAAAAAACTAAAGTGGTCACATATGAAGAAGCAGATTCAAGCACTGGTTTAAAAGAGCCATTGTCGGATAACGACTAAAATGTTGAGCAAGAGGAAAGTCACATTTCCGAAAGTTCAAGTCAGCCCACTGCCTCTGGGGTAAAAGAGGAAGAAATTAACCTTAGGCCAATGACAGGCACCTCTAAGGTTAATTCAGAAGAAAATGTCATTTCTACAGCCTGGCTGGACTACCAAGGAAAGTGGGAACAACTGGTTTCCAAAAGGGGAATTAACCATAGCAAGACGGTGATCGAAACATCCGGAAGATACAACAGGGTCTGGATGCTCGAAGGATCGAAGCCAGAAGAGGTTTGAAAGTGGTATGATTTTGGATCATTAGCATCTGTTCATACTACATCACCAGGGTTCCCGGAAATAGAAAAACTTCTAGGATGGATAAGTAGTGCGGTGCATGAATCATGGCAGAACAACCCGCACCTCCAAAGAGGAGATATTTTGGAGCTTAAGTTCATCTAAGCAGCACCAGAAATCATTGGAAAAGGTTCATACCTGGTCTTTCATTTTATTAAATTACGAAGGCCTGATATGATAGCTTTCAACAGAGTCAATTCTATTGATGACAAGGCACCATTGGTATCTTCCATCAGTGAAGACGAGATATCCACCAGACGAGCATGGGGATTCTGGGTCTGTCTTACAGAGATGGAAAGGTCAAATATCCATTTAAAATCTTTTCCAATAATTTAAATGGATCTTTCCTGGTTAATTCTTTAACATGGAAAAACACCGAGTTTGCGGAAACCTCTTTCGAAAAGAAGAGGTTACTTATTTGGGGGAATAAGTTGCCAGCAACCGAGTCTATCAGAAAGAAAGCCTGCAATATGATGCATGTTGGTCAATGGGAAAATCACATATGCCCATATTGCGCAAAACAGGAAAAACCTTATTCTGCACAAAGATTCGGGTAACTCAGAAGAAATCCGGATCCGAATAAGAAAATGAGAAGAAACGTCCAAAAAACTTTCACAAGCCAAAGTGAGAATAGCTGGATGTAAGAGGAAAAGAGGTGTCGGCAATACACTATAATTAAAGGCCGACAAAGCAAGTCTGGAGTAGTTGGCAGTTAGTGGCCGGCAAAGAAAGGTGGAAAGTTGACAAAAGATGCCACCCAAGATAAATAATTCAGCAATAATGTAACCAGCTAGAATCCAAAGCTTGTGACGAACGCAGTAACGTCACAATGCATTAGAGAAAATTTGGAATCCACAATTGAAGTCTGCGGGTGCCTATAAATAGAAACATTTGAAGCAGATGGAAGGCATCGAAAATCTTCCCAACTCTTCAAAATATTTGTAATATTTTCTTTCTGCAAAAATTTCCTTTGTGTCTGTAATAGTATGGGGTACATCCCCAAGAGTCCAGTATCCTCTGCTATGAGGAGCTAAGTGTTTGTTTTCTCCATTAGGAGAAATTATATTTGAATAATATTTTTAATATTTCTTCAATAAAATCCAGGCTTCCTATATCTATAATCTTCAAAATTAGAATTAAACTCTTTTGCCCCAAACCTCGCTACGTCCTAAGGTAGGAAACGAAATAGGACTGTGGTGACTGTTGCTGAAGGAGCCCAGACAGTGAACCATTGGCTGCGGTCGTGTGGTTGGAAGGAGTCCGTAAAATCCCAGAGCTCGGAAGACCCGGCAACAAGGCGGTCAAACCCGAGGTATGAGGTTTTTGTTTAATTTTTCTTACGGAATAATGTTGGGCATTATTTGATGTATGGATTAATAAAATTCACTATTTAAAGTTTTGAGGCTAAAATGAAATAGTTTGAAAGGTTAGTGGTCAATTTAATATAAAAGAGTGTCAAGTAGAGATTATTTTATACAAAAATGACTAAATTGGATGTTAAGGCAAAGGGTAGAGGACTAATTGGGTATAAAAATAAATAAAGGACTGATTTGGCAAAAATTGAAAAAAAAAAAAGAACTAATTGGCATTTATTCCAAAAATAAATGAGCAAATAACCTTTTGAAGAAATTCATAAGCTTGTTGACAACTTTGTAATCCAGTAGAGATGGCAGCTTCCGGAGTCCTTGCGTAGGAAAATCCAGTCCCCACTGGCAATTCTACAAATATTATATTCGCCACCTACCACTCCATAGCAATTATTTAGCACAATCCATCTTTATCCACCAAACATTTTTAACACATTTATTTTCCGGCAAACACAAAAGTCATCCCTCAAGTAATTCAACATGGCTTTCACTAATTTTAGCTTGGCAGGTAAATCAGAAAATCAGCACATCCTCAAATCTCAATTCCTCCGACATTTTGATGAAATACCTCATTAATTAACACACTCTATGCTACATATTGGCAAATCGTTTGTTTATAAAATGCCGTCAAAAGAAGGAGAAATATGTAAAGGCAAAGAAAGTCAAACAGAGAAATGGACAGATTTGTGTGGATTAGATATAACCTGAGTCCATGAATAAGGATTAATGGTCACTGTTGGAAAACTTCCATCATTCTCTCCATCAAAATTTATAGGACCTACAAAGCTCAGTATTATCCATCAACTACGCAAAGAACTAAAACGAATGTGGCAAATTAGATAAGTGCAAAATACAGTCAATGTATACAATGTAAGGTTCGAAATATACATTCAAAACACCAGATAATCGGCAGCGGTGGAGGGACTTATTGGTATGATCGGACGCCAACAATGGTACCTCTCCCAAAACAATTCTTAGGGATTGAATGCAAGGTCATTCAAAGTGTTTAAACAATTCCAACGCCATAACATTTTAAGTGTTAAAATGATGAAAGCAGTTCCATTCAAACCAACTTCCATCATCAGTAACGGTCTAAGGATACATACACATTGGACGAAAGCACACCAGATTCGTATCCATTTTCTTTATTTTTGGGACTGAGATTTCCTAAACCGTATATATGTGGTGTCAAAATAGCAGATTCAGGCGCTACTAGTCTCTATTTTGGTTTTATTGTCTTACGGAGTATGTTTTTTAATCGGAAAAATAACCCATATGGTCCCTTAACTTTGCCGGATTTCGCAATCAGTCCCACAACTTTTGAATTAACACAATCCATCCACTAAGTTTCTTAATTTTAGCACAATCCGTCCCATATACTCAATTTGCCTCCATTTGTACTCAATTTGTCTCAATTTGTACTCCATTTGTATGGGACGGTATGGGAAAATGGAGTACAAATGGAGGCAAATTGAGTACAAATTGAGACAAATTGAGTATATGGGACGGATTGTGCTAAAATTAAGAAACTTAGTGGACGGATTGTGTTAATTCAAAAGTTGTGGGACTAATTGCGAAATCCGGCAAAGTTAAGGGACCATATGGGTTATTTTTCCTTTTTTAATCACTAAAACCAGTCTCAGTGATGGAGAAAAATAGAGTATTAAGAAACATGCCGATATTATTTACCAATTTCAAAGGCAAACCCAGATAAGGAAGAGCAGCCAGGGCCTCCAGTGAGCCAAAGGACGAGAGAATCGTTCTGAGGATCGGACGACGATTTCACAAAGTAATAGAACAGCTGCACATCCTCTCCTTCATCCACCCCCACATACCTTTTTTCCATTATTAGTACAGTCCATCAGTAATTAATTACCCATTCAATTTAAAGAGCTCCACCGCCAGCCAAATTCTGGAAACTATGAGCTCTACATAGTTTCATTCATTGATTAAACACTCAGTAACGAATGAAGTAAAGGATTCGAGAAATTATATAAACTCCTCGCTCGCAAGTGCAGACAAGTACGTGAAGGAGTTACCCGGTTTCGAGGTGGAAGGGGAGGTTGCCTTGGAATCCAGGTAGAGATGGAACGTGCGAGCCTCGAATGCCGTGGGCGAGGTGTAAGATTCCGCCATGGAAGTAGAAGGTAAGGAAGAAGAAAAGAGGAATGATCATTGAGAGCATCTTCAACTTGGATTTGGAGAGTATACTTTTGTCATCCAACTTGTATCGTTGTTGTTAAATTTTGTTACTAGTTTCACGCGTAAAACAATAAATTAGATGAAATAAACACAAGTTGTATTGGACTATACTTCCTCGGTTCTTATTTATTTGCTACGGACCCACCCAACACACAGTTCAATACACATTTTAATTTATTAATAACTCAATTTCGGTATAAGTAAAAAATTTTAAAAGTTTGATATTTAAAAACTACACGACGAGAAGAATCTAACTAGATCTCACTTGGTTATATTTTAACTTGTATAACTATAATAAAACTTTAAGTGAAAGTGTGTATGTGAATAGTGTCCAAAATCTCAATGTGGCAAATAAGAGAAAAAAAACGGAGAAAATATTTGTTTATTTAATTGGAATATATAATTATAATTATATTAAGTTGAAATTGTTTGTCAATAATATCAATAGTAAAGATTCTAACGGGAATGATACTTAGTCTAGTGGTTATGTCCCTTGTTGTGTTCATTGTGGAACTCCAGTCCAAATCTTATCCAGACGAACATATTTAAGGAACGACAGTTGTAAGATCTATAGGATTTGCTTCAACAGTTGTCTGCGAATTTCCAGAGATGTGAATCATGTTTTATGGAAGCAGGTATCCTAATCATGGAAATGTCTCACTATGGGAAGGATGCTTGCATGGAAGGAATATACTTACCTTAGTGAGCCAGGCGATTCTTGCACTTTAAGGGTACGTTTGGTACAGTCAATTAGGATGTATTAGGGTGTATATTATTAATATTATGCACTAAAATAATACTATCCTATATTTTGTGATTTTTAAGAGATGTATAGGTATTATTTTAATGAGGTGTTTGATGTATTATTTAATACCTTGTGGGAGGGTGAGTTTATGGTGTATTATTTTTTATTTATGTTTATTTTTCTTTTTTTTTCCTTATGCATCTCATAACTATTAAATATTAT
This sequence comes from Hygrophila difformis, assembly GCA_030278955.1. Lineage (NCBI taxonomy): Eukaryota > Viridiplantae > Streptophyta > Magnoliopsida > Lamiales > Acanthaceae > Hygrophila > Hygrophila difformis. The sequence continues at coordinate 5,396,769 of JAOANR010000014.1, read as the reverse complement.
GATATTATAATAATATTATTTTTTATATATTATTTATTAATATATTAATTATTTTAATTTAATTATTTAATTATTATTTTTAATAAATTATTTATAAATATATTAATTATTTTAATTTAATTATTTTAAAAATAATTTTATTTTAAATATTTTATTTATTGATAAATTAGAAAACTTTATTTTTATTAGTTGTTTAAAATATAATACATGATGACATAATACAACATCAACGCCATACACTGTGTACAACATTAGTTTAATACAATACATCATAATACATTACACTCGCCTTAAATAATACTCCCTCTGTCCCATTATTTCTGTCTCAAAACTTTTGGACACGCAATCCAATGCATTTATTTAACTGTTAATATCTTCGAATGTAGATAAGTGAAAATTATATAAAATATATATTGTAGAACTAGATGATTAGACAAATCTAACAAGACCAAACTTGACTATATTTTTCTCTTTTATAATTGAGATAACATTAGTTGAAGGTTGATCAATGAACAGTGTCAAAAGTCAAAATGGGACGTTATTGTTGGGACGGAGGGAGTACAATACATCATAATACAATACAGTGTTTCAAACATGTCCTAAAGGAGGATTCAAATAGTTGGCTGGCTATTCACGAGGTAGACATCAATTTGCACAACAATAGTTTTTCCTCTCAACCTTTGAAGTGTCTAGAGAATTCTTCACTCATGTGATTGTATTCATCAATCCATGAAGAGTTCATCGATCCACTTGTGAAATGGTGATCCGCCTTTATGCAACCGAGCCTTGGGTAAACTTTGGATCGAAAGGTTTACTTGCCCTTTGGTTGAAGGTGACGATAGCACTCAAGGGAATTATCCAAGGCGTTCGTCATGGTTACCTGCGCTCAATAGAAACATCTTGAAAATGAGGGTCTGCGGACATGTTTCGTCCAAGGATAAACTTGGATGAGGAGCCTTTAAGGATTTGGAGTAAGATCGCGGAGGATCTTCACCAAAACTGAGGTTAGTTTTGGTTCGCACAAATCATCTGCTTGAAGATCGGAGTTCGGCATATTTCAATTCGTTATTGTTTGGATCGAGGATCCTGTTTGAACATATAGCGGAGACTCCTTGATTGGTATCCCCCATACTAGGCTGCGGCAGACTGGGTCAACAAATACCTGTGTTTGTTCTTTTTACATTTTTCAATTTTTAAGTCTTCCATTGCATTTTATCTTAAACTGAATAAGGGTGTTCATGAAAATTGTTTGAACAAGTTAGCAGGACAAAATAGGTTTCAGTCGTCATCTCGCCACTAAGGACTCAACATCCCTGACTTCCAATCTTATATGGTTGTGGTTCAATTCCCGCCCGGTCCCCCTTCCCTCTCGTTTATCCCCTTGTAATTTGTATAGTTTGTGGGCTCTCACACACATTTGTCGACACATGAATGTCAATGTTTAAAAAAAAAAAATAGTGAAGATTCTAATAAATTGGACCAGAAGAGTATTAAATTACTTACTGTCCGGTTGTTCACCTTTTAGTTTTTTTTAACACAATATTTTAGGTTAGGTTAATTAAAATTAAAGAATTACTAATAGATTAGTAGTTAAAATTTATGTGATGATATGATAACAATGTCTTTGAGATTTTAATACTACATCCGTTCTTTTTTTAAATGTCACGGACCCACATTTTACGCAATACAATACAAGTTTTTAATCCTCAATAACTCGAATTGTATACAAGTAAAAATTATGAAAATGTGATATTCTTAATCTATGCGATTAGACGAATCTAACAAGATCCCACTTGACTATATTTTATCTTATATATTTGTATTAAAAACTCGAATTAAAGTTACTCAATCAACAGTGACAAAACCTCCAATGTGTCACTTATAAAAGAACGGAGGAAGTACTCCCTCCGTCCCATCCAAAGTGTATCATTTTGACTTCTCACAGCTACCATCATCCTGCTGAGTAACTCCCCCAAACCCTGCAAGCCCTGGATTACCTAACGAACTCCTGTCAACATGAAGAATAATACCTGTCGAGTCCAAGGGATTCCAATCAATCCACCTTGGCACGGCTGGTCTAACTTCCTTAGCATAAGCCCTGTCAAGACAATTGCCAAGAAAATAAGACCTCTTAATAGTGGTTGAAATGTCGACCACCTCTCCTCTCATTGCCACAGCATTCCGCCCACACCAAAGATTCCAGATAATTGCCCAATGCAGGCCACTCCAAGCACGGGACAATCTATAGAAATCCGTAGCAAGACTCTCATCATCAACCAACCATTCATCCACACAAAACCCCATCTTCCGCCAAACAGCCACTGCCCATGAACAACGGAAGAACAGGTGAACAATGGTTTCATCATGCAGGCCACAGATTGCACAAGTTGGAGAATCAGTGAGCCCACGGTGATATCGCAGCTCATTAGTCGGAACGGACTTACGTACAACTAACGACATAAGAAAACGGATTTTTGGAGCTTTAATCTTCCATACCCACGAAATAGACGGATCCACCTCCAGCCCCCCGCGATTCAGCGACCAGTCGTATCCGGATTTAACAGAATATTTACCATCGGATGTTCCCATCCAACACCAGACATCCCGTGCTTCGGCATGAAGAATTAAAGGCCCAAAATTAAAGCCATAATTTAAAATTTAACTCCATGACAAACAGAGGAGATTGCAGCCTTCCAAGCCAATTACTTGGCATGCATCCAACACAAAAATTACATATAAACATAAACTAAGTGGCACACAGAAGGCATTTCTATGTGATGAGCTCATCATATCCTGATGGACTCACACACTTCCTTCTCTTGCTTTGAACTTCCATCAAACTATGCATACATATCTATATATATATGTCACTACTATTCTATCATTGCAGGTAATAATTAATAACTGATGAGATACTGAAATTCCTTTCAAGAAGATTAATTGGTAACAACATTTCATCCAAGTTCTAGCCAGCTAGTCAATAGTTCATCCACATTCCACAATACTCAAAATCAGTGGAACTCGATAGGGGCTCTTGCAGATCTTCATCCAACAAGTGAGAATAGTCAGGCGCAGGCCCTGTAAATTAAGTGTAAACAAACCCTATATATGCTGCAAATTAAAGAAAACAGTGGATAGCTGCTTGCTGTTGCTGGTCACGGTACTACTACTGTACGTTTCATCTTAATTATTAGTACTACTTCTATTAACTCCCTCCCAATAATTAATTGGATTTTTTTATATATTGTTATTAATTGAGCAATTTTAACCTAATCTTATACTAGTAATTATTATATATATATATATATATATATATATAATCGATGACAATTTTCTATCATTGAAACAACTATCATTGCTAATGCTGTAATAAATTGGCGAAATATTATACTTCTGTAAAATAACCCGACAGCCAACATGATAGTACTACCCATCATCAGTCAATTGTTCATGCAATTTCAACTAAATAACCATCACCGGCCGGTCCCATTTGTTATTTATGGTGGTGGCAATTCTTCATCCAATTTTATATAATCGCAAAGAAAATTACTATCTTCATTTTCTTTTTTAAAAAGTCAACAAAAAGCAAAAAATTAAAACACGTTTTTCCTCTTTTTTTAAAAAAAAAATAAAAATGCCATTGATGATTTGATCATACAATACAATGAGTCAATGATACATCCAATGATAGCAATTTCTTTTCAAATTTTTTATAAAACAATCAACAACACAAGCACATTTCGATCAAATCACAAATTGACAAAAAGTTCACAGGGAAATTTATGTTTTTGGTCCATGAATTTTTAAATTTATTAAAATACGCATCTTCATTTTAAGTAAAAAAAAATAGTATATAATAATCGCTAGTTAATTATGAATTAAAGCGGAGGTCCCACAAACCCTAAATTAAATGGGACAAACACCCAATCCACAATCCATAACCAACCACCCATTTTCTTAATTAAAAATCCAGTTTCTTCCCCAAAATCTCAAAGCCAATAAGTTTTCTAAGTTATTTATGTATGTGGGACAAACACCGATGAGTGCATGTATGCTGGATGTTATGAGGTGTGTGTTGGATATTTAATATTGTTTGGGCTATATAAAACAACTAAACACATACAAAACAACCCTTCAGCAAAACATACAAAGAACTACTTCAGCACCTGCTCGTCTTAGCTTACAAACCAAATCCATAAAATAAAAACTTATTAAACCATGAAGAAGTGCGTTTCAGCTTAGTTTCAAAAAAACATAATTACACTCTAATAAATTTCATTAGAAAACTTAAGTGAAATGGACGGCCTTGGCAGTTGAAACGACATTTTCACGGCATGCAATTTTAGGACATGCATTATATGAATAGTGAGCGTACGGATGATGGCGCCATTAACCATTAGAGAGGTTGATCCGAAATCCAACGGCTGAACATGGCGAAACATTCAATGGGTTTGTACTGTGGAGCAACATGGCCGCCTCCCTGCAATTTATAAACCACTTTTACTCTTCATAATTAAGATTTGATATATACATACACAAATAATCCCGGCCAATAGAGAAATTTGGTTCGAAATCTTGCCTTTACAGTTGCAAATGTCATGTTGTTGGCATATGTTCGAGTATACCTGCATATATACACACAACAAATAAAATCCATCATTTCTTTACCCAGTACTCTTCTTGCAAGATTATAAGGCGTTGCAATGAATATGATTGGGAAGAAGCTAAGTGCCTAGTTAGTACATACCCAGCGACTTGGTTTTTGACTCGCCACTGCCTCCACTCATCAACAATGGGATACTTGAGAGATTTTATCCATGCCTCCGTAGAAAGCAAAGGGACTCCCAGGTCGTGATCTCCACTTTGTGAATGAAAAACCAAAAAAAAAAAAAGATCAGGTGTTGTACAAGTCATTATTTGAATGTATGTTGTGTTGATGAGTAGCTACCTGTATATAAGAGATCTGATGTAGCCTTTGATGCTGAGGTTTGCATGATATGGAGTGCTGTCCCACATGTTATCGGTGTAAGGCAAACTACGGTTGCACCACGTCCAGGTTCTTATACTCCCCTGCACCATTACATTACAAGGAGAGTTCACAAATGTCAAAATTTGATTAATTGTATGGACTAATAACTCACCTTCACTTCTGGGCAATATATAATACTTTTATTCATTTAGAGATGCAGTACCGGTTGGATGTGAAGGGCTTCTCGGACTGCAGGATCATTAGCCCATCGTCCGCTAATTGTATCAATCTCAACCTGAAAAACACAGAATTTATTTAAGCAACAAAGTTTGAAAAATGCCTAACCCAACCCCAGCCAAGTGCACTGCCCAAGTTCATCAGGAGAAGACCTTATATTTCTTCCAAATTCAGGCACTATCTTTGCTGCTAGTAAATACTCTAATGAACATCAGAAGAAAAAATGTGCAGAGTCTAACCTGGCATGTGAATATATAAAATGGATCGTTGCTTAACTGGTCTTTTTGTTTCTCGTCAAGAAATCTTCTTCTTTCCCGAGGCCATGTGGACAGCCCTACTTTTGAAAAATTGTAACCACAATCGGGTTCTAAAATATTCTCTGGATTCAGACCATCAATCAACTAAAACATCCACCAATCAAGTTCAGTTATAGATTGTGACTCAACATATCATAATAATCTGCAGAGAAACTAACATAGATGGGTGAATTTCTCGATCACCTGATAATATGTATCAAGGTTCTGCCTGCACAACTTATTGGTGATATTTACATTATAGTATTTCCCCTTGCAATTTCGCTTCAATGCCTGCCAACCAAGAGAAAAACCAAAAAAAAAAATTGTAACTACTTGTAGCAGTTTTCTAAACTCGGATTAATTTCTATAGCATTTAACCTTGTAGAGTTCATCAGAGATAAGGCCCATTCCACGCACAAATGGTATCTTATAGTTCGGCTCTTCTGGAATTGTAGCTGGATTGCCAAGTAAATACCCCTGGAATAAATCACTCAAACAACATTACAGTAATCACAACATTATAACATGATTCACAGCATCAAGAAAAACCAAACTTTTCATTAATAAAGGATCACAAAGTAGGTTTGCAAACCTTTATGTTAAATTGTGGTTTGATTCCCATTTCGTTCCCTGCGCCGCAAAGAGTTGATATGTTGTGAAACGATTGTGAAGTGAGTCAAAACAAGACCATAAATGATGATTATTAGAATTTCCCAAATATGGAATCGTCAAGAGCAGAAATACAGATATATGATTCCTGACCATTTGATATTAGCTGAACAATAACCGGTACTATCTTGCCAGCCCACGAGTCCCCGCCAACATAAAAAGGGTTTGACAAAAACTCTGGATAATCAACCAGCCACTGCAAAATAGATTTAATAAGAAATAATATACACATTTCTTGCACTATATGCAGATCAAATTCATCAACAATACATCCCAATTTAATCCCTCGGAAAATAAATGAAAATTAAAAAAAAAAAAAAAAAAAAAAAAAAAAAAAAAAAAAAAAAACCTTTTGAAGGAATTCATAAGCTTGTTGACAACTTTGTAATCCAGTAGAAAGTTTAGCTTCTGGAGTCCTTCCGTATGAGAATCCAGCTCCCACCGGAAAGTCTAGGAATAGCATGTTCGCTACCTACCAATCCATATATAGCCATGATTTAGCACATGATGAGTCCATCTCTTTCCACCAAGCTCTTCAACACATTTATCTCTTTGCATCAAGTAATTTAATATAGCCTTCATTAAGTTTATCTTGACAAGCTACATCAGAAAAAAAAAAAAAAAAAAAAAAAAAAAAAAAAAAAAAAAAAACTTCACCATTTTTATACATCTCAATTCCTCAGAATTTTTTATGCAACACCTCATCAATTTGCAAATGATTGTTTATAGCATGTTTTCAAATTAAATAGACATATATAAAAGCAGAGAGAAAACAGAAATGGATGGATTTTGTGTAGATCAGATATAACCCGTGTCCATGAATAAGGATCAATGGTCACTCTTGGCAAACTTCCATCATCATCATCATCATCTGGTTCAAAACGCATAGGCCCTGTAAAGCTCAGCATTACTATTCGTCAGCTACGCAAGGAACAAAACAGATCTGGTTACTTAGAAACAAGACCTCTTTTTTTTTTTCTCTTTTATAGTTACCGAGTGCAAATGCAAATGCGAAAAGGGAAGAGCAGCCAGGGCCTCCAGTGAGCCAAAGGACGAGAGGATCGTTCTGAGGATCGGACGACGATTTCACAAAGTAATAGAACAGCTGCACATCCTCTCCTTCATCCACCCCCACATACCTTTTTTCCAATTATTAGTACATCCATTAGTAATTAATTACCCATTCAATTTAAAGAGCTCCACCGCCAGCCAAAATCTGGAAACTATGAGCTCTACATAGTTTCATTCATTAATTAAACACTCAGTAACGAATGTGGGCTGTCAATAATGAATGAATAAAGGATTCGAGAAATTCTATAAACTCCTCGGTCGCAAGTGCAGACAAGTACGTGAAGGAGTTACCCGGTTTCGAGGTGGAAGGGGAGGTTGCCTTGGAATCCAGGTAGAGATGGAACGTGCGAGCCTCGAATGCCGTGGGCGAGGTGTAAGATTCCGCCATGGAAGTAGAAGGTAAGGAAGAAGAAAAGAGGAATATTCATTGAAGAAGATGGGTTTGCGCTTCAACTTGGATTTGGAGACAGTACTTTTGTTATCCAACATTCCAACTTGTATCGTTGTTGTTAAATAGGAGTATTATTCCGTGATTTATAGTACATTTCAAAACACTTTACATCCAAACACACTTTTACTTAAAATAAATAAATAAATAAATAAATGCTTCTCAAACATTCTTTTCCAACCACTGCTTTTTGCTTTGGCTTTTGCTTTTGTTTGAAATTTTCGAAAGTCAATCCAAACTGGTCCTATGTAAAGATTTCAAGGTTTGAGGCTTTGTAATATGCAGAATTCTGCTTTTAAAGGATTTTGTAATATGCAGAATTCTATGGATTTTATAATATGCAGAATTCTATTTTGAGATGGAAGATCCATATCTTCAATTCCTAAGCAAAGGTTCCCGTGAAGAACCCAATAAGCTTATCCACCAAATGGCTCCCGACAAACCCCGCCCCACCCCTCACAACTCCCATCATCAATCTGTTTCCTCTTCTGTCCTATACACTCTCCCAACTCCATTTGCGTACCTGTAACTAATCGTAAGGATTATTGCTCAAATGATTATCGAAATTGGAATCGAGATACTGCCCCAACAATGCCCTAGAAGACAAACCGCTCAAGCGTGGATCAGCGCCCGTCTGGAACGACGCGAGTGGGGAGACACGGAGGGCTTGAGGAGAACGAAAACGGAGCCAATAAGATGAATGGCAACCGCTGCTCCCTCAGCTCGACTTGTTTAATTTTAGTAGCAATTAAATATTCCAAAAATTGTTTAATTTTTTTATTGTCGCTGAAAATTTATTTTTAAAAGTATATTTATAATTTTAAAATTGGTTGACTTGTTAAAATATGTAATTATATTATTATGAATTATTTATGTTGCGGCACAAAAAATATTAATTCAATTGAAATCTGTAGTTGAGCTATTTTTTTTTTTGCGTAGCCGTAGCCAGGGAATGTAGTTGAGCACTTGAAATTTTCCTTTAGTTTATCTTATATTTTAACGAATTTTATAAATTAATCTGCACGGGAGATAAATTGAATTTGTAGTTGAACATTGAATTTTTTTTTTAGTTTATCTTATAGTTTAACGAATTTTATGGAGGAAGGCATTTCGATTATTCAAAATACCATTTATTATTGTTGTATATTAAGATTTTGAGGTTTACAAGACTTTTTGTCAACATATATGGTGCTTTTGGGGTTTACAAGACTTTTTGTCAACATATCAACAATTTATTTAATTCCAAGAAATTCAAATTTTCAGAAATTAGGCCTCGAACAAGTTATTTGTTTTACTGATTCCATTGAGGCCTTGCGGATTCTTCCGCACGACATTGGTAATGACCACTGGTTAAAACCATTGGCCTTACTCATCTCAGATATTTGGATTCAGCTTCCAAGAGTTCGTTGGTTTCATATTTTACGAGAAGGTAATGCAGTGGCGGACTCTCTGGCCAAGATGGGTGCTAATTCAGAAGAATTTTTCAATACATGGGCGTTTCCCCCGGATGCATCTCAAGTACCTTTGGCAGCAGATAGGATGGGCACTTGGTTTCCGCGTTTTTGAGTTTTATTTATTTTTGGTCTTCCCTTCTTCCCCTTGCTCTGTAGATTTTTCTTAGCTTTGTAACTCTACCCTTTGCCGACGCTTTGGCGTCATTTCACCCAAAAAAAAAAAAGACAGCGGGTATTATTGGTTACTAGGGAAAAAAAATCAATAGATGATCTTTTTTTTTTTGGATAAGAATAGATGATCTTATTGAAGTAAACTGAGGCGATCATTTTATTAAAATAGTACAAATTTTTTTTTTTTTGGACAAGCCGAAGCCGGAAAATAGTAGTACAATTTTAGGACAGTAGTATATGATAAATGGCATTAAATGAATATATATTTATAGAGAGATGGGGGGTGGGGCAATTACCATTAGAGGGGTTGATAGGAAAGCCAACGTTCGAACATGGCTAAACATTCAATGGGTTTGTACTGTGGGGCAGTATGGCCGCCTCCCTGCAATAATATATAAACCACTTTAATTTTACTCCTAAGATTTGATAATTGATATGATGATTGATGATGCAGATACACAATAATTAATCCCAACAATACGTGCACAAATTAGTTCCAACACTTGCCTTTACAGTCGCAAATGTCATGTTGTTGGCATATGTCCGAGTATACCTGCAGCAAACAACACCCATATAATCCATCAATTCAATTCACCCATAAAATCCATCAAGCAGGAATAAGCGTTAATGCAACAGAGTGGGTGGGAACTAGGAGTACGACTACTACGACTACCTACCCAGCGACTTGGTTTCTGACTCGCCACTGCCTCCACTCATCTACAATGGGATACTTGAGAGATTTTATCCATGCCTCCGTGGAAAGGAAAGGTACTAGCAGGTCGTGATCACCACTTTGTGAATGGAAAAAGAAAGATAAGCCTAGGTTCTGCTTAAATCATTTCAATGCATGCTGTGTTGAGCAAAATTAAAAGTTCCTGAGTACCTGTATATAAGAGACCTGTAGCCTTTGGTGCTGAGGTTTGCATGATATGGAGTGCTGTCCCAATAGTAATCGGTGAAAGGCAAACTACGGTTGCATCTTATCCAGGTTCCTATACTCCCCTGCACCATTACAAGGAGTTCACAATGTCAATATTTGATGGAACTAACTGACTAGTCTACATGGCACTGAATTTCATTAACTTGAGATGCACCAGTTGGATATGAAGGGATTTCCGTACTGCAGGATCATTAGCCCATATTGCACCTAATGTAAAAAGTCCACCCTGAAAGACACAATTTATTAAAGCAACAAAGGTCTGAGGAGGAATAAAATTCATGTGTCCATGTCGAATGTGCTTCCTAGCAAAGTTCATGAGTAGTAGCTTAGAGAAGACCATATATTCCTTCCAAATTCACCCACAAAAAAATTGGTGCTGCTTGTAAATACTAATGAAGATCAGAAAAATGTGGAGATAACAAGTAAACAAATCTCAAAAAGCATTCTCGAGTCTAACCCGGCATTTGAACCCAGAGAAAGGATCGTTGTTGTACTCGTCTATATGTTTCTCGTCAAGAAATCTTCTTCTTTCCTGAGACCATGTGGGGAGCCTTGGAGAATTGAAATCACAGCTGGGTTCTAAAATTTGTAACTTGGACAGATCAGCAATCATCTAAAACATCCACAAATCAAGTCTTGTCATAAATTGATTCAACAGATCAAAATCTGCTTAGATGGGGAATTTTTCTCACCTGGTCATATGTATCAAGGTTCTGCTGGCACAGCATATTGGTAATATTTACATTAAAATATTTCCCCTTGCAGTTCCGCTTCAATGACTGACAAGCAAGAGGAAAACCAAAAACTCTTAAACTAATTTCAGTTTTCTAGACTGGGATTAATTTTTATAGCATTTAACCTTGTAGAGTTCATCAGAGATGAGGCCCATTCCACGTGCAAATGGTATCCTATAGTTCTTCTCTTCTGGAAATGTAAGTGCATTGCCAAGCAAGTAACCCTGGAATAAATGACTCAAAGATTTCACTAATTGGAACCTTGTAACATAATTGAGAGCATCAACAGAAACAGAACTTATTACACTTATCATGTTGTGGGAATTGAAAAAGTATATTAGGCTAGCTGTAATTTCTAACCTCATAACAACTTTGATTTGAACCAATATCATTAGGTTGTGTGAAGATCATGTTTTGAAGGTTTCATTAATGAAGGATCAGGATCCCCGAAGTAGGTAAAAAAAAAAAAAAAAGTAGTTTGCAAACCTTCAGGTTAAGCTGTGGCTTGATTCCCATTTCATTCCCTGCAATGCGGCAAAGAGTTGATATGATGAGATGGGTTTGGGGTGATAACCAAAACAAAACCGTGATTGATTCCCACGGAAAGTTAAAGTAAGTATGCATCATCAAGAGCAGAATATATAAGCCCTCACCATTTGATATTAGCTGAACAATAACTGGTACTGTCAGGCCAACATATGAGTCCCCTCCAACATAAAAAGGGTTCGACAAAAACTCTGGATAATCAACCAGCCACTGCAAATGGATTTATTAAGAATATACATTTTGCACTATTTAGCAGATACAATACTTTTCCAAGAGAAGTGTGAAAAAACATATCAGTATTCATGAATCTACAAAAATACTTCCCAATTTAGTTCCATCAAAAATAAATGAGCAAAAAACCTTTTGAAGAAATTCATAAGCTTGTTGACAGCTTTGTAATCCAGTAGAGATAGCAGCTTCCGGAGTCCTTGCGTAGGAAAATCCAGTTCCAACCGGCAATTCTACAAATATTATGTTCGCTACCTACCAATCCATTAGCAATTATTTAGCACGATCCATCTTTATCCACCAAACATTTTAACACATTTAATTGCCGGCAAACACAAAAGTCATCCCTCAAGTAATTCAACATAGCTTTCACTAATTTTAGCTTGGCAAGGTAAATAAGAAAACCAGCACATCCTCAAATCTCAATTCCTCAGACATTTCGATGGAACACCTCATTAATTTAACAGACTATGCTACAAATTGGCAAAAGATTGTATAAAATGTTGTCAAAAGAAGGAGAAATATGTAAAGGCAAAGAAAGAACAGAGAAATGGATAGATTTTGTGTAGATTAGATATAACCTGAGTCCATGAATAAGGATTAATGATCACTGAGGGAAAACTTCCATCATTCTCGCCTTCAAAATTTATAGGACCTACAAAGCACGGTATTCTCAACAACTACGCAAAGAACTAAAACGAATGTGGCAAATTAGATAAGTGAAAAATACAGTCAATGTATACTTGCTATCAATGTAAGGTCTGAAATATCAGTTTTTAGGGGATTAAAATGATTGAGATAAAAAATTTGAATATATATTCTATTCACCAGATAATTGGTGGCGGTGGTGACCATGGAGGAGTAATTTTCCTGCTGAACCCGTGGTGTGGGACTTATTGGTATGATCGGACGCCAACAATGGCACCTCTCCCAAAATAATTCTTAAGGATTGAATGCAAGGTCATTTAAAGTGTTTAAACAATTCCAACGCCATAACATTTTAAGTGTTAAAATGATGAAAGCAGTTCCATTCAAACCAACTCCCATCAGTAACAGTCCAAGGATACACATTGGGCGAAAGCACACCAGATTTGTATCCAGTCAACACATTTTTCTTTATTTTTGGGACTAAGATTTCCTAAACCGTATATATGTGGTGTCAAAATAGCAGATTCAGGCGTTACTGGTCTCTATTTTGGTTTTATTGTCTCACGGAGTACGTTTTTTAATCACTAAAACCAGTCACAGTGATGGAGAAAAATAGAGTATTAAGAAACATGCCGATATTATTTACCAATTTCAAAGGCAAACGCAGATAAGGAAGAGCAGCCAGGGCCTCCAATGAGCCAAAGGACGAGAGGATCGTTCTGAGGATCGGACGACGATTTCACAAAGTAATAGAACAGCTGCACATCCTCTCCTTCATCCACCCCCACATACCTTTTTCCAATTATTAGTACATCCATTAGTAATAAATTACCCATTCAATTTAAAGAGCTCCACCGCCAGCAAATTCTGGAAACTAAGAGCTCTACATAGTTCCATTCATTAATTACACACTCAGTAACGAACGTGGGCTGTCAATAATGAATTAAGTAAAGGATTCGAGAAATTATATAAACTCCGCGCAAGTGCAGACAAGTATGTGAAGGAGTTACCCGGTTTCGAGGTGGAAGGGGAGGTTGCCTTGGAATCCAGGTAGAGATGGAACGTGCGAGCCTCGAATGCCGTGGGCGAGGTGTAAGATTCCGCCATGGAAGTAGAAGAAGGTGAGGAAGAAGAGAAGAGGAATGATCATTGAGAAAGATCGGTTTGCGCTTCAACTTGGATTTGGCGAGAGAAGAGAGTAAACTGTTGTTATCATCGCTGTTGACTGTTGTTAATAGTAAATTTTAAATTAACTTTTAACACAATGACGATGCTAGACCATGCCTCGCGGCGGATGCGGCGGGCGTTTGGTTCCCGAGATATTGATATGTTTTTTTTCTGTTTTTGTTTGTCCCTTCTTTACCATCCTTCTGTAGCTTTTTCTTAGCTTTGTAGTGTAGGTTTTTGCTGACGTGCTTGCACGTCCTTCACCAAAAAAAAAAAAATTAGATGAAATTGTATTGGACTGTGTTTGTTTATTTGAAAATATGCTAGTAAATAACCCGTCGAGACTCGACGAGCATAACTTTATATTTTATATAAATTATATAACTTTATATTTAGATTATACTTCATAAAAGTAATAATATAAATTAAATTTTGAGTACTTAAAAATGTGTAATGATTTTTTTTATATATTCAAAAGATGATGTACTCCCTCCGTTTTTTAATAAAATTTACGTTTGCATAGTAATTACTATTAATTGAGTAGATTTAATTCAATTTTTTTAACACAATTATATAAGATAAAATATAATCAAGTGAGATCTTGTTGGATTCGTCTAATCACATAGATTTAGAATATCAAATTTTTATAATTTTTACTTTTATACAATTTGAAATATTAAGCATTAAAAATATGTATTGGATTGCGTGAAAACATAAAGTGTAAACTTTAAAAAAACGGAGGAAGTATATGATAATATAATTTAATTATTTTTAAAACTAACAAAGAAATTATATTATACCGTATTTTTTAGCTTCTGTGGCTTGTTTGGTACAAACATAACAGGTCAATAAAAATAACTATTAAAATAATATTTTTATTGATTTGAAATTTAAATTAAGATAAAATAAAAATTTAAAAATAAGTATGAAGCATAATATGAAAATTTTTCTAACAATTTACTGAAAATTTCATTGGTGAAAATCTCATTGATAGAGGCTAGTATAACACTATCTTTTAAAATGTTTGAATTTGAAATGGTGCAGTTTATATTTCTATATGTACTTTAAAAAATTAACGCTATAGGATCACCCGTAGAGTTCATAAGAATATCATCCGAAAATGTCACATCTAATTGTACATCTCCAAATCAATACCCGTTTTACCATCATCTACATCAACTATCCATTTTGCAAATTTTCTGTCATATATAAATTTCATTGTAAACGACAATTCTTGTGGTATCTTGAATTAATCATTTTAATTACATATTAATACTTTTAGTCGCATCTTGCTAGTGACACGAAATATTACATACAACATAATTGCTCATGATTAAAAACTGGTTTTGGAAAATAAAATCCGACATTCTTTAAAGATTGACATTGACTTTGTTTATAATCATAGCAAAACAAACCGTGAGTGAGAATTTTCTCATCTCAATCGAATAAAAAATTTGGTTAAATCAAATAGGCTCGTAATCATTCTACCAATCAATAATTTTCTACTTTTATGGTTTCCCGAAAATTAGTTTAACCATAACTATCTAATTCCGCATCTTGGTTACTATCAACCTACTTCCATTACATAATTTATTTGATGGATATATATTCCTAAGAAGCATGACTATGCAACCCTCATTCAACTATATTTTATGATTCAATAATTCAGTGAAAATAATTCATTGACATTATCTATACTTTCATCATTTTGACAAATATTGTTAAATAATTGTAGTAGAGAGACATTGATGTTTTGGTGGCTAAGAACTCACTTGTATTTTTGTGGGAATAAAACAGATTATTTCTCAAAAAAATTGTTAAAACTGATATATATATATATATACATTTTCATTTACAGACATACGTTTCATGATATAATTATTAATTGTAGCAAAAATCTCATTGGTAGGGGTTAATATATAAATATTTTTGGATTTGAAGTGGTGCGGTTTATATTTGTATAAGTACTCTCAACAATTGCCGGTATAGAATCTCGTGTACAGTTTATAAAATTATCATATGAAAATTTCACATCTAATTGTACATCTTCAAGATTAATACCAGCTTTACCAATTAACATCACGTACATGAAGTATTCATTGTGCAAATTTTTTACATATATAATTTTCCTTGTAAATAACATTTCTTTTAGTATCTTAAGTTAATCCATCCTAATTACTATTAATGCTTCGAGTCCCCTCTTTATAGTTACACGAGATATGGCAACATATCACTGATATGGGTAAAAATTGTTTTTTGAAGATAGAGTCTAACATTCTTTATAGGTTGACATCTACTTTTTTTTATATTCATAGTAAAACAAACTGTAAGTGGAATTTTTTCCACTGAAATCGAATGGAGAATTTGGTTAATTCAGACGGGCTCATAATCATTCTACTAATCAAGAATTTTTATCCCAAATATTGAAGTTTTTTTTAATGAGAAGAGAGGTTAAATAATTTTCTAAGGTAAGTTTTTTGCAGGTAGAATTCTCGTCACAATCTAGTGGAATACCAAATCTGTAACACCCCGATTTAATTAACTCATAATTAATTTAATTTAGTTATGGTTAATTAACAAAAGACTTGGTATGTGGATTATTTTGTAGGGAATGAAGATTTAAGTGGGGGAATAAGTGAGTTCAACTCACTAGATAATAAGAGTCAAGTACTCAAATGGGTGCAATGTGGTCAAGACAAGTGGTGTAACCCTTTTAACCCACATTCCGACCCGACCCGGATCCATTTTTGACTCTTCAAAAATCTGATTTGGGCATTGAGAAACCCATTTCTTCATCCTCATCTTTCCATTCCCGTCACTCCCTCTCGGTGAAGATAGGGTTCTTCAAATCGGAGGAGAAGTTGTGATTTCTAGCTCAAATCACTTGGGGTTTTGGTCAAGATAGTTGGGGTAAGTGTTTCTCTTGTATCTTCCTTGCTTTTTCTTGTGTTTGGAAGTGATTTTGGGGGCTGTTTTTGAAGTGACGAAAATTGGGTGTTAGTAGAAATTCTTGCTTTTGGTGTTGAATCGAAGCTTGGATTCTTGTTTGGAAGCTGAATAAGGGTTGAAGGAAGCTAAGGTTAGTACTTGAGACCATTTTGGTGTTGTTGATTTCAAGTTCTTGGTACTCCTTGGATGTATGTTGGAAGAACTCATGTTTGTGGATGAGTCTTGATGATTTGGTTGATTTCTTGTTATGTAGCTTGGTATTGGTGTTTGGAGGAGTTGGGGAGCTGTATTGGAAGAGTTTGGATCACCTCAATACCAGGCAAGGGTAGAGATAGGTTCGATCGGGGGCCAAAATCGTCGGAATGGCCGGAAAACGCCATGAGGACAGCCCCTGCTGATGCGGCGCGCAGTTGGCGCGCCGCGCGTGAGGCAGCGCGCGACGTCTCTGTCGAGACGTCGCCACCGCGCGGTGTCCGCGCGCTGCGCGCGGGCAGCGCGCGGCACCCCTGATGCCCCTGTTATTATTTTTTTTTTTTTTTTGTGTTTTCTCCATTTTGTCTAATCCTTGCTCTTTGGTCATTCTTATGTCTCTAACATGATCCTAGCAAGATTGAACTATCATTATGCTCACAATCCTTGAACCTAGTTGCGATTAGCAGTGATCTACTATGCATTAGTTGAGATCGAGTCTTGATTCGCTTCTATGTTGATATGTGTTGATGCCGATATGTGGGACTTGGCACACCCCGGATTATACTTAACTCGAGATGGATTGTCTATTTGGTCCTGATGCGTTGATTTACGTATGGACATGTGATTGAATTGAATGTGAATATCTGTGATGATATGTTGAGACTGAAAAATAATGCCACGACGGTAGGACACGCTATGCTTACGAGTCGGTATCCGCTGGGCATAGTGGGGTCTCTACCCAGAAGCATTTGGCTAGAAAGGGCTCATGACCCTTAGCCTGACCCGCTTGCCGTAAGCCACGATCTCAGCTGTTAGTGTCCGCGGCGGGGGCACTGTGGGTATATCTCTCGACCATTAAGGGGAGTGGACCCTTATATGGGAGGGAATACCGACCATGGTACCTAGGTGCGCGCTAGGCATGCTTATGTGTTGCATTTAGGGTAGATAGACATTCTAGGTCATAACATTTCATCTCATCATCCATCATTCATCTTATTTGCAGTGGTTGAAGCACCGGTATGGGACGGTGTGATGTTTACTTATTTGCTCTGCTCAATTTTTATGTTATGCCTAATAAATGTTTAAAAACGGAATATATATCTCCACATATATGTATAAATATACTTCTAGGGAATCAAGTTAATTCTTGTTTCCCCTTATGCCGATTCTTCTATTCTTGCTCAGTACCTTGTACTGACCCTTGCTATGTTTTTATGTATAGATATTCCCGGGGAGGACGCAGAGCCTGAGCACGATGTGGGGTTTGGGGATGAGTGATCTACCTAGAGATGCATTAGCATGTCGTGGACTTATGTGCTTGTCTTGAATAATATGCTATGACTCTATTACCTTGTCTCGTACTGCTTGTGGTACCGATCGGTACATTATGTTCTGTCTTGTGTGTACTTAATATCTCTGACAGGTTGAGATGAGACTGTTAGGTCGACTGGTAAGTCGCATGAATAAGGCTTGTAAGCCGGATTTCTGTTATGATGTGAGGTTTCCTTTCTGGATTTGTATTATGATTCATTGGCTTCCTGTTTACTTGGCTACGTGTTATTGATCTTAAATTGATTGGCCAACAGTTTAAGAGAGGTAACACGGCAGTGACGTCACAGAAATTTGGTTTTAAATTTTTGGGGCGTTACATTTGGTATCAGAGCCAGGTCTGCTCGTATGTGCTTAGAATTCTAACACAAGCATGTGGTGAGATGTGTGGGGGAAAGCATATAGTGTAGGAATTGCATCTAGCTCTGCTTATATTCTTGTAGATTGCATTGTTTTTGGTTATCTGCGTGCCCTATAGGGTGGATTGTGGTTTGTGAGTCAAACCAGGATCAATCCTTGGGGATATTCCGGGAATTCTATACTTAATAATTCTTGTTCGGTAGAGAATTATTCTTATTTATCGAATATTACTGAATATCTCGTTACGTTATGAATATAGGATGCCGCCGCGCAGGGGTGGAGAGCCCAGGAAGAGGGGAAGGCCTCGTAGGAATCAGGGGCCAGCTATTGGGGGTCGTGGACAGTACCATGATGATGGTGGACTTGGCGATGATCACGTGGAAAATGTTCCAATTGAGGAACCTGTAGGGGTGGAGGATGACTTGAACTATGAGGACGAACCAGTGCCACCACCACCACCGCCACCTGTGCAGATGCCCATTGACCCTCAGTTTATGCAATATATGTTTAATGCTATGAATGGGATGTATCAGGGGCAGGCGAATCAACCTGCACAACCACCACCCAGACCCGTGGATTACGTGCATCTAGCAAGGCATTATCAACCGCCGGTCTTTAGTGGAGGAGTAGACCCGGTTGCTCTGACTGATTGGATTTATCATTTGGAGGAGATCTTCGAGAATATAGACTGCCCAGAGGATTGGAAGGTCAGGGTGGGACGGCAGTATCTTACTGGACCAGCTCTCCATTGGTGGAGATCGTGCAAGAGTGAGCTTATGGCGAGACCCAACTTTTCATGGGAAGTTTTCTGTCATGCTTTGAGATCCCACTTTTTCACTACACAGATGATGAATGTTAAAAAGAGGGAATTTCTCAACCTAGAGCAAGCAGGAAATATGACAGTGTCTGAGTACTATGGTCGTTTTGTGGAACTTATGTCATACGTACCAATGCTAGTTGCTGATGAGGAAGATAAGGTTTCGAGGTTTGTGGATGGATTGAAGGCTGAGATCCGGACTGGGTTTAGCAACCAACACGCCTGCTTAGCTTCAGCATATGATCAGGCTTTATTCATTGAGAGAGCTCGCGCTGATGTGCAGCGCGTGTGGGCCGCTCGACGCAGGGATTCGGGGGGGCCGAGAAGACCCCAGCATAGACAGACGAGGCCGAGAAACGGTGGAGAGACCTCTAGACCTCAGACTTATGCACAGCCACCGTACAGGAGCGGACCCCACTGCTGGAATTGCGGACAGTACGGACATGTGAGGCCACAGTGCCCACAGTTGGTAGGTCAAGTAGGAGGATCGACTTCAGGTGCGTCTGGTGGGAATGCGTCGCGTGGACGAGGTGCAGACAGAGGTCGTGGACCACAGAGGGGCCGTGGGGGCCGCCTCAACGTGATTGAGCGGGCTGAGCTAGATGGGCGAGACGATGTCATGACTGGTAAGTTGTTCATTATTCAATTTCAATCTTGATCGACTTAACCATCTATAACAAGTACCAAGTAGTGCCTTATGTTATTAAATGTGTAGGTACTATACTAGTTGATAATGTGCCTGCTTATGCCTTATATGATTCTGGTGCATCATGCTCGTTTATATCATCGGAATTCGTAACCAATAATGATATGGGACCACTGGAGGCTTATCAACTCCCTGTTACGCTACCTTCGGGAGACCTCATGCGAAGCCAGTGGATTAAGCCCGATGCACAGATAATCATCAAAGAGCGAGAGTTCAGAGCGAATCTAGTGGTCCTAGATTTGGCCGATTTTGACGTGATTTTGGGAATGGATTGGCTATCTAAGTACCGAGCCAGATTAGACTGCGGGATGCCAAGGATTTCCTTTACCGATGAAGAAGGTGAGCAAGTGATTTATTACCCTCCTAACATTCGAGTGGTATCTTCTGTCACTTTTGCAGCTTTAATTAGAAAAGGGTATCCAGTATACTTTTGTTATGTGCGTAAGATGACGCCAGCACCCTCGAGTTCGACAATTACTCAGATTCCTATTGTCTCGGAGTTTCCAGATGTGTTCCCTGATGAGATACCCGGATTTCCGCCTGTCCGGGGGATAGACTTTGTCATTGACTTGGTACCGGGAGCGGCACCAGTTGCCAAGGCCCCTTACCGAATGGCTCCTGCCGAGTTGAGGGAGTTGAAGGAACAGCTTAAGGATCTACTTGATAAAGGATACATTCAACCTAGCAGTTCGCCTTGGGGAGCACCGGTAATCTTTGTCAAAAAGAAGGACGGAAGCTTACGGATGTGTATTGATTATCGGGGGCTCAATCAGATCACAGTCAAGAACCGTTACCCACTGCCGAGGATTGATGACCTATTTGACCAGCTGAAGGGTGCATCCACATTCTCTAAGATCGACTTGAGATCAGGATACCATCAGATTCGAGTGGCAGAGGGAGATCGTGAAAAGACAGCTTTCCGAACGCGGTATGGTCATTTCGAGTTCACAGTGATGCCGTTTGGGCTAACTAATGCCCCAGCAGTTTTTATGGACTTGATGCATCGCGTCTTTCGACCTTGGTTAGACGTTTGTGTGGTTGTCTTTATTGATGACATTTTGGTATACTCTTCCAGTGTAAAGACACACAAAGAACATCTCAGGACAGTGTTGCAGGTGCTTAGGGAGCACAAGTTATATGCCAAACTTTCGAAGTGTGAGTTTTGGTTGGATAAGGTGGCTTTCCTTGGACATATTGTGTCAGGCGAAGGAATTTCAGTAGACCCTGCGAAGGTCGAAGCGGTGTTGGAGTGGAATCCTCCAACTAATGTCAGTGAGGTGCGTAGTTTCCTTGGATTGGTGGGATACTACAGGAGGTTCATTGAGGGGTTCGCTAGCATTGCTCGACCCTTGACTCAGTTATTGAGAAAGGATGTATTATTTCATTGGAGTGAGGACTGTCAGCAAGCTTTTGATCTATTGAAGAAGAAGGTGACAGAGGCTCCGGTCCTAGTGTTACCGGATGAATCGGGGGAATATGAGGTATACACAGATGCATCTTATCGAGGACTTGGGTGTGTGCTTATGCAGTATGGCAAGGTGATTGCATATGCATCTAGGCAATTAAAGCCTCACGAGCTGAATTACCCGACTCACGACCTGGAAATGGCAGCGGTCGTGCATGCATTAAAAATTTGGAGGCATTATCTTTACGGCGCCAAGTGTCAAATCTACTCGGATCATAAGAACCTTAAATGTCTCTACACTGCAGATAAGATGAGCGGTAGGCAAAGAAGGTGGTTAGAGTTTTTGCAAGACTACGACACGAGTATTCAGTACATAGAAGGGAAAGCCAACCGGGTGGCTGATGCACTAAGTAGGAAAGGACATGTACTGAACTCAATTACTCTTCCTTGGAAGTTAAGGCAAGAGTTGGACAAGGAAGGTATTGTGGTTGTTCCTTACGACACGATAGCGAGGTTGAATACTATGACGGTGGTGCCATCATTACTCGAGGAACTCAGACTAAGTCAAGCTGTAAGTCAAGAGATGATGCATTTGAAAGCTCAGATTCGTAAGGGTAAAGCGGAAGGCTTTGTGATTGATAACAAGAATATGATCAAGTTTAGGGACCGTTGGTGTGTGCCTCCGAAAGATCAGGCGCTGAAAGGAAAAATTATGGAGGAAGCCCATTGCACACCTTACTCCGTACATCCGGGAGCAGTAAAGATGTACAAGGATTTGAGGCAAAACTATTGGTGGAAAGGCATGAAGAAGGAAGTGGCAGAATTTGTGTCTAGGTGTTCCACTTGCCAGAAGGTGAAAGCCGAGCACATGAGACCTTCAGGCTTATTACAACCTTTGGATGTTCCTACTTGGAAATGGGAGTCCATTGCTATGGACTTTGTCACCGGGCTACCCAGGACACGGAGCAGTTTTGATACTATTTGGGTAGTTGTGGACCGACTAACAAAGAGTGCTGTGTTTATACCAATGAGATTGAATTGGAGCATGCAACAGTTGACTGGCGCTTACATCCAACATGTGGTTAGACGTTTTGGTATTCCTCGAGAAATTATTTCCGACAGAGATTCCAGATTCCTGTCAAGGTTCTGGAAGGAATTGCAGACCGCCTTTGGGACACAGATCAGTATGAGTACGGCGTGGCACCCTCAGACTGATGGACAGACCGAAAGGACCATTAGAACCTTGGAGGATATGTTGAGGGCGTGTGTGATGGATTTTCAAGGATCGTGGGAGGAACATCTACATTTGGTGGAGTTCTCCTACAACAATAGCTATCACGCGAGTATTCGTATGGCGCCTTTCGAGGCCTTATACGGAAGAAAGTGCAGGACACCCTTGTGTTGGAGTGATCCTTCAGAGCGAGTGGTGATGGGTCCTGAACTCATTGAACAGACCACGGAAGTGGTACGAGTGATCAGAGACAGAATGAAGGAAGCTCAGGATCATCAGAAGAGTTATGCTGATTTGTCCAGAAGAGACATTGAATTCGAGATTGGAGATTGGGTACTCTTGAGAGTGTCACCCATGAGGGGCGTGAGACGATTTGGGAAGAAGGGGAAACTGAGTCCCAGATTTATAGGCCCCTATGAGATCACTAAAAAGATTGGGAAGGTCGCTTACCGGTTAGAATTGCCAACTGAGGTGGCAAAGGTGCACAACGTTTTCCACGTCTCTCAGTTGAGGAAGTTTATCTCGGATCCTAACAAGGTTATACAACCGGAGGAGGTGGAGTTGGATGACAACCTAGAATACGAAGAATACCCCGTGGCGATTCTAGACACTAAAGAAAAGATACTTCGCAATAAGGTGATCAAAATGGTGAAAGTACTTTGGTCGAGACATGGTGTAGAGGATGCCACTTGGGAGACAGAGGAAAGCATGGCGAGGCGTTATCCCGAATTGGACTTAACTCCAATTCAGTGAGGTAATGACCCTAATCCATACTTTTTCATTCGAGGACGAATGATCCTAAGGGGGAGAGATTGTAACACCCCGATTTAATTAACTCATAATTAATTTAATTTAGTTATGGTTAATTAACAAAAGACTTGGTATGTGGATTATTTTGTAGGGAATGAAGATTTAAGTGGGGGAATAAGTGAGTTCAACTCACTAGATAATAAGAGTCAAGTACTCAAATGGGTGCAATGTGGTCAAGACAAGTGGTGTAACCCTTTTAACCCACATTCCGACCCGACCCGGATCCATTTTTGACTCTTCAAAAATCTGATTTGGGCATTGAGAAACCCATTTCTTCATCCTCATCTTTCCATTCCCGTCACTCCCTTTCGGTGAAGATAGGGTTCTTCAAATCGGAGGAGAAGTTGTGATTTCTAGCTCAAATCACTTGGGGTTTTGGTCAAGATAGTTGGGATAAGTGTTTCTCTTGTATCTTCCTTGCTTTTTCTTGTGTTTGGAAGTGATTTTGGGGGCTGTTTTTGAAGTGACGAAAATTGGGTGTTAGTAGAAATTCTTGCTTTTGGTGTTGAATCGAAGCTTGGATTCTTGTTTGGAAGCTGAATAAGGGTTGAAGGAAGCTAAGGTTAGTACTTGAGACCATTTTGGTGTTGTTGATTTCAAGTTCTTGGTACTCCTTGGATGTATGTTGGAAGAACTCATGTTTGTGGATGAGTCTTGATGATTTGGTTGATTTCTTGTTATGTAGCTTGGTATTGGTGTTTGGAGGAGTTGGGGAGCTGTATTGGAAGAGTTTGGATCACCTCAATACCAGGCAAGGGTAGAGATAGGTTCGATCGGGGGCCAAAATCGTCGGAATGGCCGGAAAACGCCATGAGGACAGCCCCTGCTGATGCGGCGCGCAGTTGGCGCGCCGCGCGTGAGGCAGCGCGCGACGTCTCTGTCGAGACGTCGCCACCGCGCGGTGTCCGCGCGCTGCGCGCGGGCAGCGCGCGGCACCCCTGATGCCCCTGTTATTATTTTTTTTTTTTTTGTGTTTTCTCCATTTTGTCTAATCCTTGCTCTTTGGTCATTCTTATGTCTCTAACATGATCCTAGCAAGATTGAACTATCATTATGCTCACAATCCTTGAACCTAGTTGCGATTAGCAGTGATCTACTATGCATTAGTTGAGATCGAGTCTTGATTCGCTTCTATGTTGATATGTGTTGATGCCGATATGTGGGACTTGGCACACCCCGGATTATACTTAACTCGAGATGGATTGTCTATTTGGTCCTGATGCGTTGATTTACGTATGGACATGTGATTGAATTGAATGTGAATATCTGTGATGATATGTTGAGACTGAAAAATAATGCCACGACGGTAGGACACGCTATGCTTACGAGTCGGTATCCGCTGGGCATAGTGGGGTCTCTACCCAGAAGCATTTGGCTAGAAAGGGCTCATGACCCTTAGCCTGACCCGCTTGCCGTAAGCCACGATCTCAGCTGTTAGTGTCCGCGGCGGGGGCACTGTGGGTATATCTCTCGACCATTAAGGGGAGTGGACCCTTATATGGGAGGGAATACCGACCATGGTACCTAGGTGCGCGCTAGGCATGCTTATGTGTTGCATTTAGGGTAGATAGACATTCTAGGTCATAACATTTCATCTCATCATCCATCATTCATCTTATTTGCAGTGGTTGAAGCACCGGTATGGGACGGTGTGATGTTTACTTATTTGCTCTGCTCAATTTTTATGTTATGCCTAATAAATGTTTAAAAACGGAATATATATCTCCACATATATGTATAAATATACTTCTAGGGAATCAAGTTAATTCTTGTTTCCCCTTATGCCGATTCTTCTATTCTTGCTCAGTACCTTGTACTGACCCTTGCTATGTTTTTATGTATAGATATTCCCGGGGAGGACGCAGAGCCTGAGCACGATGTGGGGTTTGGGGATGAGTGATCTACCTAGAGATGCATTAGCATGTCGTGGACTTATGTGCTTGTCTTGAATAATATGCTATGACTCTATTACCTTGTCTCGTACTGCTTGTGGTACCGATCGGTACATTATGTTCTGTCTTGTGTGTACTTAATATCTCTGACAGGTTGAGATGAGACTGTTAGGTCGACTGGTAAGTCGCATGAATAAGGCTTGTAAGCCGGATTTCTGTTATGATGTGAGGTTTCCTTTCTGGATTTGTATTATGATTCATTGGCTTCCTGTTTACTTGGCTACGTGTTATTGATCTTAAATTGATTGGCCAACAGTTTAAGAGAGGTAACACGGCAGTGACGTCACAGAAATTTGGTTTTAAATTTTTGAGGCGTTACAAAATCTAGAATGTGCAGTCCTACCTCTTGGAATGAGTAAGGGTGCTATTCCATTGGATGCTACAGACATCACAATATTACATCTACCATAAGGGTTAACATAATATTTTATAGATAAATTATCGATAAATATCTTGTCAGTTCCACCACGTAAAGAAAAATGAATCAACACCGATCACTATCAACTATAAACATTATATTATTATAAACATTCTTCTTATCATTAATCAACAATGGTAATAACTTAGCATGATCCGCTTTCATTTCTTCCTTTATATGTCCACTCTAGTATCAATAGATTATTTGTTTCAGACATTAAAACTTCATTTATTTTCCAGAGAAAATTTTCAAACTTATAGAATTTGCAGCAATTAGCCTTTCAATATGAACTTACTTTGATCATTCACACTCACAATTTTCTGAGTATTTGTTTTTCTTCAATTACAAATCTGTTAAAGATATGGATTAATGAATCATATCATCCATTTTTTAAGTGTTACACTTTCCCTTTTTGGGTGTTTGGAAATAAGTGTTACATTACCATTTTTGAAATGTATTTTGATGGTTAATAATTTTTACTAATTATACTTAAATTAATAATTTTTTATATTCATTAAATTAAAACTCAAAAGGAATAAAGTCAAATGTGACTTATTTTATTTATTTAATTACTTCAACTAAATAAATTTTACTGTATTAACTTACCTTAAATCTTATGTCATTTCCTAGTGTTACACTTATTATAAAACGGATGGAGTATTTCTTAAAAAATATTACCTCCGTCGCACTCAAAGTGTCTCATTTGACTTTTTAATACTGTTTATTGATCAAATTTGACCTAATGTAACGTAATTATATACGAAAAAATATAGTCAAATTTGATCTTGTTAGATTTGTCTAATCATGTAGTTTTAGAATATATATATATTTTACGTAATTTTTACATACGTACATTTTAAGATATAAAATGTTAAACAAATGTATAGGACGACGTGTCCAAAGTTTTTTTGAGACAAAAATAATGGAACAGAGGGAGTAGATTAAAAAAATTAAATTTTTCACTTTTAAGCAATCGCAGCCCGAATTCAGCCAAATTGCCTAAATTTAGGCCCAAAATCATTCTAATAGTCCATTTGCCTCAAAATATCGTGGCCCCAAAGTGGAGGGACCTCCTTCTCGTTGTCTATTTTAGTTATATCTATTTACTTTATTTATTGATGGATCTATTCGCAACTATATAATTATATATTACTTTTAAGAAAAGTGACATATTTTTGTAAAAACCTGGCCTATATATACATTAAATAATATACACAAATATTTTTTATATATTCATTAATGTATCTTTCAATAATATAAATTGCATATATAAACTGCAAATTCCATTTAAATTTAAAATTCCATTTTAAAGAAAAAATAAAAATTATGGGAACTCCATATAAATTGGAAATTAAATATCTTTTAAAAACTAAAAATTGAGATTTCCATATATACATTAACATATCTTTAACATGAATAAATAAATCTGACGTGCAATGTATATTTTGATTACATCATTCACCATACAAAAAAATATAACCAAAGTTGAAACCAAACCTATACAAAATTACCGGCATTACAATATATGTTCACCATATTGAAACATAAACGCAACATAATTTTTAGTGGTCAGTGCAAAAGCTCATCATGATCCTATGGTCTATAAATAAATTATAAATGCAGCAATAAAATTTAAAATAAATAAAATAAAAAATGCAAAATAGTAAAATCTAAAATAGATAAATTAAAAAATACAAATAATAAAATCCAACATAGATAAAATAAAAAATACAAAATTTCAAATTTTATCTTTCAAATCTTTTTAACAGTGAATATATAGTGACAGGATAGGATGATGGAGTGAGAATTTATAAATAAATGATAGATTTTATACACGATAGACTAAAATCTATAATAAATAAATAAATAAATAAATGTGAAAATCTAAAATTAGTAAATTAAAAAATACAAAATAATATAGATAAAATAAGATATGAAAATTTCAAATTTCAAATCTTTTTAAAAGTGAATATTATATTGTAGGTATTCCATATATTTCACAAAATGCAAATCTATAATAAATAAATAAATCAATAAATGTGAAAATCTAAAATTGATAAATTAAAAAATACAAAAATTTATAAAAATTAGAAATTTAAAATGAAGACACCACATTAAATGTAGGATGGGTTGTTCACTAATGCTTTTATATATATATAGATAATTATAATCTATATAATAAATTCTGAATACTTTTTTTTGTCTGTGTAGATTTTTTTGTCTTTATTAAATTTAATTCATTCTTCTTAATTTTAAAAGATTAATCAGTCATTATATGCTTATTTATAGATCAACGGTCCTTACACGTAATCTGTTGACTAAATACACGTCATCGGACACATTATCAATATCTATATCTAGAAAATATATAACAAAATCTTGAGAAAATCTTCATATATATTTTAAAATGATATAATTGATTACAAATATATATAAATTATTTGATTGTATACATAATATTTTAAAAAAATATTAATACTATGAAAATGCCCAATCGTTTATGTACAGGCATACAAATGGTCTGTACCTACAGAATGATGGGTAAGCATTCATAAATGATGTTGCTAATAGTCATGCACAATCAATAGAGTTACTATCCTGATTCCTAAGAATCTGATTTCCTGACGTGTTCTGATGTAGAGTCCAATGTGCTACGGGAGGAAAATCTATGCAATTATACCAATTAAATGCATTCAATGCAAATGGAAGATGTATCTGTGAAATCCTAAATAAATGGAGTAACTTTGGTGTGACTTGTAACTGCTATTTAAAAATGGGGCAAAATATGGAGGTGTGGAGTGCAATTGCAAGTTCGAAACAAAAGAAAGCATACAATATTGACGGGTACAGCAGACCGGGATCCTAAAAAAGAAAGCATTCAATGAATGAATCACTGAATCTATGCTAAAAAAAAGAAGCATGTGTTGATGATAACAATAGCATGAAATGGTGACAGCAATTCAAAACATATGAACAAATACGTAGCATCAAATCATCAGTATTACGGCATGTGTATGCAATTTAAAAAGCACCTCTGACAGGCTTAGGGTTTAGGGTTTAGTAGCATAGATAAAGGAGTCCGCAACACAGTTCACAAAATATATGTATACAGATCTCATATAATAAAAGATGGTTGCAGCATATTTGAAGTGTTTTGAAGCATAATATAAACGTGTATAGAACACATGAGTTCATTGTACTTAACATGTAATAGTGGATTAATAATTACTACATAAAAGATCTAAAAGATTAAAAAATTATAATTAACAAACAGAAGATTACATTAAAAAAAAAGGAAGGAAGGAAAATACATTGAAAATCCCATATCAAATTTGTCACACAATTTTGGGGCATACAATAAGGTAACATCCCCCAAACTAAACCCCAATTAATAAAGGTACAAAAAGAAAAGAAATTAATAAAATAAACTGCCATATGTAAAAAAAACCACACAATAGCACAAGTATTGTATCAATGAAGCAAGTCAGGATACAACCCCATTCGATGCACAATATTCAGTTAAAAATAATAAATTGTATTGTTCGGAGTGATGTCCGAGCATTAAAAAGTGATGTCTATATGCCTTTGAAGTGATGTTTATGATAGCATATGTATATGTGATGTGATATTATCCATCATTTTTTCTTACGCCCGTACTGTTGCCTGCACCCAAACCATTCCCGAAAATGCCAATCACGTGGAGTATTATTACAGTAAGTCAACATTTACTACACCCCATCTTTATGTTAATGATCATTTGAAATCGTTTGAGTGCTGGCGGCCTGTAGGTGCTGGTACATTCAAAAGTGATGGGTATGTGTATATGAATGATATTGAGTAAAAAAAACAAACCACCGTCTATACATCACTTTATAAGGCTTATACATAACTCTACAAAGGGCTACACATCATTTTTAACGTTGTCTGCACCTGCCGGCAATTGTTTAGCAATTACAGAAACTGGATTGATGATCATTGGCACAACATTTTAATTTATTACATTACATTACACAACAACACATTGATTAAATTTTACATTGAAAATATCAATCAATGTGCAGACGATAATCAACAGCAGATGACAGCAGGTACTGTTGCCTGCACCCAAACCATTCCCGAAAATGCCAATCACGTGGAGTATTATTACAGTAAGTCAACATTTACTACACCCCATCTTTATGTTAATGATCATTTGAAATCGTTTGAGTGCTGGCGGCCTGTAGGTGCTGGTACATTCAAAAGTGATGGGTATGTGTATATGAATGATATTGAGTAAAAAAAACAAACCACCGTCTATACATCACTTTATAAGGCTTATACATAACTCTACAAAGGGCTACACATCATTGAAACTGGATTGATGATCATTGGCACAACATTTTAATTTATTACATTACATTACACAACAACACATTGATTAAATTTTACATTGAAAATATCAATCAATGTGCAGACGATAATCAACAGCAACTAATAAATACTACAAATTGAGACATTATTAATTATAAGACCCAATCCATGAAGTTCAAAGGGGTTGATTTGATATCCATCTTCTGAACATGGCTGCACATTCCATGGGACAATACTCTGGAGCTACATGCCCTCCTCCCTGCATTTTCATTTTATGCCCCCATAATAAATAAACCACCCCAATAATAAATACCTTTGCATTGGCTGTAAATTAAGGCTAACCTTTATGGTCGCAAAAGTCATTTTGTTCGCAAAAGTTCTTGTGTACCTATAACAAAAATAAATAAATAAAAATACGAACTCTTGCACAAAAAATTTTAACATCAAATGGCACCTTGCATCATTCAAGGACCTACCCTGCGACTTGGTTCCGAACTCGCCATTGTCTCCAGTCGTCGGTAATAGGATAGTTGAGAGATTTGATCCATGCTTCCGTTGAAAGGAAAGGGACGATCATATCATGATCACCACTATACACAGAAGGAAAAAGATTGATCAATGATCTGTAAAATCGTGATTAAAATGAATATATATAGATTCCCCGTATGATGATGATGATGCTATATCGATAATTTTTACCTGTATATAAGGGACCTATAACCTTTAGTGCTAAGGTTTGCATGGTATGGAGTGCTATCCCACACTCTGTCAGTATAAGGCAAAGAGTAGTTGCATCGCGTCCAATTGCTTATGCTCCCCTACACATTAATAAGAAGAAGAAGAAGAAGAAGAAAAAAGAACACGAAGAAATTATCGTGATAGCACCGTAGAATGCACTAGATATTCGAAACCACACCTTTCGAATATGGAGTGCTTCTCGGACACTGGGGTCATTAATCCAAAGAGGAGCAAGCTTATACCTGTCAGTCTAAGAAAGAAATCGAGAGCATAACAAAGTGGCCTAAATGCCTAAGGTTCCTAATCTCAAAAATGTGAAATTAATTGGATTCTTACATGACACTTGGTAATTGAAAGTCGTGCTCCTTCCTCCTCGTCAAGTGACCGCCTTCCTCCTCCGGTTGGCCTCGGAGAATAAAACTCACATTTGGATTCTATAATGTTTGAAGCCGCCACACCATCAATCAACTATAATACCAAGAAAAGAGTTCAGTCCATTTACCAAGGATCATAAAATTCGAATGAAAAAATAAATAAATAAAAAATAATAATAATAATAATAATCTTCTATGTGAGCGAATTTCCTGCCTGGTTGAATGTTCCAACATCCTTCAGACACAGAACATTGCTGCTATCTACATTTTTGTACTGTCCTCCACAGTTTCGCTTCAATGACTGTCGGAGATGATGGAAGTTAATCTTACACAAGTTTTGCAATATTGGGACAATACACAATATTGAATTTTCACCTCATAGAGTTCGTTCGAGATTAGGCCCATGCCATGCGCATAGGGTATTCTATAGTTGTCATCGTCGGGAGATGTCACTGCATTTCCAAGCAAGTAGCCCTGCAACCATTTTTTTAGGATTGATGCTCAACAAAAGCTCCTCTCCTAGGATTGAAAAATTGTCCAATGGAAGTTGTAATTAATAGCTAATAAGTAGTACTCATATTACAAACCTTTAAGTTAATCCGCGGTTCGATTCCCATTTCAATCCCTGCATTTTAGCAAAGAGGCAAAATCCTGAGACACCTTTCAGATTAATATATCCATAATCAATAGTATTTTGGATCCTCACCATTCGATATCAACTGAGCGATAACGGGCACAGTAATGCCAGTGTAGGAGTCCCCTCCAATGTAAAAAGGGTTCGAGATGAACTCGGGATAATCAACCAGCCACTGCTCAAAGAACCCAATAAAGCAAAAAATATTTTCCCAGGATACATCCATATTTAACAGAACATGATTCACTGATGTTAGATTCGAACAAAATACCTTTAGAAGGAATTGATAGGCTTGGTGGCAAGATTGTAAACCTGTCGACGCAGAAGCCTCTGGAGTGGTAGCATAGGAAAATCCAGTCTGCACCGGCAAGTCCACAAATAGAATGCTTGCTACCTACAACAGATATTGAGTGCCATTTAGGTATCAAAGTAGAGTGAATTTCAAAGGGATAGATGGATATGTATGATTATCTCTCACCTCTGTCCATGAATTGGGATTCAAGGTTAATCTTGGCAAATTCCCATCATATACCTCTTCAAAGTTTATAGGCCCTGCCAAATTAAAATTTTAAGAATATAGTATAATTATGGCAACTTAAGTACTTGCTGTAAGATAGAAAATGCACAATGGACTTGTGTCATCAAGCCTCAAGACTAATCATTACAACATTTCTTGAGTTCATGAATGGTTGCTGGTTGGTGTTCATACCAAATATATATACTACCAATCAAGCATAATTGTGAATTAGACTGCATCAAACAGTCAAACCCAAAAGGGGGCCTAAAACCAAAGGTATGCCTTAGTTAAGTTATGCCAAATCAATGCCTCAGAAAGCGTAATAGCGCAATCAAGTGGCTTTGTTTGATTGTTTCTCGTTTCGAAAATACACAGGACATGAGGAGGCCTCAGTTCATCCAAAGGGAGGCTCACCAAATGTCCAATTGTCAAGACTTGTTTCTTTACTTCACAACTCTAATAATAATTTCATGTGCAGGGATCTCCCAAAACTCCAAACACAAAGGATGGGAAACTTTAAATTCAGATTCTTTATTCAAGGAAATACTAGCCTGCATTCGATCAGTACACTTAACCATGTTCTGCCTTGTTCCCTCTTCAAACTTCAATAATAACCGTACTAACCCATGGACCGGGCCGCTTCAGTATAGGGGTACTTAAATTTTTAGGTGAATACCAGGGTATCCCCGGGCCACATTGGACCCAAGACTAATCCCTCGAGGATCTGCAAGGGCAATTAAGGGCGCCTCTCCCAAAGCAGTTTTTTGCATACACAAGGCTCGAACCCGAGACCTTGCTTAAGCGACTAGAGCCTCATCCACTCAAGCCAACTGCTGTTGGTAGTATAGGGGTACTTAAATTTTGTAATTTAAAGTTTGGGGAAACATTTGTTTATTGCATCCTCTCAAATGCTCCAATAATAAGCTTTTCCAAAAAAAAAAAAAAAATGCTCCAATAATAAAATACCTCATCTTCCTTCCCAAATAAATATAGGTTTTTTCAGCCTTTTGCACTTTAAATTCACAGTTACCTTGTTAGATCATTCAGTTTCTCAGAGTTCTATGAGTCTTAGTTCCTCAATCAAAATAAAAAATCACGTTTGAAGGTGGTAGCTGCGGAAAAGAAAAAAAAAAGGAAAAAAAAAAAAAGAAAACTACTCTGCAAACAAAAACTATCGGTGGCTTTCCGAAGCTACTTTCAATTTCATTAATTTTTTACTACTTGAAAAAATTACACCTACTTTTAAAAAATATTTTTTTATGGAACAAATGAAGATGGACCCGGTCACTGCACAGTGTTCGATCCACATCCGCCCCAATAAAATATTTTCTTAAATAAAATTTTATTTTTTATATTTTTTTATTGTTAATTTATATTTATTTTATAAAACAATTATAATGAATCATATAAATAATAAATTATTCAAAGCTAATTTTTTTTTATTTCCTTTTTCTCCAATATAACTTTCCCTACGTACATTTCATTCATTTCAAGTTTTTAACTTTTTTAAAATTTAAAAAAAAAAAAAAAAGACATTCTTGTTTAAAAATTTTCTTACCATTTTTCCCCGGAAAAAAAGGTAAAAACGTCCTTTATCTTTCCAAAAATTTCAAATCCGTCCTTTTTCTATTTTATTACCGATTTAGTCCGCTACAAATGCTAATTATGTTCAAATCAGTCCTTTTTTCACTAATTATATTCTAATTGCTGACGTGGCAAGGGTTTTAATTTAAACCTGACACGTGTGCATAATATTAGTCCTTTTTCTTTTATCTTTTGTCAATTCAGTCCTAAACTTTTATTTTGTTCTATTTAGTCCTCTACCCCAATCACTCATTTTTATATTAATTGGCCTCAAACCTTTCAAATTATTTCATTTTAGGCCCAGAACCTTAAATTTTTTATTATTACTAATACATTTATCAAATAAATGCCCAACATACTTCCGTAAATAAAATTAAATACCAAACCTCATACATTGGGTTTGACCGCCTTGTTACCGGGTCTTTGAAGTTCCGAATTTTACGGACTCTCTCTAACCACCCGACCGTAACGATGGTTCATTGGTTCTGGTTTCCTTCAGCAACAATCAGCACAATCATACTTTGTGGACAATAAAATTCAGGCTATTTTTTTAATATTTTTAATAATATTAATATTTTTCAATAAAACCAAAGCTTCCTGTATCCATAACCTTCCAAAAATTCAAGTTAAATCATTTACTTTTAAATATTGCTACATCCTAAGGTAGGACGCAAAGTAAGATTCTGTTGATTGTTACTGAAGGAAACCAAAACCAATGAACAATCGGTCGCGGTCGAGTGGTTATTAGAGAGAGTCCGTAAAATTCCGGTACTTGAAAGATCCGATAACAAAGCAGTCGAACCCAATATATGAGGTTTGGTGTTTAATTTTATTTATGGAAGTATATTGTGCATTTATTTGATAAATGGATTAGTAATAATAAAAAAATTTAAGGTTCTGGGCCTAAAATGAAATAATTTGAAATGTTTGAGGTCAATTAATATAAAAATGAGTGATTGGGGTAGAGGACTAAATAGAACAAAATAAAAGTTTAGGACTGAATTGGCAAAAGATAAAAGAAAAATGACTAATATTATGCACACGTGTCAGGTTTAAATTAAAACCCTTGCCACGTCAGCAATTAGAATATAATTAGTGAAAAAAGGACTGATTTGAACATAATTAGCATTTGTAACGGACTAAATCGATAATAAAATAGAAAAAGGACGGATTTAAAATTTTTGGAAAGATAAAGGACGTTTTTACCTTTTTTTTTCCATTTTTCCCCCTTCTTCCTTTAACATATCTTTTCCCCAGATCAGGAAAGTCGCCATCGTTGGCTCCCACTTACAGCTAGCTCTGTGTGTCCTGTCTATTTCACAGTTCAGACTTCAGACCGGTGCTCCAACACCCAACATCATAAATGATACTCCTACTATTTGTCCATTTATCAATAATCAATTCTTCATCCAATTTAAATATTTTATCTTTAATTTTTTTAAATTTAAAAAGAAAAATCAGAATACACAGAAATGATAAGAATTTTTCCGTAGTCACTCACATGCATTTGTTTTCACCTCCAAACTAAAGTTGAACGATGTGTTTGGCAATATTTAATACTCTTAAGTATACGTTGGGATCTCACATCGGTTGTGATAGTTGCGATGTGGCTCTCTTATTAATTTATATAGTTTGGAGCAACTCCACGGCTATCACCAATTGTTTTAGTTTTAGTTTTAGTTGTGATCCTGCTATCTATAATTTTCTACGTGGTATATATCAGAGCCATTGTGTCTGGATTGAGTATGATTGATCTGGATTTGGAATTTGATATTGAGATTGATATTCGTTGGGAGCAATTTCACCTATCACCAGTTGCTTTAGTTGGTTTTAAGTGTGAGCTTAGCTTGATTATCTGGCTTAAAAACTTGATTATTATATATATATATATATATATGTACCAAATTCGTAGACGAGTGCAGAGAAGACGGAGCAACCAGGACCGCCGGTGAGCCACAGAATCAAAGGATCATTGGCCGGATCCGACGACGCCGATTTGACAAAGTAATAGAAGAGCTGCACATGCTCTCCTTCACCCACCCCGACATACCTATATACCTTTCCATTATTACAATCAATCCATCAATCATATTCCAATTTCGGAATTTCCATATATAGTAATTACTACTAATTAAAGTAGGTACTCACCCAGTCTCCATTTGGAAGGGGAGAGGGAGAGGGGGAGCCCCATCAGCATCGAACCCTGGAAGATGCTCCACTCTAGATCCTCGGTCTGCCTTTGAGACCTTTACTACTCGGACAAACACCAACAACAACAACAACAACCATTGGATTTGGATTTGGCTGCCACTCATGGATGATGATGGATATATATGGATTTGATGAATGCACTTTTCAGTTATAGCACACCATAATACATATATGGAGATATATATATATATATAGGAAAAAAGAATATATATATATATATATATATATATATATATATATATAATGGAGAAGAGGGTCACCCAGAATTACTCAAGAAAATACTGGAAGAATTTGATGTGTTATGTGGCAATTGAATGATGCGCATGTCATAATACACTTGTCAATGTAATAAAATATGGTGTAGTACTATTTATTTATTTTTTTTTTTTTTTACTGAACAGTCTATACAGAATAGTAAATGAAAATATGGTGTAATACTCCCTCCGTTTTTAAATAACTTTACATTTTGTATAGTTGATACTATTCATTGAGTAACTTTGATTTAACTTTTAGCATAGTTATATAAGATAAATTATAGTCAAATGAGATATTGTTGGATTCGTCTAATCGCGTATTTTTATAATATCAAATTTTTTATAATTTATATTTATATGTAATTTGAGTTATTAATGATTAAAAATGTGTATTGGATTGCGTGAAAAACAGAAAGGGTGAAATTAAAAAACAACGAATGGAGTATTGAAGTATAATTTGATTAAAAAAAAAAAAAAAAGGTAATTCAAAATTTGAAACAAACTGAGACTGTACGTCCAAGAGACCACCTGCAAGATGAGGCCATGAAAATAACGTCCACTTACAGCGAGTGGTCTTTGTCCTCACAAGTCACAATCGTCACAAGGGGCATTGAAGAATAATGATCCAAAATCACCGGATCGGATTTCAATCATTTACAGTATGTCATATCCCAATTACCTTTA
Source organism: Hygrophila difformis (assembly GCA_030278955.1). Lineage (NCBI taxonomy): Eukaryota > Viridiplantae > Streptophyta > Magnoliopsida > Lamiales > Acanthaceae > Hygrophila > Hygrophila difformis. The sequence continues at coordinate 5,359,676 of JAOANR010000014.1, read as the reverse complement.
TCTTTATGTTTACCATTCCCATTTTTTCTTCTTTCAATCCTCTAACTTATTTTATACTTCCTCCTTTGTCTTTTAAATGTATCACTTCTGTATTTTACATAATTCAAAATATATTTTAAAGTGTTAATAACTTAAATTATATATAAGTAAAAATTACAAAAAAAAAAAAATTAATACGTAATCAAACTAACAATATTTTATTTTACTATATTTTTATATATGTTAAAAATTTAATTAAAATTGCTCAATGAATAATTGATACTATGCAAATATATCACTTAAAAGAGAACAGAGGAAGTAGTACTTCTATGATGGGAGATCAATCGTGACATAATAAAATAAATTCTTTTCTTTTTGGGTAAAGTGACATAATAAAAATTGATGTAGTAAAAAAAATAAGTTAATATATTAATCATTAATAATTACATTCATTTTGTATTCAAACTTGGGAAAAAAAAAAAAAATCGCCTGCTTTTGGAAAGTTATTAGTCTTACTCCAAAGAGAGGCCTAGAGAGTGGAGATACTGGCCGATAGCCCAAATAAATAAATAAATAAATAAAAATAACCTTAATTTCATATCAATTTTGTTTTAAATTCAATTCCCGGAGGTGTGGTGCGGATACAAAATGGAAGTATAGTACAGAGGGCTTTCCCAAGCCGTTGATGAAATTTAGAATCCAACGGTCTATATTAATGTATAAGGGTAATTTTGTCAGTTTGATCATTATATACCATTTTGTAAGTTTAAAATAGTATAGAGGGTCAATTCATTCTTGTGTCCAGAGACGTATTGCTATTTCTTTGTTTGGAATTTGAAAATTTTGATAGAATATTTAAATTCCTTGTATCGAGTAGATGGATTTTCATATAAAGAATGTCCATATCCGAGTTCATATGAAAAAATTAGAGTCATTCGAAATTTGTGGTGTAGGGTTTGTTGTATTGGCTTTGTCGCCAAAATTTATAGATTATGTCGCTAAATTCTATAATCCCCATAGTTGAATTCCATAGGGCCACGTCGCTGAATTATATAAGACATGTCGCTGAAAATCGCAATGAACTTTAAATGGCTCTAACTTTTTCATACGAACTCGGATTTCGGTGTTCTTTATATGAAAATCTATCTACTCAATGCAAGGAATCTAACTATTTAATTAGATTTCAAAGATTCCTAATAGAAAAATAGCATATTCTCATAATGAGTATTAGATATTTTTTAAGGTTTCGGCGACACAAATAGAACATTACAGCGACATACCATACATACCTCAGTGACAAAGACCATACAATTCAGCGGCATAACCTATATAATTCAACGACATAGTCTATGCATTTCAGCGACTAATTATATTCATTTCAGCAACATAGTTCTATGGATTTCAGCGACGTCATTATATGAGCTATTTATTTCTTTGGAATTTATAAAATTTTGATAAGACATTTAGAATCCTCGTATCGAGTAGATAGATTTTCATATAAGAATATTCAAATCCGAGTTCATTTGAAAAAGTTACAGCAATTCAAAGTTTATTGCGTAGGCTTTGTTGTATTGACCAAGTCACTGAATTACATATGTTATGTCGCTGAATTGTGAAAGTCTCCGTCGCGCTGAATTGGGTATGCATTATCGCTGAGATGTACGTATTCTGTTTCTGGAAATCGTAAAACTTCAAATGGCTATAATTTTCTCAAATGAACTCGGATTTGGACGTTCTTTATATGGAAATCGATCTACCGATGTAAGGAATTTAAATATCTTATCAGATTTCAGAAATTCCAAACATACAAATATGTCATTTGAGTATGGTATGTAGATTTATTACCAAATTCACCAATATTAGTATTTCATTTTAACAATTATACCCTTAATCAATAATAGTCATTGGATGAAAATAAATGGCCATGGTTGTAGTATGTACCGTACAGCCACATATTCATCCGCATAGCAACTGTTCCCTTAAATTCCGGTGGATCATATGATGTAACATGTAACTCCGGTAGAGATGGGAGGGCCAATAAGAATCAACGCTACGCACAGCCAAATCAGATATGCATCCTGTCCTGTGCCCATCTACATTACAGGCAGCAGATCATCCTTCTCTCTCATCTTCAATTGTTTTCAACCTCTGTTAAACCAAAAATATTCAATTTAAATATCGAAATGATTCTCAAATGCAAAATATTTCAGCTATAAATTGTTTTAAGATCGGAACAGAGAAAAATGTGTGAACTAACTCTACCTTAGCTGGTGGAGAATTATCCTTCAACGACACACTCGGAAACATTGCCCTGTAGAGTTTTGCGTCTCTTTTATTGCTTTCTGCCTGAAGAAGTCTGAAATTCTTCTGTAATAACTTCACTTCCCTATCAATTGATTTGTGATCAACATGGCATCATGTTATTCCATAGGCATTGCAGTTGCAGGGATATATCACGAATTCTTGTCCTAAATGAAATGGGCACCTGTTCTGAGGATCAATCTCTATGGCCTTATTGATGTCGATTTCTGCCATGTGCAATTCTGCAACCTCCATATAAGCCTGGGCTCGCCTGTACAATGCCTTCACATTGCATGACTCAATATCAAGAATCTGTCCGTGATAGGGCAAAATAAATATTCAGGTTTCTGTTAGATTAGTGATCATACTACGTGCGAACAATTCCACAAACAATTTGCCAGCTCGTGTAACAAGAGCTCGTAATATTACCTTTGAGCATAAAGTTACTGCACCCAGAAAATCATGAAGTTTTAAACAACAAGCTGCACCATTTAACCAGCATGAGATCCTCAATGATGTGACCTCTTTCTCTTCATCATCTGTGAAAGATCCATATTCACCTACAAGATTAGCTCCCTGAGAGAAAACAAGTGAGATCATGAAGAAGTCTTTGGATCAAATATGATATCACACTTTTCCACAGAGAGTTTGTAGAACATATATTGGGTGAGTTACCTTTTCATATTTGGCTGCAGCTCTTTGGTATTTTCCAATTTCATAGAGTTGGTTGCCTTCTTCTTTTTTCTGAATAGCTGCCTCAATCCTCTCCGGATTACCCAGTTCCCAAGGTGCTTTTTCCTTTTCCATAAATAGCAAATATTCGAGATTAATTATATATAATACAAATGATAAGACCAAGTATGAAAAGATGTCACCAAAAATCAATACTTCTATATGGATAAAAATAGGTGGTAACTTGCGTCAGTCCTGTTCAATTGAATTCAGGATTATGTTCTTAAAAATGCTACCCGGACAAAATCCAGCATCTCAACTTCGTAAAGAATGGTTGATGATGGGGGTACAGAAGCAAGATCCCGATTAACTTCAGTACTTCCAAACCCATATTCAGGGGAAATAGTAACGACTGCAAATTCACTTTTCTTCATGGTGCATGCAGCCCGATCCATTCCATCAACCATTTGCTCTGAAATATTGGTAAGACGTAAAAAATAAAGGTGGGGTGGGGGGGGACATTTATTTCTTCCACAATGTTTTCCATTAAAACAGACATATAAATATGACGGGTGTAAATAATAATGATAGGATACCAGACATTTTAGTATCTACTGACCTTCACCAGTGATGAACTCCAGCGGCTCTATGCCATCAAAACCCCTACACTCAAATACAGTACCATCCTCTAGCATTCCTTTATACCTAACTGTGGAGCAGAAGAAGAAGAAAAAGAAATGGCATTGCCCTTTCATTGGTCTTTTCCTATTTTTTGAAGTCACGTAATGCAATTAAAACAATATCTGATCAATCCAAATATAAAGGAATTCAAGCCACCGTGCATAATTATTGGCTTAGAATGGCTAATCAGAGAGCACTCATTTCAATCTAGATATTCTTTTTTTGTCTAAAAGTACAAACCATTATAGAACTCGAGCACAGATTTTTAGACATCAGTCCACAGGCAATTCTTAACATTAAAATAATATGTACTAAAGCATACAGTTTCGTCGTAATTCAAATACTTACCGGTAACGGTAGCACCTTCATTTGCAGTGATTGTACCCTCACCCTCCCTTAAAATCTTCTTTTTAACTTTCAAATCTCCATTAATATCTACCACTCGCTTAAATGAAAGAAGCTCCAATGTAATACTCAGAGCAGAATTAGGTGGGATGGAAGGAAGCTCATCGTTTGACTCTTTGCCAACTTCCCCGAAGGCATCTGTCATAAATAGGACAGAGATATAATTAAACATAAGCCTTCTAGAGAAAGAAAACAGAACATACAAAAGGGTTAAGAGATTATTTAGCAAACACTTGTATGTATGCAATGCAAACCAACAAAACAAGAAACCACCATTTCATGACAAAGATAGGCAACATACAAAGTTTAGTGTAAGAACTAGTTTGCTATTTCAATATAACCACATGCTCAGAACACTACCCCTTAAAAGTTCCAGCTAAACAAGATCAGGAGTTCAAATTTTAAGCTTCAGAAGGTAAAATAGAAAGAAATGAACCTTTCTCAACAAACAACAGGAAAAGTTTTCTTTCTCCATATTCTAAAGGACACAAGAGGATCAAATGCTCAACAAAGGAAAAAACTTGCACTGAACAAAATTCTGTCCACAGCATAAATTGAAATGTTAAAATTTTGTTTCCACTCCAATGGTTTATAAAGTTATTACTCTTAACCAGTGAATTCAAATTTATACAAAAACCAATAAATGCAGAAGCATGAAGAAATTGAACTGAAAATTGTCATTTAATTCCAATAAGATTGGCGAAGCGAAAGATAATCAGATCTTGGGTGCATATAAATTTGACACAAAAAGGAGGAGAAGGCCCACATTTTGGCTGAACAACCAATTCAACTCGCTCTCCTTTTCTCATGGTCCTGACTACTTTGGATAATGCTGGACAAAAATGCCCTGCAAGGAAAAAATATAGGTCAAATATAATTTCACTAGAATTAGCTCCTCATAAATCATGGATAACATAAAATAAGTATACCACCATTTACCATCTTCAATAGTAAACTCTACACCCTCTTCACGTGTTTTTGCAACTATAGGCCCATGAAGAAGCATTGCCGTGTAACTAACTAAAACATGTAGTATAAAAAAAAGATACAATTAGAATATAATGGAATGTTCATTTTAAAATGTATATAATTTCAATAAAAATCTCAAGGAAATAAATTAAGTACCACAAACTTCATCCAGATCATCGGGGGGTCCAATCTGTTCGCCACTCTTGAGGATTTTCTTGATAATTTCACCATCCTTGCAAACATCCACCACAGTAATCCACGAGATGAGTTCCACTTCAAATTGCAGAGACTCTGAAGATACATCAGTGCTTCCTTCTATTGGATAAGCAACTTGTGGGGGAAGAGTGAATATTGCCACCTCTCCTCTCTTCATAGTTATAATTCCATGGTCCCAAGCAGAATCTATGACAACAAAAAACCCACCATAAAACCATGAATTCTAAACAGCTTAACATATAGTATTGTTTTACTTAAATGGAAAGAAAAAAAAATACTCCCTCTATTCAAAGTTAAGTCACATGCGACAACCATTCATTTGTGTCTTATATTTTCGAATGAAACACCTACCCTCTATTCATGACTAACATTTTAAGATAGACTTTACTCGATTACAATACAAGTAAATTGAAAAGACACATGAACATCGCATTATGCATCATATTGAATGCCAACTCTGTTCAGATGATGGAATGTAACAATGTTAACCAAAATAGGATAATTTGAACTGGTAAGAACTAAGAATTCTCATTTGTTCCACCCAAACGGTTGCAGTTTTCACAAACAGCAAATTGTCAGAAAATTCAGAGGTCATTTTTCCAGACATCCACCAGGTACTAATTAAGTATAACTGCAATTAACATACATTAGAACATCCAATAGTGAAGAATGCAACTAAAATACTTAAAATGCAACCAAACCAATAACACATACAGGATTTTGAAATTCAGAAACTCACCATGTCCAAGATTATAAGTGTGTGGCACATCACTTGTCCTTGTTGATGAAAGGGTCCTCCCATCCATTAACCTTCCCACACAGTGAACTACACTTAAACACACAAGTACAGCACACCAAAAGACAATCGTTTTATAACGGAGAAAAAATATACGACCAAAAAAGAAAGCACTATCGCACCATTATGAGGTAACGATATTAATTAGTTTGTGCACTTCGTCATACAATTTGTCAGCGCAGTGAAGATCCATAATAACTAAATGAACTTCAGGCATTAGCTTTAAGCGAAACTAACGTGAGATCATATCAATGTCTTCTTAAATGTAATCAATTCCAATATCAGGCTTAATTTGGTTCAACTCATCCCCATCCTTACACCTTGAACCATTATGAACAACTTTAATTCAATCCACACTAGGACAACGGATAATCTATTGCGTTAAATTCGAAAAGTTAAATTCAAGCCGAGTAGGTAGGTTCAACAGAAGTAACATAATGCGATGCAGAGACCGAAAATAGCTCTAAAAATTAAAATCGCATACTTGTAACTTCGTCGCCGAACTGAGGAGTCTCCCAACCAAGCCCCTTTTTTATCAGCTTTTTCTTGATTCCGTTCGAGCCTATTTCCCTTTCTTCCCCAACTTCCATCGGCGGCGCTGATTCGACTTCTTCCCCTGCCTCCTCCTCTTCTTCCTCCTTCTCCACTTCTTCCTCGATTGCTTGAAGATTTACTCTGGAAAACTGCACCATTTCGACTGCACTGCAGAGGTCCGAATCTGAAATAGATTCCCCCGCCCTTCCCTCTCGATTTGAACACGCCGGCGATCAGAAAGCGGCAGTTATGTTCGAGAAAGGAGTGATTTTAGGGGTGAAAGCGGTGACCAATCCGTGGTATCAGATTATATTCGGATCCGAATCCGTTTTCGACTACCGGTTGGATATTTAATATTCGTATCCGAATCCGAATCCGTATTTTAATATTCGCATTCGTATTCGTATTCGAAAATATCTAACTGTATCCGAGAATATCCAACCGTATCCGAAAAGTGATAGGATATTATCTGAATTTTAAATATAGATATCCGAATATATTAATATATTATTATTTAATAATTAAAAATTATTAATAATTATTAAAAAATATTAAATTTTCAATAAAAATTATAAAAATATCCGATAATCTGTATCCGATTGAATCCGTATCCGTCATATATCCGTCATGTATCCGAACCGTATCCGTAATCCGAAATATCCGAAACCGTATTCGTATCCGGCCCATCCGTATTCGATACCAAATTCAACAAAAAAATATGAATAACATCCATATCCGACACTATCCGATCGTATCCGTACCGTTTTCATCCCTAGATTTCAGTTTGAACTGTTACTAATCAGACCATATATCACCTCTCCGCTGTGCCCCGTAGCCTGGGATTGTAAGTTGTAACCAAGAGGTGGCATTAATAATTTAATGGGGATGTTTGGGAGTCAGCAGATTCACTAGCAGATAGCAGATTCGGAGAGAGAATATGCTCTTCCAATATGCTATATGCTATCAAATATGCTTGCTCCCAAACATACTCAATATGGGTTTTTTTTTATTTGAGTTAAGAGGCTGGGGAAACATACCTACCGAAATATTCGCAAACCGCCCTAAACCCTAGACCCCTTATATCGTATCGAGAATATCGAAATTTTCGGTATATCATAATTTTCGGTATCATACCGCACCGTAAAATTTTGGTATGTTGAATGTGCGACTGACACTACCATAATTTTCGGTACCCTAGATTTTTTGATAACGCGGTATACCGTAAGATTTCGGTACGATAACGATATAGATTTTTTGACACCGCAGTATGCCGTTACTATACCGAACTTCAATATATACCGCGGTATCAGTATGCCGGTATGTACCGAAGGTTTGGTATGTCGGTATATACCGTGATACCGGTGTATTGATATGTACCGACGGTTCGGTATATCAGTACCGAAAAACATACATAATTTACATAATTTTACATAGTTAACCCTATATGTCGGTGTGATGGTATATACAAAGGTTCAGTATATCGGTATATACCACGATACTGGTATGTCGGTATACTGAATGTTCGGTATATCAGTATATACCGAACTTACTGAAGTGTCGGTATGGTAACGACAGAGATCTTCGGTATTTTCGGTATACCGAAAGTTTTGGTACGGCAATATAAAAATTTTCATACCGTAAATTTCGATACGGTATACGTTAGGGCGAAACTTTTTCGGTATACCGTACCTACTCACCCCTAATAGAGACATATCCTATTTACTTTATATTTTAAAAAGCCCCTCCCAAAAACTTACACTTTGCACCCCTCCTTAGTTTTGACCCAACAAATCTTGATTACCGTACTTTGAAGTTTTAGGTTATTGCTTTCCTTAATACTTGGTTATCATAATATGCAATAACGGGTTACCACTTCTTATAGAATATTGGTTACCACAATATGAAATAATCTCAACTTATTTTAAACCATATACTATTCTTTTAGTATAATTTTATATATGTGGTTACGATACTTTTCATAATTGGTTACCACACTTTGAAGTTATTGGTTACTACATTCCTCAAAACTTTGTTACCACAATATGAAAAATCCGTTACCACTTTGTTCATTATTGGTTACCATAAATTTTAATAAATAAATACAAAATCTAAACTTATTTCAACCACATACTTTTGTTTATTATACTTTTAAATAGGGGTTACCAGACTTCTAAATTCATGGTTACCGCGCTTCTCAATATTTTGTTACCACATTTTAGTGATTGGTTACCACAATCCTCAATATATGGTTACCACATCTCATATGCGGGTTTAGTATTTTCAAACTTAGAGGGGTTCCTAACTTTAAATTTTCACATATGAGGCTTTGACTCTAAAATTGTTTGGCCTGAGGGTACCAACTCTAGTTTGCCCCAGAAAAATTTAAAATAAAAACAACAGTTACAATAAATATGAAAAGTACTGGTTCTTTGAAATGGGCAAACTCTTATGCTTTTGCTCCAGGGAAGGGATTGTGACAAGGAGATCCCATCTCTCTTTATTTATTTCTTATTGTGATAGAGAATCTCTCGGTGATGGTGTCTAACTTAGTTAATTAGGGTAGGTGGCTTCCTATCAAATTTTCTCACTCTGGTGTCAAGATCTCTCATCTTTTATTTGCAGACGATTTAATTATGTGCTCTATGGTCAATAGGGAAAGCATTCAACTCATTCATGAAACTCTCCAGGTTTTTGGTCGGGCTTCTGTATTGCTTCTTAATCCTAAAAAATTTTCTATTTTATCCCTCAAGTGGTGCCGGCTACTAATAGACTTTGGATTTCAGATACTTTGTCTGTGCTAGTAGTGGAGAGCCTTGATACATACTTCCTCCGTTTTTTTATAATGGAAACATTTCCATAGTTGTTACTATTCATTGAGTAACTTTGATTTAATTTTTTAACACATTGTATAAGATAAAACATAGTCAAGTGAGACGTTGTTGGATTCGTCTAATCACGTAGTTTTATAATATCAAATTTTTAGAATTTTTAGTTGTACACAGTGTGAGATATTAACCGTTAAAAATGTGCATTGGATTGCGTGAAATGCAGAAATGTTACAACTTTTAAAAAACGGAGAGAGTATTTGGGTTTTCATATGCGCATGGGCAGACACATGTGTAATGATTTTGCTTTTAGTCTTGACAAGCCTGACTCTCGATTAGAGGGGTGAGCATCTAAATTGCTTAACAAAGGGGGTCCGCTCACCTTTGTGTCGTTCATTATTAGCAGTCATTCCAACTTATTTCATGTAACTTCATTGGTTTCTGAAGATAGTGTGTTCGACCATTGATCGAAAAATTATTAGGTTTTTGTGGAAAGATGGTCGGAGTTTGCACTTGGTTAGTTGGGATATTGTTGCTTCCAACAAAAGATTTGATGGCCTCGGCCTTCGTCGCACTCGCCAAATAAATATAGCCGTGTTGGGAAACCTCTTTGGGGATCATTCACTCGCCAGAAAAAAAAAAAAAGCATGGGTATAGTTAGTTAAAGAAGATATGTCTGCTTCTGATTTTCTTTTAGATCCTCCCCCTCCTGGCCGCTCTAATGTGTTAAATGTGCTTCATAAGATTATTCCCTTATTATGTACTCCCTCTGTCCCATTTAAGATGTCTTGTTTCATTTCTGCACACAATCCAATACACTTTTTCAATCGTTAATATCTCAAAATATATACAATGAAAAATTATGTGAATTATATATTCTAAAACTACATGATCATACGATTCTAACAAGACCCAACTCGACTATTCTTTTCAAATATATACTTGAAATAATATAGAGTCAAAGTTAAACAATAAACAGTGCCAAAAAGTCAAACCAGACATCTTGCCTGGGACGGAGGGAGTAAAAGTTTCTCTTTCCGTCTCTCCGTCTTGGATGTGGTCCGGCATCCCTTTGGTTCTCGGCTTGGTGGAACAACTTGGTCACAGTATCCCTTATATCGCTTCCCAGGATCTTAACCTTCAAGCCCGTGATGTTATTGTGGATGGTAAGTGGGAATGGGATAATCTGTACTCCCCCATGCCTATGGAGGTTCTTCAAGATATATGCGTTGCTCCTCCACCACCTTTGAATCAAACTACTTCAGATATTTGGGTTTGGAAATGTAATTCTTATGGAGTTTATTCGGTCAAACCAGCTTACTTTTTCCAAATCCCCAGGCATACAAATGAGACTAATTGGAGTTGGATTTGGCAAGCTGGTTTCCCGGAGAAGCTTTACTTCTGTTAACCAAGAATTTTTAGAGGAGTAAAACCTCTCTTTGATTGATGAGACTCTAAAAGGATTACACGAAAAGAAAATTACAGAGAAGCAAGAAAGTTCGTAAATAAATAAAGTTGCTGAATGGAAGAACAAAAATAACAATGCAGGAAGAAAATTAACTTGCAGAAAGGAAAATGGCAGAAAGTAAGAAATATAAGGTGCGAATTCTTCTTGAGAAGTGTTGAGATGTCCTCCCAGGATGCCACCTCCTAATATTTATAAGGAGGGCACCGGTCTTCTCACCAAAGTGTAACACCACCATGCTTTTCTCCCTTGATGGCGCCAGCTTTAATGTCAGCGTGATCCTCTCCTTGCTTTGATGTCATAGATCCTCTCATTCTGTAACCGGCTCAGCATTTGATGATTCCTCAATTCTTAAGGGTGTCGTGCTTCTCACCACTCCCCAAGTATTCATCTTGGGATCCATATGTCTTCAATGCCTGTCCTTAATGCTATCCGGATAAGTTCATTGGACCGGGCTACTCACAAATAGATTGGGCTAAGTTTATTGGGCCTAAATATTGTTGGGTGATAACAACTTCTTACTTTGGCTTATATCCCATAGATCACTCCCTGTGAACGCTCTACGTTTCCATCGCAATTTGGCTGCTTCTACGCTGTGTGTTTTATGTGGGACGTTTGAAGAGACATGGTGTCATTGCTTTTATTGCGAGTAGGCTCGCCAAATTTGCAATGATATTTGCATTCTATTACTCGATGATTGTAATGAGATCCCCAATGCGGATATCCGGGGGATCCTGCATTGAATGATCTGGCACTTTGGTTATCTTTTCGTGGCTGATGTTAAGGTTATTTGGATCAAAATGAATGCTCGCATTTTCCGCAGGAAACAACGCTATAGGTGGCTCCTTCTTAGGGATATCCGACTTTTGGTGGATGATATTGAATATGCCGGGGTTTCGAGTGTGCGCCACCTTAGTGATTTGCGGTTAGTTCATTTGAACATTAGTGAAGCTACGGGGACTATTCTTCATGTTAATGGAGCTCTTTGGGAAACCCCGGTCGTTCGGGCTTTGGTTTTGTGGTTCGAGATGAGTCCGATCATTGGATTGGTGGGGGATGTGATTTTATTGGTCATAATACTAATATTTATGCTGAATTATTCGCCTTGGCTAAGGGGCTTGAGTATGTGGCTCGTATGGGTGTTAGGCGGGTCTGCTGCTACTTCGATTCACATATGGCTATTGGCATGCTGGGAACAATGTTGGGACGTTCGGGATTCATTTGAAGATTGTTCCATCTTTCATGTTCTTCGAGAAGGGAACAAAGTGGCGGATGGTTTAGCTAAACATGTTGCATCGATTGAGGATTTATTCACCACTTGGGCATTCCCCTCCTAATTTTGTGATTGGAAATTTAGCGGCGGATGCTTCCGGCGTATAGTTCCCCAGAAACTAATTTTGTTTGGTTTCTGCCTTTATGTTTTTTTTTTTTTTGAATTTTCCTTGTTTCTTTTATGGGTTCGGTTCTTAAAAAAAATTACTAACAAAAATTACTAAATAAATAAAATTTAAAAAATGGGGCCTTTATACATTCTTAATAAATTTCTGGCCTCTGGCTTAAGGGTGAGGAAAATTTGATTCGATACTCGAATTTTAGGATTATTAAATTCAAAAAATATTGGATACAATTTAAGCGTTACCAAATTTAAAAAATTTGTATATTGCAGTATGATAAATAAAACTGTAAATTTAAATTCAAATTATATACTTCCGTAATCTAGTCGAATTCGAGTGAAATTTTGTTACCTCTCTCGAATTACACTTGCTCTAACTAGACAATCACCCCTACTCTGGCTCCAATAGATCAATACTCACTCTCCCCAGAATGCTCCGCAACCTCCGCACTCGCCGCCGCCCTCGCTACGTCCCCCACATCTGCGCCCTTCTCGCCGCCCTTCTCCTCCTCCTTTCCGTTTCCCTTCTCCACAGCCGCCTCTCCTTCTTCTTCAACAACTACCAATCCCTATCCCAATCCCGCCTTCCTCTCCCCCACGACAACCGCAACTCCTTTAATCCCCTCATCGACGATCTCGATTCCGACCCCCTCTCCACCTCCAATGACGATCGAATCGACGAACTCGACGATGCCCTTTTCGATTCCAGCAATCAGAATGAGGAAATCCTTGCCGAAGAAGAAGACGAAGATGCCGTCCGCTCTCATACCTCCGCCTCCTCTTCCAGTTACTTTTTTGATCCCTTCACTGCCGTCGTCCGTCGCTCCTTTAACCGTCGATCCATCGAAGAATGGGAAGATTACGTTCCCTTCAATTCCAAACTCGCTGCTGATTTGGGCTTCAGGAACGATGACTCCCTGCCTGTTTTTGGATCCGACGATGTTCTCGTCGACAACAAATTGCGCGAGAAATTTAGTCAGGTCAGGAAAATTGAGGATGCCTTGCTGTTGAAGGGATCCCCGTTGCGCCAAGGTTGGGGAGAATGGTTCGATAAGAAGGGTGGTTTCTTGAGGAGGGATCGGATGTTCAAGTCCAGTGTCGAGGTTTTGAATCCCTTGAACAATCCAATTTTGCAAGATTCAGTCGGACAAGGATTGACTGCCCTTACCCGAGGCGATCGCATTTATCTCAAGGGTATACATTATTTAACGAGCTCAAACAAACCCCTTTCTTTCAGAGGCTCATAGAGGAGCGTTTTCAGGGAGATTCTTGAGGCCGTGGTCACCAGTGACAAGAATACTGGCCGATCCAAAGGATATGGTTTTGTGAGCTCTTGATAACTTGAATGAGAATTATACTTGTCCTGTTTATTATTGTTTTAAATTTAGGTATTGTTTCATTCATTGGGCTCATGTAAGCTTTGTGGGTGGGTGGTGGTGTGCGTGCATTGTTTGATATACATTTATGTGTGATTTAGTGCTATTTAGTTTTAGTTGTTGAATATATATATTTTCTGCTTCCTGTTTTGATACACTATTTATGCGTGTTCGCCAAAATGAGAATGATGGAATGACTTGGGTTCCCAAAATGGTGTTTGTGACTTTGTGTGGAGGGTTTAGGTTGACTTTCGGGGACTCTGAATCATCCAGGAGAGCGTGTGTTGATCCAACTCCGATTATTGATGGGAGGAGAGCAAATTGTAATCTTGCTTCCCTGGGCAGGCCTCGACCAGCATCTCCTTTTGGTAATACGCTCCCAATTGATTGCATTATGCTTAGTTATGATATGTTGATAGGATCTTCCAGTTTCTGTTTCTGATGGATTGTCCGTGTGTGTGGTCGAAAATTTTGGATCACTTGTGTTTGACGAGTGTGTACTGTGCCCTGGCACAGGGAAATTGATGAAATTATGTACTATATATGATACAAAGTCTCCAGAAGTATGCATAACTATTAGTTATATGCAAAGTCCTCATGAATCCTAATATAGAAGGATTGGGTGTTGGCATGGTGCTGTGAGCTGAGTAATTGCATAGTAATAGTATTTGGTTTCTGTAAGCAAGTGGAAATGGCTAATTGGCTATGACACCACATATAATATATCTTGGTTATCACATATCATTCTGGGATAATGACATAATTCTTATTGTGTTCTCACACGGCGCCTCAGATCCACGACACCTTACCTTGGAGGGTTACCAGCTGCTAGGGGTGGCTGGGGTGCTTATATTGGGAATTTTGGCTACCAGCAACCTATTATTTATGGATTTCATCAACAAGGAGGATTGGTGTATTCTCCATACGGGTGAGCTGAATTACACTATGAGTTTGTTTGGATGTTAGCATATTGGGCAGCATATAGCAGATTAGAAGAGCATATTCTCTCACAATTCTCTCTCCAAATTTGCTATCCGCTGACTCCCAAACATCCCCCATATCCGCTAGCGGATAGCGGATCCGGAGAGAGAATTGTCTCACAATCTGCTCTCCAAATCTGTTATCTACTAGCAGATCTGCTGACTCCCAAACATCCACAGTAACTTGATAACTTGAAAGAGTTACTGGAAGAGTTGAATCAAGGTTGTTAAGATCGGGATCCTATATGGGATCGTTTTTCTCTTTGCAAGATCAGGATCGTAGGATCGAATCGGGATCCTAAGATCTTATGAAATTGCAATAATGGATAAATTCAATTATGCATACTAACAAGTAAAAGCATTATTTTGTGTGTTTATGAATCTTGCAAGTTAATTAATACAATACAGTATAAAAACATTACAATCAAATATAAAATATTTCCACATACATACATATTATGTTTTTTTACACATCATACATAAGGAATACAAGCTCTTAGGTTTAAAATTAAAAGAAACAAGTTACTTTGATCTCAAATCATAAAATACTACAAAAAAATTTTGCGTTTAAGAGTGTAAGATCGTAAGATCGTAGAAGTGTTTAAGGGAGTATAACCATAAGATCGTGACATTCTACTATCAGGATCGGGATCTTACTAATTTTAAGATCCTACAAGGATCGGGATCGTTTTAGATAGGTGTGATGTAAAATCGTAAGATCCTAAGATCAGGATCGGGATCTTAACAACTATGAGTTGAATGACTAATAGGTGGCATTAATATGATTGGACAATTGGGCCGGCCCATTAATGCCCTTCCCTTTTCATATGCGAAATTAGGATGTGGAGACATAAACAGAGGGAAGAAGCGGAGAGGATGTTCTCTAATAGTATATCATCAACAATCAACATCAACAATAATAATAATAACAAAAACTTGAAACTAGCAAAGTAACTGATAAAGTAGTTAAGCTCCAACAATAAAAATTTTAATTGGGATAATCTTTTTTTCCTAATCAACAATAATAATAAAAATCCGAATTATTGGATTTTATATATATATATATATGAGAATATGACTCGACAACCAACTCATCTAGGAAAAAAAATTAAAAATAAAAAATTATACTCCCTCCGTTTTTTAATAACTTCTCCATTCCTGCACTGCACGCAATCCAACGCACATTTTCAATCATTAATAGCTCATATTATATATAAGTAAAAATTATAAATAATTCATATTCTAAAACTACGTGATTAGACGAATCCAATAATATCTCACTTGACTATATTTTATCTTATATAACTATGTTAAAAAGTTGAATCAAAGTTACTTAATGAATAGTAACTACTATTCAAAGGGTGATGATAAATAAAAACGGAGGGAGTATGCTTCAAGACGCATATGTGTACAAATTGTGGGCTGCTTGGTCCATCAAGTCAAAATTACATTACCTACCACTTTCCATCAATGCTGTGGCAGACCATTTGGAATTTCATTTTATTAATAATCATTTCAAATTTATTTAAATTTAAATAAATTATAATTTTTTTAAAAAAAAATTCCAAGGTATCTACATGTCTCATTAGGCTCGAGACTTATCCATTAAGAATCGGATGTGCATTAAAGGGTTGTATCTCCAAAAATAGAATTCTGAATACACAAAGACCCGGACCCGAGATATTTGCTTGAGCTATTAGAGGCCTATACAGTTATACCACTCAGACCAACTGCATTTTGTAATAAAGTATAGTAATAATGGAGTGAATAAAATAATTTTCCTTGTTTCTATCTATATACAAAAAGACTTCCTTTAAGTTTTTATAGACTATATATATAGCTCATTAATTATCAATCAATTCAGGCAACTATTTTCTGGCTTAGTTTCTTGTTACAATAAATATTATGTTTGTACACAATGTAGCCATGCATATATTCATTTTCATTTCAATTAAGTTTACTCTTTAGGCTTTTTTTTTTCTTTTTTTTTTTCAAGTTTTCCTTTTAATTTGCGGCACGCAGGAAAGTGGAAACTTGTTGAAATTTACATGCATTCAAGCATACATACATATACATACATGTTACTATAGGTGCAGTTGGTTGTTGAATTATCATCATTTTATCCTGATTGAGCATTGTTGTTGACCCTAGCAGTTTTTTTTCCAAGCCAACATCTTATCTATTTTTCAAATATTATGTATACTGGCTTGTTTTGAATAAATTGTTCTTCTGATTTTTCTTTCTTCTGGACTAGTATAGTCGTTTGTTTTCTGGATTAAATCTTCTAGAAGCTGGTTAACCAAAACTTGGCTTTTGATTCTAAATTGGCCCTACGTAAATAGGGCTTTGAGTAAGCGACAGATCAAATTTACTTGTATTTTGAACAAAGTACATAAAATATTTTAGAATTCGAGGTACAGTTCCATATAAAAATTGGAAAAAAGGCCAAATAAGTCATTAATTTGAAGTTTTTTGTTCTTTCTTTTTCAATTTTTATCTTGATCCTTTTGAAAAATCAACTAAATTTTGTCTCAATATCTCAGTTTTGACCTTATTCCCCTGTTGATTAGCTTATACTTCATCTGTTCTCTTTTAAATGCACTCTTTCTGTGTTTCATGCAGTCCAAAATACATTTTTAAATATTAATAACTCAAATTGTATATAAGTAAAATTTGTAAAAAAATTAATATTATAAACCTACGTGATTAGACAAATCTAACATCTCATTTGACTATATTTTTTGTTACATAACTATGTTAAACTTATGATTAAAATGACTTAATGAATAGTTGATACTATGCAAATGGATCACTTAAAATAGAACGGAGGAAGTAATTTACAAGAGGGTATTGTGAATTATAGTCAACATTTTAATATGCCTACCATCCTTCCCCATTGTTCGGTGAACCCCACCCACTATAAGTGTTTGTGTACCTAAAATACTTTTAAGTATAACAATGCCACAAAAATTCTTGATTTTGTTTACTTAAAAAGTTATGAATGAACCGCCCGTGCGTAGCGGGCAAAAAATCCTAGTATTTTAGAATTCGAGGTACAGTTCCATATAAAAATTGGAAAAAAGGCCAAATAAGTCATTTTTCTTTTCCAAAAAATTAAATCAGTCATTTTTCTATTTTATTACCAAAATAGTCCGCTACAAATACTAATTATGTCCAAATCAGTCTCTTGTTAACTAATTATGCTCTAATCGCTGATGTGACAATGATTTAAATTTAAACCTGACACGTGGGCATAATATTAGTCCATTTTCTTTTATCTTTTGTCAATTCAGTCCTAAACTTTTGTTTTGTTCCATTTATCACCTATCCAAATCAGTCATTTTCATATTAATTGGTCTCCAATCTTTCAAATTATTTCATTTCAGACCCAAAACCTTAAATAAATGTCCAACATACTTCCGTAAATAAAATTAAACACCAAAACCTCATACATTGCGTTTGAGTACCTTGTTATCGGGTCTTCCAAATGCCGGAATTTTACGGACTCTCTCTAACAAACCTCATACACCAAACCCGGTAACAATACAATCAAACTCAATGGATGAGGTTTGGTGTTTAATTTTATTTACGAAAATATGTTGGCATTTATTTAATAAGTAAATGAATTAGTAGTAATAAAAAAATTTAAGGTTCTGGGCCCCAAATGAAATAATTTGAAAGGTTGGAGACCAATTAATATAAAAATAACTAATTTGGGTAGAGGACTAAATGGAACAAAATAAAAGTTTATGACTGAATTGGCAAAAGATAAAAGAAAAAAAACTAATATTAAGCCCACGTGTCAGGTTTAAATCAAAACCCTTGTCACGTCAGTAATTATAGCATAATTAGTGAACAAGGGACTGATTTGGACATAATTAGCATTTGTAGCGGACTATTTTGGTAATAAAATAGAAAAATAACTGATTTGGATTTTTGGAAAAGAAAAAGGACTTATTTGGCCTTTTTTCCTATAAAAATTTGTAAGATATATGCTAATAAAAAACACACTTATATATATATATATATATATATATATATATTCAATACTCCCTCCGTTTTTGTATAATTATAACATTGGTAAATTTGGTATTGTTTACACATGCACTTTGACTTAATATTTTATCATAGTTATACAAGTTAAAACATAGCTAAGTGATATCTTGTTAGATTCGTCTCGTCGAGTAGTTTTTTAATATCGAACTTTTTGAATTTTTACTTATACCGAACTTGACTTATTAATTGTTTAAAATGTGTATAGATTGCGTGCACTGTGGATCCGTTACAATTTTTATAAAACGGAGGGAGTATGATGCTGCATACAATAATTTTCAACTGTTCCATATACTATGGACATTTCGGCATTTAATGTAATTTAATGTAGAGTGTCATCATATATCATCATGTTCTAACTTGTATCAAAAATAATTATGCTCTAACTTAGTAATTTAGAATTATATCATCCCTTCACAATTCGCAAACCATGTATACTACTTGGAAGATGGGGATATGTATACTACTTGGAAGACGGATTTGACCACTATGATAAGTCTCAAACCAATGTATATTACTTGCTTGAAAATTCAACCTAAAATTCATTGGTCAAACAACAACTTAGCAATAATAACTTTATTCTTTCACCTTTGTGGGTAATTAATATACATGTACTGATCATCATGTACACATTGTGATGTTCTGAAAAACGAAAACAAAAAAAGAAAAAAGAAAAAAAATGTAATATCCCATTACAATTCCCAAAACTTTCTCTTAATTTCTAGTAATAATCGTAATTAATAATAATAATAGTAACCTTAAACCATCGGCGGCTAGCGTCTCTCCACCGAACCTAAACCTAGTGGCCATATACTCAGGCCCGGGACCACAACTCCCCCAACCGCCTCAAAACGCCGTCCTCACGACGGCGGCGTGGCTCTTGCTCCTCGGATACTTCAAATCCTTGATCGCACCGCCGCCATTCGCCGCCGCCGCCGCCCTCCCGGTGCCGCCCTTCAGAGAACCATCATTCTCCCACGGCCGCTCCTCGTCGATCCTCCCCATCCCCACGCTGACGCTCCGCGGCGGCGGGCCCCGCTTCTCACCACCACCGACTCCCCCCGCCGCCGCCCGCATCCGCATCTCCGAATCAAGCCTGGTGCTGCGCCAGGTGGTGGACGCCGCGCGGACCAGCTCGCGGTAGTCCTCGCTGTCCTCGGACCGCGCGGAGCTGGCGCGGCTGAAGCTCTTCGGCAGACCCGGCGCCTGCGACGCCGTACGGATGCCGACGACGTTGCTGTTTGTACAGTCGATGATTCGGTCGACGTAGAAATCGCGGGCCTTGCAGAGGGCCCGGTACGGAAGGGAGATCGCCCGGAGGAATCGGTTGGATTGGGCTTTCGGTTTCATGTTCTTCACGTACAAATGAGTGAAAAAGATTTAAACTTTTCTCTCTTTTTTTTCTTTTTTTTTTTTTTTTTGCGAGTGATGTGAAATTGTAAAATGATTTTGAAGTGAATTATTTTGGGGGTTTTCTTTTGAGGGGTACATGTATATGTTGTATTTATACACACGTAATATGTACGTGGAATCGTGCTTATCTTCTCTGCTAGGAAACTTTGATTTATTTTTATTTTTTTTAAATGATAAAATAGACGTGTAAGGAAATTTATTTATTTCTTTATTTTATTTGTGATTATGAAGTTTTTGGTCCAATACACTTTCGTACAAGAGATTAATCTTTTTTGATGTAGTATTTCGTGTGTAATTTTACACTCTTCTCCTCAGTTTAATTAAAAATCATCATTATTTTTGGGGGTGTTTGAAAAATGGTAAATTTTGACTTTTTTTAAATCAACGTAATGTTTAGGCATGGGTAGATTTCTCATCTCAAACTCCTCAAGAGTTCTCATGGTTAATTTTTTTTTAAAAAAAAATAATAACCTTTTTTTTTTTTGGTTTTACGACAGACACATTCACTTTGCTTTATTGGAAGTCTATGAATAAGCATAAAATAAAGTTTTTGAGTACGTAATCAACATAACATCACAACTAGTATACGTTTGGGGAAATGATTAACTTAGAAAGTACTATTAATCAAATACTTCTTATAGTTCTGTGCCACTTATAAAAGTTTGAAACTAATTACTAGCTAATTGTTTGCACATGCGCAAAACCTCAAATTTGAGATATTTTATTTAAGAAAAGTTATTCTATTACTAATATCAAATACTATATTGGTTTTCTACCAAGAATAATTGTAAAATACTTCATCCGTCTCACTATTTTTGTTACGGACCCACCCAGCACGTATGCCGATACACATTTTTAACGTTAATAACTTAAATTATGTACAAACGAAAAGTTATAAAAAGTTAATTGTCTAAAACTACAAGATTAGACGAATCCAACAAGATCTCACTTGACTATGTTTTTTCTTACATAACTATGATAAAAATCCAAATCAAAGTTGAACAGTGAATAGTGCCAAAAAACCATCCGTAACAAATATATTGAGACGGAGGTAGTAATTATTACTGCTCCGTAAAATGTCATTAACATGCTGCATATATAATTATGCGAATTTATCTTTTAAACATAGGGGGAACTTAATTAATTTAATACTAGTATATTTTATATCAAAATATCACATATTTACAATAATACTCTACTTTATAAATTGACACCAAAAAAAAAAAACTAAGAGAGCAGATAATAAGTACTGAAACGTGTTAATTTTTATTTATTTTATTTATTTTAATGCTGAAAACATGTTGATTTTTTTTCAATACAGTGGACTTGGGAAGAAATTTGGAATGGATAGAGGCCCAGGAGCTCAGCACGAGGAGCAATATTACTCGTTGATTGGTTCTATTTCAGCGATCTACGGCGTAGAATTGTGCAAGGCCCGGACCTCGTATGGCGCAGTCCTGTATTGAAAGATCGGAAAGTTCCGATGGACAAACAAGCCTACCACACACGAATTTATAGTTTTGCTGTTGATTATTATAGCGGTCCAAACTTGAATTATTATATATGGAGTAATTTTTTATGTTAAAAAATTTATATATATATTTCCGACGTTAAATGATATTTTGACTCAGCGTTTGACTCTTTGCCTAACGACACGTCATCTTAATCTCCTGAGTCCTGGCGGCCAAACTGCGGAGCAATATTTTTTTATATTTTTTATTTTTTTTTGGGTTTCCAAATGTCTATAGTGAAATATCATGCCATAATTACGGTGCAATTAAAATACCTTCATCTCGAATATTTATATTTTTTTAAAAAAAATTGGTGAACATAACGCATGTGTCGGCTAAAGAAAAAAAGACTAAAAGATCTGCAGAAAGAAGAGGGAGAAGACAAGTGAATAAAAAAACCAAGCTACCTAAGTCGAGGCCGGAGGGAACCAAACAAATCCTGGATGAGACGCGGCCGAATACCATCTATTGGAACACTCATGTGGATAATTCTTAAAACATCAAGAAAATCTTAATAACAACAAGCTTGAGTAATTCCCACAGTGCTAAGTTGTTGTAACCCATTTCGAATAATATGAAGCTCTGCATATACATATTTTGACTTGAAATTTTATAATAGTTATATAAGTTAAAATATAGCTAAACTTGTACCGAACTTGAATTAGTAATAATTTAAAATGTGCATTGGACTGCACGTCGGGTGGATCTGTAGCTATTAAAAACGGAGGAAGTAGGTGTAGTAGTAAACTAGACAATGGGAATGTTTGGGAGCGAGCAAATTCGCTAGCAGATAATAGATTCGAAGAGCAGATTGTCTCACAGTTCCATCTCTGAATCCGCTATCCGTTAATGGATTCGCTAACTCTCAAACATCCCCAATAGATGGATTTAGGTTTAATTTTGAATCATTTTATTTGTTTATATATAACACTTCGTAATTTTTTTAACTTTTATAAAAATTTATATATTTAATTCATTTAATTATTATTTTATAAAAAATTAATAAATATAGATGAAAATATACTTGAAGAGCACTTTTTGAGTTTGTACATAATAATTTTTATTATTTAAGTATTTTTAATTAAATATACATGAAAAAATCATTTTGTATTTTTTTATTTTTATTTTTTTCGCAAATGAACAAAGTCTAAAGAATCTTTCGTAGGAGTTCTCTTTTACTCCCTCCGTCCCACTTAAAATGTCCTGTTTGATTTTTGCACATAATTCAATGCACTTTTTTAATATTTAATATTTCAAAATATATACAACTAAAAATCATGAAAAATATACTTCATATTCTAATACTACACGATTATACGAATCTAACAAAAGCGGACTCGACTATTTTTTTCAAATATATACTTACTATAATATTGAGTCAAAGTTGAACAATGAACAGTGTAAAAAAGATCAGGGGGAATACTTTGTTTTCATTAGTTTTTTTCCTTTTTCTCTTTTGTTTAATTAGTTCATTTCCTGGCGCCGACTTCGCAAAAAAAAAAGAAAAAAAAAGAAAAAAGAAAAGAAAAGAAAAGAAAAAAGTCTAAAGAATCTAATATGCTAAAATACTAAGACTAGAGTGAGATGGCCGATGCGGAGTCAAAGATAGAGACAACAGCGGAGGAGGCGGCGGAGCACACGGAAGCGCTAGTGTGGCAACTAGGGTTCAACGCGAAATTGGGAATGACACTGCAAGAAATTTGCAGATTACCGACCGAGCAAAGACGGGTCGTCATTACCGACAGCATTCCCGACCGAAAAGTTGGTCAGGGAAAATATATCCATTATTGTGAAGGGGGTTTTTTGGCGACCAAAACACCGACCGCAATAAAAGTGGTCGGCATTACCGACCGTAATTGCGGTCGCAAATCCCATTCCAATTTTTTTTTAAAATTTTTAATATTTTTTAAAAATATAATTTATCGACCGCATTACCGACCGTAATTGCGGTCGCAAATTCTATTCTAATATTTCAAAAAAAATTCAAATTTTTTTTATAAAAATTTAATTTACCGACCGCATTACCGACCACAATTGCGGTGGCTAAATTTTTTTCTTAATATTTATTATTTATTTTATATTTTTATTAAATAGTTTTTTGATTATTTTTATAATTTAATTATTTATTTATTTGAGCCAATTAATAATTATTTATTTTATTATTTGATTTAACTACTATAATTTTAGTTTTTAATTTAGACATTTAATTTTAGTTTTTAATTAATTAATTTATTTATTTTACATTTTAATTTACTTTATAATTTAGACATTTATATGTATATATATAGGTTATATATAATGCATTCCATGCAATGACATGAAATATGGAGTACACAGATGACACATACGCGAGGGAATGAGGAGGGAGACTTGGGTTCGAGCCCTCTCTTCAGCAAAATCATTGAACATATTTGGGAAGGTATACTATATATGACACATGGCGGAATTCAATTGATGGTGTAGGGAGTTGGCCAAGGTGGAGTGTTGAGGTTGGTTGATGTGAGGAGTTGGGTTCGAGCCCTCCTGAGCATTTTTTTTCTCATAAAAGAGCGTTATCGACCGCAATTTGCGGTCGGTAATTCGGTCGGTAACCGTATCCGGGACCTTTTGGGACTAGATAGTACCGACCGCAAGTGCGGTCGGTAAGTCGGTCGGTAATTTTGCCGACCCATGTACGGTCGGCAGGGTCCCGACGGCAAAATTTTTTGGTCGGCATAAAATTCCATACCAGTAGATTACCGACCGACTTTTGCGGTCGGTAATTCGGTCGGTAAAGGCCAAAACGACCCGTAAAAGAGGGTTACCGACCGCATTTTTCGGTCGGTAATCCCTTTTTTTCTTGTAGAGTCAAGGGGAATTATGAATTTTTTTTTTATTTTTTTTCCTGATACATGATTTTTACTTTTTCTTTTTGATTAATAACCGGGTATCCTCAGGCCACATGAGATCCAAAACTAATCTCCCGAGGATCTGCACGAGCAATTAAGGGCGCTTCTGCCAAATCAGTTTTTTGCATACACAACCCTCAAACCCGAGACCTTGCTTAAGCGACTAGAACCACAATCCACTCAAGCCAATTGCTGTTGGTTGGTCGGGTGGGAAATCGAACTCTCAACCTATAGGTTGAGAATCGGGGGACTTGACCACTAAGTCAAGTCTCCATCCCCGTAATAATGTTAATTAATTAGAATAAATTAATTAGGGTAATGAGGAATAATATTTTTCCAAAAGAGAAAGGAGTCAACATGTATGAAACAACTAAAAAAAAGATCAATATTAGTAAGACGAAGACGAAGGGAGTAACACATGACAAATGTTACATAAACTAAAAATACAATGTTTAAATTGGTGGTAAGTTTAATCTAACCACTTATTTAATATATTAAAATTAATGTGATTTTTTTTCGGGGTGATAATTAATGTGATTTGATACATGACATAGAAACACATTTGATGGTGTCGACATTTTCTTTAACCTAAAAGTGACTATATGAAATATGTGGCCGTGTTGTATTTAAATTATTCATTACACGTGTCACTTTTTTTTTTTGGGTGTATCTAGGTGTATAAATGAGACTGATAGGCTTGTGAATTATTCGAGCTCGGCTCGGTCAAAATTCGATTCAAGCTCGACTCGAAATGGCTCGGTTCGAGCTCGAGCTCGGCTCGTAGCACACATGATCTCAATCCGAACCAACCACTATTCGGCTCGAAAGCTCGATTTAGTTTTATACATATATTTATTTATTAGTAAATATAGAAATTATATAAAATATTAAAAGTATAAGTGTTATTATTATTTATACCTTTTAATTTGTAAATTACAAATATATTATTATTTAAATATATATTTTTAAAATTCTTTAAATATGTAGATTAAATAAAATATAATTAAATTATACATATATTAAATACAATTCCTTTTATAAATTATGTGAGAATGAAAATGATACTAGTTCGAGCTCGGCTTGATTCAGTCAAAGCTCGGCTCGGTCAAAGCTCGACTCGAATTCTTATGAGCTCAAGCCGAGCTTACCACTATTCGGGCTCGGCTCGGCTCGTTTACCCCTATGTATCCATACAGTATAGGATGGAATGACTTGTATTTTCAGTACAAAATTCAATAGCCGGTGTTCAATTAAGAGTTTTATGGATTTAAAAAATTCATAGATTTAAAAAATTTATAAAATTTATATAGAGTTGATTGATTTTTAAACAGAATATTATATAAATATAAATATACTCACTATATTGGTACAATAATTTTTCTAAAGGCTAACAAATATAAATAAATTAAATGATAACATTTGTATGTGAACGGGAAAATGCCTATATGGACACAATAGATAATTAAGTCAAAGCATCCGATATGGGTGTTTTTGTTGGGGTCTGTAAGAGATACAAGTGTTATTTTGTGATGTCAAACCTGCTGCTGCATCGTGTTTAAGCTGTGTAATAAAATTCGGCTTTATGTCCTAAAAAAAAAGGTCAAAGCATCCGATATGTGGAAAACAAATTATACATGTTAGTGTCAACGTGTTTAAAAAGCATTTCTCGTTTCTTTTTAAGTGTAACATTTTTTTAGTGTATCATAATAAATGTTACATTGTCATATACAGAATGACTTCTATAAAATTTCTACTAAAGTACTTTTGTTCTTTGCATTAAATCTCATGTCATTTTTTATATTACACTTATTTTAAAACGGAGTAGTATAATTATTTGTTGATAATTAAATTGGTACTACTGCTCAAACTTCTCCATGGTGGCCGGTCACGTTGGGAAGGATTGTTTTGACTTTCGGTGATTTTATCGGACTGGACATGTCGTGTTGACATTTCGACAGTTTTCATTTCAGCCCACAGAAATTTTGGTCGTTTAACCATTTCTCTACTGTACTTTCAAGTTTCATTTGTCAGTGGTCGTAATTTTGAGTTTTTGACATTTCTTTGAATTCCTCGTAATGATTTTTGTTTTGGATGTAATTATATTGCACCTTTTTTTGATGTAAGTTGTAAGAGCTCTCCAACCGATTGCAAAAATCCAAAAAATTGGTAGATTTTGGTTATGGTATTCCAAACGCAAATGCAAAATTCATTTTTTCTCATTTTGCAGTAATTCAAACTCAAATTTGAGTTTGTACTGTTCATCACACCAACAGTATTCCAACATTATTTGTTTTATTTTGAAGACTTAAAAAAAGAATATTCTATAGAATATTCTTTTGGTTTGAGTTTAGTATTTTCGGTTAGAGATAAGATACTCTTTGATGTGATATTTATGGTATTTTGTTTTCTTTGAAAGTAGGTTTGAAATTTTGTACAATTGATGACATGAATATGAATAGTAAAACTGTTGTGTAACTTACATACTCCATCAATATTATATTATATATACTTCCTTTTTTTTTTCGGGGAATATATATACTTCCTTTTCTTTCAATGTAATTCTCGATTTCCAATTTATTAATTAATGTTCATTGACCAAATTTTTTAAGTATAATTATATACTAGATATTTTCGTCCGCGCATGGGTGTTGAACTTATATAAATTTATAAAATTTATAAAATGAGAATATAATTTTTTTTGGATTACATGAGCTTAACAACGAACATCGCCAAAAATAATTCTTCATGAATCTGTTGTAACAGACTTTGCTACATCAGCATCCTTTTTGTTCTTCAGCTCTCGGCAGTTGGTTATTTCTCAGCCATGTTGACAAGATACTTTTATCAAGATACTTTTATGTTAATATAGATTTATTTTCTAACTATAGATGTTGATTATGTAGATACGTACTGACGTGACCTTTATGAGGTGTCAACATAAGAACCGTAGATATATTAATATTAGTTTACAGATGAAATCTTAAAAAAATATTTTTTATAAGATTTAAAATATATTAAATTTTATTCAAGATTTATTATATAGATATAGATTATAATAAAATTTATTAAATAATATTATATATAAAGTTAAAAAAGTTCTAATATATAAATTTAATAATATATTTACAAAATATAAAATATAATAGTAGTATAATTTAAGTTGTTTTGTTATTTATATCTTTGTAAGGTACACAGAAAGATTTTCACAAGATTTTTTATTTATTAATATATAGATTTATTTTTCTAAATATAAATGAAATCTTAGACAGATATTTTTAAGAAGATTTAAAATTGATTAAATTTAATCAATTTTTTTATATACATAGATGCCACGTGTCAGCATCTGGTATTTTTGAGGATGATGTGGCGTTTATGATGTGTCGTGATAATGACCGTAGATATTTTATATGATGTTTTATAATGATTTACAGATGTAACATTGATTTATATTTTTTTAATAAAAATTAAGAAAAAAATATAAGATTCAATAAGGGCAATACAGTCCACACATGTCAAAAAGTATTCATGATTTATTATATAGATATAAACCCAAATAAAATATTTGTTTAATTTGTATAATAATGTATTTTTATAATATTAAATATAAATAAAATATATCCTGTAAGGAATAATTATCAAAACATATACTGTGTATATATATAAAATAGATGGTATCCTAGTCTGTATAGGTTGATCAGAGAAAAAAAATAGATGTTATGGTATATAATATATTAAATTTATAAAAGTGTTGTGTATATATTGATTAAAGAATTTGTATATTATAAGTTCGAATCTTTTACTTCCGTCTTGTTAGAATTGTTATGTTTGACCTTTTGGTACTATTCACTGTTTAAGTTTGATTTAAATTTTTATCATAATTATATAAAAAAAAACATAGTCAAGTGAGATGTTGTTAGATTCATCTAATCTTGTAGTTTTAGAATATTAAATTTTTATAATTTTTTATTATATACAATTTAAGTTTTATTAGTGTTGCATGAGCTCTCACCACCCATTTTCTAATCTGTATAGAGTGTTTAGCAAAAAAATTATCAATCGTTAAAAATATATATTGACATACGTGTCGGATGAGTCTGTTAGAAAAACTCTGAGATAGTTGTAGATTTATTAATATAAATATTTGTTTTGTTTAATACAATAAAAATTTTACTATACCAAAAATACAGTATTTTAACCGTTGTTGTGTACACATAGCAGCCCACCACAATTTTTTATTTTGTTTTATTTTATTTTAATTTTTTTTTCCCAAAATCATTGGCCACAAAAAGAAATGTTGGGAGCCTGTCATATACCGATAGGTCCGCCACAATAATTAAAACAGTATAAATAGTAGGCACGTGTAGGGCATATATTAATTAAAAAATTAATATTTAATTAATTCTTGCCAAACCTACGTCATGGTAGGTAGACCACCTACATGTAGTAAACAAAATTACGGAGTACAAACCAATGGGTGCCGTCACTACGGGTGGTCAAAATATTCGAACCGATTCATTGAACCGCTTAATCGAACCGAATTTTCGATTAACCGAGGACCCCGGAGCAAATACAAATATCACATTTCAGTATTCATCAGGTTCAAATACAAATACAAATACTTTAATTTTTTCCCCCGATTAACCGAACCGAACCGAATATATTTATTTTATTTTAAAAGTTATATATATTGTAAATATTATAGACATTTGATGGTATAAAATTATATAGATAATATATATCATTATTTATTTAATTATTTAAGTATATAATAAAATAAATATAAAAAACTAAAGAGCTAATTATCAAAATATATCAACATAATTAATAAGTCTATATTGATTTTTGTCATTCAGAATACCCTATTATTAAAATATACATTTACACTAAGATTTGTTACATATACTAACATATTTTGAATACATTGAAAATAACCATTTGAATCCATAGTTATATAGAAGTATATATACATACATATATATATTTTTCTGAGTGTAATAACCTCGTGTGACCCTCTTAAAATGTAGTATAATCATGTTTTCATTTCTTAAATCTTTGAGTTTCATAGATTTTTAAATATTTGAACCGAATCGTTTAACCGCTAAATCTAATCGAAACCGAACCCCCGGTTAACCGAGAACTCCGGTTACAAATACAAATACAAATACTGAAATGAAATATTTGCCCGGTTCAAATACAAATACAAATACCTAAAAAATTCATGTTAACCGAACCGTGCCCACCCCTAGTCCCTACCATTTTTTTTTAAAAAAAGAAAATTAACTGGGAAATTTATAGGGGAGTGCATACCACAAAAATTGTAAAGCAATAAAGACAAAAGATAGGGTCGAATGAGGAATCGAATCTCTAACTTAAAGTTTGTGTTCCGGTACTTAACTACAAGGTCAAATCATTATCTCGGCCCGGTGCCGTCCGTACTTGACAAACAGTAACACTGAATCACTGATCACTAATCACAACAAAATAATCGTGTTATCAAATCAAATACTCTCTATGTCCCAAATGAAATGTCTTAATTTTATTATTTTTGGATGTCTCATCACAAACGTCTTATTTCTATAAATAGAAATAATTTTTTACTCTAACAACTATATGTACTCCATCATATCCTCACAAAATCAACTTTACCTTAATTTCCGTGCCCAACAGTAATAGGATGTTACTAATGGGAACGGAAGGAGTAGTAATTAATGGTTTCGTTTCACTTTTTAATTAAATTATTATTATTATTTTAATTGTGACCAGCTGTAAGTAAGGGCTATGCATGGTTTTGATGAGGGTTTGGAATTTGGAGGGGAGACGCAAAGTGCAAGCATGGTTTTGTACCCAACCGCAAATAAAGCTGTGGGTGCAAAACAACGTGCTGCACTGGATAAATGCTCTGCTTTCCCACTGGATTTTTGGAATCCGAGGACTTGTAGTGATGCACTGATGCTTCATGTACTATATAGCTCTATATAAGTATGTTCGCATGTAGTTTTTAAAAGTTTTTTTATAGACAACTTTAGATTTTACTATATTATAGACTTAGAGCAATAGTTCTGTTTTGTACACTAATTTGTAGCTATAATTTGAAACTCTGCAAATTTTATAATTTGAAGCTCTGCAAATTGAAGCCAGTATATAGACCCGTACTTAACACTTTGTTTTTTGAAGGATTAACACTCAAGTGTCGACAAAGAGGTGTGAAAACCCAAGTTTTACACTTTATGAGACTCAAATATTAAACTCTTGCAATATATTTAAAATATCTAGAAGGTACTAGTTAGTATCTCACAACTCAAACGTGTGTGGCAAAAAATAAAATAATGCTGAAAAGAGGTGCTTGTAAGTGTGTAAGCATTTTTATTTTTTAAGTATACGACAATGAGTATGTTTGGGAGCAAGTATATTTGGTAGCATATAGCTTATTGAAAGGGCATATTCTCTTACAGTTATCTCTCCGAATCTACTATCTACTAGTGGATCTGCTGACTCCCAAACATCCAAAATGAATTTTTTTAAAGCATCTAATTTATTGGTTAAAAGAATGATTTTTATTTATTACTTAAAGTGATTGTTTCGATTATTTAAAATTTAAAAATATATGTAAAAGAAAAACGTATAAACTCAATCCCAAAAAAAAAAAGAAAAAAAAACTGTCAAGCAGAAAAGAATCCAAAAAAAAGTAGTAAGCATTAGAGTAAATTTCACAGGCCCAATTACGAATTAGTGGGCTAATAAGTTCATCTTGGGCCCAATTTTAACAGAGTCCAGAATATAGTCCATTACTTTATAGACAGTCATTACTCTCTCTTGGTAAGGCTGGAAATAGGCTATGTCAAATTAGACATAGGCTTGAACGATCTAGCCTACTTCGATTTTATATCGAACTTCACATATTAACTTTAATATGTCTACTTTATATGTCTGAGCCTGACCTAATAGATCAGGTTTTAAGTGTTTTAAAAGTCTGATTAAACATTTTTAGTCTTTAGAAGTGATGATTTCTATTGTTATGGTTTAAAAAAACGTAACAAATAAAAAAAAAAAATCAAATAGAAATGTCACTAAATAACTTCATTGATCATTTATAATCAACTTATCGTATCGAACTCAACCACATTGGAAATATCAACTTCATATTCTCATCAAATTCAAATAAATTATATTCGCCCCCAAGTTTATACATATAATACTTTATTATAATACCTGGAAATTGAAATATGATTTTTAAAATATTACTGTGATACTAACTATCCTAAATTAGTGGCTTGATAATTTAAACTAGCTAGTACAAAGCTAAGAAACAACGACCTAGATAATTATCTGAATTAACCAACTATTATCGGAAACTAAAACAAACAAGCTACATCCTTTTATTTGGGGCTAGGTTGATTTGGGCCATCATATCAATTGATTTAGCATTCATTCAAGTTATACGGTATTTCTATATATCAATGTGTGTGGATGCACTATTGTCAAATGGTGTAGCTTTTTTTTTTTTTTTTAAACTAATCCAAAAAAATGGTGTAGTTTTTGTAAAGGCATAAAAAAAAAAAAAAAAAAAATCCACCTGCAGAAACATATCTGGCTGAGGAACTTCTGTGCAAATTCACTGAAAAAAGTATCGGATAAGACACACTTGCAATCAAAGACAAAACACTCCCTCTTGTGTCCAAAACTTTCATGCCCTGTCCCTTAAACATCTCAAGCCCTCTTCTATACCCTTTTTCTTTCTCGTTTAATTTCTTGAACACAACATAGTGCAGCAAGTGATTGACATTCCTACAAGAAAGCAACACCATCACCATGTCATGAAGTTGGAAATTTGGAAGATTTGAATCCCCTCCACAAAAGAGGGCTTCTGGGATTTCACTTGCATCCATTATCCACCATGCTCAATAATTAATATTACACCAACCTCGTTTCACAAAATGACAAATATTAGAGGGACCACAGCCAATGCCAATTCCAACACCTCATATATGCATATTTACAACTTATCTAACAAACTTAGCCATTTACCTCTACCTCTACTAGAGCTGTAAATAGAACAAACAGTTCGTGAGCTAAGCTCGTTTCGATTCGTGTTCGTTCGTTAACAGCTCGTTCGGTAAGTTAAACGAACCGAGCTCAAACACATAATTTGGTTTGTGTGTTCGTTCGTTAAGTTCGTGAACAGTTCGGAATTCTTTATTAATGGAATATATATTATAAAAAATAAAAATTTTATCTAGTTGTTCTTTTCATTTTTCATTTTTATTAATTTCACATTTCTCTCATAAATTATATTACAATATACATTATATTTTCACACCTAATTTAATTCTAAAATAAATAAATTTATTAATAAAATAAATGGTTCGTTAACTGAGCTCGACTAGGCTCGTGTTCGTTCGTTATTAGCTCGTTCGGAAGGTTAAACGAACAGAGCTCAAACATGAAAATTGGATCGTTAAGATTTTTGGCTCGGTTCGTGTTCGTTCGTTAAGCTTAACGAACAGAGCTCAAACACTTGAAGCTCGGTTCGGTTCGGCTCGTTTACAACTCTAACCTCTACCTCCCATTGGATAGAAGCGGTCAAGCGGCTATGGTGCTGAACCTCCATTTTGTCAGCTGGTCCTGAATTCACTATTAGTAGCTTCTCTATTATGCTCTTTTTCCCAAATCCAATGGTTGGATGAGGTGGGGCTCACACTGTTAGATTTGAGAAAATAATTATCCAACTACTTTACTGTTAAATTCAGTTTTGCTGACAATGTAGGATACTAGTTAGGACCCCAACCATTTCCAAGAACACATTTTTTCCCCCTTATATGTTCACTCTGGTAATGAAACTCTCCTAGAAGTTTTATATATGTAAGTCCTAAACAAAGCATGGGCCAAAGCAAAATCTTTTCTCCAATATCCCCATGAGGGTTGAAACAGAAATTTGTGACCTCAACTCACCACATGTACTAATAAACATATAAAAACATGACAAGACCAAATCTACCCCAATTTGAAATTTGAACACAACCGACCAACAAACACCCTGATTCTTATATCTACAAAAGACAAATGTATCAAGTACCCATTTGTTATGTGAGGTTGATTTCTCCATTCCAGTGGACATGCTATATATATATATATAGGGTGCCCATCCCTAATATTTATGCCTCTAGGCTTTATACACACTCCAATCTTCTAAATATATCAAAACTGACACAATGAAATGCACTGCCCTTACTACTTTGCCTCATTATTGCACCTGCAGCAAACAAACCCAATATCCTTTGTCCTCAACATGCCACTTTCTTGAAGACAAGTCATACATCTGTTCTCTTCTCCAGCCACAGCTCAAGAAACTAAATTAAGGCATCAGATTCTCAGAAACAGAACACCCACACATCCAATTTCTTACCAATGACCAAATTGTTAGGAGAGCTTCTCCAAGAGCAGCAAGAGCCATTTGTTTTAGAGAATTACCTTCTCGAGAGAGGCTGTCTCAGAAAATTCAAGCCTTTCAACACTTCAGAAAGATGCAGCTTGATAAAGAGACTGTATGTAGGCCAAAGAATTCTTAAAGCAGTTGTTGGCCAGCTTGTGGCTACCAACAGCAGAATTAAAGTGAAGAACTTGAGCAAGAACATTGCTGAGGAAAATGATGTTGCAAAAAGTAGACGATGCAAGGATGCAAATGCTAGACGGTCCTCAAAACGTGCAGAAGTGTTGGTAGACAAGAATTTACTTAAAAGATTTTATTTATTTTGTATCGCATCATGTTGTAAATGTTTGCATAGACCTAAGTCGTTTCGGTTGACAGGCGTGTGCAGAGGGAGAGGTGATCAATTGGGGAGCTTCTGCTGCCACAGAGGAGGGCAAACAGCTCAGCCCTGTTTCAGTCCTACAAGATACAGAATCAGAAGGCTCACCAGTTAACCACAGTTAAGTCTATCGATTCTTTGAAACCCCATATAAGCAAAAGGGGTTCCCTCAAAAACACTCAATTTTTTCACACACGACTTTCAACAGGGAAAAAATCCAATTTCAAGGCACCAACACAAAGGGAGTCTACAACCTCAGGTTCAGCATCTGATTACAAATCATATGAGCGAAGACTATGCGGCACTGAAGAACTGCAATACTCTCACTCACAGTACACTATAAACAAGAGTTGTGTATTGCAGACACAACAGCTGTTGGTTGATTGTGTTAGAGAGGTGATAGAGTGTCGTAGGGAAAGAGAGGGAGGGGGAATCTTGGGGGGTGATGAAGTCTGGAAGTTTAACTGTGAGAAAGCATGGCAATGGAGTCGAGAACCTATATGTGAAACCAACATTCTTCATTTTGTGCATCATGATTTCTTGGATGGAGAAAGGAGTGGTGATTCCAATGACCACTGGAGAATGGGAGTTTCAATGGAGATAGGGGATGCTATTTTGGACGATTTTATCAGGGAGGTGATGAGTAGCTTTGCTAGCATTGTATGAATATTGTATCCGAGGGTAAGTTAGAGGAGAATTCAAAAAGGATTAAACCATGTACTCAGTTTACCTCTGATAAATCTCAACAACGCAGGATTACATATACACATAGAGTGATAGAGGTTGTCTAAAAGACAACAGTTTTAATTATCATGCGTCCAAGAAAACCAGTTTGATAGATCTTACACGAGTTAGTGGCATTTGTAATAATATAAATATCACCTTAGGTTTATGGTGGCTGATAAACCACACCAACACAGGACCTAGGAGAGGAACTTATGAATATATCCTATATAAATAATTGTGCAACGAAAAATAATTTTTTTTATGGAATCCAGCAAACACAATCAGAAAAAGTTCTGCGTATCTACTACTTACTCCGTTCTTTAATTTTTGCCATGGACCCACATTTAACGCGATCCAATATAAATTTTTAATCCGTAATAATTCAAATTTTATACAAGTAAAAATTATAAAAATTTGATATTCTAAATCTATGCGATTAGACTAATCCAACAAGATCTCACTTGACTATATTTTATCTTATATAAATGTATTAAAAAGTCAAATCAAAGTTACTCAATGAACAGTGACAAAAACCCCAACGTGTCAATAATATAGGAACGGAGGAAGTACTATATTAGGAAAAGGGAAAAGGAAAAAGAAAAAAAAAAAAAAAACTCAACCATGTGTCTTGTGGATTAATATATGGCGCTATGCCGCAGGAATTGTTGACACAAAATGTTGAAAGATTATGAAGTGACCAGCACCATCTGACTTACAAAAATACATCTATCAAAGCATATCTGTTAAAAACATAAACTAAATGCATTTAATTTCAAATGGTACGAGCCATTTACATATCTTTGAAGCAAGCAAAT
Organism: Hygrophila difformis; assembly: GCA_030278955.1. Lineage (NCBI taxonomy): Eukaryota > Viridiplantae > Streptophyta > Magnoliopsida > Lamiales > Acanthaceae > Hygrophila > Hygrophila difformis. The sequence continues at coordinate 5,323,872 of JAOANR010000014.1, read as the reverse complement.
TGCTGGAGTCATGATGAATCCAAGATTTGGGGAGAGGGGAAGTTGTAGCACAGGGTATCCCTCTAGTCATCCAGCAAAACAGTCAACTGTGCTGTAAAATACCATGGTTCTTTAGCAATGCCATGGCTAACAGTTGAGGGGGCACGACATGGGGAATATATATATGACTATTGGATCTCCCCATCCTCACCAACTTCACCATCTTCGAGCTCCTCATACACACCACTACGTCGAGATCCATCACGGTGGTCTTTTTTGTGCTTTTTATACCTACTTTCACTATCCGACTCCGGTGAATATGCATGCTGGAGGAAACATTTACAAAGTGTATTAGATTGTTGCGGTTAACCAGGGAATGGAATCTAGTAAAACAGAGTTTACTGGAAATACCTTTCTGGACTTTTTACGATCACTGCCATGTCTGCGGGACTTCTTTGATTCCTCTTTCTCATCTTTATCAGAACTCACATCTTCTGCTGCACTTTGGTGCCGCTTCCGATGTTTCCTATCTCTATCCTTTTCCCTTCTTTTTTCATCTTTGTGCCCATAACTTTCTACATCCTCATCATCATCAACATCATCATCTTTTCTAGAGTGATCTTTTGCTCTCTCTTTTTCTCTATCACGGTCCCTGTCTTTCTCCCTCTCCTTATCCTTCTCCTTCCTCTCTTTGTCTTTTCTCTTATCCTTTTCCTCCCGGTCTCTCTCCTTTTTAGCCTGAAATGGAACATAAAAATAGAAGCAAATGATTAAATAATACTACCAGCACACCAAATCAACATTAGATTACAGTCAACATATTTCAATCTATGCATCAAATTTTGACTACCTTTTCTTCCTCTCGTTTGCGCTCCTTGTCTTTTTTCTCTTGCAAGCGAGATACATATTCATCAAATGTCTCCCTACTGAAGCTCTCTTCTCCCATGGACCTGGAAAACAACAGTATATTGGAGAATGTCAGCTCACAAATGACAACATGCATGGTATCTCCTACTGAGAAAAGATTTACCTGTATTCTGAGCTGTCCTCAATGAGTTGTTTGCACTCCTCCCATGTCGACATCACATTTATTTCCTAAAGATAGTGCAGAGAACGTTATCATAATGAACTTAAAGGAGAAGCATTCAACAGAGAACTGGCTTTGCAAGGTCACATTATTGTTATGATGGAAACTAATTGTTTATTAGTCTAATTTTCAATTTATTGGTTTGTATGTTGGTATATATATAGTACTATATATTAGATTATTGGTGGTACAACAGTAAGACCAATAAATCTACACCCTGTATTTCTATCATGGAGTAAAATTTTGTTAAAAACTTAATGACTCAAATCCAAATTGTACATTCTCACGCCCCTAACTCTACACCCTGTTCTATTTATGATCAAATCATAAGATACCATCTATACATTAAAATAATAAAAATCATAACCAAATGTATATTTACTTTTTACTATCTTTTTTTCCCTCTACATACGAATATCTTCCCAAACTTCGCCACAACTTAAAACCAAACGAGCCCATACAGTTTGAGCTTTTAATATATAGTAGTATGAACTTGCTGCAGTATGTTTGGAAGTTCTTATTCTATTTTTTTCTCCTCGCATGGTTTTAATTTTTAGGGACAAAATTCATGAAAATAAAACAACAAAAAACGGGTAATCACACTCTTACTTTTATGGTGCCCAGTAAATCAGTAAAATCTTTGGCCAGACGTTTACGCTTCTTAGCTTCTTTCTCCTCCTTCTCTTTAGCCCTATCTATTAGGTCCTCGTATACAAGCTGCATTTTCACAGCAAACAAACACAAAAATTACCAACAAAAAAATAAACACAAAGTACACTCCCTTGATTGAATATAATTTCATCTCCATTTGTGGAGTACTTGAATCACAAGGAATATGAGAAAACAGATTTCAAAAATATTTCCACAAGCACATCAATACTGCAGGAGGGGAAACCAGCACATTAGGGGACATACAAAAGAATAAATTTATTATTTACAAATATCACATCTGACATACAAACTCATTTCAATAACCTTCTTAAACTTCTTTCTAGTTTAGCACCACAATTTCTGGAGAGAACAAATACCACAACACACACTGCGGAAGAAAGAACTCAAGGCCCATGTGCATTGTTTCTCCAAGAAAATGAACCAACATGTGTTTGACTATTATGTAAGATGACAAATCCACTGTCACCTGGATTATTCACATAAATAGAGAAAATGATGCAAAGCAAGTACTTCTCAGTAGCAAAAAGGGAACATGAGGACAAAAGAATGGTGTCACATCCCAAGTATACCTTAAAAAATTCAACACTCAACACATATCGGAGCTGTTAAACCAGTGTTTGCCAGGTAAAGTAATATTTTTGAGAAGTAGCAACATTTGTTACCTGTAAATTAATGTCAGATATGATAGAGATATCCATGCTATCTTTCAATGAGGACTTGAAAGCTTCAAAAGTCCATGTAGATGCAATTGTTATCTAGAGACAAAAATAAAATATTCATTAAAGTACAATATACAATCACTAAATCATCATAGAGGATTTAGAAGTCATCGAATCGTACCTTATCCTGCTTCAGAACATCCTTTACACGAACTTTGTCATCATCATACTGTCAACCGAAGTCAGCAATTGTCAGAAGTGCATAAGTGAAGATTAAAGAACTTGAGTTACAAAAGAGACATAGGATGGGTGTCAGGTTTGGGAACAAATTGATTACTAACCAAATTTCTAGACTTGTATTCACTATTCAGTGTCATATTTTTTGACTTTCAGGTCCAATCGTAATATAAGATTGAAAATAAAATGTTGGAAGTTTAGGGGAAAAAAGGACCTTTTGCTCTAGTTCTTCTAGAACATCCTCAAACAAATCCTTCGGGGTGGAACCAGAAAGGTTTGAGGCAACTGCCTCATAAGCCTCCGAGTCCTTCACCTGTTAAGTTATTGTACAAATGAAAACACATGATAACAAAAACATATAACAAAAGAGTCATATTTTAACGAGTAAAAAAAGGGACAGGTAATACTTTCTGACAATAATCTCGCCAGTGAGTTTTAGCAGTAAGAGTGCCAGCAGCAATATGCTGCTCCAACATATTGCGAAATGCATCACGGTTCTTGCGCTCAGCTCGCCTCAATTGTTCCTAGATGTGCAGAATATTTAATCATCCGAGCATATTAGAGAAAGTTAGAAAACTATAAGAAAAGTTTCTTCAAAAAAATACCTTTTGTCTCTTCTTTTGCTCCTCCTCCTCCTTCTCCAAGTCCCGAATGTAATCCTGCATTTACAAACATTTGTCAATGTACATATATCATATATACATACACATCAAGTGGCTCCAGATCTAAACATAGGAAACAGTTGAACCACCATCATTTATCCAATGTAAAGATGAGAGAGAATAACAATAAGGCAGAAATAATCGGTATTGGCTAAAGTACAAAATTTATGCTCCATTTATGTAAGATATGTAACCTGAAAAATGTCCAGCCTATCTATTTTATCAAGGCGCGTGCATCTTTCATCATCTTCCAGAAGATCTTGGACCTTCCGCCACTGACTGTCAACCTAAAAGTCATAAAATTTAGCGGTGGGATGCAAAGAAAAGAAAACATGGAATGCCAAGACAGAAGGATGAAAAAAGGCCTAAAACTTAACAATGAGTATACCTTGATAAAGCCACAAGATTCCAGAAATTGCCTGAATTCGAACCTATTCCGCCTATGCTCCTCTTGAGCCTTTGCCCTTTCCTGTACCACATAAAAGACATCACAGACCTCAGCACAAGTTTATTGCAAACTAAACTCAACACAGTTAGCATCAGTTTTAGCTTCAAATATCAACTTTGAAGATTTGATGCTTAGGCATTTACAAAGTGCATATATTAATCATTAATGGAGTATTGGTTCTTGATGTGGAAAAAATCAGGCACTTCCAAATCCTGCCAAGTAGTTGAGCAACTGAAAAATCTAAGCTAATATTTGGACACCGTCGGTCCTGAAGCAGATCTGCATCAAAATAACTGATCTGTACTCCGCAAGTTATATATTAAATCTGCTAGAGCTAGACATACAGCCTTCCAGATGTCCACTCCAGTCTTGAAGAAATTCAAAAATGAAGAAAGATGAGAAGAAATAAGTGATTCTAATGTCTTCTTATGTACAGAACATCAACCTAAATAAAAATGGCATCGTTTAGACTTAAGATCCATGTCAATTTTAACAGCCACATTCAATTTGATGGCATTTACCACCCCAACAATCTGCATCCAGCCTTACTCACGTTTATCTCGAGCAATAACATCAAACCTAGCTTCTAAATCACAAAATTGTCTCAGAGACCTAACAAAACAGATACGATTCTTTTGTACCTTTTTCTGAAGGTCCACCAAGTAGTTTCTGAAGAGATCCTCACGATCTGATTCCATATCAACAGCTTTAAAGCGTTTATCTTCCTCAAACATTGACACAGCTTTGCTGTTCAGTGTGAATGTGTTATATAAGGTACTTGATGCTCAAAAACCAAAGAAAGAAAGACATGCGGACTAACCTCCACCGTGTAGATGATGTGAGTTCTTCAGATTCCTGGATAAGAAAATTAATGAGTTTCCCAGCTGAAGAAAAAAAAAAAAAAACACTGCTTGTAGAAAGATAGTTAACCAAGCTTCAGATTCATGGAATGAGCAATGAACAAAGCTTTTTTCCCATACAAGAGAAAAAGGTTTGCCATCTTCATGACATGCATAATGGTAGCCAGGCAGCAGTAGAAAGATAGTTAACCAAGGGATTGGAAGATACAAACTAAGGAGTGGAGTTCAACACTTACTTCCAGCATCTTCATGAACTCCTCCTTTGCTTTTCTCTGCCTAAGGCGTCTCTCCTCAGCCTCCACCTTTTTCCTTTGCATCAAGTACTATGAACCCAAAAATAAATAAATAAAAATAAAATAAAATAAAATAAATAAATAAAAATCAAACATCTATATCAATATCATTCTTACAGAAAGTAGAATCTACTAAAGCACATATGTATCTTATCACTTGTCAATATGGTCAAGCACAAATTACCTCATTGAATGCCTGCTTCCGTTCACCAAGGGTCTTCAGAGCACCATATCTTTTGTCATTGATTATTACCCGCATGGCCTTACAAGGGGAGGTATAATAACATTAGCACATTCAAAGAAATTTATAAAGAAAGGGAGCGGCCCCATGCAATTTACCTGGTCCCAAGTCCAGTCAGCCATAACCTTCGCAGATTCCAATAATGCTTTAAATGCATTTTTTGCCTCCTGAGAAAATATTAAGGTTCTCAAATCCTTATTCCAACTTTAAAAAATAAATGATAAAGCAGCTGAAGGCAAGCACCTGCTTTGTAGCATATACTATAGGTTCATCATCTACTGTTTTCTCCTCGACTTGAGTAATATTTGTTTTTCCAGCAACAGCCATTCCTTTCTTTGCCTCCTGAAAGATCAAGATCAGTGTAAAGCACAGTTTCACTATTTGTTTTGTGTAAGTGTTGAAAGAGTGGTCAATACACAACTCAAGCATCATCTGATTGTCAAATAAAACAATCAGCAAAATCTTCAGAAAAATAACTAATCACAAGATTCTTCAATTCTTTTCAGTGAACAAATGGAAGGGTAGAATATATAGATGGGAGAAAAGTGGAGAATCAAGGCAACACAGAATGGAAGATAGTAGAGAAAAGATGATGTAGTATCAAAAAGAATAATAATCCCAAAGCCATATAGCCAATCCAAAAAGAAAAATGGTGCATAAACATATATAGCTGAAACCTCTAGCTACTATCATACCTCAATATCTTGGATTGAAGGTGCACCCAAGGGACTTTTTCCAATGTGAGATGATGGACTATCCATGCTGGTCCTGAAACAATTTTGAGATGAAATGAATAACAAGTTTCCAGAAAAGAAAATGAAAACAAAGTCCATTCGAAAGACCATGCGACAGCATTGAGTTGGCACTTACAATGGAGGAACACCTGAACTTCCAGGAACTTCAGAAGGGGAGGTCACCGCCCCTCCAAGTGAGGATGGTCCCTGTGTGCTAGTAGAAGCAGTCTGCATAGCTGGGACAGATAGCGTTTCAGGAACCATTACAGTAGGAGAATTCAGATCAGGACCACTGGTAACAGTTGGGGCAGGACTTGAATTAACTCCAGCCACTGTTGGCGCTGAGGAGCTTGCCAAGTTGACTGGAGCAGATGCCTGTTCAACAGAAGTTCCGCTAGCAGGGGTAGGCACAGCAGAGCCAGTATTCATTTCTGGATTGGCTCCCTCTGCAGAAGCCTTCTCACGAGCCAACTGAAACCATATTTGCAAGAATTAGTCCAACAAAAGAGACAAATAATTATAAGAGGAAAATTTTCTTTTCCAGGAAGGCACAAACCTTCAACTCGTCAGGGATTGTCCACCTGGATTGCTTTGTTTCCTTGTTGTAATAATATCTGTACAAGTCCAATTAAAATCATGTAAACTACTCAACAGCCTCAATAAGATCTCTAAAAGATTGTAAAGGATGGCATTTAGGTAATCGTACAAAATTCAGACAGCTTAGTAGATAGTCATTCAAGTAATACTTACTTCCTACCCTCAGGAGTTGTAAATTCTTTCCAAACAGTTGATGCATCAGCCCTCTATCAAAACAGAATCGCTCAGTAAGATCTAATCACAACAACAGCAAGAATGCAAATCGTAGATAATAGCGTTGCAAAATGGGTAGAGATAAGAACTGTCTCAGTTATTCATTAAGCAATGGAGAAATTAAGAAGAGAAGATAGAATGCCTTACGTGGACAACCAATGGATATATGATATCAACAAATGCTTCCATTTGCAATAAATGTTAAGAGAATATATTCGGTAAAGAATAAGAGATAAGAACTCTTTCGGCCATTTATTACTACACAAAGAAATTTAAAAATGAAAACTAGAATGCACTAGAGAAACAATGAATACAGCTTATACATAGGGTCAAAAAACTTATGTCATCGATCATTAGCAAACATCAGATGTCCAGAATCAATATATACTCCTAGCTATAATAATGTATCAGTTATTCATAATATATCTCTAGATCTAAAAGCTCTGCAGTAATATCCAGATTCCAGATTCCATACGCAGGAAGCTATTGTTGGACACTAGCACCTCATAATTCATCCTAGCTTCATCCATGATTATAACATCAAATACAGGACCCATTAGTAGTTTCATGATGAAAATCGTGGTCACACCAAATGATTCTAAAAGCACGCTGCACGAGATATGCAAAAGAATTAACAAAATAATTTCTTATCAGAAAAGACTCCCATTGAACACAGTAATATAAAACTTCACTCAGAAGCAACAGTTGTATACATGCCATCAAATTTTGTCATGACTTGATGAGAAATAGATTTCTGTCGAAACAGACTTTAGACTTATCAAAGACTGGTTTTTAAATCGAATGCTCATTATGGTCGGGCAAATCAAAGCAATAAGCTAAGAAGATTAAAAGAACATAAGACTAATGAATGGGGAAAAATTAAAGATCAGAAGTACTAAAGTACTCCTTCCATCACATTGAACGCGTCCTGTTTGACTTTTTAACACTGTTCATTGTTCGGCTTTTAATCATATAATCATGTAGTTTTAAAATATATATTTTAAGCAATTTTTTCATTGTACATATTTTGAAATATTAACAGTTGAGAAAGTGCATTAGATTGCGTCCATAAATAAAAATAATAATAATAATAATAAAATAAAAAAAAACAAGTTAAATGGGACAAGGGAGTAATTCAATGGCTCTTGTAGAATCCATAAGTTCTATCAATAAATTCTGACATTGAAAGATGGATCATGTAATGAAGTTGATAATACAGTCATGAATACGTCAACTATTCGGCATTATTTATGACTCCACCACCCTGATTTAAGAATCCAATACACATTAATTATTTATTACTATTATTCTTATTATTATTATTAAAAGTAGAACTCACCCTAGCATTTCTGCAGACACCTAAATGTTGTACTTGAACATGTCAATAAATTCTAACATAGTATACAACAAAAATATGTAGGTCGCTATAGCAGTCAGAGGAAGCAAATCACCAAAATCATTAATTTTCATTAACCAATTGTACAGTGGTTCATGCTTTGAACTATGAATTCATGAATCTGTAACTATTGATGTCTTGAGAAGTGAGAACCACAACAGGCATTGACATAGACTGGAGATCAGAGTTTAGAACGATCAAACATGTGGAAATATTTATAAAATTCAAACAAATGGGCATATAAAAGACAAAAAGCCACAACACCCATTGCCATGATACTAGATTACAGATGATACACAAACCACACACCACAAGAGAATAAAGAGGGAGACCATAGAACTGCTCCTTCAAAAAGAAACAAGAATTATGAACAGAAAACAGATGAACATTGAGAAGGCACATGAAATACCTGGCACAAGTATAACAGACATTCCTATTCTATCAGAACCATTATATAAATGAGAAATAATTAAATGGACACCATAGATGCTATATATGAAGGTGAACTTGGTAAAACAAGAAAGTGAAGAAACTATTTTTTTTCTTAAATAAATTTCAGCTAGCACTAATTCAACAAAGCATACGTTTATATTGAAGCCAGGCAACAAAGAATCCAAAGATTGCTATAAAATAAATAAAATCCCAACAGTATAAGTGAAGCATAAATAACAAATTGTTGCCTGCCTTGAGAAAGTGAAACCGCCTTCAAAGTGAGGACAAAGAGCAGTCGTTATAATCCCCTGACTTGCCATGACATCTACAAACCAGTGGAAGGACATGCAAATAAACGACAAGACACATAAACTAATCTTAAACATTATGAGTCTACAATTTTCAAAACATTCATGGTACAGACCAGCATCCACACTACTCCAAAGCAGAAAAAAAAAAAAAAAATGTGTTTCACAAAAGAAAGAGGCATTATGTATCTTTAATAGTAGCACACCAACAGACTCACCTCTAAAGGAGTCATCAATTCAGCAGGCTTTTCCCAACTGGACTGTTTTGTTATCTTGTTGTAATAATATCTGAGAAGATGCATATGTTAATGATAAACTGCAAATTCCAAAGTCATGGGATACAAGATTCTTTTTGAAAAATTAAAAAACATAAATTAATTAAGTAATTTTTATTAAAAAAGAAAAAAGAAAGAAAGGAAAAAAAAAAAGCCAATAATTGATCATATGATTTAAAGATCCAGACATCAAGTTGCACAATAGCACCACACAATTAAGTTACCTTCTTCCATCAGCAGCTTCATATTCTTGCCAATCAGAAGTATTCTGTTGAGGGGTACTGGAACCATTAGCAGCCTGAAAATTACAAAGCAAATTTGACGAACACAAAAAATGGCATAAAAAGAAAACAAAAGAACCTTATTTAGCATAAAAATATGGCAATACGTAACATGTAGTTACTTCATGTATCTATGCACCAACAAAAATCAAACTTTACTTGAAAAATAGAAAGATACATTAATATTAAGTAAACTTTTAAATCTCCATAGATTCTATACAGAGTACAAAACAACAGGGAGGTGTAGAGTATCAGCATTTAACATATTTTCGTCAATCGTTAAGCCAATACAACAAAAATAAGACCAACAAAGCATTTCTTCCCCCCCCCCCCCCCCCCATCTTTTACATAAAACATGTTCGGACTCCATCTTTTATGCGTGGCACAGCCTCCACACCATACCCTAGAGCATGGCCGCCTCCCTCCCCTCCCCCTCTCTCTCTCTCTCTCTCTCTCTCTCTCTCCCCACTCCCCCCCCCCCCGGTATATGTTTCAGCAGAATAATCTTTCTTTATTTCTATTTTGATTACCTATTAGATAATCGCAGCCTCTGTTCTCATTAATTGTGTTCTTTTACTGGGTTGAATTTTTCTTTCCGTTTAATTAGTTTCTATGTTTGGCACAATCGATGCTATACTTTTCTCTTTTGTTTGTATATTGTTGCTGTGTGTTTATTGGTTTATTTATTATGGTTAATTTAGTTTAGTTTTTTATGTTAATTTATGTTTCATAACATTGTTTGGGTTATTGCTAATTTTTAGTATATCATTCATTTAGAGGTTAAATTTATAGTATTAGTATTATAAAATACATTTCAAGGGAGAAATTTATACTTGAATTGAATGTTTTGATTGAATTTTGTGGTAAACTTTAAGTTCAAGACTTCATGTGGGATGGTTTTAAAATTAGAATATTTTAATTTCATATTATGTTTATTCTTATATTTCACATATATACTTTTATATTTTTGTGCATAGAGCGACATACTTTATTATGGTGCGCACCAAGGCAAGAGCCTTAAGAACAATGTATCAAGTACGACATGAACTACAAAATGACCAAAAATGTTTTTTTTTTTTTTTTTTTGCCACAAAAAGATATACAAACACAGGAAATATCAACACTCAAAAGGAAAACGATACTATCAAATAACTACAGTTACCATGACGGTAGCACTGTTTGGGAAGGTTTGCTGACTAGATGGCTGCAAGGGTGCAACAACTGTTGCACTTTGACCAGAGTGCATCCATGGTTGCGCCCCGGCTGGAACAACAGGAGAAGAAATCTGGGATGAAGGTTGGAATTGAGAAGACATGCCAATTCCACTCTGAGGCATGCCAAAAGAAGATGATGCATACTGAAAAATAAACAAATACATCAGAGAGAGAAAACTTATCGGCCACAGAATCAAAAGTGTGACAACCAAGTTCTTACAGTGTATGATGCGACAAATGAACCTCCATGGCTTGGTGGCATGCCTGATGTATTATTCATACTTGGCTGAGGATAAGAAGAGGGCACAGTATGCCCAGGTTGTGGCAAAAACTGTGGTATTGGCTGAGGAAATGGAGGAAGTTGACTTTGCCCAGGAGGCATCCCATGATTTTGTGCTTGTCCTGCAGGATGAAACTGCTGAGACGCTGGTGGAGGCATGAATTGTTGCACCTGTGATGGCTGTGTTACAGGACGGAACTGAAACAAATGCATGCGCCAATTATATATTTGACTTTGCAGAAACATAAATTCAAAGAAAAGTTGAGACAAATATATTTCAGATACATACTTGCATCGGATAGGGAGGACCAAAACTTTGAGGAGCCATAGACCCAGGTGGAGGATGTGGCCAAATCGACTATAAAAAGCAAACATATAAGATAATATTAGGACACGTGGAAAAGCATTTAACTCTACAAGATATATTAGAATTAATTAATAGTAGTTGCTTGATTGGGGAACCAATCAGTGAATTGAGACCAAAATTAGGTTATGGTGAATAACAGGTATCACCAAATAACGAATGATATCCTAAAACACAGGAACAAATTTATTAATGATTTCCATAACCAAAAACATAAATCCAAGTGATTTCCATTGAGGAATTTGAAACCAAGTAACCCCTTAACATACTAGAATTCACAAACAAATCCAAGATTATCCAAATCAAAGCAAATTATAGTCCTTAGATAATAGATGCGTCTTGATATTCAGTTGAGCATTCCCAATCAATCAATCTAAACGATCTCAATTGACTCATCTAAGGAGCATCAAACTTCTTACAATAGTAAACTTGAACTAACGCAGCATTTCAACATTTTTACTGGCTAATCAAAATCCACAACTCAAGTTCCATGAAGCAGCCATACTCATGCCAAGATTTATCCATTCTAATTTTTAATTAATCAATCAATAAGATACCAAATACAATTCCAAACTTTAAAAGAACCAAAGCAAAATCTCCAAAAAAGAACCAACTCGACATGCTAGTCAAGACTCAAGAACTTCACCTGTGAACCTGAAGCCGGTGGATTTCCTTCCATGCCTTACAGCTAGTACGATTATCTGCTACAAGACCTGCAAACAGTTATACAACATCCAGTAAAAACTCGAACAGAAAGAATATTCCCAATTTTCTTATTCCAAACGCAAATATATGACAACTAATTCATTCACTAACGAAACAAACTGCCATAAAATTTCAAAAACAAATGAACACAAAATATAAGCGTGTGTCTGTGTTTAATCGGGATTAAATCACTGTCCAAAGCTGGAAACGAGAAGATAACCATTCACAAGCATTCCTCCACAAAGAAAGGCAGAAATTTACCTTGATAAACAGATCCCCGTGGGGAAATTCGATTGCTGGTTAAACAAAATGTGATATTTTCCGAGAAATAAACCCTAGCCGGAACTCGAACCGGAATTGATTGCCTACTGCTACTACACTCGTCACTCCTGCAGTTAATGGCCTCGTTACTGGATTGGGCCTAATTCCCACATTGGACCACTGGCCCATTTAAAACAGGCTTTACAATGCAGGCCCAATTCTATTACCTTAACTATCAGAAAGGATATAGGGTTCCTCCGGACCCGTCGTCTATAAAAGAACCGGGGGGACGATGGCGATCTGTGCATTCCACGCCGCAACAAGTGAAGGTTATCCTTCTTGATTTCAATTTTTAATTTTCAATTGCTGTCCGATGTTTCTCATGAAATTAGGATTTGCATTTGATTATCGATTGCAACCATATTGATTTTTGTTACCCCCATTTTTTGTGAATCGTCCGATGTTTCTCATGAAATTAGGATTTGCATTTGATTATCGATTGCAACCATATTGATTTTTGTTACCCCCATTTTTTGTGAATCGATGGCAAATGAATTGGTGAGCGATGATTATAACACAATTCCTCGTTCTGAAAGCTGTTGCCTCAGCTTGGAGACTTTTTATACACCCATAGAATATGAGCTCCCGCTTTATTTGTACACATTATTCTCTGTTTTAATTTGTAGCATTTAATTCGTTTCTGTTTCAATTTGAAGGCTTTTTATGTAGTTTTATTGTTCTTGTTGTGATGGTTTTTGTGGAGTGTCCTCGTTTATTAAGTTTTCTGGTTTTGGTTTTTGGAATTGTCAATTGGTTTGGGGTTACAGCATTTCTATCTGTGTCATGGATTTCGGATTTGTGTTGTGTGTCCGCCTTGGTTATTAAGTGGGATGTCCTGGTTTAAATGGTTGGGAGTCGAGGTTGCTTTCAAGCAGAATCTTTGTAATTTGGTATAATGTGCATCATATTAAAAAGCTATGTTCTTTGGTGATGCTTTTGATTCTCGGTGAAATTCATCAAACTTTCCCGTTTGATTAGTCATATATAATAGCAAGTCTTACTATTAGCCTCTTATTTTGAATTGATAAGAATCCAAACTCATCTACCAATCAAATGGTGCCTTCATGTTCATAAAATTTCGGTCAAAGTCTGTTTATACAATGAAAGTTGGTTGATGCTTTAATTTCAGTTTGATTGACTTCGAGCTTGAATCATTTAAGCCAAACAGTATAGTTTAAATTCAAACTTGAATATGATTACTTATGCTGGAATGGGATCTGAACAGGTTGTTAAGTCAGAAGACAACTCGGTGGTTTTGGTTGTTAAAAGCCAGAGGTGTATGTTGTATGATGTAGTGGCATTTTCCGTTGGCCCTATGTAGCAGTTCTGAAAGATATACTGAATTAGTGTGCCTAGGTTTCATATTTAACTACACATGCACACAATGTTCTTGTTTGTTCTTTGATTTCAAATTGTGTGCCTGCTACCACGTTTTGATGACATATTATGTGTTTTCTGGATTTATGAAATTTGCAGAGTTTATTTGTTTGTGATCATATTTTCTTTGCACATTCATTGGAATTTGTTAAGGAGTTGGCATGTTAATTAATGTAGCAAAATGAAATGATGTTGCTATGTTTTTGTTTCGTCGCTCCTTATATTGAATATTGGTGGCGTATAAAGCCTTCATTTGACTGATCCAGAAATGAAGGTTACGCCCGTCCCCATATTTAAAGATTCTTTAATCTATGCACACTTTTTAATCCTTCTTTATAATCAATGGCATGGTTACACTTGCTTCTCCAATATTGTTAGATTGTTTCTTGAATTGATGATCAAGTTTATTAGTTTTTTAATATTGTTAGTTTGTATCCTATCACTATGTGTTGTGATATCATATAATGCTTTCGAGTACACGGAAGTGTATTCTAAAATTGCTGCATGCATTTTGCACGGTGAATGTGAAGAAGTAGGCCATTGTATTGGCAATAATGAACCAAACTAGTATTTGCAGTGAATCCTCTTGTTAAGTAGGCATCATATCTTTCTTCAAGGATATACTTGAGAGTTAAATTAAAAATGTTACCCCAAAGTACAGAGAAAGAGTTGAGCGTCAGTTTGGCATATAAAGGATGTGCTCCTCCGCATTGACTGTTTATTCTTTATGTATTCAGTTGTTTTCTGCTCCTATGCGTATTTGTTGGTGTCCAGTTAAATTCATCTGAAATGATTAAAAAAAATTAAAATTACTATGGTACTAAATTACAAAAGGGTTGTTTCTTTTACTTCCAGAAAAATGAGAAGTTGGTAGGACAAGATAATTTGGAAGCAAAAGTATACCAACAGTTGCTTGGATAAATAGTAAGTATTAAAAGAGTTACTACTATTTGGATGAATTTTATGAAGAATAATTTTTCATATATTCAAATTGCAAATAAGACTATTTGAAATTTATTTTATCTCAATTTGAATTGTTTAATCATACATCCTAAAAATTCAAATATATATATATAAGTATTTATTTTCTTTGTTTATGAAATTGAAATTAATTATTAATTATGGAATTTATAATTTGATTCTTTTATTTAGTTTTATATTTATATTTATATTATTACGGATTAAATTTATAATAATAAGAATGTGAGAAGATGACTTTATAACTATTTATTTTCTTTATTTATAAAATGAAATTAATTTTGAGAGGGAAAAAACAAAAGACAAACAAACAAATAAGCTCTGAATATTTAAAATTAAAATTGATGATGGGGACTTGGTCAAGTGCCCGACTCCAGAGTTAACTTATCTCTTTTATCCTTTTATAATTTATGTGATATGGACTTACAGTATTTTTTTCTAACTTGTATAGGCTGTTCAACAAAAAAAAATAAAAATTAAATTAAATTGATACTAAAAATTATAAATTTCCTAATCTGTAATTTTTTGGGAGAGCAACATACCCTAAAGAAAATTGGAAACCATAAATAATTTTCCCTTCCTTTTATTTTTGCATTAAATTTCACAATGGAGACTTAACCTCAAGATGGGCCAGTGCAAGGTGTTGGACTGTACAGGAACTAGTACCGCCTAGGCCCTCAATTCCATTAGAATTTTACAGTAGATGGTGGTAGTAAGGCTGGGGGTTTTGTTGCAGGCCCGCGACAAGAATACTGGGCCCTACTATATACGCATTTGCCTTTCTTTTTTTTTAAAAAAAAAAAGACAAAAATGATAATAATAATTGCAATAAAATTTGAATAATAAATTATATCAAAAAGTTATAAAAAAAAAGTACTTATCAAGCTAAGTTAGGGAATTGGAAAAGATCTCTTTTAAATAAAGCCGGAAGAATTACTCTTGCTCGGGCAGTCCTGGCATCCATTTCATCATATTTTATGCAAAATTGTTTGACTTCCTTCGATGACATGTGATGTTGTGGATAGATGCATTCGAGATTTTATTTGGAAGGATGTGGGGGGGTCGTGGCATCCCTTTAGTTAGTTGGCATAAACTGACGTTGCCAAAAAGTGTCGGAGGTCTGGGAATTCGTAATACTAGGGATATGAACATATCACTTTTGGGCAAGGCTTTCTCGGATTATTGGATGGTTGCTAATAAACCTTGGGTGCAGCTGATTTCTTGGAAGTATGGAAGTGCATGGAGTGGCTTGCGTCCTAAACCTAGAGCATCACTGATATATCGAGCTTTTATCAAAGTGAAACCGTTTTTTACTACAGGGTTCAAGTTGAGCGTTGGCTCGGGAGAGAGTAATTTTTGGCATAGCGATTCGTTACAGGGTGGCCCTATAGCTCCTCGCATACCTTATGTTCATATTTCATACTCCACTTTGAAAATCAAGGACATCTACCAGGCAGGAGTGTGGAAATAGGATACACTGATGAGTGTAGTGCCGGAGGACATCCAAATGGAGACCAGACACCGGGGGCCTCTTGTATTGCACAGCCTGGCGCGGGATTTGTGGACCTGAACGGGATCTAGTTCCGGAAAATATACAGTCAAGTCGGGATACAGATGGCTCCTTAATTAGAGAGGCGTAAGGGGGTATAGATAGCGATCATGGTTTTGGAAGATTAAAGCTCCGGAGAAGGTTCGGATATTTGGTTGGCTTATGGCACATTCTTCCATTCTCACCAACGAGGTTGGCGGCTCGTCATCTTACAAATTATGCCGTTTGTGAAGTGTGTGGGGCAGCTTCAGAGTCCATCATGCACATGCTATTCTTTTGTCCTTGGGCTTCTAATGCATGGAAGTGTATTGGGGGTTTTCCCTCACCTCGTTCAATTCATAATTTTGCGGATGGAAGCCTCTTCATGGCTCGGTTTGGGACCACTTGGTCTGGCCTTCAATGGGCTCTTTTATCGTGCATATGGCTGGGTAGAAATAATTGGTGCTTTAGAAGGATTTCGCCTAATGCAAAGGCTACTATGAGACAAGCTAGATTTTTTGAGGATGCTTTTAATCGCACATTTGGCAACCATCTTAAAAGTGTGGAGACGAGGCTGGTCATTTGGCATCCATATAGATTTGAGGGCATGATATTGCACGTGGATGGCAGTGCTAGGGGTAACCCGAGTCCCGCTGGCTTTGGTGGTGTTTTGAGGGATGGTAATGGACAATGGTTGGAAGGGTTATGCGGCTACGTCGGAATTGCTTCTAATATTGTTGCGGAATTACATGCTATTTGGAATGGGTTGAAACGTCTTCATGAATTGGGTATAGGATTCGTGTGTTGTTACTCTGACTCTCAAGAGGCAATAAGCTTCATCAGGGAGGGTACTTCCTCTGAGCATCGACTTTTCTCCTTGGTTAGGAATATTAAGGATGTTATGGAGCTTCATCCTGGGTATTCCTGGCACCACATCTTGCGCGAAGATGACTCGATAGCTGCCTCTTTGACGAAACATGGTGCTAGTTTTGTGGAGTTATTTACTACCTGGGTCTTTCCTTTGGATGGTATTGGCAGTCTTCTTGCTGCAGACATGGCAGGAACTTGGTTTCCTCGCCATTAGATTATTCGAGCTTTGGTTCTTGGTTTTCTTTTGTTTTTCTCACCACCTCCTCTACCCCTTGTTGCTGTAGTGTTTTGTAGTTTTTTTCTTCTTTATTTGCCGACGCATTGGCGTCCCATTCACCAAAAAAAAAAGTACTTATTTTTAAACAAGGATTATACTATATACCATAGAAACCATTTCTTTTGTATATACTTACTAATCAAAACAATTTTTAGAGGTTCATGAAGAAGTTTATGAACTACTATAATTTGACAAATTATCATTATTTTGTTTTTATATACTCCATTACTGTGCGTGCGTGTGTCGGTATAGATACAGCTTCCAGAGAGAATTACTCCATTTGACCACCTCAAAAGAGACAAGAGTGTTGTAAGGGTAGGGGAGGGCAGTACACTACATACCACATGCCTGGGGCCCTGGAGGATGGATGATCCATATATATATAGAGTGGAGTGGAGCCAGTACATCTTTACTAGTATCTTTCGAAATACTACTACGAACCATCAAAATTAAGCTCTCCATTTTACCATGATGCCATATGTACTTATCCATAAAGCCAACCTGCATTTAATTGATAAATATTGGTAGTACACAAAACTCACAAGGATATGAGGATGAGGATGCTTTGGTGCTTCTTCATACGTGTACTGATAGACATCCCAAAAGCAAAATGTCTGAATTAATTGCAAAATGTAGCCTTGCCCTAACCTGCATAGTTTGCTAGTGTACCACTAATTCTTTTTTTTCAAAAGGATCACCAGCAATTCCTCTTGAATGTTAGTACATTCCATAGCTAGCAAAATCCCCAATAAAATTTAAAAATCCCCCCTCTCCTGGACCACTTAAAAGACACTAAAGTCATTAAAAGAAAGATTTCACAAATTTTCAAATAAGATCTCACTGGTCCTAAGAGAAAGTGACAACCACATGCTGACCCCCTTTCAACACAACATTTTATTGTACTACTATTACAACCATTGATTTCTTTTCTTTCTCCCATAGATTCATCAAATGCAATAACAACCCTTTTCACCCTATGAACCAATTCAACACCTCCTTCACAAAAGCCAAGATTTTTCCCATAAATACACCCCCACCCCCCACCAAGAAAAATACCCCAACACACCTCAAATCCCCCACCCACCAGCATGCTTCCTTCCAACCAACCTAAATCCAGAAAACTTATAATGATGGAAACAATACAATATCCCAAACAGTGATTAAAGTTTTCATGGATGGATTGGAATTTATAGGAAATTGAGATCAAGAGTGTGAACAGTGACTCAGTAGTGGGTGTCTTCTTCCAATCCCTCACTCTCACTAAACTGACTGAAAATTAAAATGTCTCATGGGAAGAAAGAAGAGTGCGTACGGACACAGGGATGGGATGGGATGGGATACAGGCTGCTAAAAACAACACAAAAACAAATGAACAAATTAACTGCTAACAGATATCAGACTTTGACAACACTTCTAGATTGCAGGCAGGTATGGATTCATCAGACCTGGATTGATGAGTCCATTGCAGATGCTGCCCGCCCCATCATGTGTCGTCCTGCTGCTCTCGGCCCGCGGACTGCTGCCCGCGCTGCTGTTGGAGAGAGATCCGAAGGCGCCCCTCTGGAGGACGCCGGTTGGGGATGACGCGGCGATTCGTGAGCTGTTGTCCCAGGGATCGATCAGGTTAAGTGGCTTGGCGGCGGCGGCGGCGGTGGTGGTTATGGGGTTGTGGAGAGCCTCTCCGAGAGGTCCTCCCATTGAGGATTCCCAAGAAATCGGAACCCAGTTGGTGGTAGCCTGTCGTTGGTGCGATGGCGCCGCCGTGCCCACGGATAACCCCATCTCGAGCTCGTGGGAGAGCATTAATGGGGAGGCGGTGAGCTTTTCGTTCGCGGGGGATGTTGCGGACGACGACATGGAGATCGACAGGTGAGTCCTGTCCGGCTGCGCGTCGATGAACTGCCTGAGCGAATTCTGAGGCGATGGCTTGCTGGTGTTGTCGTGATCGCTGGGAATAATGCCGAAGCCTCTGCAGTTCAAGGGGTTTAGCAGCGAATCCGAGCACACTAATCCGAACTCAGGGCGCGAGGAGGAATCCTCGTACGCGTTGCCTTTCGAGGAGGACGACATCATGGACAGCATCGTCGTGTGGTGGTACGACTCGGCTGCCCTGTCGGCATTATTCTCCTTGTTCAGAACACTCCTGCCATAGAAAGAAACCAAATTAGGGTTTTAAAAAAGCCCTAAATTGAAAATCTGCCCTAATTAATTGAAAATCGGTCGTTTCCACCAACAGGCGCTCAAGTTCACCTGTTGACACTCGGCTGTAAGGCGCTGTGCTGATCGCGGGCTGAATTGGAGGAAGAACCTGCCATTGGGGTCGTCGATGTAGTAGTCGTGGTTGATTTGGTAGTGGTGGTGGTGGTTCCGGCCGGCTGGCCTTCCACAGGCTTTCTTGAACGATGGCGGCCTCGGTTCATGTGCCGCTCGCAGTACTTCTGGTCGGCTACCGCATCCCTCGAGCACCGCCATTTTTTCCCATCGGTTCTCCGGCACCGCCCCGGCTCGGGATCCGAGCTGGAAAATCCCAGATGGAAAGCAGCACCCCATCCCACTGTAGCACAAAACAGGACAGGACAAGACGAGGCAAGGTAATGCCACACCACCATCAGCATCAACATCAGGCAACTAACAATCTAAACTTCTAAATCCAACTACACATTATTATTACTATGCATCATAACAGTGAAATTTCAAAAGAAAAAAAACAAAGGTGGAGTCTTTTTCAAGTATGAAACTCACAGGCATTGGATCTGAGGCCAGGAAAAGCAGAGAAACCTGTAGCGGCGACGGACTCAAAGGCTTTCCTGATGGGATTCAGGAGATTGGAAGGTATGGGCACATTAGCAGTGATGTATTTGTAGATCAAAGCCTGATGCTCCAACTCCATCCACTGCGAAGGAGTGAAAGGCCCTCTGAAACCTGACAGCCCATTCATAATCATATTCATGTTCACCGCTGCTGTTGAGCCATACCCTGGAAACATTTAAAGGCACACATACACCTACTCTCAGCCAGGGGAAGAAAAAAAAAAGTGGAGACAAGGAAAAATATCTCAAAGGAACTCTTAAATTATGAGAGAGAACAAAAAAATGCCCAATAATGGAGGGAGCAAAGAGAAACAACAGTGACAAGACTTTTCCTTTTCCCTTTCTTTTTATCTAGGGGGGTTTGATGGGGGGTTCTACTGTTTCAGCCATTTAAGTTGCTTAGCGAAGCTGCTGCTTCCAAAGTAGTAAAAAAGGATACAGCCATAAAAAACCAAGGAATAACAGACAGTGGTGGAGAAACAGCAGGAGAGGGCAAAAAAAAGAACCATGATACTGTTTTCTTGCTTGGTTAAGTCTTTCCTACCCAGGTTGTCATGACAAGACACCTCCACTCCACCTCCCAAAGTCCAAAAAAGAGAGAAAAGCCCGCATAAAATTTAACTAATCTCTGCAGAACACATCCATCAACAACATTTGCACAAAACCAAGTAAAAAAAAAAAGAACCTTTCTTCACCACCAATTGGATTCTGGACAACTAACCTGTGGTGGTGCTCCTACTGAAGGAGGATGATTGGTGGTTGTTATAATAAGGAAATGTGACAGCAGGCTGTGAGTTTGGGGAGGAGAAGCTGAGCATTTGCTGCTGATGGCGGTGTCCTTCAGTGACACCACAACATGAAGAAGGGGAGGTTGTGGTGGTGGTGGTAGAAGTAGGAGTTGTGGCAGTGACAGTAGTCTTGGCCAGTTTAAACTCCCTATAGTCATCATCCACAATACTAATTGGCCTCTCCTGTTTCAAGAATCCAGATCCACACCAGTTCTTGTGCTTGCTGCCATTTTCCAGGGCAGAAGTGTCTGATGGGGATGAGTTTGGACAAACAATGGAATCAAAGCCAGCCACCACCCCAAAATCCATAAAGACAAGAAAGTAACCGAGACAGGAACCAAGGTTAGCAGCAGCGGCAGCAGCAGTAAAGGGAAAGGGAAGGGAAAGTGCATTTGGGGACAGCTGGAGGAGGAAGTACCATTTGATGTTTATTTTGTGTGTATTAATATGACAGGGCAAGATTTCAAGAGGGGGAGGGGGGGCTGTGGACAGTGGTGGCGAGTTGGGGGGTGAGACTTGAGAGCAGAGGACTGAGGAGAGTGTGGAAATGGGAAAAGAGAAAAAAAAAAGGAGGGGGGGAAGAGCCAGGAGGGGCACAGTGGCTGTGCTCTTTGTTTGGTGAAGTATGGATGTTTGTCCAAGGGCAAAAAAGAGGAATAATTGTAGAGTGAGAGAGATTAGAGATTAGAGAGAGAGAGAGGGGGGGTGGAAATGGAATGGGGAAGAAACAGTGGAAAGGAAAGGATGTATGCTGTCTGAGAGGGTTGTGACAAAATATTACTGCACCTGCTCTGCATATAAACATATACTGTAGTCTGTAAATACTGAGGGTTTTCTTTTTTCTAAAAAAAAAAGAAAAAAAAAGGAAAAAAAAAAACTTACCAATTAAAATTACTCAAACAGCACAGTTTGAGCTTGTAGGCTCACTGTAGCCTATAGGAATTTAAAAAAAACAATTTTTTTTAAATAAGTTAAAATACTTAGTATTTCAATTTTTTTTTTTGTAGGGACTAATATTTTAACTATAATTTTATGAGTAAAATTTATGGACAGCTTGAAGCATTTAGAGCATTTCCATTTTGGGAGCTAAGTATTTTTGAAACACCTTATAGTCTTATACAGGGTTTGTGAACCACTTTTAGTACTATTGTGAATTATGATAGTACCTGGTTTAATACTATCATTTACTATTTGGTTGTGAATTTCTTCCTTTGTCTCATTAAATATTTATATCTATGTTTGTGTGTGGGTATGAATGAGTAGTTAAAAATAAATACTCCCTCCGTCCCACCAAACATGTCATGTTTGACTTTTTGACACTGTTCAATATTTAACTTTGACTCGATTTTATTGCAAGTATATATTTGGAAAAAATAGTCAAGTTGGATCTTGTTACAATCGTATAATCATGTAGTTTTAGAATATATATTTCACATAATTTTTTGTTGTACATATTTTGAGATATTAATGATTGAAAACGTGCATTGAATTGTATGCAAAAGTCCAACAAGACAAGTTAAATAGTACGGAGAAGTCGTAAATACTGGTTAGGACAAACTTTATGGTACACCAGTATCAATGAAACCATAGTTAATTGATTGATTTTATGGGGTGTAAAAGAATGAATGGGAGTAATTATTATTGGGTTGGTAGCATAATTGCAAATTATTCAATATATGCATTTTTGTGTGGAGCATTTAAGGTAATCGAGTACTCTTATCACCCATAAATTGTCAAAGGAGGAGTATTTTTTGAAATTGTCAACTTTTGAAATGATTCTTGAGAGAGACCAAATAATGAAATGAAAAAAAAAAATACGTACATTATTGAATGGGTATATTTTGTCTTTTGTGGACCTCAAGATCACTACCCTACATAATTATTGCTTTGGTGCACCTTTCGTGTTTACCTTTTTTATAAATTTATTTTATTTGTTTGATGTGATTCTTCGGGCTGGTTTTTTTTATTGAAAAAATGAATAAAAGCATGATTTATTGGTGAGGGGAATTAGTATCAAAATGTAGGTGATTATTAGATGTTCACACTGTTTAATTTACGTTGAATCTAAACTATCCTATCAAAGTGTAATAAATAAAATATACATGTCCTATCAAGAGAGTACTTAGTATATAAGTGCGTGCTACATGTTTTGTAAACATATGTCTTATCCATAACATGAATTTATAATACTTTAAACCGTATTGTGATGTTTTTGACATTTTGCTAAATGCTACTATTTACACACAGACTTTCACTTAAAGTTTTATCATAGTTATATAAATTAAAATATAGTCAAGTGGAATCTTCTAGATTCGTCTCGTCGTTTAGTTTTTAAATATAGAACTTTTAGAATTTTTTACTTATACCGAATTTGAGTTATTAATAATTTAAAATATACATTCGACTGCGTGAAAGATGAGTCCATAATAAACATTTGAATACGGAGGAAGTAACAAATACTACTCTCTATCTGTTCCAATATAAGTATTTTGTTTGACTTGGACATGTTATTCAATACTATCTCCGTCTCAACATATTTGTTACGGGTGGTTTTTTTGCACTATTCACTGTTTAACTTTGATTCAAATTTTTAGTATAGTTATATAAGAAAAAACATAGTCAAGTGAGATCTTGTTAGATTCGTCTAATCTTGTAGTTTTAGACAATGAACTTTTTATAATTTTTCGTTGTACATAATTTAAGTTATTAACTTGAAAATGTGTCTCGGCATGTGTGTCGAAGGGCAATGTAACAAAAATAATGAGACGGAGGAAGTATATTCTTTAATAGTTAATAACTCAAAATATATACACCTAAAAATTATAGTATAAATGCATTGGATTGTGTATTCAAAAGTTTTGAAACAATACTAATGGCGTGGAGAAGTTGATAATAAATGCATTGAATTGCGTGTGACGTGAGAAATAGCCAACAACAATGAGGTATTCGGAATTCCTTTGGCCATCGGCCTGCTTGACGTTGTGGTTTATTGACTCTTCTCAGGCCATTCATTTTAATCCATAAAAACATTCGGCGGATTCCCATCAATTTCTACGTTGCGGTTGTAGCAAGTATTCAAGATATACACTTCTAAATTCGAATACTAATTGTCTCTCGCATTCTTTCCTCGAAGATAACAAATTGTGGATTTCTTGGTTTAGGTGGAATGGAACAAAACACCGCTCTCACGACTTCAAAACGCGTATATAAAAAGAATATGTATTTCACATGCATATAAAAGAATGTTTCATTTCCCTTTTCCAATCCATGTCCATGTGGGGTATTGCCCATTGATGGTATTTTATATGATGATGCACAAAGAGTTGTATATCCTCGTGTTTGATTTGTTCCGTGTTTTTTTTCATTATATTATAAAATTACAAAAAAATGGTTTGATTGAAAGAAAAAATGAGTGTATAAAACACAAACAAACAATCGACTATGATGGTGAAATAAGGTACCAAGTCTCAAGAACTCTTGTGTAATGTGTTAGAAATGGACGGATACAGCAATACAAAATGAATGTCGAGTCGAGTTTGGAACTCTTTCCGCAAGATGTTTATGCCCCGGTAGTGCTCCGCCAACGGTAGAACGTTCCCAAAGGTAAAACGACGAACATCTTCGACGTAGCAGCACCGCAAACGTCGACGACCGGCGAACAGAACAAAGAGATGAGGGAGTCGGGAGGCCCAAAGCCCAAGATCCAAGTCCAAGTCCAAGTCCGCGGGCGACGGCGCGGCTCGGGACGGGACGGGACGAGACGGGCGCGCGCGTGTGGGCTTCACCCGCACTTGACCAACCTACATTAGTTTAATTGATTTTAACACGCAGAACAATATAAACTAATTCAACTCCCACTGTTTAAGCAATGTGGAACGCGGCACCTTTAACCACTCTTTAACAACCATTCAAACAAATGCTATCCGCACTCAATGACCCACTTCGACCACTTATTTCTCACTCACCCGACAATGGTTTTGAGAAAATAAATACACTACGACAATCTACGCGAAATGTAGAATTCGTATACGCTATTTAATTAACCAAATTAAATATCGTCATTACGCAAAAAGGAGCTCAAAATCCCATTTTTCCAACGTAATGCTCCTTCCATTCATTACTAGTTTTCTCGTTTAGAAGACATTACACAAATCAAGAAATATGATAATATCCCATTGGGTTGCTTCCCACTTTTTATCCTTTCCATTCAATAAAATGAGAAATATTTTAGAAGTAACGTTTTTGTTTTGAGCAAAAGGGCAATATGAGAATATATATATATATATGTCTAAAACGACAATTACTGTAAAGTAATTTTGATTTCATAAAAAGACAACTAATAAAGAATTGATGAGGTAATTGTTCTTAGTCATTATGTTAGGATCTTATACTCCATCTATTCAGTGCACTTGTTTAACAGTTAATGGGAGCGAGCGGATACGCTAGCGGATAACAGATTGGAATAGCATATTGTCTCACAGTTTTCTCCGAATCCGCTATTCACTAGTGGATCCGCTAACTCCCAAACATCCCTAATATATTAAAAGTATACAAGTAAAAACTAAATAAAATATACTTCCAATATATATATATATATATATATAACCAAATTTAACAATACGATCAACATAACTTATCTTTTGCTTATCAGAAAAACATAACTCATCTTTTTATATATTAAGTCAATGTAATATTGAGTTTGGACTTTGGAGTAATTATTATTTGATTTCTTAATAGAGTTATGGGATTCACCAATCACCATTTTCATTCCCAAAATAAATTTAACAAACGCACCATATAGAGTACGGATAGCCGATGCGCATCTGAGGGTTTATTTATTGAATTTTATTTTGACAACGATGCCACGTATATTTAAACAATTGTTTAACTTTTGTAGTGATATGGTTGAATCTAACTTTTAACAAAATTTATACAATTACACAACCACCAACATTTGCTGGATAAGTCCAAACCTGATACATGTATAATTATAAAGAAATGGACACTAGTTATTGCATATGTTTACGTTATCAATTTCTTACAAGTAATATTACTCGTTATTTTATTTGACTCATGACCTAATAAAACGATTAATTGAAGTACAATATATCATTCTTCCGAGGAATATAGTCAATGCTGTTAATTGTCTCTACCATTAATTATTAATTTTCAATAATTAAATAAGCCTCATTGTATAGGCTTTACGGTACGTATAATTTATAAGCTCAAAATAGTATAGCAGGGCAGAGAGCATGAACAATTTAAATAAAATAAAATATATTGCTATTATTGCCTATGTATAGAGTGGTCCAAGTTCATAATAATACAACTATATCAGATATTTGAATAAAGGCTGAAAGCAAAATAACAATTATTATAATTCCTTTTAGGCATATTTATTAGTCTTTTGGTTCACTTTTAGGCCATTGGTTTGGTCAAAGATTGGGATTTTTTTTTATATAATTATCATTCCCAACCTAGAGATCTCTTAATCATATTTGATATTATCTCTATTACTTTTTCTTTTTTGGAAAAAAGAAAAAAAATGTCCGAAAAATGGATGCATCACAAACACTTTTAGGAATAATAACAACAACAAAAATATAATAATGGGTATCACAAAAATAAATACTATCAATCATTTTTATTTAAAAAGAATTATCTTGCAACCTATCATTTGATAATTCTTTAATTATGCTCCTACTAAGGGAAACTTTTATATTTTCAGCATGTTATTATAATAAAATTCTTATGTAAATTACAGGATCACGAATTTAGGTCAAACATTATAATTTGATATCAAATTGATTATAATATTTTAAATTCTATAAAAATTTTCGAGAAACCAAACCATGCAACAACAATAATATACTCTTTAAAAAAAATTATTCCACCGTTTGGGAAGAGGAGAAGAGAAAGCAGCTGTTAACTGGTTAAACAAATACACGGAAGAAAAAGAAGCAATAAATCAAATTCAGAATTAGCTATTAGTTGTTAACTTGTTACGTAACTAATAAATTATTCAAAATTAGTTAATATTTGATAATTTCGATACCAACTTTTTGCTTATAATAAGCTGAAATCCAAAATACTATTATTTGTAGCGGTTTTAAAAAGATCTGATTGGATATTGTTTTAAGTTATTTTATCACTTTAAAAAGCTAGAGTATTTTATTTTACATTATCTCATAGATTAATTGATTCGATTCCTCCGTTCTTGTTTAATTGAACCATTTGCATAGCAGTCACTATTTATTGAGTAACTTTGATCATTTTTTTTAATGAACCATTAAAGGCCTGGAAATGGATGGTGGGAGCCCATGCATCTTTGATCAATGTTTTTAATATAGTTATAAAAGAAAAAATTAGTCGGTGGGATCTTGTTAGATTCATCTAATCACATAGTTTTAAAATATTAAATTTTTATAATTTTTATTTATATATAATATGAGTTATTACTCGTTAAAAATACTTATAGATTACATAAAATACAGAAATTGTACAGTTAATTTTCTTTTTTTGGCGAAGCCATCCAAGGCCTGAATTGTTGTACAGTTTTTTTTTTTTTTAAGAAGCCAAAGGCCAGGAAAATGTTGTACAGTTATTCAAGAATATAGACAACTATTATAAATTAATAAGTATAAATTGGGCAATTGATTTAATGAAGGGCACAAGACGACAAGATTCAGAATGATAGTAGTACTATCGTGGACGTGGTTGTGACAATGACCGATCACCGCTTGTGCACAGTACCACCGTCCCCAAAGACAATATGGATATTCACTCACCCACCCCTCGGAATAAATGCCAATGCCATAATTTTCCCATTATTCAATTTGGTACCATAAGTTTGGAATTTTCTAATTTGGTGCCATAACTTTATTAATATTCTCCAAAATGATACCATAAGCCAGTGACCCTCTTCCCTCCTAGTTCGAATCATTCTCAACGCCTCCATAGAGTCCAAGAAGCAGCATGCTTCCCCAACACCTAAATTAACAAGCCTCTTTAAGCCATTCCAAATTCCATAGAGTTCCGCAATTAAATTTGTTGATTCACCAATAGACCCCGCAAAACCTTCAATCCAACGGTCTCCTGACTCACGAATAACACCTCCAAAGCCCGCAGGCCCTGGATTCCCAAACGAGCTTCCATCTAAACGTAGAATAGTACCATTATAATTCAATGGATTCCAATGCACTAACTTAGGTCGTTCCACTTTCTGCTGCATCCAGTAAACCTTATCAAATAGAAACCTGTTACAACTTTTTTTTTTTTTTACTAAATAGTCTATACAGATTAGGAAAGATTTGTTGAAACAACATATATATACTCCTATTACTTTTGAGAAATAATAATAATTGATTGTATTTAAATGATTAAATTTAATTTCATTATAAATAAAACCAATATTAAAAATGATTTTTAATAACCAACAGTAATTAACTTGAGTGGATGGGAGCCTCTAGTCGCTTAAGTAAAGTCTATTGTTCGAACCTTGTGTATGCAAAAAAATTAATTTAAGAGAGACGTCCTTAATTGACTTTACAGATTCTCGAGGGATTAGATTATGTCTAATGTAGAATGGGGATACACGGTTTACCAAAAAAGATAATTTTTAATATTTTGAAAATATCTTAACGTAATTTACTTCAGTAGCAATAATTACAATCGATATCTTTTGATTCCACACTATCTATCAATTTTATTTTGTCCCGTGCAGTTAACTTGAACACACACTTTAATACACTTTTACGTTTAATATTTCAAACTATATAAAATATATTTTGTACACATGTGAATAGGGAGGCATTTGACACATGAAATTACCTTCAAACGGTTAAGGGTTTTTAATTGATTATATGAAATGATTATTTTACCCTTGAGTACGTGAAGTGATCCTTTTGTCATTCAAAGTATTAAGGGTTTTTAATTGACTACATGAAATGACTATTTCACCCTTAAAGTATTAATGTTTTTTACTTTACTACGTGAGTCACCATTTTTTCCTTAAAATTGTGTTCTTTTACTACAAATACCAGATATTATTATCTTAAGTTGTTTTTCTATTTACTTCAAATGGCCGGGGGGCTTGGGATCAGGAGGGCACGGGTGATGAACATTGCTCTCTTGGGGAAACTTATGTGGGGTCTCATACATGCTCCGGAAAAACCGTGGGTGAGCTTGTCCAGGAAGGGTTCTCGGAAGATAACTTAGCCTTCCCACAGCTTAGAAGAGGCAGGTCTCACTTGATGGACCTCATGAGAAAGGTCTACCCCCTCATCCGGGAAGGCTTCTCGCTCGGACTAGGGAATGGGAACGTGTCTCTTTGGTTTTCACCTTGGTGGAATAATCAACAGATTGGGCCCCTTCTTCCCTTTGTTGAGACCAATGACACTCAACTCAAAGTGAAAGATGTGATCAATGGCAAGGATTGGAACTGGAATGGTGTATCCTCCCAAATCCCACCTGAAGTACTTCAGAACATTAAGATAGCTCCTCCCCCTCTTCTCGAAGAAATTCAGCCTGACACTTGGGTCTGGTCGGCCCATCCTGATGGTAGATACACAGTAAAATCAGCATACTTCTTTCTGTTGAAATTGGACACGCCCCAAGCTGATTGGTCGTGGATGTGGGATATCAACATCCCCGAGAAGGTGGGATTTTTCCTTTGGCTCCTATCGCATAAATCCCTCCCTGTGAACGCTACCAGGTTCCATAGGAAGCTTGCCCCTTCCCCCCTTTGCACCATATGTGGGTCGGAATGGGAAACTTGGGACCATTGTTTGTTCTATTGCAATTGGGTGATACCCTGCTGGCGGCGACTCAAGGTTGATATCCCGGGAGACTGCGATCTGATCCCAAAGAAAGACATCAGAACCTTGCTCAAAGCTCTTTACAAGATTCATGGGAGTAAATTTATTATGGCGCTATGGATTTTCTGGCTGGAAAGAAATGCACGCATTTTTAAAGGTCTCGAAAAGCCTCCCTGGACTCTTACCAAGGATATTCACAACCTCTGCATGGATGTGGGGCAGAGCAGTCAATCGACGGCCAAACACCATCGGGAGGTCAGGATGGTCAGCTGGAACAGGCTCGATTTCCAGGGGTACGTTCTTCATGTAGACGGAAGTCTGTTAAGCACCAGCGGCAGGGCGGGCTTTGGGTTCGTCGTTCGGCTGGGGGATGGCTGTTGGAGTGGGGGCGGCTGTGGTTTTCTTGGGAGAGCTTCTATCATCTATGCTGAACTCGCAGCTATTGCCTTTGGATTGGAATTCGTTGCAGGGAAGGGAATCCGATCTATCCAAGTCTACTCGGACTCCTTGACTGCCATTCGGTTGCTGGAAGGTCGGAAAGCTTCCCATATGCTGGCTCCTATTCTTACCAGGATCAGGAGGCAGATGAACTCTTTTGACTCCATGGGAATCCACCATGTGCTCCGGGAGGGTAACAAAGTAGCGGATGGGCTTGCTCGTCGAGGTGCATCCAAGGAGGAGTTTTTCACTACTTGGGCCTTCCCACCCAATTTTGTCCGGGAGGAACTCTTCGCGGATGCCATAGGAACTGCGTTTCCTAGGGAGTAATCCACCTTTTCGTTAGGTCCCTGTTTTTGTTGTCTTTTATCTTCTCTTTGTATGTTTCCCGGCCTCTTGGCTAATCGAAAAAAAAAATGGCATTAGTGGGTCCCATTTCATTTTTTTTTTATTTATTCCAAATATCTATAATTTTGCATTTGACAATGCTAAGATTTGCATAAAAAGAGCCATAAAAGTTAATATTTTTTATTTAACTCAAATTTTTTCCTTACATTAAACTAATATTTGAAAATACAAATGCCATTTTTCCCCTTAGCTTTTAGTATCGTTAAGGCTATCAGATGTAGTTAATTTTATATGAGACAATTGAAGCAATCATACCATTATAATATTATCGTCACCATCTAAATATCAAATCTTACGATCGAGGGGCGTAGCCCGCTCCTAACGAGATATATTAACTATGAGATTAGATTCATACCTAATTGATTATATATTTTTCTATTACAATATATTACTTGTATTAAAATTAAATCAAATTTAATTGCGAATTATATAAAAAAGTTCAAATAGAACAAAGTTATTTAGAGTATCAAAGGGAGGGGGTAATATTTAGAGACGTTCAATTACTTTATTTCTTTTACACGAGTACTCTCAAATCATTTTCCTTAAAAAATTGTGTAAAATCATGCCACATAAATTACAAAAGACAATAAGATTTGGACCCCAACTCATATAAGGTTTAAGGTTAGGAATTTAACCACTAAGTCAAATTGCAAACCATGTCTCGTTTAGTCAATTAAATTATTGCAATTTTTTTATTTTGTAAATAACGATTGAAACAGCCAGTCACCGAATGGGGATAGAGCGCTAGTAGAAATTGGACCTCCAATCTTATAGAGGTAATGGGGATAGAGCGCTAGTAGAAATTGGACCTCCAATCTTATAGAGGTAATATCCTACGTTAATTAGAGAGGAAAACGAAGCATATATTATAAGATATAAAAACTGCTCTTTCTTGTAAACACATTTAGAAACTATGTAGAAAATTAACCCAAAGCATACAACATTTACAAATTGATATAATTGGAACGTTACAAAAGAATCGGATGTAACCCAAAGCATAATAAGATCGGAAAATAAAAAACTTGACCACTTAGCCAAGACCAAACAACAAACACCACCCTAATACCCAATTAACAGTTACTAAAGTTTAAACAAAATACGACCGTTTGATGGTATAAGCACGTGTATGATTTAAATCCCAGCAAATGAATATGGAATAGGGACAAAAGCCACCAGAAATAATTAAGGTTGCAGGGATATTTTTATACTTCCTTGTCCGTCTGTATATTTTGGTTTCTTTTGATTTTTCACATTAATTCTTTAATTTCACCTATTTAGCTTCAGTTTAATTTTATTATTAAAGATATATAACAAAAAAATATAATTAATATAAATCTTATTACAATCATCTAATAATACAATTTTAGTATGTACTAGTATGTTTTATAATTTTTTATTTATATATTTTCAGATCTTAATTACCAACTAAATAAATATATTAGTTGATGTGCCCACATATTTAGGGTTAATATATACCTATGGGATCGAAGTAATTAAGTACAAAAATAAAAATAAAAAATAACACACAAAATGTCCTTCGATGAAAATTTGAATATATATGAATTATTTAAAGAGAAATTATTTGTGTTGATATAGTACTACTAGTAAAGAGTTCGCTCCCGCTTTGCCGACAGCGCTGAGATTAGGACACGTGGACCCTTTGTCGTTCTCGTTTGTGTTTTCCCTTATCTTTTGCTGCATCTACATTCACGCCCCTTTGCGATATTTTTCCTCGGTAAAAATGTTCTCCCTAATTTAATACTGTTAATTGTTACACACCCTTCCGATACGCATGCCGATGCATATTTTTAACGATTAATAACTTAAATTTTGTACAATAAAAAGTTATAAAAAATTGATTGTCTAAAACTACAAGATCTCACTTGACTATGTCTTTTTTTACATAACTATGATAAAAATTTAAATCAAAGTTAAACAGTGAATAGTGTCAAAAAATTATTTGTAACAAAACAATTGAGACGGAGGAAGTACTTAATTTATACTACTAATTGAATTTATATTTGTACATTCAAATAGTCTTCTAGTATTGGAATAAAAACCTCTTTGCCCCTTTGCGATATTTTTTCTCCCTACTTAATAGTTTATACTAATTGAATATATATTGTTTATATACAATATATAAAATCAAATCATACTCTTAACTTGTTTAGCCAAAAAAATCATACTCTAACTTTACTAATTTTTAATTATCTGCCATTTATCTTCTAACTTTACTAATTTTTCTTTTAATTTTTTTTCAACTTTTTCATAAACTTTTATCTTATTTCATTTCATCATCTAACTTTACTGTACTATTTTTTTTAAATCAAATTTATCTTATTTCATTTCATCATCTAAATTTACTAATTTTTGTCAAATTAGTTATAATTCACTATAATCTTATAAATTAACACAATTAATAAAATTATAGAACTAACCCAACTCATGCACTACTCAGATAATCCAATCCGTCTAAAACCATGTCCATACACCTCTATATTCACTATTTCTCGACATTTGGGAAAAAAAATAATACTTCGAGTTTCTTTTTATTTTTTCTTAAAATAGAAAAAAAAAAGTCAAGAAGAAAAAGAGAGAAAAAAAGAAAGAAATGCATGAGGTATTTTATTTGTAATGAAGAAAATGTGGTGTTTTGATTGACTAATTGTATAAAAATTACTACGTACTACTAAATTAATATATATTTCAAAACCAATCAAAACTCTAAACAAATGTACGATAAAAGTATGATTATTTTATTTTCACGTTCATTTTAAAAAGAAAAGTTATTATTATTATTATTATTTATTTATTTTTCTGCCGTCTATAATAATGTAAAAAATTACATGTAATAAGTCACAAAATAGAACATGTTTACTTTAATTTATATATTTTAGGAAAACTAAGAATACGTTTAATTTACTTTACTTATTAAAGTCCTTAATTAATTATATAAGGTCCCTTGCTGCTTTTCTTAGTTTTTTCTTTGCGAATGTCTTTGGACACCACTTGTCACGTAAAAAAAATTATATAAGGGTCTCGACGACCGGTACAAATGATCTAATCAATTGAATAATTATATCTTATTGAATTTTGTAGAATAAATTTGTTTCCATTGGATATAATTAAATTAATCAAAAAACCAATTCAGGTGAATAAAACGTAGTATATAATTTTGCGCTTTTTGTGGTTTTATATTCCTTCCAATATTTCGTATTAAAAAGTTTTAAGAATATTTGTATTTTGAATTGAATGGTTACACTATATTTGAAGAGGGTACGGATTTTAAATCCAATGGAGAAATACCGCAGCAATATCATTCTATGTCCTATAGTAGTCCTATTTTCGAATTTAAAATAATTAAAAAGTTTAAATATTCCCGTCGGGTTTTCCTCCTGCAATCATTGGTTTTTAGAAAACACAATTGCATTTATTTATTTACTTTTTTTTTTTTTGGGAGCCAATTGCAAATTGCATGTTAGTACTACTATTTTGTGGACAAGAAAGATTCATAACTAAAATTGGGAGAGAATGACTTTTTCATGGTTTGGAAATTGGAAAAATGCAATAACACAACTCGTAATAATTAGGGCATGTTTGGTTGGATGTATTGGGCTGTATTGGGCCTCATTGTATTATTTTTATACATAGGAATAATACATACCAGTGTTTGGCTGTGTTTTGGGATATGTACATGTATTATTTTAATGAGGCTAATGGTGTATAATTTAATACAGGGGTGGGGTGCGGGTTTAGACTGTATTCGTTCTTGTTCCCATCTCTTTTCAGTTTCTACGCATTCTTCTCCCCTCCCAGTCGAACACACACACACACACACAACTCGCCCCCTTCCCAAAATCCCGTCGACACAGCGGCGACGAGTGGTATAGCGGCGGGCGGTGGCTCAGGTTTGTTCCGGTTGCCCTAAAATTTGTCTTTCTTCCTTTTTAATCTTTGCTTATCGGAATTGGTTTTTGGGTCTTCTCCCCAATTTTCCCCTGTCAATCACGATGAAACAAATGGGCAAACTAATAAAGTTCATTTTCTCCATTTTTTCAAATTTTGTCAGTGGCCCTTCCACTCCGTTGGACAACGATGAATGCACTCACAACCCTATGCCATTTTCATTTTATGTTAATCTTTGGTTATTTTCGTTTGATTTTGTAAGGAATTGATTTCCTGGCTAATTTTCTGTTACAATTTTGTGGCTAATTGGATAAAATTGATGAATCTAAAGGTGGACAGGATAAGGATAAAATTAAAGTTCAAGCTATGGAGGGACTGGTTTTGATGAATCTGATGTTATGATAATTGCATTAATACATCTATTAGTGAACTTAAATTGGCACATAGGGTTTACCTGAATCTAACAGATCATTTTAA
Source organism: Hygrophila difformis (assembly GCA_030278955.1). Taxonomy (NCBI): domain Eukaryota; kingdom Viridiplantae; phylum Streptophyta; class Magnoliopsida; order Lamiales; family Acanthaceae; genus Hygrophila; species Hygrophila difformis. The sequence goes on along the minus strand of JAOANR010000014.1, from coordinate 5,288,941 downwards.
GCAAATAGTTGTAAGCAGAACAATAATTGTTGTAATGGCAAGATTTTAGCTGTCTTTTGGGTAATCAGTAAAGTATGAAGGTGGAATTGTTTTTTGTCCATATTGGATCAGTAAAGTATATAGGATGTTGTGATTAGATCAAGAAGATCTCAATCAGGATTTGAGCACTTCGAAAAGGTGTACATCAATTATCCCAATATATAGTTTTGGCTCTATTATGACTGCCCATCACATAGGATAGGATTACAACTTTTCTTTTTTTAATTACATCTGCATTTTAAATCTCCAAAGAGTTTCACTTTGTTATCTGAACTATAGAGTGAGTATTTAGTATAACAAATATGCTACAATATTTGCACTTGCTCACATGGATGAATATGTCCATAATTGGCCCACTTTTTACTATCTTAGTTTTTCCATAATTTGGTCTTGTAACTTGATTGTTTGTTTCAATGCTTTTTATGCTTATTGGTTCTGATTTCTGAATTGACCGGAAGTGGGCTTATAAATGTGCATTCTGAGTAATACCCAATGTTGAAAGTGTATTATTACTAAGTTGGAAGTGTATTGGTACTCGCCTTCATGCTTTTTGGTTATATTTCAATGCACAAGAAACCTGAGGATGGTAACTTTGTATTCCTTCCATTCTGGAAAACATGTTATGTTTATTTTATACCGGTATTTGGTTGTTCATTTTTTATTTTCATTATTCTGATAGTAATTCTCATATTATTGTTCATTATGATTAATTTTGACTTCAATATTGTTACATATTTTGCACATTGCAGGGAATGGAACAAGGAAGTGCAAGTGAAGGAGGAAAAAGGCGATCATGGACAAAAGCTCAAGAAGATGCTCTTTTAGATATTTTGGACACTGTGGTCGCTAATGGTGGTAGAGCAGACAATGGTAGTTTTAAAACCGGAATGTACAAGACTATGGAAGAGCAGCTAGAAGCAGTAATTCCAGGGTGTGGTTTGAAGGCAAATCCACATATTGATTCAAAGATACGAGCCTGGAAGAAGGTATATGCTACTATATATGATATGTTGAACACTAGCGGCTTTGGATGGAATGACATTAAAAAGTGTGTTGAGGTGGACAGTGACGATGTATGGAAATCTTATGTTGAGGTAAATGCAAGTTGTCATTACTATCACATTGATTATTATTATCATTAGATTTATAATTTGTTGTTGTTGATGTTGTAGAGTCACAGAGATGCAAGCAAATGGAGAGACAAGCCTTTTCCGCTCTATGAGAGGTTTGTAAATATCTTTGGGAGAGATCGTGCGACTGGATTGGGTGCAGAAACCCCAACTGACATGATGAATGAACCCGAGGAGATGGAAGAAGAGAACATGGATGTAGATGATGGTGCTCCATCAAATGCTCGATCACAGCCTGAAATTTCCACACGCAAGAGGAGAAGATCAGAGGATGGTTATGCTAAAATGGACAAATTAATTTTAGCATTTCAGCAAGCAAATACTGAAAATGTACAAGCATTTACTCTTCTGGCTGAGCGTATGATTCCTTCAGATAACAATGATAATCATTATGTTGCTGAGAATGTTCGCACTCTAGGCCTTCCAATTGAAGATGAGCTACTGGCCGTGAATCTGATCCTTGAAAAACAATCAAATGTGCAGACTTTCAAAGCGATTTGCAATGATTCTGAGCGCAAACAAGTATATGTTAATATGCTCTTGAGGGAAAAGAGGAGTGGACTTTGAACATCTCAATTTATATAATATTTTGTAATTACCTTTTTTTGTGATGGTAACTGAGAGACATGAATTCTGGATTTTGCTTTGAGATGAATAGATAACAACACACAGCGGAATGATCTTAATTGGTGGTTTGAGAATATTTATGAAAACAATGGGTTTCATGTTTGGATTGCTTTGATCATGTCTTTTTTCATGTTTGATGTCAATTAGCCAATTAGCTTTAATTTTTGAGGTTTGGTATTGAGCAACAGGTAGTATATTGGGCTCGAATGGATTTTAATTTTGCATATTGGTTATTGATGCAGCTTGTGCACCTGTTTTCTGGGAAGGGTTGATAGTGTATGCAGGTTAACTATCAGAAAGTGTCTGAATTTTGTCTTGCTCGGTTATGTCTTGCACTGTTATCTGGCTTGCATTGTGGTAAGAGGAGCTGGCGTGCGTTGTATACCCGATGTTTCTTTTTATTTGGCAATAAAATCCCATTGTCCTCAAAAAAAAAAAAAAAAAAAAACTTTCATTTTTGAGTTCATTTTCTAGTCTAAATCAATCTTTTATTATTTTTTATTAATTGATGTTCATGTTTGATGTTCTCTTTATGGTATTGTTACAACTTTTATGAAATTTTGTAGTAAATTAATTGTTATTTAATTATTTAGAAAATAATACAATACAGTATTAACACCAAACGCTGTATAATTATAATACAGGGTACCACCAAACACTGTATAACATTAATTTAATACACTGCTAATACAATACACCCTAATACAATACACCTGCATTAAATAATACAATACAGCATAATACAGTACAGTGTGCCAAACGTGCCCTTAATGTATTGGGCTGTAAAATAGAAGTTGTTGGGAGGTTGTAATAAATTCTATTAGTATTTAATGTTGCGGATATATTATTATTATTATTATTATTATTATTATTATTATTATTATTATTATTATTGAATTGATACTTGGGTGTCTTTAGGCCCCATAAATTACAATGAAATAAAATACTCTGTTATTAAATAGTTGTGTCTTTCAATTCAATTTTAGTAACAAAGATTTACATTAGTTAATTCATATTTTTTTTTTTTTATTTTTACCCTTCAACTAAATTTATTCGTAATAAATATCAAGAAATAACATTTATATAAAGTGAAAGACAATATAATAAAAAAATAACATAACTACTTATAACTATTTAAAAATGACAACTATTGTGGAACACCTTTTAATCTACGGAGGAATAAGAAATAAAAAATTGGGTGGGAGATTGAATCTTAAGTATAAGATTGACAGTCATGAAACTTAAACACTGAATAAAATATCCATGCCAATGATATTGATTTTTTATTTTTTTTACTTAACAGTTTATACAGGCTATGAAAGAGGTGGTGGAGGCCATAGCCCATACCATACAAGTACAAATGGGACAAAATGAAGGATAGGGGGCCGGATGGGAATCGAACCCTTAATCTGAAGGCTGAGGGTCAGGGAACTTGATCACTTGGGTAAAGTCATAATCCTCAATGATACTGATTTTGATACCTCTGAAAGAAACGATCTTTATTTTTGTTTTTGATTCATGTGTGTAGCCTGCAATTGTGATTTTATTATGTTCACACCCGCTTACTGGTTCCTTGTAATTTTTTAACGTTGATAAATTTGCTACCATTCAAAATATACATATTCACACATAGTATTTTATAGAAATAAAAAATAATATATTAAATCTTTAATTTTAAATTATTTAATGTTAAGGTGCTGTATGTATACTGTAAACATGTATCTTCGAACCCATTTAATACAGTACTCGGTAGAAGGTATAGGTAGGACTTAGGAGTATAATAAGAACACGAGTATGAGATGAAGTGTAACACCAATGGCATGTCTTATCAGCATTAATTAAAATTCAATAAATAACACTCGGTCAAATCCAAAGAAAATTTATACTAGTATACTTGTTATCCAAAAAGAAAATTTATACTACTCGAAAAAAAGAAAAATAATATTCTTTTTATGTTAAAAAAATCTTTACTATAAAAAAATTCCATTTTATAATAAGAATTACTTCTATATTTTAACCAAATACAGTTGACCTGAGTGGTATGAGGCTCTAATAACTTAAACAAAGGTCTTGGGTTCGAAACTTTGTGTGCAGAATTCTGCGTCGGGAAATGCAACCGTTCAATGCACTCCTGAGTCTCAAGGGATTAGTCAAATATCTAATGAAGCCTGAGAATACTCTAACATTCAACTAAAAAAAATAAGAATTATATTTTACCTCTTTATAAAATAATCACATTTAGTTTGTTTTTTTTATTTTTTATTTCTGCAAAGCTGAAGTCAAAGAAATGTTGGTGTGAGCGTAAGTCATATAAATTAGAAGTATAAAAGTTGACTAGAGGCTGGGCGGAGAATAAAACTTCCAACCATATAAGTTCTCGAAGATCTAGTGGGCATTGAAGGGTTGCCTCTCCCAAAATAGAATTTTACATACACAAAGACTCGAACCCAAAATCTTTACTTAAGCTGACAGAGCTTCATACCAGTCAGGCTAACTATATTTATTTATTTATTTATTTTTTATTTTTTTGAAAGTTGTTGGTGACTTTTTAAGAAATAACAAAAATACAAATTTCTTTATACTCCATATTACTACTAGTACTGTATTATTTATTATAAACTCTAGTTTTAATATTTATTTAAAATTAGTCCAATAAATAAATAGGAAAATGGATTGATGGGATGTAGAGTGTCGTAGGGTTGTCACGCACGCATATCTAGTCCAATGGTTTTCTCAAATAATTAATTAATTCATTAGTTAATACTGGTAAGGTGGTGCATTTTTCCATGTAGTTTCGTGGACTAGTGGAGCATAGACTATAGATAGCTAACCTACATTTAGTGTTTAATGCAAACTTCCTACAAAATAAAAATAAAAATAAAACAACAATTGCAAACACATTAAAAAATAATAGTCTAACTTTTATCTCATTTGAAATGCCGAAAATTTTTGCACATGTATTCCGATATATTTATTTAACCGTTATAAAATGCAGAAAAGTAAAAAAATTTAAAAAATATACGTTATAAAATTATGCGAAAAGACGAATTAAACAATATATCACTTGACTATATTTTTTTTTATAACTGTAACAAAAAATTAGATTAAATATGCATAATGAACAATAAAAAAAAAATCTAAATATGATATTTTAAATGGGATGGTGGGAGTAAAAGAAATGGAATATATAAGTGTAATACTCGTATATTTTCAATTTGGTATTGTCACATTTTGTTGTAGGCGACATTCCTACCGAAACCAATACTCCATTCGTTCTTAAATAGTTGTCTCATTTAGTTCAAACTCAGTAATTAAAATTTTACATTAATTAACTCATAAATTTTTATTTTTACACTTCAACTAAATTCTTTTTTAATAAATGTCAAGAAATAATATTTATATCAAGTAAAGGGTAATATAATAAAAATATAGCATAACTATTTATAACTATTATGGAATATTTTTTAGTCTTTAAAAAGATTACTAAAAAAGAACGGATGGAGTTTTTAAGTGAAGGCATTTATTAAATATTTGTTTAAATGTTATTCTATCTTTCTATTGAACTTGTAAGACGCCCATAAATAAATACTCCGTATTAGGGATGAGGACTTAGCCCAAGTGGTTAAGTCACTTGACTCCCAACGGAAGGTTGGAGGTTTGATTTCCCTCGGCCCCCTATCCCTCCCTTTTATTTCCTTTTGTAATTGTGTGGCATGGGCTCCCACCATCAATTTCCAGACATTCAATGGCTCCTCAAAAAAAAAATACTCCGTATTAAATAAGATTATGTTTAATATTAATGTAATTTCTTTAGAAATAAAGTGAATCCATAAAAGTGTCATCTAAGAGTATCGATCCTTATATGAAGAATTGAAAATTTTTGTGGTGTAATTATCCCTTTGGATTTCACACCAGAAAATGTTAAGAAAATAAAATATACTCATATAAAGAGTACTCGACATACACACATTTCCACGTACGGACAAAAAATATGGCTTAAAATGTGTGCTGGTCTCTAACACCGTTGACACGTAGTAATAGTATTAGTATATAATGTTTGGTTTGGCGTTGTTATAATTCAAAGAATAATTGAATTGATTTGGTTAACACCCAATTAGGTTTTTAGGAAATTGTAACTTGAAGTATTATGTTATTTGCTTATTTATCATTTAGTAACTTAATTTTAAAGAATACATTTAATTTAAATAGAATACTATAGAAAGTATTTGTATTTTTTTATTGAAAAGAGAATAATGCATAAAAAATTAATTAAATGCATAAAATATTTTTTTTAAGAATAATGCTTATTTATCATATAAAATATTTTTTTTTAAATTATGACTATAATTTATTTAAAAATAACATAAAAATTATTCGAGAAAAAAATATTTACATTATTCAATAAATTTTGGGATTTTAGCAATTAATTTTTATTTAGTAACACATATTGTCCATTATATTATAATCTTTATTTAGAAAAATATTTTTTTTTACTTATTACTCCATATTTTTGAGTTAAATAACTGATGTGCTAGTTGGGTTAAATTATCTATACTATACATAGGTTTTTTTTGTTAATATTCAGAACAATGCTAAATTTAAAGAAAAAAATTAATTATGATTTTTTGGCCTAAAGATACTTTTTAATTATGTACATTGTTAAAACAAATATTTTGTACATAATTTTATAGATGTAAATAGTGTTTATAACTAATCCAATTATCACCATCTAATAAGTGGATGTTATTCATAATACTGTGATAATTCATTTGTGCAATGTCGTAACTTTTTGGTAACTTAAATACATTATTTGAGCCAGATATTGGATGAATATCGTAAACATTTAAATAATGCACTATTATTTTAAACATATGGATCTAGATTTGAACAATTAATAATTGCTGTTAAATTGTTCGCGAATTGTTATATACGCAATTGTTAGGCGAAATATTTTGGTGAATAACAATTATTTCCTACAAATTCTACATTCGTGTAAAAACCGATATTACATTTCATTATTTTATTATTTTCTCAGCGAATGTATTTACTTATCGTTATCACATTCCATCCCCGCTAACTCGATGGGTAATATACTAGTTTACAATAAAACCTCAATAAAGAAAAGGGTTTGTAGGGTACAAAGGAAAAAAAAAAAAAAGGTTCCTCAATGCAGCATGGTTTTGCCAATTCACAATTTCACATACTACTGTTTTCTCTTCCCCTTTCTTAAATTCAAATAGTTGTTTTATTTTCTAAAAGTCTTGAGTGGTCCAATTAATTCAATTTATCTTTTTAAGTATTTGTGTAATGTTTAGCTGTCTATTTGACAAATTGCAATTTATCATATGCTTCTTGAAAATATGCCCTCTTGATGTCTCTCATCTCACATGGGAAGAAAGTGACCACTATAAATATACTACTACTACTACTATATTAAAATAAAAATTGGTATTTTTTTTCTTTCAAGATAATAAATTAATTTTAATTAATCAGTGACATAGTTTCAAGGGTAATAGCCTGGATTAAATCAAGCCTGGAGAATGATGATGATAAGATTATAGAGTACTCCTCACCTTGTATGCAATTTCCAAAGGTTGTTTATTTAGTATTTAAATAAAAATGCTTGGAATTTTGGGCACCACAAGTATCAATTTTCGTAGGCTCAATACCCAAGATTTTATTACTTGTAGTAATAAAAAGGGGGTTTCAATTCTTGCTTAGACAAAAAGGCAAATTAGTTAGTGGCAATGCCTTGAGAAATGAATGTGATTATTATTTAATTTGTAGTACTTCTTTTCACAACAATAATTTTATACCAAAAGTTGTTGGCATGACATCCTATAGATGACAAAAGTTTGGTCATAAAAAAAGTGGTTTTCGGGGAAAATAAAGTACTCAAACCCTATTACAAGAAGCACTTCTAGCTTGAGAAACAGGAAGGCCTAAAAAAAATAGTTAAATTAAATTAAATTAAATTAAATTAAATACACGATTGGACAAAATCCCAAATAAATTTTGTTGCTCGTCATAAAGCTCCACGCCTTGAACCAAATCACTCCCAAAAAATTATAAATTTATATTTTATACTTGGAATATTGATAACACCCTGGCTTACTATCGTTTATACACAAATGATAGTAAAATAAATCCAAATTATGTTTAGGCCATAATTTCATTTAGAGACAACAATTGTTATTTTCCAATATTAGACATTTAGGCAAGAAATGTGGATACAATCCTTCCTAATTGAGAGGACAAAATTAAAAGAAAATCAGCCAGACATCTCTATTGGTAATAGGGGAATTAATAATTTTCAATAAATAATTGTTTATAACAAGGATTCATAACCCAATGCCTATGTCACATTCACATGCAAATGGGATTTTCACTCACATTATGAAATTAAACAAATGAGCAAAAGGGGGTATTGACATCATGTGTTCAAGAGACAAGTTATATAATTAATTACTTTTAATCTATTGTTTTGGATGCAATAATCGAATATTCTCACGCATTAGAAAAGAAAAATTATTATTAAATATTGTGAATTGGTTTAGAGCATGTGATAAAATCTTGGGATTGAGGGTATCTCTGACCAATCTTATCTCACCCTTCCCAAAGGTGTGTATATGTTTTCTCTTTTCTTTTTCATTTGTCATATAAGAATGGTGGGTTGTAATTTAATTACTTTTAACATGGGATTTAGATTCTTAATTTGTTAAGATTTAATATAAAAACATGATTAATTTGGATTCAACTACAATGCACTAACAGGGTCAGCACACACTTGTGTAGAAATATACTTCCTCCGTTTTTCATTATTAGCCCAATTTGGATTTACACAAACCCTTTGACTTAAAATTTTATTATAATTATACAAGTTAGAATACAGACAAATGAGATGTTGTTAGATTCGTTTCGTCATGTAGTTTTTAAATATCAAATTTTTAGAAATTTTGCTTGTACCGAACTTGAGTTATTAGTAGTTTAAAATGTGCATTGAACAGCATGCACAGTGGATCTGTAGCAAATAAAAGAAAACGGAGTAAGTATATAACATTTATTGGTGAGTTACATTTTGAGTTTCACTGTTTAAAAAAAAAAAAAATCAATTTTGTATAGTAAAATGAACGCAGTAATGCAGAAAGAAGACTGATATGGACAAATTATTAATTGTCTTGTAAGGAATTAGTAGTTGATAATAATAACACTTCCCACATTTGGGGCCCATGGAACTTCCATAAGCTCCATGATCGAAGGGTGAAAAACAATCATTTTTGTCAAATTTACTGTATCATTTTTTAGCAGTACTGCTTTTATTTATTTAGTAGTAGTACAGTACTACTTCCTCCGTTCCTAAATAAATGTTACGGACCCATATTTTACGCAATTCAACACACGTTTTTAATCCCTAATAACTTAAATTCCATACAAGTAAAAATTATGAAAATTTGATATTCTAAATCTATGCGATTAGATGAATCCAACAAGATCTCACTTGACTATATTTTATCTTATGTAATTGTATTAAAAAGTCGAGTCAAATTGACTTAATGAACAGTAACAAAAGTCAAAACGTGTCATTTAAAAAGGAACGGAGGTAGTATTTTTGTGTAACAGTGCCTAATGGGTAAGAGGTTCTGCAAATGAAAAATTCAAAGTAATATCCCGCGAAGTTTGACACGTTTCTTTTGGGCACGGTAATTTAGGTAGTGGAGTTTAGTACTTAAAGTGGAGTGATTGTTTGTATTTAAGATTCTAATAAATTTTGATACTTTTTATTATTTAACTTTGATTTAATGTTATCGTAATGATGTAATTAGAGAAAAATAATCAATTATGGTCTTGTCAGAATCGTCTAATCATGTAATTTTAGAATATATATTTTTTATACAATTTTTATCTGTACCAATTTTGAAATATTAAGAATTAAAGAAATACAAGGAACTTTGTGTAAAATAGTAAAATTGTATTGGAATTTGTGCAGAATAGTAAAAGTGATTACTTTTAATGGGATTTGACAATAATTAAAATTCTAACTAAACTTATATTAATTTAATTTATCTAAAAATGGAAATGTGTCAAATTTTGTTTGTGGGACACCCAAAAAAAGGAATATGTGCCAAACTTCGTGGGACGGAGGGAGTAGTATTCAATCTCTATGTCTCAAGGTTTCGAAGAAAGCTCATCCAAAAACAAAAAAGGTTTCGAAGAAATAATTTTGATTTAATTATCAAATAGTAAAAGAGGTTTTTGTTTTTCCCTTTTATATTTTGTCATGCTTGAAAGAATTTCTTTTCATTTTTTTTTTTCCCCTATAGCACGAGTACAAAAAAGGATAATAGGTGGAAGAATACTAACCAGCTGTATGTCCAAATAAGGGATGGAAATGCATCATCAGGCCCACCCACCCACCTAAGCATTGGGGCATCAAAAGCCCAAAAAATGATGGAAATGCATAGTATCACTGTATCAGGGATGGAACAAGACTAGCCTCCTGTTTGTCCGAAAATATTCCAACCCAAGTTGTTGCACTTTCATTTTTTCGTATCTTTTGCATTTGTCTCGTGTCAGGCCCACCTAACGATTTCCTCTTCAAAAACACCACCAATTACAAATAGGCAAATTAGCAATATTGGTAAGCAAAGGAGAGCAAAAATCCATCCTTTTGCAGTACAACAATTAGGATATATCTTGGCTTTTAATCAGGTCCCCAAAATCCAACGAATCAATCTGACTGCACATGCTCCAATAAACATCAAGCAACAACCGTAGGTAATTCAATGGAAAATGCATATATGCCTTAGTGATATAATTGTGAATTACATCAATACAATAACCGTAGGTAATTCAATGCAAAATGCTCCTTAGTGATATAATTGTAAATTCTGAATGAATCAAGTATCGTTTGAGATTTTAATAGATTTTTATGAACTTTAAAAAGTCGGTGGATTTAGAAAGTTTATAGACACCACGTAGAGTTGACCGATTTGTATAGAGTCTATGAAGAGTCTGGCTGATTTTAGAGAGATTTCGTGTAGTTATAATTTTTAAGAGAATCCATTAAAATCTATAAAGAATTAAAATCTATAGAGTGTTGAATACATCTAGATTTTTAAAGACTTTTTAAAATCTGTATTGAATACCTCTAGATTTTTAAAGACTTTTTAAAATCTGAATTGAATACATCTAGATTTTTAAAGACTTTTTAAAATCTAGATTGAATACACCCCAACTTTGAAAGTCCAAAAAAAATCCTGTAGAGTCTCAATCCAATACACCCATGTACAAATACACAAGGAGGTAATTTTATTCTAGGCATATACAAACACATACCTATAGTTTCGGTCTTTCTGTGGATGCATCTTGTGGTGGTATTATTCATCATGTACGTACAAATTTATGTAAGCAAACATATCACCTATCATAGTGGCTGCCATATTGGTCAACCTCCATAAAAAAAACTTCAATCTATAAAAATCACCAACCTCCACGTTTGACATAAAACCATGTTGAAATATCCATTTTTGCAATATTTTTCATCAAGCAGCACGAACAATAACCACTATGAGGAGGGAGGATTCCAAAAATCACAAGAACTAGATAGCTTGCAAAATTATTGTTGTCGCAGTAGTAACAAATCCTATGGCACTGAAATCATCACATTTGTATAAATACATATTTACTATACCATTGGAAAACAGACACTGGCAAATCGTTAAACTAGAACATCCGTTTAAATGCAAGCGACTAAACGCAACCCACAACGGTATAGTATATGACAATAATGATCCTGCAAGAGACCAGGTCTCCGCCACGTCAGCATTTATTTAAAAAGAAAAAGAAAAAATGGATGATGGTTAGACTAGCAATAACCATGACCACCCCAACCACCCAACCATCCAACCATCTCATTATTTAATTAATATCTCTCTCCTCCAACTCATCAATATCCATCCCAACCCAACCACCCCAATTTTACATCCTCTATCAATAACCACCCAACCATCCAACCACAATATTATATATAATTATTTTAATTTATAAAATTTTAAATTGTGTTGAAATAAAAAAATAATGTATCAAAAATATAAAACATTTTTATCTTACTTATAAAGAATAAAAAATCTAAAGTTTTAATATATTTTTTATTTATTTTTATTTTATATAAATTTTTAAATGGGTTATATATATTAAAATTAATATATTATGTACTTAACAAAAATATAGCAAGAGTGGTCTCTATTTGTAAAGAATGAAAAATTATAAAATTTGGTATATTTTTTATTTATTTTTATTTTAAAATATAAAAGATATAATAATTTTAATAGATTTTGTTTAAAATTTTAGTTGACCAATGGGAAGGAGACAAATGTCCCCATCCCATTGGCCAAATGAGATGAGACCAAGTGGTCTCTTTTTTTATATGGTCGACCATGCCCATGCCAACCCAACCTCATTTTGATTTTTTTTTTTTTAATTAAGTAATGACATGGAGGTTGATCTTGGGGAGACCTTGTCATTACTAGATATAGTCTTAGGTTGGGGTGGTTGGCCATGGGCAACCTTGACACCACTTGTTCTCTTTAATTTGACAAATAAGATTGAGACACTTGTTTTCATGCTATTGGTCAAGAGATTATTTTATAAATTTAGATAATAAAATTATTATATATTTTATATAAATAAATAAATATAATTTTAAAATATACCAAATTTTATAAATTTTCATTCTCTACAAATAGATACCACTCTTGCTATATTTTTGTTAAATACATAATATATCAATTTTGATATTTTTAACCCATTTTAAAATTTATATAAACTAAAAATAAATAAAAAAATAAATTAATATTCTAAATCTTATTTTTTATAAATAAGATAAGATATTTTATATTTTGATATATTAATTTTTTTATATCTCAATATAATTTAGAATTATATAAATTAAAATAATTATATATAATATTGTGGTTGGATGGTTGGGTGGTTATTGATAAAGCATGTAAAATTGAAGTGTTTAGGTTGGGATGGATATTGATGAGTTGGAAGAGAAAGAAATTAATAAAATATTGAGATGGTTGGATTGTTGGGTGGTTGGGGTGGTCATGGATAATGGTAGTCTCAATATATCAATTTTTGTAATTTTTCATTCTCTATAAATAGAGACCACTTTTGCTATATTTTTGTTAAATACATAATATATCAATTTTGATATATTTAACCGATTTTAAAAGTTATATAAAATAGAAAATAAATAAAAAATATATTAATATTTTAGATTTTTATTCTTTATAAATAAGATAAATATTTTATATTTTTTATTCTTTTTTTAATATTTCAACATAATCTAAAATTATCTAAATTAAAATAATTATATATATAATATGGTGGTTGGATGGTTGGGTGGTTATTAATAAAGTATGTAAAATTGGGATGGTTGGGTTGGGATGAATATTGATGAGTTGGATGAGAAATAAATTAATTAAATAATGAGATATAGTTGGATGTTTGGGTGGTTGGGGTGGTCATGGATAAAGATAGCCTTAAAGATAGTATGAGCGTAGCCGGTCATTTCCTTTCTGACCGTTGTTAAAATTAAATACAGTATTTCAAAAAGAATGCATAGTGGGCCAAAATTAAGCAAGCCCATATTCAGTTTGAACTGGACCGCAAATAAAGTCCATAATACACCACTATGGAGCCCGAAATGTAATTTCTTGCTTGTAAATAGCTAATTTGTTGGGCAAATAAAGACATACTAGTACATACATTAATACTACTCCACTATACACCTTTTATTTTATTTAAGAAAAAAATAATAGCGTAATTGGTAAAATATTGTTTTGAAATAAATAATAATTACTTTTACGGCTATTGCTTTCCTTAGGCGTGAAAGCATGGCACTTTCATTTGCTTGACCTTTACTATCTCATTATTTGATCGTAAGTACAACATTAATTAATAAATAAATAGGATATGGAACTTCCACACATGTATGCTCAATTTTTGCTACCTATGCATAATACATTATATAGCCATAGCCCAAAAAAATGAAAACCCTTAAGTATATATAGAGATGAAAACTTGAACTAGTAATTAAATTATAAATTTTAAATTTTATGATTGGGCTTTGAATCCTCATCCGACCACCCTCTATATCTCTAATTTATAACTTTATAATTTATGGGGTATGGACTCATACCAATCTTACTCAGCATTAATTGTAAATAAAAAATTCGTTTTTACTGATAACAGTGAGTTGAGTGGTAATGAAGCTCTAACTGTTTATGAGTTTATTGATATCTCAAATATGGCCCCTTTTGAGGATGAGGATTTAGTCCAAATCATTAAGTCTCTTGACTTCAACCTTAAGGTTTGAGGTTCGATTCCCACCGGCCCCTATCACTTCCCTTTATTCCTTTTTTAATTTATAAGGTGTGGGTTCTCACTAACAATTTCCTATCCTATATAAACTGTTCAGCAAAAAAGAAAAAAATATGGCCCCTTTTGATTCATAAAAAATGGGTTGTGTACTTGTGTATTAATATATGAATGTAATTATTCAGAGACTAACTTAAAAACAAAATTATTTTTAAACCATTTCAAAAGCCAACAAATAATTTTTCTAATTTACCGACATTTCCACCACCGATTTTTTTTTAAAAAAAAAAAAGAAAAGAAAAAAAAGGCAACAAACAAGGTTCCCAAAGCATAAAAAAAGCTAGATCAAAATGTTAACTTGGGTAAAGGGACAATCAAGTAATTTCAGATGTGGATGATAGATTCCACTTAGACCCGGCAATATGGGTCAATACACGTAGACACGACACGTAAACGATCTGTGTTTTACATGTACGGGTCTTCAAAAAACAAATACGGGTCAAAACAGGTCGACCCGTTTAGTACACGAATACAATTTGGGTCAAATGCAGGTTTATCTGTTTTACCCGAATTGACCTGTATTTTACCTGTATATTGTAACATCCCGAGTATTTTATATTAATTATTTAAGTTATTTTTTATATTTTTATTATTTCAAGTGTGGGTTTATGGGTTTAGAATGTTTGAAGATGAATTGCCGAGTCTATTAGGAATTTTAAGATTTGAATTATGGGAATATAATATTTTATATTTTATTTTAAAAGTTTAAAAAGTAATTTGATATAATTTAGTAGAATAGAAGTAAACAGGCAAACTACATATAAACAGGTCACATGTAAATTGGACACGCGTGTCCACATGTTCAAATTCACGTGTATACAGGTCGACACGCATGTGATCCGTTTTTGAAACAGGTCGTGTACAGGTTTTGAAATACGGGTAAATTCTAAAAACATGTCGTGTACAGATACAGATCAAACAGGTAAACATGTACTTGACACGTATAACATACACGACCTGTTTACCCATATTGCCAGGTCTAATTCCACTATTCCTTATGCTGTGAAGTGTGAAGACCAAAACCAAATGGCCAAAGCAAAAGCAGGGGAAGAAAAGATCAGAAACTCTGACAATTCCATTAATTAATTGTGACACTTGTGTGGTTTCTTCATTACATCAAAACATTTATCTGTATTTTTAACAAATTCCCATGCTAATGAATCAGCCTCCATCATTGAATCCTGCTAAAAGATATGATATCCCCATTCAAATTCATACTATGTGTTCTTTCTTTTTCTCCCAATTTTAAATACGTACAAAGGTAATTGGTTGGCACTGAGAGATATGAGTGTGCACTCTGTCACCTGTCAGTAAAAAAATCAAGAAAAATGAAAAATTAAAGGAAGAAAGAAGAAAGCTTGGGGCTGAAGAGAAGAACATTTCCAATCACTTATCACATTCTTGATATTTTTTTGAAGTAAAAATAAAGATTAGGTTGTACAATAATTTAATCTGCAAGAGCAGTTGGGTGCAGTAGTTAGTCTGTCTTCCAAAATTGGGCAGGTAAAATAAAAGGGTAGCTATTCCTTTTTCATCTGTTTTTAAATTCAAGTTAAACTTCTTGGGTTTTTTTTTTTAATCAGTTGGGTGCCATTTTTGTATAGCTTTTATTCACAGTGAGTTGTTGGATGCTTGTTTTAATGTGAACTATGTCTTCCTTTTGAAGCAATTGTTTGAATGCAGGTTATAGCTGTCCAGTTCTGACACAATGCACACATTCTGTTCGACGAAAGTCCCAGCAGACTTTGGTGTTTAATCTTGCTCCATTTTGGGAATAGGAATACCAGAAAAGGGCCCCCCTGGAATTCTTGCATTCTGGGATTTTTGTGAGCTGCTTCAGTTCCATATTTCCGTGTTTAATTATTAGGGATTTTGGGTTAATTTGGATGTGACTGTATAACTACTACAGTGGTACAGAGAAGGGAAAAAAGGGGAAAAGGGAATCTGCTTTTTCTATTCTGTAGTTTGGTGAGCTGTTAATTTAGAAACATTATCGTCCTTGCTTCACTGCACTTCTCCATGGATTTTTGTTCGTGGGTCTGAAATCTGAATTTCTGAAAGTTTTTTACATCTTCCATCTACATTGCAGTGTGTTAAGGATAGGATACTGAAGGAACACCAGTTGCATAGATTTTATCCCTTTGCATTGGATTTCACCTTCTTTTTCTTTCTTTTGCTTTATTAAACTTATCTCTGCACTTTAAAGCTGCCTGCCTGGTTTCTTTGTGCCTTGTTTGTTGAGTCTTGCAAGGCATCCTTTAGTCAAAGCGCGCATTCACATTTATTGCCTTGACCTAAAAAAACAATTAAGATTGGTGAATCCTTGGAGCCCTGTGCTGTCTTGATTATGGGTTCCCAAGAAAATGGGGAGAGAGTGTTGTTTGATCAGAGCTGTACAGGGATGGATGCGGCAGCTTTAATGCCTGACAATGTTGTTGCAGGGATGCCAATCTGCCCAGAATCCATCTTCAAGTCTCCAACTTCTATTGACCCCTTTTGGGATCCAACTGTTTTAGGGATTCAAGGTGGGAAGATTGCGAATTCATGTGTGGTTCTTGGGAGTGTGTTTGGCAACACACATTATTCTGGAATGCTGGAAAATCAAGCTTCAGGGAGCTCTTCCCATTTGCCCCATCTTCCTTCTAATCCAGGCTTGGATGAGTTGATGCCAAGATTTCCCAATTTCGGGAGTGGAAATTTCTCAGACATGCTCAGTTCTTACAATGTGGATGAATCAGTCAGCCGTTCTAGTTTCCCCCCAAATCAGAGCGGGAATATGCAGTGCCAAAATTTACCTAATGGCAAGAGGAAAAGAAAGGTATATACGTTCAATGGTGTTTGTGACATCCCTCTTGTGAATGTCTGTGTGTGTGACACTTTGTTGCCATTGTTTGATAACAGAATGTTGGAGTGAATCCATCTGGGAATGTTCCCGATTCTCCTAAAGAAGACGGTGAAAAACAAAGCAATGGAACAGATCCTTGTAGACAGGCAGGGAAGCAAATTAAAGACAACAACTCGGAATCATCGAAGGAGAATTACATTCATGTGAGGGCTAAAAGGGGACAGGCAACAAACAGCCACAGCCTCGCAGAAAGGGTAATTAGTTTATCACATTCATGCCTGAAATTGCAGTTGATACTACTATGAAAACGTGTCTTAGCAAGTGTTGGTTGTGTAGGTGAGAAGAGAAAAGATCAGTGAGAGAATGAAACTGCTGCAGGAACTGGTTCCTGGCTGTAGTAAGGTAAATTCAACCTTGCAGTAAGGCGTTCGACTCGAGCTTTTTGACTAGTTGACATGAATACTGAACCATTGTATTGAATGTTTAATATTTGTGCTAATTTTCAAGATAACTGGGAAAGCAGTGATGCTCGATGAGATTATCAACTACGTGCAGTCGCTGCAGCAGCAAGTTGAGGTATCTTAATTCGAATCCATTTGTGGCGAATTTTCCTTGAAATGCATCTGTGTTGCTATTCGGATTATTCCAATCATTCCATGCTATTTATTTATGATATCAATATGTGTAATCGCAAGTCCCTTTACAATTAAAAATAGAAATTTATAAGGTAGCTATAACACTTATGAGTTATGACAAACAGTGGAATCAAATGTTGGATGAAAAGTAATGTAGCATCAATGTATGAAAATTGTTTGTTATGTGTAAAGGAAACCGCAAGCGTCCTGGTATGACATCTTAAGTATTTAAATGGCATAGAATAAATGTGTTTTCCATCTTGATGCAGTTCCTGTCGATGAAGCTTGCTACTGTGAATCCGGAGCTGAATGCAGACATCGAAAACATGTTGTCCAAAGATGTAAGTCAAGGCCAACCAAAATTTCTCAAAAAATATATGTCTTTTGAAACCAGAGTATTAAATTTGTTCACACTGGGCAGATTCTTCATTCGCGAGGTGGCAGCGTTGGGCCTGGAATCAGTTCTTCTCATATGTTTTCGGGGCTACCCCTGGGGAACATCAATGGCTTTCCTGGTACAGGCCCTCCGTTCCATTCCTTACGGCAGGTATATATATTCTTACAACAGAACTTATTAATGCAATTTCCATATAGTCCCTCGGATCCTGTCAAAGCTCTAACACGGCATACTTCCATCTGTATTAAATTTCACCATCAGAATTTATGGAGCAATGAGCTTCAGGGCATCCTCCAAATGGGATACGACTCCAATCCCTCATCGGTCAGTAGCCTGCCGACAAATGGTAACACACTAGTCCGAAAGTATGCATTTTCCTGTTGTACATCGTCCACATGACGTTCTGACAGGGCGTTTCCGTGATTCTTTCCAGGGCTGTCGAAAATGGAGCAGTGAAGTTGTGTAAAGTGAGTGTTTTCAAGTGGAGATTTTTAGGAAGAAAATGCATGAGGAAAAAGTGAGTGGGAGAGTTATTAGTTTGTCCCTGATTCTTTGTTCTTCAGATTTTTTTAGCAGAAGAAAATATTTACTGGTTGAGAAAGGGATGTACATCGATCGATTGCTCAAGAATATTATTAACGTTGTTTTTGATGGTATATAGTTTTGGGTCATGTTGTCCGTACACTGACTCAATTTTTTTTTTTATTTTTTTTTTTCAATCCTACGTTGGAATAAATTAGCTAACCTAACAAGATGACAATTGCAGTGCAAAATAACTAAAAATTTTGGGGATTTTAGCAAGGATGCCTTCCTTGCCTCTGTACAGTACAGGGACAGCAGTGGGTCAGGCCCATTTAATTGGGCCTCAATTGGGCCATTCAGATTTCAGACCAAACCTAGCAGGAGCCACCTGCAGGCCTGCCCTGCTTCAAAATTCAAAATCCCAATTCTCCGTTAATAACCATGTTCTTCTTCTTCTTCTTCTTCTTCTTCTTCTTCTTTTTTTTTTTTTTTTTTTTTTTTTTTTTATATTTAACTGAAAGGTTACAATCTTGGCTTTAAAGGATATGATTAGTTTACACTTTATACTTCCTCCGTTTTCATTTAATTGCTCCATTTGTATAATAGCAACTATTCATTGAGTAAATTTGGTCAATTTTTTTTTAACATAGTTCTATAATATAAAAAATAGTCAAGTGAGATCTTGTTAGATTCGTCTAATCACATAGTTTTAGAATATTAAATTTTTATAATTTTTATTTATATACAATATGAGTTATTATTAGTTAAAAATCTTAAACAATGAATTTAGTAACAACTAATTACCTATAGGACACACGTAATAATCTTAAACAATGAATTTAGTATATATAATCAACATAAAAAATCTTTTAAATTTTAATAAAAAATATTATCTGAAAATTTCTCCAAAAATTAGTATTGTTTCAATAGTCTGTAAAAGAAAGTAAACCCAAATCTTGAAAGGAAAAATTAATAATATTTCTGGCGCGTGCTGACTCGATGAGGTATGTGTGCTGGGTGTTAATGAGGTGCATGCTAGGTATTTAGTGGTGTGTGAGTTGTATAAAAACACTCAACACACTGTACATACAAAACACCCCTTCAACACATACATAGTATTCTTTCAACACTTCAATAGGAGTTGATTCAGCTCACAAATCAAATACTCCCTCCGTCCCACGAATTGTGACTTGTATTCCTCTTTTGGCTGTCCCACGAATTGTGACCACTTTCCCTTTTTAGATAAATTTAATTAATATAAATATGATTAGAATCTTAATGGTTTCTAAATCCCATTAAAAGTAATCACTTTTACTATTCTGCACAACTTCCAATACACTTTTATTTTTCTACACAAACTCCCTTGCATTTCTTTAATTCTTCATATTTTAAAATTGGTACAAATAAAAATTATATAAACTATATATTCTAAATCTAGACGTCTAGACGATTCTAACAAGACCACACTTGAATATTTTTCTCTAATTAAATCATTACAATAATATTTTGTTAAAGTTAAACAAGAAAGAAAGTCAAAATTCATTAAAATTTTAAATACAAATACCCACATTACTTTAACCACTAAACCTCACCACACTCCACCACATAAATTACCGTGCCCAAAAGAAACGAGCCACAATTCGCGGGACGGAGGGAGTACTTAGGTGGGGAACAGAAAAAAATCTATTTATCAAATATTTATATTTTGGGACAAAGTAAATAAAGGTGTGGGCAATACCAGCAACCTTATTTATTTCAACGACATAACATAGCTTAAATGTCTCAACTCCTCAAGGCGCATTTATGGCTTATTAGAATTATGGATAAGGAATATAATGGTTTGTTAGTCAATATAGCAATACTATATGTATGTGATATGTGATATTTGTAAATCGAGTTAAAATATTTAGGGTAGAGTTTTAGTATATTTAATAATTCTTTTTATTAGAAATATATGTGTATACTATGAAAATGTATTGAATTTTTACCATAAAATGTTTGAAAAAATATTTGTAATGTTAACTAATTGATTTGGGAATATAGTAATATACATTCATCAATACTTTTACTTGTCAATTATGAGTACTATGCATATGCATACTCAATCACAAATTCACAACTATTATAAATAATTAGACTATCATACACACTATTAATTAATTTTGACATGGCAACTAATAACATGTCACATGAGAATGGGCTCTAGCATTTTAAATAAAGGTTTCGGGTTCGAGCCTTTGTGTATGCAGAATTCTGTTTTGGGAGATGCAACCCTTCAATGCCCACCAGATCCTCGAGGGATTAGTCTTGGACCCAATATGGTCTGGGGATCCCGGTACACACCAAAAAATAACATGTCACATGATCTCAATGTGACTAAAGAGCCTGTTCTTCAAGACTTATTTCCAGGACTTATTACTTATTCTTATTAAAATCAGACCAGACCAGACCCATTCAGATCAGATCAGACCAGACCAGATCAGAGCACACTATATATATAATTGTAATTAGATCAGGCCAGACCAGATCTAATCAGATCAGACCAGAAACATCCAGACCAGACCAGACCAGATCTTATAAAATTCAGATCAGAACACCTTATTTCATGCGAAGAGAACATGGCCTTAACATCTTCATTACTTTGTCTCCAATTATCAACAAACTTTAAAAACAGAATTTGCTGTCTCACCTCTTCTTTATTTTATATAAAAGAATAAAGATAAAATCTTGATATTCAATTGAGCTATACTCCCATAAATATTCTACCAATTCTTTTCCCCATGTCTTTTGGTCCTTTTTGACAGTCACAAAAGGGTTTCTTATTCACATCCATGTTGTTTAAATCACCATTTGTTTCAAGCAAAAAGTAATAATAATGTTGTAAATCGTTCTGTGCTCCGAAATTAAGATGCACTAATTAACAAGTGGGATTTGCCTCATGAATGACCATTTGTCCACTTGAAAATTTTTAAATGGTAATATAAGAGTTTCAATCATTGTTTTTAATTTTTTTTTTCGATGAGCCATTGAAGGCCTGAAAAGGGTGGTGGGAGCCCATACCACATAATTACAAAGAGGAATCATTGTTTTTAAATTTAAGAAAAAAAAAAACCGACGGTAACTATTGTTATAAATTTGTAATAACCACGGTTAATTAATAAAAGCCAAATTGATAAATCAAATAAAGAAAAAATTGGTAAGAAGAAACCCTCATTTTTAAAAAAAAAATACTACTACTACTATTTATGTATTGAATAATTAGGATACCATTATTCTTCCACTTGATTTACTCAATTTCATTATTCTAGAACAAAACATCACAATTTGCAAGACAATCAACGATCATATTTTTCCCAAAAGCAAATCAATTAAACAAAAACATATTGCACTCAGCAGTCCCATTCAAAAGTTAGCTTGATAGAAAGAAGAAAACCACTTTCATTAAATTAGAGCATATGCATGGTGGACGTGGACCCCCCCAAATTTTAGTTCGGCTGTCTATTACACGACAGTCGACACTCGACATATACAGGCACATTGTTTCTCATTAGCCCTTTCATTAACAATATACAAGCTAATTCTGGGGACATATGTTGTACAAAATTGAATTTAAGTAATCGAATATGGAATTTGAATTACTATTACCAAACAATTGTATGTAAGCTAGGAAGTAATTACTAGTATATAAATTGAACCCCAAGGGCATGAGTTTCATGCACCATCCTATATTTCAACTTTAAGTTGACCCACATTCATAAATATTTTAATTTGATTGATAAATAGAAATTTAGTAGTACTTCATAGCAATTGGATTTTTAGATATTCTGCTGTTGTAAAATGTAAATTCAGCTCAAGAAGTTAAGTATTAGACCAATAGTATTTAATTAGACAAATGTCATTATCAAATGGAGGCTAATCATTTTTAATTAATGATTTGATGAAGCTACAAAATAGCAAATCTAAGTTATACTATAACAAAAGGGACTTGGAAAATGATGGCTAAAGTAACTTTTTCTTGCATCATAGAAAAGGGACATATCTCAAGAAATTGTCTAGAAAAGGGTAACTGTAATTACATAGTACAAAATGAAGTATCATTGTTCATATACAAACATATGCTGTCATATACAAAATCTGGATCGAGAAAGACAAATTAAATCTTCAACAATCCAGGCAAATCTGGAAACAAGGGATGATCATTATCGTACCCAATTCTAATAACTACTACTATTTCATTATTTGTATATGTATGTATATGCTTTATTGCTTTTATTTATATGCAGAAATTCCCATCAACTGAATTCTAAGAAGCTCATGAAGGCAAGAAGAAATAAGGTTTTACCCCCACAAGGCATACATAAACTACTCAACTTACTCGCCAATCAAATCCAGGGCGACGAGCAAGAACGAGACACCCTGGAAGAGCAATAAGTAAGAATGAATGCCTGGAGTCGAAAGGAGACTTCTTGCAGCAGCCGTTAACAGAAACAAAGCCAACACCAACTCTTTCATGTATAGTATTCTGTTGTGCTTCTTCTTCTTCTCGGCGGCCTGCTGTCTGATTTCCTCACGCAACTCCTCCAGGTTGGGCTCCGAGTTGCCACTTTCCGGCAGCGTTGGAGGTTTCTCCACCATGGAGGAACGGCCAGATTTCTTGGTGACAACCCACTCATACGCGCTACCAAGCTGGAAAAGCCCCGACATCGTGGCAATAAATTTAGTAACGGACATTGTGTTTTCAAAGAGCAAATAAGGGACGATGAATGGGAACGACTTTGGAGCCGTGATAATATTGAAGCACGTGATAGCTGCAGGTACGTAGCAAACGACCCAAGCCGGGAGAGTCGCCTCCGGGATGAACATAGTCACCGGGAAAAGTATGCAGACGAGGGTGAATGAGTAAAATGGCAGAACGAGTTTTCTTAGTATGAAGAACACGAATATCAAGTTGGCTTTCTTTGAAACGCTGATCTGTGCAAATTAATCGACACAGAACACAAATTAGTTCTGCAAATATGTGTAGTCAATCTATCTAGCACGAAATACAGTAATAAATCTTGCTAAATGTATCAATCAATCAATACCTTGGATTTAACTATGTCTGGCAAACAGAGGCGGAACAGCTGCACTGGGCCAGAATGCCATCGGTGCTGTTGCATACGGTAAGCTTCATAAGATTGTGGCAATTCACATAGGCACTGACAAATCCAATCAACAAATCAATCGATGAACTATCATAAGCGATTTATAAGCATAATGCAGCATAATGCAGTTACAACCATATTGTTAAAGTACAACATCGTTATATGTTGGGTTATCCCTGGTTATATGAATATGGGCCTCTCTACCAATTACCAATTGGTTTTGGGTTGAAGCCCTAGGTCCATCTTTTTTCTAACATGGTATCAGAGTCAGGTTCGAGATCGAGTCAGCAGCAGACTCATCGGGTTGACTGCATGTGTGGAGACCCTCAGTTTGTGCCCTCGTGATTGGATCCGTGTTCGGTGCCTTGTGTCGAAAGTCCACCGTGCGGGCTAAGCCGAAAAGCGGACAATATCATATTAATATTGGAGTTAGGGTGGCGGTCGCCCAAAATCAATTGGGGATAGGTAGAGAGGTCCATGTCCATCTCCATAGAGATAACCCAATATATAACCAATGTGGTACTTTAACTCATATTATACCCCGACGTCATTCAGCAAGATGAACTTCCAACCATGAAGATGGGCGCGGACAGCGATGTCCATGTCCTCGGCAGTGGTTCGCTCCAACCACCCGCCGGAATCCTCCAAGGCCTTTTTTCTCCACACCCCAGCCGACCCATTGAACCCGAAGAAGTTGAGGAAGATTCCATTAACATGCTGCTCAAATTCGAAATGGAAAGCTAAACTGATGAGCTGCAGCCTGGTTAGTAGATTTTCATCCTTATTTAAGAACGACCACCGCGCCTGAACTAACCCAAGTTCCTCATTATCCTACACGAATGAAAAGGCAACACAATTTGGGGATATAGACCCCAATTTTTTGGCTTGTATTCAATGCACAGAAAAAAGTAGCAACTACCATCGTACCATCCTTATTCAATGCACAATTCGTAATCAAACGGCTGAAACATACCTTAAAGTGAGGAATGGTCCTTTTGAGGAAGTCGGGATTGGGCTGAAAATCAGCATCGAACATGGCAATAAATTCGTAATCCTTAACATAGGAACAGTTCATTCCTGACTTGAGATTTCCGGCCTTGTAGCCATCCCTGATCACTCTATGCCTGTACACGATGTCGGCATCATTCTGCTGCCATTTGTGCACCTCCTCTTTGATCAGAAGCTGCGCCGACGGGTCGTCAGAATCATCCAGAATTTGGATCAGCAATTTCCCTTTAGGCCAGTCCAAATTACACACAGCAGCAATCGACTGTTGGTAAACCTATCTCAACACACAAATGGACAAAATTCCGAACTTTAAACCACTGAATTGACGTTATTCCACGACTAGAAAAGGGGGTTAGGGTTGGGTTCAGGGGTCGACCAGGATTATTTCTTAAGGGGGCAATTACAAATTAGACTACCAATTTTTTAATTCAGTGTTTGATACCTTGGTTGTTAGTTGGAACACTAATGAAGTTATAAGTATTTAACGACGAAATTTGATAATAAAAATTTAGAATTATTTAATTAGAGGTGTACGTACTGTTTATGGTTTAATGACTAAATAAACTTAACTTAAATAATAGTAGTAGTACTCCCTCCGTCCCGCGAAGATTGAAGCCTTTCTTTTGGGCACGGTAATTTAGGTAGTGGAGTTTAGTAGTTAAAGTGGTGTGGGTATTTGTGTTTAAGATTATAATGAATTTTGATATTGTTTATTGTTTAACTTTGACTTAATATTATCGTAGTGATGTAATTTGAGAAAAATATTCAAATGTGGGCTTGTTAGAATCGTCTAATCGTGTAGTTTTAGAATATATATTTTATACAATTTTTATTTGTATCAATTTTGTAATATTAAGAGTTAAAGAAATATAAGGGACTTTGTGTAGGAAAGTAATAATGCATTGGAATTTGTGCAGAATAGTAAAAGTAAGTATTTTTAATGGGATTTGACAATAATTACGATTCTAATCAAACTTATATTAATTTAATTTTTCTAAAAACGGAAAGGGTTCAAACTTCGTGGGACACCCCAAAAAGGAATAGGGTTCAAACTTCGTGGGACGGAGGGAGTATTTTTTAAGATATAAAAAGAATTTAGATAATAGTTCTATGATCTATCTAACATGGTTTAGTAGGGGTGGAAACGGAACGGATACAGACGGATAGTACTGTTTCCATATTCTATCCCATTTTTTTGTGGAATACAGAATCAAATACGAATAGGTCGAATACAAATACGAATTCGAATATTATAGAATACACAACATGATAGATACATGACAAATATATAACATATTCGAATTTTAACGGATAAAATATTCGTATAAATCTTAGTATTTTTGAAACTAAGTTTTTATGAATACTCCGCTTTCAAAAAATAGAAACGGACCCACAGTTCACGCAGTCCGATGCATATTTTAAATCATTAATAACTCAAATTCGGTATAAGTAAAAATTCTAAAAGTTGGATATTTAAAAATTACTCGACGAGACGAATCTAACAAGATCCCCATGACTATATTTTAACTTGTATAACTATAATAAAACTTTAAGTTAAAGTGACGTTTCAATATGAGAAACGGAGGGAGTACCTCTTTTTCATTACACATAGGAATTTGAACTAAAACCATGGGGAAATACCCTTCTCCTTCTCCGGATTCGAGATCCTCTGAGCCACTTTTTGGGACAGGCTTGATTTTCCTAACCTTAATCCAGATGCAACCCAGACAAAGAATTAACTTGTCGACGCTGTGGACAAGGAACAACACGATGTACACACTGGCCAAGATTTGCAGCGTCGGAGCAAGAAACTCAACCCTAATCGAAACCCACCGACTATACAACAAACTGGAAATCTCCCTGACGGCGTAAGCGTTCGCCGTCAGCTCGTAAAGATCCGGAGGCCCGAAATTCCAGCCTCTGAAGAAATAGGCAAAAATAATTCCGACACCGAGGAGGAGGAGCAGCAGCAGCGACAGCCAAAGGAACACCTTGATGCAACCGGTGGACATCACAGCTCGAGTTCCTGAAATTGTCAAAGAAAGATAATGTCCGGCAATCTATTTGGGGATTCCTTTCTATTTGGGGATCTTTCTAGCAATCTATTTTGTTCCTTTTTAACTGGCTCAAAAGGGCATGTTGTTTATATCACCATTTGTTTCAAACAAAAAATAATGTTGTAAATCGTTTCCTTTTAACTTGATTAATACTCCCTCCGTTCAACAATAGTAGTCGTTTTAGGCTAACTCACAAATACCAATAAAATGTAATGATTAGCCTCTTAATTTTCATTTTTGCCCCCACTTATGAAAAGCAAAGTTAAAGTAGAGAGAGATTGCACATTATTCTAGGAGTAATATTTATGAAAAGATAAGGGTAATATTGAAAAAATATGATATAAAAAGGTAAAATGACAACTATTTTGGAATGTTTTTTGGTTTCTAAAAAGACAACTAAAATGGAACGGAAGGAGTATAATGAATAGATGGGGAATCAGACTTGACCTAAGTGGTTATGTTCCCTGCCTTCCAATCATAGGTTGGGAGTTCGATTCCCACCCGGCTCCTATCCCTCCCTCCCCTTTATTCCCATTTATAATTTGTATGATTTGAGCTCCCGCACATATTTGTCGATACAGTGTAAATGTTTACCAAAAAATAATAATAAAATGAATAGTTGGGGTGTCATAAAATTAATTAGTCATGACTTTCGTTAACTAGTGGAATAGCCTCATGAATGCCCATTTGTCAAGTTGAAATTTTTTAAAAGGAAGTAAGAGCTTCAATCACTTTCCTCTTTTAGAAAAAAAAAAGGCCAACGTTAACTACGGTTGTATTAAACCACGGTTAAAAGTCAACTAAAGAAAAAATCTATATATCTATCTATATATATATAAAATAAGAGGGTGTTTGGATGTGCGTTTTAAAAAGTGCTGCAGCGTTTAGAAAATGGATAATCAGATAATTGCTGTAATAAAACGTGCTGTAGAAAATTAAGTGTTTGGATGGATTTATGTTGTTTCAAATCGCAATAATCTGATAATCATTAAAAAGTGTTTGGATTTGCTTTTTTCATTACCTCAAAAAGCAACAATATGGTAAAATCTATTTTTAGCTAAACGCAATTTTCTTGCCGCACCAAATTGTAGCTGCAAGAAAATAGCGTTTTCATTCCCTCAAAATGCAAATAATAGATTATTAGAAGTTAGTACACAAACATGATTAACTGATTATTTGCGTTTTGCAAACGCAATAATCAGATAATTTGTCCCAAAACGCACAATCAAACACCTTCTAAATCCTGAATACTTTTTAATCTGTGCAGACTCTTTTGTCCTTGTTAAATTTAATTCATCCTTCTTAATTTTAAAGGGTTAATCATTCATTATATGCTCATTTTTAAATCAACGACTCTTATTAAGACACATAGGCAGACTGAGTTTACACGTAATCTGCTGACTAATTACATATCATCGTACACATCATCAATATCTATATTTAGAAAATAAATCTATCTATTAATATAACAAAATCTTGGGAAAATTTCATATATTCGGGCCGCAGATATATGCACACAAAGAATGTTTGGGGCACTCATTTGTCATTTAAAATATCGTGAATGCCCTTAGTACCTAATAGAATGATATTAGGGCACCATATCTCTAATTAGAGCCACACTATGCAAAATGTAGTGTTATGAGTTATAAAATTAAAATTATCTTAGGGGCACCTATTAGAGTTTTGTTCTTCTTCTCCACCGTTCTAAACCCAAAACCCTACATCCATAACAAAGCTTCTATTTTCTTCCCTCTTTTTTCCTCCTTTCGTGATTCATAATAGATAATATTTTGGACCCAAAGTACATTTATATGATGGGTGAAATATATATCACTTGATTGTTGTTAAAAATATAAGTCTTTTCGTGTTTTCTTCCCGATTAAATTTTAGATCGCAGTTTGCAGAGAACATCCGCTCATGGCCGATGGACAACATTGTGCTCAACCACTCATGGCCGTGAGGCGTAAGGAGGAATCGGACGTGGGTGGCCGTTTGCGGTAGATGACTGTTTCTTAAAAAAAAAAAAATACAAATGGCCAACAATGGCCGTTCCGATTGAAGGAGAATCGACCATCATTGGCCGTTCCTAATGAAGGAGAGCCGGCCATCATTGGCCGTTCCCATTGAAGGAGAGTCGGCCATCATTGGCCGTTTGGTATGATGGCATTGATAGTGCATTTGAATTTGTCATATATGAATATCTTTGCATTAGTTGGTTCAATACGGAATATTGATTAATGCACAATCCAAGGATTTAAACAATATGCCACATCATTAGCCAAGGATTTAAACACTCAAATAACAAATTAAGTCAAAGGCTATTAATTAATTATTGTGTGTACAGTGTACATGTTGATGTTAATTTGCAGACTTCAAATAAATGCCACGGATTCATACTTATTCTTGCTATGAATTAGTTAAATAATACTCCTATATGTCTATATATATTTGTGTGTAAATAAATGGTATTGGAGAAGACTGCAGCGTGGGGTTTTAATTATACTACTGCTACATGTTGATTATTGATATGGGTATGGTGACCGGCCATCAATGGCCAGTCACTCTTAATTAGGAACGGCAACCATTGGCCGTTTCTTTTTCTTCGCAAATGGCCCGTTTGCTGTAGCAAATAAATAAAAAAAAAAGAAAAAGAAAAAGGTAAATTGGTGCCCCTAACTCAATATAAGGGTAAAATGGGTATAGATTTGTGGTGTGCCCCTATCCTAGTAGAATTTTGTGTGTTTGAAGTAAAAATATGTGTGTACATAACCGGACCCATATTTTTAAAAAATAAAATTGATTGCAAATATATATACGTATATAAATTATTTGATTGTATACATAATATTTTAAAAAATATTAATATCATAATATTATTAAATAAATATAATTAGGTTAAAACTTTATGTCTAAAAAATATATAATCATATATCAATATAAGGAATATAGTAATCACATTTAAAAAAATATATATTTCATTGAAAATATGATGTAAACATTAAATTGACCGTAAAAATATTGATTAATATAAAATGACTAATAACCTAAAAAAATTTATACAGAGTACCATTCTAAACAGATTCTACATAATATTTTTTTTCTTTTTAAAGAAGAAAAGAAATAAAAGGAAAAAAAGATTAAAACACATCATAGTTTAATTATTCACTTTAGTTAGGGTGCGATTACCCATTTTGACTTGATGTACTGCGGTGCATCAAGTCCGTTGATTTAATTTGTAAATTGATGGTTGAGATTAACTTGAAGGTTAAAATACTAAATTTGTTAGATTTAATTTTGTTAACAAACAATTGATCGTTTATATTCAGTCTACTGTTGCTCTACTTTTTCTCTACGCATTTCAATATCATCCATCGATCTTACATAAACTCCAATATATATATACATATGTATATATATCTTTGAATTGTTCATGAAAACGTACCTAAAATGTTCGTAGTTGAGTCGCTGAATTGTTCATGAAAAGATTGCTGAATTATTTCTGGTATCTCGCTGAATTGTTCATGAAAACGTCGCTGAATTGTTTTTGGTGGCATCGCTGAATTGTATATGGTAGCATCGCTGAATTGTTCTTGTTAGTGTCGCTGATTTCTTCTTGGTGTAGTCGCTGAATTCTTTTAGGTAGGTTCACTGAAATATTTTTGGTAGCACCACTAAATTATTTTTTGGTAATATCGCTGAATTATATGTGGTAGCATCGCTGGATTGTTCTTGATGGTGTCGATGAATTCTTCTTGGTGTGGTCTCTGTTAGGTAGGTTCACTGAAATATTTTTTGGTAGCATCACTGAATTATTTTTGGTATCGCTGAAATGTATGTAGTAGCATCGCTGAATTCTACAATGTCGTGTCGCTGAATTCTTCTTAGTGTAGTGCTGAATTCTTTTAGCTAGGGCCACTGAAATATTTTTTGGTAGCATTACTGAAGTAATTATGGTAACATCGCTGAATTGTATTTGGTTGTGTCGCTGAATTATTCAAGTTGGTGTGGCTGAATTCTTCAATGTTGAATTGCTGGAACATACTAAATATAGGGTTATATCTTCCGTAACAAATTTATCAAATATTTGATATGATTTACCAAATATTACAAAATATTCTTGATCATAGATATAGATTACCAAATATTTGATATGATTTACCAAATATTACATTGATAACATACTAAATATAGAGTTATATCTTCCGTAACAAATTTTTCTGGACAACTTTACCCTTTTTCATTTACAACCCTTGGATTTGAAATCAACGCTCCAGATTTGCGCCTTGATGTGCTGCGGGATTTGTCGATCGCACCATAACCGAACCCTTAATTATTAGGCATAATATTATTAATTCAGATATCCTCATCTATTTCAGTATAAAATAAAAATGTATATAAAATTCAGAGTAAATTGTTATACAATTTTTTTAATAAATAATTTGTACTGTAAAAAAATATAAGAAGTATATTAGTATAAACATTATGTAAAGATTTGTGGTAATCATAAATACTTTAGGGTTATAGCATTATTTTTACCCAAAAAAGCTCTAATATTATGTGATCATGTTGCATATCCAAACAGGGTATAAACATATGAATCCAATCAAACATCATTCACCATATTATTTTTCACAAATAATAGCCTAAAGTAAACAGTTAAACATAAAATATAACTATAAACTTATCAAGTTTGGTCATTTATACCCTTAAATTTTGTTGACAAAAAATACACCGAAACTTGATTTAGTTTAAAATTTCTACCCTTTTACTTTTCAAAATATCAAATTAGACCTCATCAATTCAAAAATATCTCATTTTGGTCCTAAGAATTTGAAAAAAGAAATTCTCATTCCACCCATTCACTTTTGAAAATTTTCGTATTAGCGCAAGAATTTGAAAACAATATACAGTATTTAGTAATTAATTTCCCCTTTTAACTTAAACACAAAAAATATAGTTAACTAATAAAAATATACTTCCTCGTTTTTTTTTATGTTCTCCCTTTGAATGGTAGAAACTATTCATTAAGTAATTTTGATTCATCTTTTTTTATCACAATTTTATAAGATAAAACATAGTTAAGTGAGATGTTGTTGGATGCGTCTAATCGCGTAGTTTTAGAATATCAAATTTTTAAAATTTTTACGTATATATAATATGAGATGTTGATGATTGAAAATGTACATTAGATTACGTACAGTGCAGAAATGGTGAAGTTATTAAAAAACGGAGGGAGTATTATACTATTTAATATAATAAAATAATATAAAATGAATGATAAATCAAATTATATGGATTGTAATTTAATTTTAAAAAGTAATTTTATATTAATTATATTTAGATTCTTATTTTATTTTATTAAAATTTTTTATTTCATTTTAATTTTTTTTCAAATTTTTTATTTTTTAAGTTTTTATTTCATTAGATTTTCTGTAACAATAAATATAGTTATCCATATAGAAAAAAATAGTTTATAATTATAAAAAAATGTACTAAAGAAGCATACCCGTAAAAGACTTGGTATCGGAATACAAATTCAATTTTAGGGTTTATAATAATAATGAATTAAAAAATAATAAAAACTTAATTAAATTAAATGAAATATTAACTACCACTTTTTTTTCATAATCAATATGGGAAAGAAAAATTGGAAAAAATATTATGGACTAAAATGATATTTAAAAAATGAACAGATAATCAAAACGTAATTATAATTAAAATTTATTTTATAAAATTAAAGATTAGTCCATAAAAACTACTCACAAAAATAATTTAAAATACATTACGTAAATAAAATATAAATTTTAAATGATGAAAAGATAACAAAAAAATATTAATAATATTTTTTGAAAACTTTGGGGATAATAGTCAAAATGTACAACATATTAGGGAATAAACTAATATTTTTTAGAACATTAATAATGCAAAATGTACTCCATCAGTTCCGGTAATACCGTCCCAAAATTTTTGGGCACGGTTTTTAGGTATAATGGGTTATTGTGATAAAGCGGAGTAATTAGTTGATGCGATGTTTTAGTTGATGTTTATAGAGTAAGTTTTTTTTCTAAAAAGGGAATGTGACAATTATTGTAGGACGGACCAAAAATGAAAGTGATGCAGAATTAGTGGGACGAATGAAGTAATTTTTTCTAATTTTTAATAGTTAAGGATATTTATTTTCCACTTGCTCTCATCATTTTAGATATGAAAAAAATCTATATATATATTTAATTTTTAGCAATAAAAATAATTTATTTTATATTATGTCCACCTGGTTTGAATTTCCTTCATTCATCTTATTATCTCAATTATTTTTCTTTTAATTTTTTGTTGCATGCATTTCAACCACTATTTAAGCAAAAGACTTTGAATCTCATGTAATCCAAAAAATACTATATTCTCATTTTATATCGTCATATTAGTTCAACACCCGTGCGTAGCAGGCGAAAAAATCTAGTTGTCCATAATTTCCACCATTTGGCGGGGGAAATACTAGTTGGTAAGAATAAACACTCATTTAAAAAAATATATATTTATGTAGACTGTAGTCAATAACTAGGCCATCATTGTAATTTCTATGACTTGGGCTCCTACACACCTTTGCCGACACATAGGTGTCAATGTTTTCCAAAAAAATATATATACTATAATAAATTCTGCAACCATATTTTTATTGTGTTGGCTATATTACCCTATTAAGTTATAATTAATATCTTTAGAAAAATTATATATTATGGGTTCAAACAGTAATTTTACCTCAAATATATGCATATTTATCATAAAGATACATATCAAAGGTCAAGAAAGTAAAATCACTTCATCATAAAATTCAATGACCGTATAATCGCAATCTATTGATCTCCACCATTTATTTCTAATCTTCTATATAATAAATCTTGAAACCATATTTTTATTGTGATGTATATATTAACCTTTTAATTTATAATTAATCTCTTTATAAAAATTATATATTATGGGTTCGAACAATAATTTTACCTCAAAATATGCATATCTATCATAAATATACATATCAAATGTGTAGAAATTAAAATCATTTCACCTTAAATTCATGACCAGAGGATTGCATTATATTCATCTCCACCATTTATTCCTAATATTATAATATAATATAATAAATCATGGAGCAATAATTTTATTGTGATACCTATTTTTTCCTCTTATGTCATAATTAATTTCGTTTATAAAAATATATATTACGAGTTTAAACAATAAACAAAATATATAAAGAAATCCCAAATAAATATATATACTATTTTGACTAAAAATATTTAGGAGTATTAAAATTTAACTTTTTATTGTAAAAAATAATTTTGAAAAACTACATAATACTTCCTCCGTCTCATTGTTTTAGTTACAGAGGCCTTCGACACGCATGTCGATACACATTTTTAACGGTTAATAACTTAAATTGTGTACAAAGAAAAGTTATAAAAATTGATTGTCAAAAACTACAAGATTAGACGAATCTAAAAAGATCTCACTTGACTATGTTTTTCAATACATAGCTATGACAAAAATTCGAATCAAAGTTAAACAATGAATAGTGCAAAAAACTCATCCGTAACAAAAACGGTGAGACGGAGGTAGTATACATAAAAAAAAAAAATAATAAGTGCACCATGAGTGAGAAAACTTCAATATACTATTTTGTGTAAATAAAATTAATATCACGATAATTTAACTTCAATATACCAAAATAGAAATGACTCATTCTGGTGGCCTATTTTAGTTTTTTTCAATTATTTTTTATTTTATGTAATGGAAATAAATAATACTCATTCTGTGCCATTATTTATGTTCTATTTTTTTTCTTGTTCCGATATTTTTATTTAATTTCCATTTTAGAATAATTAATATTAATCGTCAAATCTACCCATCACCTCACATTAATAAATAAATATATTAAACATTCAAATTACCATCTACCATTAATAGTTTCAGTCCACCCCACACCACATATCAGTAAATCACACATAAATAAATAAATTAAAATTGTAAACTCATTACAATCAGATTATATAAATTTTTAAGTTATTTTTTAACACTAATAATGGGACGGATGGAGTAATATAAGAAATAAAATAAATATTAATTCAAATACATTACTTCCTCTGTCTCACCATAATTGTTACATTCCCCTCTGGCACGTATGCCGAGACACATTTTTAATGGTTAATCATTTAAATTGTATACAATGAAAAATTATAAAAATGTTATATTCTAAAACTATAAGATTAGACGAATCTAACAAGATCTCACTTAACTATGTTATTTCTTGCATAACTAAGATAAAAGTCGAGTCAAAGTTGAACAGCAAATAATATCCAAAAGTCAAACGTAACAATTCTATTGAGACGAAGGTAGTATAATTATAAAATAAGTAAAACAAACACATATTCAAATAAATTATAAAGTAAAAAATAAACATGTTTTATTATAAGTATCCCAAAATTTTCAGACATGGTACTTTATGTAGGGATAATTAGTATTAAATACAAGGATATATTAGGGTTTAAAAATGTAGCTTAAGAATTATATAATGTGGTTGCAATGAATTTATAATTTTAATTTATTTATTTATGTGTGATTTACTGGTATATGGTTGTAAGTTGGATTGCAATTATTAATGGTAATGGGTTTGAAAGTTTAATATATTTATTTATTAATACGATATGATGGGTATGTTTGACAATTAATATTTAATTATTTTTAAAATGGAAATAAAATTAAAAAAATGTTGGAACAAGAAAAAAAAGGACATAAATAATGGCACAGAATGAGTATTATTTATTTTAATTAAATAAAATAAAAAATAATTCAAAAAAAAACTAAAATAGGCCACCAGAAGGAGTCATTTCCACTTTTAGGCCATCGCAGCCCGAATTCCAGCCCAATGGCCTAAATTCAGGCCCGAAATCCTTCTAATGGCTATTTTTCCTAAATCAAAATATCGTGGCCAAAAAGTGGAAATGACTCCTTCTGGTGGCCTATTTTAATTATTACCTCTATTATATTATTAATATTTGATATCATATCATAAAATCTATACATATACAATTAACATATTTTTGCGCGTGATTAAAAATGAGTTACAAGTCGAAAGTTTTAATATGCTTAATCATTTTATTATACATATAATATTTATAATTAGGAGGGGCGGTAATCTTAATGAATTGATTTTTCTATTTATATTTTCTTTGCATAAGAATTTGAATTTATGCCTTGGTATGTATTATTAAAGAAATTTCAAACTTTTGTTTCTTTTGTCATTTTGGTAAAAAACGATAATAGAAATTATATTTTATAAAAAAAATCTTAAATATACTAAAATAATATCATCTATTGTTTTTAAATTAATCACGTTAATATTAGTTAGTATTAAAAAAGAAACATCTGTGCACGGTGCGCGGGAAGAAAATCAAGTACTAATAATTAGGGTATCATTCTTCCACATGGGGGTTTGCCAAGATTTCCTCAATTCCATTCTAGATCCCAAATCTAAGGGTGCCCAAACACAACACATGAGAAAACAAAACATCACAATTTGCACTACAATCAACGATCAATTTAAAAAACATATTGCACTCAGCCGTCCCATTCAAAAGTTGGCTTGAAAGAAAGAAAGAAACAAGTTGTGGTGAGGCTCTTTGTTTGGCCCTTCCATTAAGTAGAGCAAATGGTGGATCCCAATTTTAGTTAGGCTGTCTATTACACGACAGTCGACACTCTCCATACTCAACATATACAGGCACATTGGTTCTCTTTCGTACTGTATAGGCAGCCCATTTGACTGTACATATTAAATGATAGGCTCCTCATAAGAAATGATGTTCGCAGTCCTCACTTACATCCACAAAATAGATCGTGTTGTTTGATTGATGTCTGAACGTTAAAAAGTAATGTCTATGTATTAAAAAAATGATGTCTATATGCTTTAAAGTGATGTTCGCGATAGCATTTATGTTGTAATACTATCCATCATTTTTTCTTGTATGCTCGTCATTACCCATCTTAGCACGTCTTTTTTAGGGAGAGCATGTGCAATTGCCAGCACCCAATCTATACCCGTTTCTTTTTAACCCTTTTCTCAACAATGCAAGCTTCTTGGACATACGTCACAAAATCACACATTTTGCACAACACCTAACACAATCATTGAGTGCTGTGTCATACAAAATTGAGTTAATTACTCGACGTTGGAATTTAAATTAGTAGTACTAAACAATTGTATGTAAGCTAGTAATTATATAAATAATATAAATTGACCCCAAAGGCATGAATTTCATCCACCATCCTATATTTATTAAGTTGACCCTCATTCATAAATATTTTAATTTAAATGATATAGTGAAATTTAGTACATAGCAATTGAAATTTTAGATTTGTTGTAAAATGTAAATTCAGCTTAAGACATCAAGTATTACACCAAAATTTATATCAAATGTCATTATCGAATGACGAATGGAGAGCCTGCTTAATTATTTTTAATTAATGATTTGATGAAGCTCCAAAATAGCAAATCTAAGTTATACTCCTACTACAAAAGGGACTTGGAAAATGATGGCTAAAGTCACTTTTTCTTGCATTATTGAGAAGAGGCAAAATCACAGGAAGTTGTCTAGAAAAGGGTAATTGTAATTACATACAAAATGTAGTAGTATCATTGTTCATATAGAATTAGGGCAACAAACATATGCTGTCATATACAACAGTTGGATTGAGAAAAGACAAAATTATATCTTCAACAATCCAGGCAAACCCAATTCTTCCCACAAAAAGAATACTACTAAAAACTAAACAAAAGAATCAACAACAGAAGAGCTACAAAATCAGAGAAATGGAGGATGCAACAAATCCAGCAATTCAAATAATTATTTCCTTATTTGTATATATATATATATATGCTATTATTATTTATATGCAGAAATTCCCATCAGCTAAATTCTATGAAGCTCATAAAGGCAAGAGGAAAGCACGGTTTTACTCGACAAGGCCGGATCTTCAGCATCGCCTGCAGCCTCGGCCTCTACGTTGAATCGCCAAGATTGAGCATACGATTGAACTGCAAGCGCTAGAGGGTATGATGATAGCATACGTAAACTACTCAACTTGCTCGCCAATCAAGTCTAGGCCAACGAGCAAGAACGAGATGCCCTGGAAGAGCAAGAAGTAAAAATGGACGCCCTGAGCCGAAAGGAGGCTTCTTGCAGCAGCCGTCAGCAGAAGGAAAGCCAACAACAACTCTTTCATGTATATTCTGTTGTGTTTCTTCTTCTTGGCTGCCTGCTGTTTGATTTCCTCGCGCAGCTCCTCCAGGTTGGGCTCGGAGTTGCCTCTCTGGGGCGGCGTTGGAGGCTTCTCCACCAACGATGTGAGGTCGCCCTCAGAGGAACGGCCGGATTTCTTCGTCACGACCCACTCATACGCGCTCCCAAGCTGGAAAAGCCCCGAGATCATGGCAGTAAATTTAGTCACCGACATTGTGTTTTCGAAGAGGAGGTAAGGGACAATGAACGGGAACGACTTCAGAGCCGGGATAATATTGAAGAACGTGATGGCTGCAGGGACATAGCAGACGACCCAAGCCGGGAGAGTCGCCTCTGGAATGAACATGGTCATCGGGAGAATTATGCAGAAGAGGGTGAATGAGTAAAATGGTAGGATGAGTTTTCTTAGTAGGAAAAAGAGGAATATCAAGTTGGCTTTCTTCGAAACGCTGATCTGTGCAAATTAATCGATACACAAAACGAATTAGCACTGCACATATGCGTAGCCAATCAATCTACCACAAAATACAATCATAAATCTTTTGTAAATGTAAGAATACCTTTGATCTAACTATGGCCGGCAAACAGAGGCGGAACAACTGCATTGGGCCAGAATGCCATCGGTGCTGTTGCTTACGGTAAGCTTCATAAGATTCCGGCAATTCACAAAGGCACTGAGAAATCCAATCAATCGATCAATTACCAAAACTTCATAAGCTAAGTTCCTTTGCAAGAAAGTGAATAAGCAATAAGCAGAACGCAGTTACAACCATATATATATATATATATATATATATATATATATACCTCGACGTCATTTAGGAAGATGAACTTCCAACCGTGAAGATGGGCGCGAACAGCGATGTCCATGTCCTCGACAGTGGTTCGCTCCAACCACCCGCCCGAATCCTCCAACGCCTTTTTTCTCCACACTCCAGCCGTCCCATTGAACCCGAAGAAGTTGAGGAAGATTCCATTAACCTGCTGCTCAACTTCGAAATGGAAAGCTAAATTGATGAGCTGCAGCCTGGTTAGTAGATTTTCATCCTTATTTACGAACGACCACCGCGCCTGAACTAACCCAAGTTCCTCATTATCCTACACGAATGAAAGGCGACATTGTGTTACACACAACCGACACAAAACAGTACGAGATGCGGATATAGGCCACAATTTTTTGGCTTGTATTCAATGCACAGAAAGAGTAGCAACTACCAACGTCCCCAAAGAGAATAGCACTGAAATCAATACCAAACATTCTGTTTTAGATCGAACGGCGGAAACATACCTTAAAGTGAGGGATGGTCCTTTTGAGGAAGTCGGGATTGGGCTGAAAATCAGCATCGAACATGGCAATAAATTCGTAATCTTTAACATAGGAACAATTCATTGCAGACTTGAGATTTCCGGCCTTGTACCCTTCCCTGATCACTCTATGCCTGTACACAATGTTGGCATCATTCTGCTGCCATTTGTGCACCTCCTCTTTGATCAGAAGCTGCGCCGTCGGGTCATCAGAATCATCCAGAATTTGGATCAGCAATTTCCCTTTAGGCCAGTCCAAATTACACACAGCAGCAATTGACTGTTGGTAAACCTATCTCAACAAAAAAAATCAACAAAATCCAAACTTTAAACCACTGAATTAACGTTATTCCAGGAATAGAAAAGGGAATTAGGGTTAGGTTTATACCTCTTTTTCATTACACATAGGGATTTGAACTAAAACCATGGGAAAATACCCTTCTCCTTCTCCGGATTCGAGATCCTCTGGGCCTTGTTTTGGGACAGGCTTGATTTTCCTAACCTTGATCCAGATACAACCCAGACAAAGAATTAACCTGTCGATGCTTTGGACGAGGAACAACACGATGCAGACATTGGCCAAGAATTGCAGCGGCGGAGCAAGATACTCAACCCTAATCAAAACCCACCGAGAATACAACAAACTGAAAATATCCCTGACGGCGAAAGTGTTCGCCGTCAGCGAATAAAGATCCGGCGACCCGAAATTCCAGCCCCTGAAATACGCAAAAATTTCGACTCCGACGAGCAGCAGGGACAGCCAAAGGAACACCTTGATGCAACCGTGGAATCTAGACTTGAAGGTCCGGGACTCGGTCGAAGAGGTGTCGGTGGAGTCGGTGCGCCCGGAGGCGACGCGACGGCGGACGATGGAGGCGAGGGAGATGAATGCGGCGGCGATGGAAGTGAGGCAGCCGGCGGCCTTGTGGGCCTTGAGCAGGATGACCCAAGTGAGCTGCTTGGCATTCCTGTTCCGGCCGCCTTTCGGGACAGCTTCATTCGAGTACACGAAGTCTTCGTCCGACGGGGATTCGAGCTCCACCATGGACCAATTGTTGGGATTCTCCATTTTCACCACAACCGGAGTTCCCCTGTGGGGTTCCTTCGCCCACCAGTACAGCGACGGCGCCATCAATTTTCAAGAAAATGCAAATCCCTAACCGGTACCAGTACCAACCCAAATTAGGAATCTGGTCGGGAATCAAGCAATTAGTGCAATGAAGCGTCGGGATCGTCTGGATAGACCAGAAACGCCCCCCAAAAAGAAATTAAAAGGCACACTTTTTTCCCCCCGTCAACAACGTGGCGTACTCTGTAATCTGTAATAGTAATCTGCAAATTTGAGGGCTTAACTTCCCCTTCCTCAGCAAAGCAGCAAGCTTCAGTTTCAATCAGTGAATTATCGAAAAGAACATCAAATTGGGAAGGTAATGGGGGAACCCAATTCTTGAAAACATTTTCTGGGTTTTGTTATAAATCAAGAAGGAAAGCAAGCTCCTCACAGACACAGAGTTTGAAGAAGCTGGGAAGAAAGTGACTCCTATACATACATTATACTCATTTACAGTTACAGCTTGGACCAAGACCTCGTAGGCAATGGTTTCCGAATTGAAAAAGATGGAGAGAGAGAGAGAGAGAGGGAGAGAGGGACTCAGGTGATCAGGTCCAAGGGAGGGGCGAGGGAGAAGGGAAACAGCTCAACACGTTTTTAATTTTCGACTCGGACAGTCCCCAGAGAGAGTTGGGAATTCAGGCAAAATCAGCCGTCCGATTGCTTATGGATCTCGACTCCAGGGAGCTCCATAGAATTTTCAGAGGTCGCCACTTGTCCACTTTACCCAAATCCAGCCACTTTATTTCTTTTTTTCTACAAAGGAAAATACTTCATTTTTCAGAATATTCTCTTTTTTTTTTGTTTGGAATAAAACTGAGAAATTTTTGAGAAATGAGTGTGCAAAAGCTAATCAATTTAGAAAGGATAAATTTGGTCAAGAGGACTCGGAAATGGGACAAAAACAGAAGGTCCAATCAATCAAAAATGTATCAACAAAAGGGGAGTTTTGACGAAATTTAATATCATTAATTCATTAAACATTGAAATTAAATCAATACAGAGAAATTGAGGGGGCGTGTTTTTTGGGTTTTAATGTTTTCTTTTCTTGTTTTCTTCATTTGTTGTTTTCAAAGCGCTTATGAATTATTTAATGGAATTATTTCACTAATCAACACCAATACCCCTCTTTTAAAAAAAATACACAAAAAATTGCAATAAATTTCAAGGGACAGCACATAGTACAAAGAAAATATTACCTCCCTCAAATTTATATTGGTGCCTTTAATTTTTTGACACATTATTAAATTTAAATTAATTTTATCTTAATCACATAAATAAAAATATAGTTACGTTGTGCTATTAAATTTGTCTAATTACATAATTTTATAATATATATATATTTTATAATTTTAATTAAATGTTTTTGAACCTCGTATATGTTCAAAGTATCTATATAAACGAGCAAAAGATGTCAATATAATGGAGCGGACGAGCGGTAGTAAATAAATTAAATAAAAAACACAAAATTTGACTGAATTAAATAATGGAATATGGCAATATTCGACCTTTCTTGTAGTATTTCCCCATCTGTTGATTCAGTCTTCAGTGTTTTGGTTTTACTCAAAATAAATGGACATGAATACGAATAACAAATAATAATGAAATAGAAATTTATTAGTTAGAAAATGCATATGCATATGATTCACCTTTCAAAATTCCTGTTTTTCCAAGGGGGTAAAAGTAAAAACACATAGCGGTTGTCAATCACCAAGTACTCTCTCAAATTAAATTTCCAAAATTAAAACTATTATTTTGGTGGATAAAACTAAAATTAATGAGTAGGTTTTTATGTTATTATGTTTTTATTTGGGTGGAAGATTGACTCATATTGGAAATACGACTTGACACAAGTGGTTATGTTCCATGACTTTCAACTATATGTTGGGGTTTCGGTTTCTATCCGACCTCTCATCCCTCCCATTTATCCCTTTGTAATTTATATAGCTTGATCTTCCACACACATCTCCCACCGCAATTTTTTTTTTTAAGAAAAAGATTGACTCATATTATTCACCTCAATTATTTGGATAATAATTAAATGAATCAAATGGATACAGCGGTATAAATTCATAAAAGTCCATGCTGTGTAATTAGGAAAAAATGCCAAATAGGTCATTTTTCTTTTCCAAAAATTCAAATCAGTCATTTTCCTATTTTATTACCAAAACAGTCCGCTACAAATGCTAATTATGTCCAAATCAGTCCTTTGTTCACTAATTATGTTCTAATTACCGACGTGGCAAGAGTTTAAATTTAAACCTAACACGTGGACATAATATTAGTCCCTTTTCTTTTATCTTTTGCCAATTTAGTCCTAAATTTTTATTTTGTACCATTTAGTCATCTACCCAAATCAGTCATTTTTATATTAATTGGTCTTCATCCTTTCAAATTATTTTATTTAAGGCCCAGAAACTTAAATTTTTTATTATTACTAATCCATTTATCAAATAAATGTCCAACATATTTCCGTAAATAAAATTAAACACCAAACCTCATGCATTGAGTTTTATTATCCATGCTTCCTACATTCATATCCTTCCAAAAAGTAAAATTAAATCATTTATACAAAAATTAAAATTAAATCATTTACTACGTTTTAAGATAGGAAACAAAGTATGATTATGTTAATTGTTGTTTAAGGAAACCAGAGTCAATGAACCATCGGTTACGGTCAGATGGTTAGAGAGAGTCCGTAAAATCCCGGATCTTGGAAAACCCGGTAACAAGGCAGTCAAATCTAATGTATGAGGTTTGGTGTTTAATTTTATTTACGGAAGTATGTTGACATTTATTTGATAAATGGATTAGTAGTAATAAAAAATTTAAGGTTTTGTGCCTGAATGGAAATAATTTGAAAGGTTGGAGACCAATTAATACAAAAATGACTTATTTGGGTAGATGACTAAATAGAACAAAACAAAAGTTTATGACTGAATTAGCAAAAGATAAAAGAAAAATGACTAATATTATGCCCATGTGTCAGGTTTAAATTTAAATCATTGCCACGTCAGCAATTAGAGCATAATTAGTGAACAAGGGACTGATTTGGACATAATTAGCATTTGTAGCGGACTGTTTTGGTAATAAAATAGAAAAAGAACTGATTTGAATTTTTGGAAAAGAAAAAGGACATATTTGTCATTTTTTCCCTGTGTAATTATGTAAACGAGGTTACAAGCTCAATCACATTAAATTTTAATTTTATAATCAATTATCAAATTTAGAAATACTATAAAACATTTATAAAGTACTTTTTTTATAAGTAAGTACTATCTCAATTCTTTTTTAAGTTTAGCAAAAAAAAATCTTTTTTAAGTGCTCTATTTGAATCATTGTTTTTAACTAACTGACTTTGGATGGTTTTATATGGTTCGTTACAAGGCTAAATAAAAAATTGATAAAATAATAGTGAAAGTAGAGAGTACAAACTACAAAACTCATGTTAGGCTTACCTTCAAAATCATTCTCTAACCTAATTAAATAAACTCCAAAGTCAGCTAGTTGAAAACAGTGATTCAAATGGAACACTTTTTTAAAGAATGCGTAAATTGACGCAACTACCCTCAGCACCGACAGTTCTTGGGCATGACGGAATGTCCCATTTTGTAATTCACCGAAAAAGGGAACGCAGACAGCAGCTACGAGTCAATTGTGACACGACTTTATCCTTCCATGTTTCCTTTTTTAATTATTTTTGGAATTGATAACGACTTTTTTTCTAAAAAAAAATATTAAAATAAACGTTTAGTAAGCGGACAAATTTTGAAAAGCCAAAATCTACCGTTACGAGGGTAAAATTGGAAATTCGAGGGAACTCCCGTTAGGTCCGTCCGGTGTAGGCGGGCGAGGG
Organism: Hygrophila difformis; assembly: GCA_030278955.1. Classification (NCBI taxonomy): domain Eukaryota; kingdom Viridiplantae; phylum Streptophyta; class Magnoliopsida; order Lamiales; family Acanthaceae; genus Hygrophila; species Hygrophila difformis. The sequence continues at coordinate 5,244,533 of JAOANR010000014.1, read as the reverse complement.
ACAAGGGGTAGGTGTAAACGGTCCGATGATAAGGGTTTACAGTTGGTGACCGGCGGCGGCTAGAATGACACGTGGCGACGGGATGCTGGAAGTTGCTGCCGTGTGGATGACCGACACTCACCGCCGGCGAGCTTTTGGAGTATTTGAATTTTATTTATTTTTATTTATTAAATTTTTCAAATGAATGGGGCTAACTACCAAATGAATCCAATAAAAAAACAACTGATGCATGTGCGTTGGACTGTATCTAATTTAATGAAATGGCATCAACTATCAAGTTGTGCTTTAAAGAAATATACACTTACTATATTATTGCTCCAAGGCTTTATTTTAACACACAAAATAAATAAATAAATTACTCCACGAATGTGCATTTGGGTAGGGTCAGCAATAATAAATATCTTATCCGACCCGAGTTGAAATTTCATTAAAATTTATATCCAATTTAAAAATATTTGGATATCTAAAGTTTTCGGACCGAACTATAAGTTTGAGATTCATCAACCTTTTTCATTTTTAATTTTTCAAAAATTCACAAATCACAACAAATGAGAGAATTCAAAATGAGTTTAGCCATTGGATGTACTCCTATTTGATTCGATCCGAGGTTTTGGATATTAACTAGAATGTTAAAAAGAAAATTAAAAAAATAGTAAAAAAATAGATTGAGCTATTCAAATATCCAAATATTTGGTTCGATCCATTGTGTATGCAGAATTCTACTTTGGGTGACTCAATTCTTCAATGCTCACCGATCCTCAAGGGATTAGTATTGCATCCAATGAGGCCTAGAGATACACTGATATCCACCTAAAAATATCCAAAAATTTAAAAAATCACAATATACACATCCATACCCGATCTGATCTTTTCAGATATCTGATTCTAAATATCAAAAAAATAATAAAAAAATAAATAAATAAATAAAAATCGGGCATTCTAAAATTGTTGTCGGATCGGATCCGCCGAGGTTTGGATTAATATGCTCAACCCTTGCAAGTTGCAAATGGGTAACGATCTTTTAAAAGAAAAATAAATGAAATAAAAGTGCGTAATAATTATTAAGGTAAGGAAATACTCCATAAAACTGCCCCCCTTTAAATAATACGGAGCTTAAAAATAAAATTTTATTACATATATATATATACTAGTTCCCTTTTCGCGCGCTACGCCGCGCAGGATTCAATGAAATGTAATATTTCGACATGTCATACTTTGTAGATGTAAGATGATAATTATAATAGATCTGAATAGGTTTGGTTTGATAAGTAATGGTACAAACAGAAACTAATCATATAGGAAACAAATCTTGCCATGAAAGTAAAAGTGAATAATTGGTTGTAAAGTTGACGGGGGAAAACGCCTAAACTGTTTTATTGGCAAAACAGTAAATGAATGAATAGGAGCGTTAAAGGGCAATTGAGAATAAGCCAAAAAAAACTGTAATGAATAATGAATATTTTGGTCGAAGCCATGTGTATCAATCAACGAGGCACATGCCGGCTTCAATGGTAATTGTGATGGGATGGCTTTAGTGCTTGAAATGAGTATGGTAGTAGCTGCACAAAAGTTTTTTAGGATGAAGCAATATTAGCACATACTTATACATAATAATATTACAAGTAAAAAGCATCTTTGTGTTGGACATAGAAAACAATTACTATAATAAGAATGTTGAAGGTGTTTTTAGAGGTGAGAGCAATGACAATTTGCATGCTCTACAGTCTAGAGCAGCATCAGTCTTCAATACTTAAAAAAGCACAAAAACAAGGCAAAAATTAGTGACGAGCTTACTCTGGTGATGAAAATGACCCATTTGAAAGCATCTGGGTAATTGAACAATGGTACTTCGAAGTTGATGCCAAATATCCCTGCAACCACTCCAAATATCGCCATTCGTCACCACAAAAATTGCCGCCCTTAGTGTCAGCTCAAACTGTATAAGCGGGTTTTCAGACCTTGTCATGCACGCATCATATTTCAACAAAAATAATTCAATGTTTGTTAATTGATATGACTTTCAACAACCATGTGATGATATAAATATACCAAATCCTTGAATCCAAAATCCCAACAAATAACATTCAAGAGAAAAACCAATCAATCAATCACAAATTAATTAACACAATTCAATTTTTGAACTCTGAAACCAATCATGAATAGAAACATGCATGAGTAATTCAAATGTGTGATTTATACATAACATGAAGAATATGAAACAATACGAATCCCTTAAAATTGATGCTAATAATTACAGTATGATTGTCAGATTGTGCACCATTAATCGAATGCAAATATCCAATTCGAGAAATGAAATCCATATTTTACAAAAAGTTGAGAACTATACCAAAGCAGTAAACTAAAAGATTAAAATTAAAACGAGACAGAATCGGGAATTAAATTTCATATCTAACCAACATAAGAATGGAGGGTGGAGCTCATATCGTTTAGGTGTAAAAGGGTCTGTTAAGCTGAATCCAATAGGTACCAACTTTAGAATGTAATGCTTTAAACCCATCACTTCCATTACTTCGTAATTTTCATCCAATTTCGAAGATGAATGCAAAATGAAAGTCACAACTTGGATAATCTCAACACAGCCATCCAAACAAACACAATCGAAACATGAAAAGAACGAATAAGCAGGTCAGGAAGCAAATATACACCTGCTGTTGAGCACTCATTAACGTTAAGCCAGAGCAATTAAACCACTGAGGAGTTTTGGAACCTAAGATTAGCTAACCACCATAAAATTACCAAAGAAATTAGAAATTGAATAGAATCTAATATTCAATTGCGAACAATGCACACCATAAGGCATGGAAATGTAAAATCGCATGAAAAAAAAATGAGCCAAAAACCAAAACTCCAAATCAACCAAACAATGTCCATAACTACTTAATTGTAGTACTTTCCCATTCAAATATTAGACAAATGTTTAATACGCAAGAAATGGGAAATGCAAATATTCTGTTCTTCATGGAAAACGATACCTCATTGTAAGAGAGAACATCACGCAAACATAAAGTGCTAGCTGGTTGCTAACTTATTGATTTCATACTTATTGATTCTATAACTTAATAAATAAATAGAGTCCCAAAGATTCTATGCATGACGTTGAACTGCTACTCACCAAATACAGCATCTTATATCTTTATCCATGTTTCTGAATCTCCAAACTTTGTAGGATAAATAGGCTTTAATTAGCACGAAAAATGCCCACATTTAGTGGATCGGGGTCGGTAAGGATCTCATAATCAATCTCATCTTCCAGGTCCTCAATTAATATATATAAAAAAAGGAAGTAATGCAAAGCAAAATGTAATAATAAAAAATAAAAAGTCAAGGAATAATCTTAAAAGGAAATTGATGAGCAAAAACCTCGTTAAAAGCATTTGCCATGGCCTCTGAGATATTAATAAGTAGGTTTGTTGTGTGATTATGGATCGGTAGAGTGGGATAGCATCATTTTCTACGGAATCTCCATCTGTGCTGCCAAATGCATCACCACAAAAGATCAAATTTCCAATTGAAGTCAGTTGCTTCTTAATAGACATCAGACACATGAAAACAGAGTGGCAGCACCTCATTATTTGCATCTACTTGTTTTTGGGTGAGGCAAATGCAGGGAGAACAATTAACTAAAATGATGGGGAAGAAAATATCCAAAACGAGCTGTGACCTATCGATGGGAGATGACAATTGCGACATTCAGATCGAAAGTTAAAAACCATTCGGCATTCAATTAGGCAAATTGAAAGAGTAAAAATTGGGTGAGCCACCTTAGCGAAGCCTCCACCTCTTTAAGGGCAAGGATTTAGAGCCTATTTCTTAGACGCCTTCGGCAAATCAGCCCGCGGAGACAAACAATTAGGACAGTAGGGTTGCACAATATTCTAAAAACCAATCGTGGAAGACACAAACAGAATAAATAACAATTAGGGACTAATATCACATTATAATTTAATTGACTCATTGATACAAGCAAGTTACCTGAATCAATAAATTGGAAAAAAAGTAAAATTTCAAGTTTTTTAAAACTCCTATAAATTATAAAATGAACTATATTATATTCGATTGTAGTCCTTTGAACTTAAATTATATATTCACAATTTTTGGACATATGAACCTAGACAAATGTGTAAAACTCCACACTCGACTTAGCTACAACATTACACCCTTAGATGGACTCAGAATACTTTGAATACAACTTACCTGTGATATGACCTTTCTATGTTTAATCTGGCAAATAGAACAAAATATAGAAATTATAAATGAATACAAATCATCAGAAATTAAGAATAGAGTGTTGCTCTTCCTCCACTAAGCATATCCAAGGAAAGTCAGAAAAGTGAGGAAATTGATTCTACATGAATGAGCTATTGAAAGGAAAAATCTAGACTCTAGAGGATAAACTCCACTCCAAAGCCATTTATTCACTTTTCCGTTACATAATTTCAGCAGAATTCCCCTAGGGCTCCACAAAATAATTTGAATCCAAGGCTCAGAGCAACGAGATTAGAAAATAGATGGTAGAGCAGGGGTAGCTAACAAAAATACGTGTGTAACACAACCAAGCAATCCGGGTCAACTTTACACCTCCCCCAATGCAAAACCACATAAATTTAAACAAGATTCCCCAAGCACACCGAACAGCAGGAATATAGAAGTTCGTAGCAGACCAACCGTTCTGTAGGTAGGCCGTAAGCATTGGCGGAGAGGTGCATTTTGATGTCGTCCAGCGTCTCGCCCTGGCAGAAAAAAATGTGCGATTGAAGAGCTGGATTGAAATCGAAAGGGAGAAAGGGAAAATCAAGAAGGACCTTATTGATGGAGGTGCTAACGTAATGGAATACCGGAGCAGCGAAGAGGGAGCCTTTCCGTGCAATGGGCACCTATCGAATCATAGATTTCCAATTAAGTTAGGGTTAAGCAGAGGAACCCAGTGACATCCACTCTTCCCACGACTGGGCAGCACGGCAACCTGTCAACACCAAAGGCGTGGGCTCTAGAGGAGATGCTATACACAGAGAGATGTTCGATTTTATTTCGATTAAAGCTCCAGGGAACCAGAATCTAAAAGGAACACTAAATGAGGACAGACCAGAATCGAAGGGCGGCGGCACATAAAATAAATGTCCACGGCGGCGGGAACAACCGAGTGCGGCGTATCTCAACGGCGGCGAAGCTAGGGTTCCATCGATGGGAATGTAGGGCAGGGACGGAGTTTGGGAACAGCTTTATGGGTCCCGAGGCGGAGCGTGGCAGAAAGATGCGGCTTTGGAGACAATGGATATGCGGATGCGCCGGGCAACCAGCGACGAAGGCGGCCAAAAAGAAAAGAAGATCTGGCGACCTTCCCACGATTAGGGATGGAGAAGAGAGAAGACGGAACAAATGGATGAGAGAATTAATGGGACATAAAGGAAAAGGATTTTTGAACAAGGCAGGAAAAGGAGTGTTGAAGAAGCCGAGCACAAACGACAAAAGAGGGAATAATAGGTACTCCATATGCCAATGTCAACCTGTAAATTAGAAAAAGTGGTTAGGACAGTTTGGTCATTTTAGGTGCCGAAAGCACAGTGTTAACACATATATATATTTAGATATATATTAAATGTGAATGTCGGAAGAGTGGTTACTGTAGTGTCGGCAGAAGGCCTATAAATATACCACTGTATTGTGTATTGAAAGAACGCAGAATTACAATTTCATAATACCTGCTACTACTCTCTCTCATTCTCTCCCTCCACATTAATACTCTGTCATTCTCTCTCTCTCTTCATCACTCACACATTCATTCCTCTCCACAATTCACTTCCTGCATTTATTATCCATCCCTTCCTCTTTCTCCATCTCTCCTGCATAATACCACTACACAAATATATACACAATATTATATTAATAACACATATCTTATAATTCACAACATGTTATCAGCACGAGCCACGAACGGAGCTCTGCCGGAATTTCCTTTGAGGTAATATTTGATCTTTGAATTTTAATAATTTTATTATGGCTAACTTGACAAAGCTGGATTTCAGACCACTGATGGTATCTGGAGATAATTATCTATCTTGGAAAATGGATGTTGAAATCCATTTGGAATCAATGGGTCTTGAAAAAATAATTGAAAAAGATAATCAGGCTTCAAACCAAGACCGTGCGAAAGCTATGATTTTCATTCGCCAACATCTTGATGAAGGATTGAAAATACAGTATTTAACGGTCAAAGACCCAATTGAACTCTGGGAGAATTTAGAAAAAAATATGATCATTTAAGATCAATAAATCTCCATCGAGCCCAGTATGACTGATTACACTTACGATTCCAGGATTTTAAATCAGTAAATGATTACAATTATGCTCTGTTTAATATCGTATCACAATTAAGACTGTGTGGTGAAACAGTTACTGATAAACAAATGCTAGAGAAGACATTCTCTACATTCCACCCTTCCAATTCGGTATTAGCACAACAATACCGAGCAATGGTTTCACTGAGTATTCTGATCTGATTATGTTTTTTTTATTGGCTGAAAAGAATAATGATTTATTATTGAAAATCATGAAATGAGACCAATTGGCAGTAGTCCATTGCCAGAGGCACATGTGACTGAATCTTCCAGCCGGGGTCAGAGACCTCGTGGTCGTGGGTATAACCGAGGCCGTGGGAAAAATCATTTCCGCAACAATGTTTATATTAGGCCCACGACAGACACACGTAATCAGAATCAGGGCAACACCATATGTGATGTCCAAAAACAGAACTATGAAGAAGCAAAATGCGATAGATGCGGCCTAAAAGGACACTGGTACAAAAATTGTCGTACCAGAGATCATTGGGTGAAACTTTATCAAGATTCCCAGAGGGATAAAGGAAAAAGGGTGGTTGAAACAAACCATGTTGACAGAATGAATTCTGAGGAGAATATGCCCAATATCCCAGAATTTCAAGTTGATGATTTATATAATGATTTGGTTTAATTGTTATGTTGTATTATTGTTTTCATTACGCTTTGAACTTCTGTATCTGTCTTTACTTTTGTATGTGTGCTATATTATTGTCTTTGTATTGTAATATTTCAATTATGTTAAATCTTATTTTAATATTAATGATATCTTATTTTAATTACAGCAAAATGAGGAATTATAAAAGTGATAATATATGTCTTATTGATAGTGCCTCAACGCACACGATACTAAAAGACATAAGGTATTTTTTCAATTTAAAAATGGAAGATACAAGCATAAACACAATATGTAGTAGTGCAAATATTATACAAGAAATTGGCACAGCCAACCTTATTTTCCCAGATGGAACAAAATTGATTGTGAAAAATGCACTCCTATCTCCCAAGTCTCGAAGAAATTTATTAAGTTTTAAAGATATCCGAGAAAATGGATATCATCTCGAGACATCGACTTCAGAGAATGTCGAATATTTATTAATTACAAATACCACTCATGGTAAGAAATATGTATTGGAAAAATTACCAGCTCTGTCTTCTGGATTGTATTTTTCAAAGATAAATACAATTAAAAATTATCACTTAGACCACAGGTCTAATATTTCCCAAATAAACCAGAGGTTTATTGATGGCCAGAGACCCACTAATGAATATCATCCCAAAATAGGCCAGAGGTCTATTGGAAGTCATAGGCTTACTGATGAATATATGATATGACATGATCGCCTAGGCCATCCTGGCTCTACAATGATGAGGCGAATTATTACAAATAGTCATGGCCATTCATTAAAGGGACAAAAATTGCTGCAACATAATGATTATATATGTGTTTCTTGCTCCCAAGAAAAATTGATTTCCAAACATTCACCAACAAAAGTTGAAACTGAAAGCCCTAGTTTTCTTGAAAGAATTCAGGGCGATATATGTGGACCTATAGATCCACCGTGTGGACCATTTAAATATTTTATGGTGCTAATTGATGCATCAACACGATGGTCCAATGTATCATTATTATCATCTCGCAACCATGCGTTTGCAAAATTACTTGCTCAAATTATTAAATTACGAGCACAATTCCCTGATTATACAATAAAAAATATCTGATTGGATAATGTTGGTGAATATTCATCCCAGAGGTTTGATGAATATTGCTTGTCAATTGGCATAACAGTTGAGCATCCCATTGCTCATGTCCATACACAAAATGGACTTGCTGAATCGCTTATAAAGCGTTTACAATTAATTGCCAGACCATTATTAATGCGATCTGGATTGCCATTGACAGCTTGGGGGCATGCAATATTACATACAGCAAAATTGGTGCGGATAAGACCGACACATTATCATGAATACTCCCCTATACAATTAACATTTGGGCATGAACCCAATACATCCCATCTCAGAATATTTGGTTGCGCAGTATATGTTCCGATTGCACCACCTCAGCGCACAAAGATGGGTCCTCAATATAGATTGGGAATATATGTCGGGTATGAATTACCATCGATTATTAGATATCTTGAACCATTAACTGGTGATTTATTTACTGCGAAATTCAAAGATTGTCATTTTAACGAATCTAATTTCCCGACATTAGGGGGAGATAAAAATCAACCAAAGAAAGAAAAAGAAATCAACTGGAAAACACCGCTAGATTTCTTTGATCCTCGTACAAATGATTGTGAACTAGAAGTATAAAGAATTGTACATTTGCAGAGTATTGCAAATCAATTGCCGGATGCATTATGCGACTCTAAAAGAGTAACTAAATCTCATATACCGGCAGCAAATGTTCCAATCAAAATTAATGTCCCATATGGACCAATTACAAGTGCCAAAGATGAATCTACTGCACGCTTGAAGCGTGGTACACCACCAGGTTCCAAAGATAAAAATCCTCGAAAGAAAAGAGGATCACAAATTATTGAAAGTGACAAAATTACAGAAAATATTCCAGAGAAAAAAGAAGCTCTTGAAGAGAAAACTGCTCCAGAGGAGCAGGAACTTGCAGCTCGAGAGGAACATGAACTTGAAAATAATGAAATATCAATCAATTTTGTCACAAGCAGAAATTTTTGGAATAGAGATGCAATTATCATAGATAATGTATTCTCATACCACATAGCACTTGACATCATAAATGATGACGAGGATCATGAACCAAATTCGGTTGATGAATGTCGGAAAAGAAAAGATTGGCCAAAATGGAAAGATGCAATCCCCTGGCTAGACGAAAGTTGTTTGGACCAATTGTCAAAACACCAGAAAATATAAAGCCAGTCGAATACAGATGGGTTTTTGTAAGAAAAAGAAAGGACAAAAATAAAATTGTCAGGTACAAAGCGAGATTAGTTGCCCAAGGGTTCACACAGAGACCCAGATTTAATTATGATGAAACATATTCCCCCGTAATGGATGGAATAACATTTAGATATCTTATCAGTTTAACAGTCCATCAAAATCTCGAAATGAGATTGATGGATGTTATTACTGCATATCTATATGGAAATTTAGACACAGATATCTATATGAAAGTCCCAGAGGGATTAAAAATGTCAGAGACATATGAATCAAATCTTAAACACATGTATTCCGTCAAATTACAAAAATCCTTATATGGATTGAAACAATCCGGGCGAATGTGGTATAAGCGATTCAGTAAGTCATTGGTACAATAGGGTTATACAAATGACCCAATCTGTCCATGTATTTTCATTAAGAAAAATGGACAAGAGTTTGTAATCATTGCAGTTTATGTTGATGATCTCAATTTGATTGGAACTCCAGAGGAGCTCCAAAAGGCTGTTGAATACTTGAAAAAGGAGTTTGAAATCAAAGATTTTGATAAAACCAAATCATGTCTTGGTCTGCAAATTGAATACTTAAATAATGGAACTTTGATCCATCAAACAACTTATACTCAGAGAGTATTGAAGCAATTTTATATGGATAAAGCACATTTATTGAGTACTCCAATGGTCGTAAGGTCACTTGATATAAAAAATGATCCGTTTAGACCACAAGAGGAAGATGAACAAATTCTTGGACCAGAGGTCCCATATTTAAGTGTCATAGGTGCTTTAATGTATCTCGCAAACTGCACTAGACCAGATATATCATTTGCAGTAAATTTATTCGCGAGATTTAGTTCACCATACATTGGAATGGAATTAAACATATATTTCGTTATCTCCAAGGAACTATTGATCTTGGGTTATTTTACCCAAATGATTCTCGACATGAAATAATCGGCTTCGCTGATGCTGGATATTTGCCAGATCCGCATAAGGCCAAATCTCAAACTGGCTATGTTTTTACAAGTGGTGGTACTGCAATTTCATGGAGATCTAATAAGCAGACTTTGACTGCTACTTCATCAAATCATGCTGAAATTTTAGCAATTCATGAAGCCAGTCGAGAATGTATATGGTTGCGATCTTTGATGCACCATATACTGAAAAATTGTGGCATAGCTACTGAAGAAAAATTACCCCTAACAATACTATACGAAGATAATGCAGCTTGTATAGCGCAGTTGAAAGGAGGGTATATTAAAGGAGATAGAACGAAACATATTTCACCAAAATTTTTCTTTACTCATGATCTCCAGAAAAAATGGTGAAATAGATGTGCAACAAATTCGTTTAGCTGATAATCTTACAGATTTGTTTACCAAGGCACTACCAACATCAACATTCAATAAGTTGGTGAAAAGTATCGGGATGCGTCAACTAAAGAATCTCAACTGATGCTTCAATCAGAGGGAGAAGTAAATATACAAGAATCATATACTCTTTTTCCTAACTTGGATTTTTTCCCATAGGATTTTTTCTAAGTAAGGTTTTAACGAGGCATATCCTTGTATATTAGACATTCAAGAGGGAATATTATATATATATATATATATATATATATATTAAATGTGAATGTCGGAAGAGTCGTTACTGTAGTGTCGGCAGAAGGCCTATAAATATACCCCTGTATTGTATATTGAAAGAACGCAGAATTACAATTTCATAATACCTGCTACTACTCTCTCTCCTTCTCTCCCTCCACATTAATACTCCGCCCTTCTCTCTCTCTTCATCACTCACACATTCATTCCTCTCCACAATTCACTTCATGCATTTATTATCCATCCCTTCCTCTTTCTCCATCTCTCCTGCATAATACCACTACACAAATATATACACAGTATTATATTAATAACACATATCTTATAATTCACAACAAATTTATTTATGATCCCCTACTTCTCGAGAGGCAGATATATTGTTCTAATCGTCCACTTTAAAATTCAACTTGTGCAGAATACTATTATTGATTCAAGCATGCAATACCTCAAATTGAGATATTTTGGGCTCCTAATAATTTGTTGAATGTGATCAATTTTAAGTCGAAAAATACGTACATTATTATTGTATACTATTATGTGAGCTATATCTTGAATCCCCATCACTATTTGTATGCTGTAGATCTCTTCACCATTTTTTTTTATTTCAGAAAAAAGGTTTGTGGTGTGTCATCACATTAACAACCATGTTACGTCACATAACACTTGAGTAATTGAGTGTTAGTTATATCTCAGTTTTGTAGTTGGGTTGAATCCTTATAGGTTTAAGAATTGCATGACATTCGAATTTAGGAATAGAGGATCGGATGAGGAATCGAACCCCAACAAGAAAAATGAAAAATTAGGGGACTTGGCCATTCGGCCTGTCCTCATCCCCAATTCTCAACGTTAACTTACTTTTTTTTTTCTCTCCTAATAACCTATACTAGCGAAGAAATTGTGGCGGACTCATACCACACAAATTACAAATGAACAAAGAAAATGAATAACGAGCGGTGGGAATCGAACCCCAACTTAATTAATCATTGCTAAATACTACGCCTAGTTAATACTCCCTCCGTCCCACTTAACCTGTCTTGTTTCACTTTTGCACACAATCCAATGTAATTTTTCAACCGCTTATATCTCAAAATGTGTACAACAACAAATTATGTAAAATATATATTCTAAAACTACATGATTATACGATTCTAACAAGACTCAACTTGACTATTTTTTCTAAATATATACATGCAATAAAATCGAGTCAAAGTCGAATAATGAATAGTGTCAAAAAGTCAAACAAGACACGTTAGTTGGGACGGAGGGAGTAATTAATTTTCGAACAAGCCTAGATATATAAATTTGTAGTAGTTAGTACAATGCATATTGCAACGCATGAATTGTGACATGCGACTCGCACAAAAGGAATCTGTAAAGACAAATTAATCATTATGGTTCGTTTAAAGTCTATATTTCAATGCTATAGCTATTGCTATTCTCTTGGTGAACTCCCCAAGCATATTGTTTAAACTAAAACTCAACCATAGTCTTAGCGTATTAAACAAATGATCAGCACGAAGGATGGTGTAGGTTCCGCCGTGCATTTTTTTTTTAAATATATTTAAATGCTACCTCTATTCCTCGTTTCAAATATTAAAGATAAAGGGGCTCTGGCAGCTTAAGCAAAGATCTCGGGTTCGAGCCTTTGTGTATGCAGAAGTCTGCTTTGGGAGAGACAATCCTTCAATGCCCACCAGATCCTCGAGGGATTAGTCTTAGGCCCAATGTGGCCTGGGGATACCCGTTACACGCCAAAAAAATATTAAAGATAAAATATAGGTTTAATGTAGACATGATTATGATCAATTAACTGATGAACTCATCATTCACTAATTAATTAATTATACTCTTATTGAAGCAAAGAATATCCATCGTCTTAAAATGGTGTTTAATTAGCAGTATATTTCTATTTCTGTAATAAAATCTTATTGTGTTAGTGGACACCCATAAAATCATAACGAAACACTTTTTCTCGTTCGCTTGTGTTACTTTTTGCTAAGCATATTTTATTTTCCTATTTTCGAACACACATGTCCATTTCATATTCATCAATGCATTACTTGCTACTATGGGTCTGTTCTGCACGCAGCTTTTGGAAGCTTTTGGGAGCTTTTGGTAGCTTTAGCCTTTATGTCTAAACAAGGGTTTGTTCTGCACGCAGCTTTTGGGAGCTTTTGGTAGCTTTAGCTTTTATTTTAAAACAAAAGCCTCGTTCTGCACACTAGCTTTTAGGAGCTTATGGTAGCTTTTGAAGTTTTTTTTTAGAAGCTACTTGTAGTAGCTTTAAAAAATAAGGTCCTAGCTTATTGTTGAACAATTACAATTTTATCCCAATAACCAACTCACTGCCCAATAGTCTACATAAATATTTGTCCTTTTATGTCATTTCATACATTTTTTACAGCTACAGCTAGTTGTACAGAACACTTAAATAAAACTAACAGCTACAGCTCCCGACAGCTTCAGCTCCCTACAGCTCCAGCTCACAGCTACAACTCACAGCTACAGCTCTGCATGCAAAACAGGCCCAGGTGTTTTGTACAACTAACTGTAGCTGTGAAAAAATGTATGAAATGACATAAAAGGACAAATATTTATGTAAACTATTGGGTAATTGGTTGGTTATTTGGTTAAAATTGTGATTGCTCAAAAAGAAGCTCCTAACTTATTTTTTAACGCTACTACTGGTAGCTTCTAAAAAGAAGCTTCCAACAGCTCCCAAAAGCTAGTGTACAGAACGAGGCTAAATAGAACTGATAGCTACAGCTCCTTACAGCTCCAGCTTGCAGCTACAGCTCTGCGTGCATAACAGACTCTATATGTTCTCACATTGCATAAATGTCAACTGTCTTCTGTAACCATCACGAAAAGGAATATCAAAAGCCTTTTTTGTGTAATAGTGGAAATGAGTTAATATTGATACCAAAAATATTTTTTTTTAAAAAAAAATTGAATGAATTTATATATCTTAGATGACCTTGCTCGGTCTTGTAACACATTTCAAGCATTTGAAAAAAAAAAAAAAGCAACTTCTATGTCACAACCGAAAATTCAGAATACACTATTTTCTTCTTTATTTTAAAAAAATCAGTAATATTTAAAAGTATTTTGTAAAAGTAGCTAATGAAATTTTTTTGCTTAAAAGTAGCTAATGAAATTTGAAACATTTCAGAAGAATTTGTGTCATTGTATTGTACCAATTAATTTAATTTTATTGTTTCGCCCAAAAAAAAAAGATTAATTTAATTTAATGTTATACTCGTGTAAAAGCCAGGCCGTAGCAATGGATCGGGACTTTTATATAATGGGCTCGAAAGGATTACTGGGCTTTATGATCCAGAGAACATGATACTCATATAGACTTATGTGTTCAACCGGCCGCGTCGAAGCTGAACCCTATACTATAGTGGGCCTAGACCAGGCCCATTAGAAATTTTGGTAAAACATTCAAATCATTCTATTACCATCCACATTAATGATCCCAATTTGTCAAACTAAAATATAGAAGTACTTCCAATCTTCCATCACTTTAAATTAAGTAATTGATAAATGATAACTACGCAGCACTAAACATGACTATATTTTTCAAACGAAAGCAATCACAGGTAATTAGGGGTGAAAACGGGACAGATACGGGCGGATAGTACTCATCCCGTATCCTATTCCATATTTTTTTGTCGAATATGGAATCGGATACGAATAGACCGGATACAAATACGAATTCGAATTATTTCGGGAAACGAATACGTGACGGATTCGGATTTTAACTCGGATAATTTTATAAGTACTAAAATTAATTTTTTTTATAATTTTTTAAGTGAAATCGGAATATACTACTATGTAAGCTAAACTAAATTTTTAAATTTTCCAAGATCATTAGTTATTTCGTTCAAAACATTTAAATAACATCACTACAAGATGTTATATACTAATTTATGCAAAGAACCTAATGATGTAGTCGAGTTGATTGATATGATTTGATTTAATAAATTACATATGACTTTCAAGCTTTTGATTATATTTATACATATAGTATTACTTATTTATTTTATAGTTAATATAATATATTATATTATACATATATAAATACATATAAATTTTCGGATATTCGGATAGAAAATACGGATAATATCCGCATTATATTCGAATTTTTCGGATGCGGGCGGATATTTACAATCCCATATCCTATCCCGTATCCGCCGGATATAAAAATTCGAATTCGGATTCGAATATAATCGAATACGGCATCAGATCGGGCGGATATTATCCGCCCCACTTTCACCCCTACAGGTAATATATGCAATCCGGTGTATAATTATTACAATATTATGTGTACGGAATCTAAGAAGAGTAGGATTATGTAGCGCGATAGTAAGAGTTTGTGTTGGGATTAGGGGTGGGAATAGACCAGGCTACTCGACAGGGGCCTATGGCCTCGCCTACCGAATGCCAGACCAGGCCATGCTTTTTTTATAAACAGACTAGGCTTAGGCTAATTCAAAAGACTATTTAGCTAAATAGGCATAGACCAGGCTTAATTAAAAGTCTTTTAGGCCTATCAGGCCGGCCTATTTATCATATTTTTAATCTATTTATGTTTATTACATGGGAATAGTCGTATTATTAGTATTATATATTATGTAAAAATAATTATTAATTTGATCTTCCAACCTTATGATTACATCCGGATATATATAAACAAATTTAAACTTATTTTTCTAAAATAGGCTTAATCAGGCTTTTAAAAGGCTTATATGCTGGCCTTTTTAGATAAATATGCAGGCTTAGCTTATAACATAGGCCTATCAAAGGTAATAGGCCAGGCTTGGGCCTATGAAAATCGACGTAGGCACAGGCCGTACAAGCCTAAGCCTAGCCCGGCCTAGCATATTTCCACCCTAGTTGGGATGAAAGTGGTGGCATCATAAAATAATACTCAAACATTGCTTTCATAAAAATCCACAAAACCCACTTCAACCAATATCTTATACTACTACATATGAAGTTTAAGATACTTGATATTTCCAATGTCTATTTACACGATGGAGATAGAGTGCAGATGCGGTGTAGACACACATTATGTGATTATATATGTTGTGTGATGAATGAAATTGTATGTTTTATATAACGAGAGAATATATGATGAGAGAAAATGTTTTATTTGTGATTTATACCTTTTTTGGGGGGAGAATATATACCTTTTTTTTTTTAATGTCTATACATACGTATTCATATAGGGATTGTACTGTAATCGGATTCCCGATTTACAAATCTTATGAGTATTTGGGTAATTTCTTGTAATAATAATAATAAATACTCCATCCGTTCCTAAATAGTTGTCTCTTTCAACTCAATTTCAATAACCAAAGTTTGTATTAATTAACTCATAAATTTGCATTTTACCTTTCAACTAAACTCATTAAATAAATGTGAACAAATAGTATTTATGTAAAGTGATGGACAATATAGTAAAAATATATCATAACTACCTAAACCCTAAAAATATATCATAATTACCTATAACTACCTAAAATGATAACCATTTTGGAATAATTTTTACTCTCTAAAAATACCGGAGGACTAGGGAGCAACAAATGAGGTGCCTGCATATGAATAGCAAGGAAAGCATTAATTAGTAATTACACAATTATAACCTTAATAACACTTGAAACATCTGTAAGTGTTGGTTGTTGGGATCCAGTCAGGCCCGACACTATCAACGGTCAGATCTATTTCGGGACCTGGGAGCCAGGGATCTCGATCTTAGAAATGCTACCCCGTCCCAATATAATTGGCCCCTTTCTTTTGGGCACGGGAATTTAGCTAGTTGGATTTAGTAATTAAAGTGGTGTGATTAAATTTGACTAATTCATCCATCTAATTTATAATGGTTACATTTGACTTTTAACTATATTTATTATTTAACTTTGACTCAATGTTATCGTAATGATGTAGAAAGACAAAAAAAGTCAAGTGTGATTTTGTTGGAATCGTCTAATCGTATAGTTTTAGAATATATATTTTATATAATTTTTATTTATACCCATTTTGAAATATTAACGGTTAAACATATATAAGGACTTTGTGCAGAAAGTACAATTGTTATTATTGTGAGGTTTTTAATCATGTTTATGTTAATCTAATTTATTTAAAAGGGAAAATGGTGACTTTTAATGGGACATCCAAAAAAGGAATAGTGGCCACTGGGAGTATAAATTGCGTGACGACAGTTGGATCACTGCCGACTCAACGCGCCAATTGCTCATTCTCCTTTTTCTCTTTATTCTTTTTTTTATTTTTTTCCTCCCAAAGAGAAAAAAAGACGAGAGGCAAAACTGTTTACTGCTCTTGCTGGATGATTATAATTTGCTCACAAGATTCACCTATCCAAAGTTTCATGGGGGGCCCCTTTTGGCAGTAGGGTTTCGCATTGCTTCATGATTTCAGTAAGAGTTAGCGATTTTGTCGAGTTCGTTTTTCGATTTTTGTATTGTTGCAGTACATAAGTTGAGAACAACTAACAAGCTGTTGTTCGGGGAGAAAATGGCGACAAGAAGACAAGTAAATCCTCCCCGGAGAGAATTGGAAAATGAGAGAGCCGCAATTTCATCTGTAAATCATAACACAAGATCCCATTCTCCGCCGTACTCGGCGATTGCATTGGTTTTTTTGGTTATTCTGGTTGTGCTTTATGCTTCCCTTCTTTTTTTTTAAAAAATTGATTTCTGGTGGTTTGTGCATCGGAGTGCGAGGAATCTGATTGTGGATTTTACTGTTTTGCTTTTCGCAGGGGGCATTATTTTTCGTAGGTCACCTTTATCAGGGGCGAGGTATAATATTAATGCGTGTGTATGTATTTATAGATCTTTTGTGCGAGCTAGATTTGAGCTGGATTGAGAGTACTTTGGGGGATTAAGTTGCATTTACTATTATTGAAGCACTGCTTAACTAGAAGTATTCTGTTTAGAGACAATGTATGTTGGAATGAGTAGGTAAGTAATCCAAGGTCTAAACGTCAGAAATAGATAACATCATAAACTCTTGCTTAGATTGCTTGTATTTTAGGGTTCTGGCGTATTGTTTGCTGTGGTATCGTCAGCCTGATGATCGTTGATTATTTATTGTTCATTACCAAACAGGCCAACCTCCGCCAAAAGATAAATATGATTCATAATCTTGGCATGAGTTCTTTTACCTACGCCCTGAATATTGATATAACTGTAATTGCTTTAGCTATTATAAGCACCTGAGTTTTCTATTGGATGCCTATTCCCAATTGACATCATTTACTTTTTCTTCTCTTGATTAATGTGCAAAGGTTCTTGGCAGGTAGTGGGGGAAATCTTAAAGATGTTAGTCATGTGGAAGGTAATCATTTTGCTTGCTTTCCATTATATAGTTTATCAAGTTCCTCTCTATATTGTTGGAGCCAAATAAAATTTTCTGAAATTAGTGCAAGGCCTGTTTCATGATATTGCATCCATCATTCATTGTAAATTAAGAGTGGGGAAATTCCATGATGTGGTATAGGTAATGTTCTAGCGAAATTTGTTTTTAGTCGCTTAGGTGTGTTGGAGGAATTTCTAGATAGAAAAGATTGTGAATATGTGGATTCCTTGAGGAATGAATGCATGTATAAAGAGTTTGTTTATGTTAATTTTAATGCAATACACATGTCCATGAATCCTATTGTGAGGTAAAATGTTTTCATATATGGTTTTCAAATTTCAACCAAGGATAACTTATACAACCTCACTTGATGTCTTATTAATGGCTCTTACACCATGTTCTTTTTATGCAGGGGACTTTTCATGTACAATAGAAGTTGAACGCGCCATTCCCATTCTAAAGAGAGCATATGGTGACAGCATGCACAAGGTGTTGCATGTTGGCCCAGACACTTGTTCTGTTATTTCCAGAATGATAAATGAGTATGACACTGAAGCTTGGGGTGTGGAACCATATGATATAGAGGATGCTAATCATTCATGCAAAAAATTGGTGCACAGGGGTCTTGTTCGTGTAGCTAATATTAAATTTCCTCTCCCCTACAAGTCAAAATCATTTTCACTTGTCATTGTCTCAGATGCTTTAGATTACTTGTCTCCCAAGTATCTCAACAAGACTCTTCCTGAATTTGCAAGGCTATCATCTGGCGGTCTTGTCATTTTCTCTGGTAAACACCCAATTTTCTTTACATCAGTGTTGTTACTATCTGTCATTGTTGGATGTACCATATCATCAATCAAGTAACAAGAGTTTTTCGTTTATGATGAACACATTGACTCATGAAACACCATATTGCCAAAACGAAAAAGAAAAAAAAGGGAAGCACATTTTATCTTGGCCGTAGAACTACCCAAAAGAAAAAGGCAAAATATAAAGGAAAGAAAGAAAGGCGAGGCAACCTAAACTAATTTCATATTTTGGACAATACGGTGATCTTTGCTTGAAATGTATCTTTGTATGTTAACAATATTGAAACACTTTTGCTATAGGTGTTGGAAAACTTGATAATTACCTGTCCATAGCTGCTAGTATTTGATGCCTGTATCCTGGTATTATCCACCGTAAGAACAGTGGGAATTGTGAAGATGTTATAGGCCACGTCCTTTGCTAGGCCTTTGCATTGGCTCCTGCTGGTCAATAACTTGGCCGGACGAGGATCTTTTTTCTTTTTTTCATTTTTTTTCTTTATTCACAATTTCTCTTTAGACATGGCTATTATTTTGGATCCAGGAAACACGAATGCATCTCTACTCTGCTTTCTTCTGCATATTTTTCGTGCTCTCACATAGTTAGTTAATACTTATATGTGTGTGCTAAATTCTTTTCATCTTTTTGGTCTCAGTAGCTTTATATATATCTGTTGATTGTCTTTATTGTAAAATTTTGTAGGATATCCACATCATCAGAAAGCTAAATCTGTTGATAAAACCAAATTTGGGACTTCGGTAAGTCATCTGTCAGTGAGGTTCTCACTGTTATTAATTTATTATTCATCATTACTTTAGAGGAAGGAGTTTGGAAAATTTCCACATTATGCATCCAGAAAATGAACATTTTGGGGTAAAGATCACGAATGAACTTGGACCTCTCAACCTTCTGGTTATGGATGCTCATAATTGAAATTTTACTTGTCCATGGCGAATGTTAAGTGCGCGATATTAACTTTCACACAGTGTTGTTGTAACATGCGATTTTTATTAAAAAGCTGATAATTTTTTTTCAATGTTTCCTTACAGGCCAAGTTAAGGAGCACAGCATGGTGGGTTAGATTTTTTCTTCAGAAGAGCTTAGAGGAGAATGAAGCTGTCGTCAGGAAGTTCGAACATGCTGCAGAAAAGCTGTCGTACAATTCAAACTGCCAAATTTTTCACCTGAAGTCTTACAGTTGATACCCTAATATAGATTAACTATGGAAGTGAACTCTTCTTTGCATCTGGGATCAAAGATTCCCAGCTTCACCTGTCAATTGAATGGTATACATTTACCAAGATCCTACTAAAAATGGTGAAAGTTTTACCAATATCAGGAATATTTCTTGATAAAAATATTAGACAGTAAGAGCAAGTGTAGCATTGAAAAGCAGAGGTTCTCTATTTCTTTGAGAAACAGATAGATGCCACCCATAGAGTTATACCAGCAAGGAGCATCAAGAAAAGCACAATTGCAGAGCACTCAAATGGAGCATTGATATCAGATTCTCTTACTCTTTATACCGTATAAGCCTCCATTGTCCGTGTACTGCAATATTTTGTGAGTTAACTCTTCTGGAACTATTTTAAACACTGAGGCTGCAATTTTATATTTGGTCCTTTGTTATACTGAAGCAAAATACAATTTCTGCATGTCCGTAGTTGCTTGGTTAAGTTTCTTTTATTCGTTGCTAAATAATCTTTCTTCTGCTGAAACATCCAGTCCATATATCCACGATGCATCATTTCTAAGTCTTATTTTTCATTGAAAGTTACAAATCATGTTGGACTTTAAACCATCAAAATTAGGCATACCCCTGTTAATTTCTGTGTAAATGTTTATAAATCTGAATTTGCCATGGGACAGAAGTCTTATCATGTTGTCTCCGGAAAACACTGCATTATACATTGCTTCTTAGAACAGTCCCATCTCCTGTATTGAAACCATACCCACATATTCAAAGCGAAGCAGTAAGATAAATGGCGATAAGACCGGACAATAAAGGAAGAAGTTACTCACAGCTTCAAGAAACCAATATGTAGAGGCCTAACCAATAATGGGTTCAATTCCCTTTTTATGACAAGGCAGCAATAAAGCTCCCCCACCTTCCCCTTGAAAATAGAAATGTCTGCAGGAATGAACATGAATGCACACCACAATTGAGGTATGCATGGAGTCCTTTCTGATATCCTGTTTTTGACTTGTTATCTTGTTTGCCATACTTGTTTTTCTGTTGCATTCATTGCCTTCACATGGGATCAGGTTGTACTATGTTTTTCACATTATCCAAAGATATGTTAGCCATGTCAATGGATTTCTGAGGATTTATGTAGAAGCCTCGAGTAGTTTGTTTCACCTTTGTGTGTTTGGTAGTATTGAAATCTCTTATCACTTCACTTTTTTGTTTGTTGGGCTGTATGTGGTAGTTGACAACAATGGTAGTTGAGGCTGACATGAACATCATGTAATAGTGTCACCCTTTTCTTTTGTTGTCTGATGAGTGGAGTACCAAAAGTCTTGCACCTAAAGCCTATTCTTCTCTTTACATTGGGATGAATAATTTGAACCCAAACGCAGGGCAGCAAACGAGCCAAGTCAAGCTAGTAATGTTCCACACATGCACATGGACAACCATTGGTGATTCATCCCCTTTTAATCCAAATGTACTTTTTTGTGGTATATCTGTATGGGTACATCTTGCATAGGAAAGTAACATTGCCTTATAACAAATTTAAACAATCATCATTAATAATATTCTATAATAGTTATCCATTCATATAGATATTTAACAAAAAAAATATTTGTCCTTATTTTATAGAGGATAAAATGTACTTTTACTCTTTTAGGGTTGAATTATCCTTATTATGCATTTAATAATGAGCACTTTAGTCATGTTACTAAAATGTTTACCTATGATTCTTGCCTTCTTGGGTAGACACAACGTTTTTTTTTTTGCTTAAAGAGTACATATGGTTATAAATTAGATTGAACAAGTATTGTTTTTAGTGAAACCGAATATCCCCAGGTCGCGATCTGCATGAACAATGAATGATGCATCTCCCAAAGCAGTTTTTTTCCATATAAAAGGCTCGAGTCGAGATCTTACCTAAGCAACTAGAGTTCAATCAACTCAAGTCATTGGTGATTGAACGAGTATTGTGGAATAGTATTAATTAATCATTATAATAATAATGAACATTTAATTTAAGGGTCTAGGTTAGGGTCTTAAATGGAGTATGTACTAAATATAGCGGCTTATGACAATTTTATTTGTTTTATGATAGTTTATAATGGGTTCAGATGGCTTGCTGAACTGAAAAAGTTCAACATGTGCTAGTTAACCCGATCGGTGCTTCGTGCTGAGTGCTGCAGTATATGTTGGGTATTTAATGGTATCTGAACTCTATAAAACACTCGACACATACAAAGCAGTCATTCAACAGTTCAGCAGGAGCTGATTTCCAAACCAAATCCATTTTATTACATTATATAGATTTTCTATATTTCTTAATATACATAATTACTTTGTTATTTATATGTATATTATTTAATATAAGTATACCTAAATTATTAACTCTGAACCCTAAATTCTAAACCCCAAAGTATGAACCCTAAATCTAAACCCCATGACCCCTAAACCCAGCTAAACCTTGAATCCTAAACTAAGTACTCTTATAAATCCAAATCTATAACCTTGAACAATAAACTCTGAATTTAAACTTTAAACTTGGTCTGAACCTAAACACATTATGGGTATGTTTGGGAAATAATTAGAGTTTAGCGTCTGGAGTTTAGAGATTAGAGTCTGGAGTTTGAAATTAATGGTAATAAATAGTTTTAAATTTGAATAATAGTGTTTGGTAATGCAATTTTAAATTAGAGTTTAGAGTCTGGAGTTTGGAAAGTTAAAAGCTGGAGGAGAGGAGCGTTCCGAGTTTAGAGATTAGAGATTAAAATTTGGCACGCTAATTGCTAGCGTGTTTTTCCAAACGCGGCCTATACTAGATTGCTCAAAACCCTAAATTAAGTCAATAAAAATATAACTTATGGGAAGATTTGGCAAAGTGGTCGCCTCCTGAAATATGTGTTGGATTGGAAGAAAGCAAAGATGCCAGCTAAACATATATATGTAGTAATTATATGCTATTAGTATGGTAGTAAATTAAAAGTCTCTATGTGAAGATGCCCGTCACATTAATTAGGAGGAATGCCTTTGTAGTATGTATGTAGTACTCCTTTGTAGAGTGCTTGCTTGGCTGGGCATATACTGCTATTTACGTACATAGTCGTCGATAGTACACACCAAAGTCATCATCATCAAATCTTGGTTTCACATTCAAATTCAAAGAATAAGTCAAATTTCACAGAATACCAAAACAAGGAAAGAAAAAGAAAAATTGGCCATTCTACAGAGAAAACACGAGAGGAGATGACTCTTTATTAGTACTCTTCTCTTATTAGACCTATTACTGATGGACTGCTTTCAAAGCTGCCAAAGGCTGGCCAGACGTGGACTATTGGCCAGAAATGGAATGCCACGTGGCAGTGTCTGAAAGCCCTTGTTCAAAAATTATCTAGAAAAGGGGTCCCCCCCTTTTGGACTAAAATGGATTCTCTGAGCTTGAAAGGAAAAAATGGCACCCGGCCATCTTCCCTCCTTTTGGATATTATTCCTTAGTAATTTCCTCCGTTTCTTTTTTAATGTAACACTTTTCTTTTTTTGGGTATTTCATAATAAACATTATATTACCATATATGGAATGCTTTTAAAGATAAAAAGCTTCCACTAAAGCACTTTTATTTCATACATTAAATCATGTGTCATTTACTTATATTAGACTTATTTAGAAACGGAGGGAGTAGTATTTTTCAACTACTTTGACACTAAACTGTACTACTACTTATTACTGTAGACTGTAGTATTAATACTGAGTATTATATAAGTACTCCATTTACTTTGACGGGTTAATGCATGGTCTTTCTTTCTTTCTTTCTTTCTTTTATTAAAAAAAGAAAAGATTAGAAGAAATTGAAAAAGTAATGAAAAGAATGAAAATAGAGGCGGCAACAATATAATCATCGTGCATTATCTTTGCACATGAAAGATTTTAATTCACAATTAGATAATTTAATTCATGTCATGTGCAAAATACATATTTCCTCCGTTTGTTTTTAATTGACACGGAGGGGGTTTTGATTCGAGCTTTTAACACAATTATGTAAGATATAATATTGTCAAGTGAGATCTTGTTGTATTCGTCGAATCACATAGATTTAGAATATTAAATTTTCATAATTTTTACTTGTATGTAAATTGAGTTATTAAGGATTAAAAATATGTATTGAATTTCGTGAAATGTGAGCTCGTGACAAATATTAAGAAACTAGTATTAGTATATAAATAGGCAGTAACGTAGTACTAGTACAAGAATGGTTTAAAATTGAAGAGGCCTATAGCTAGGGAAGGGAAGGGAGCCAATTCTTAACACTAATCGTACAAGACATCAAGCAAGATCATCATCAGAGTATTTGAATATACCCAACTGACAACTGCCAACCATTTCTCATTCCCCATCCTAGTCCTAGCTACGTCGTTTTATTTAATTAAATATGCTTTTGCAAGACACAATCCCAACCATCCATCATTAGGTCATCATCCAAGTCAACACAAAAATGAAACCCCAAGTCCCCAACCTAGGGATGGCAATGGGTCCGGGTCAGAACCGAGAATCGAGAAAGACTCGAGCTTGGGTCGGGTATTGGGTCTTACAAAAATGGACCCAGAACCGACCCGTTGCCATCCCTAAGGATGGTAATGGGTCCGGGTCAGACCCGGAACCAAACCGAACCCGAGCCCTGGGTCGGGCCTTGGGTATTGGCGGAACCACCCAGACCCGACCCATTGCCATCCCTACCCCAACCACATATCATCTGAATTATTAGTATTATTCTAAAGGTAGAGTGACTCAGTGTGGTCAATCCTGATAGCACATGATCTTTTTCAATTGGGTTTAGTTTAGTTTAGTTACTTAGGGATATAATAGTTTTGATATAATTGATAATTTTTATATTATAAATAAATATAAGTGGGTCGAAAACTCGATCGGCTGGATCAACTAATTAATCACTCCCCTATATAAATAGGAGAATCGGAAGAGGAATAATGAATTCCCAACAAGTGGCCTGGCCGGGATTGAACTCTATCTCAAGACTCTATTATATTCTTCATGGAATCATCATATATATATGGGTGAAGAAGTTTCTAATAAAGGCAACCCAATTAAGGACTTCATTATTGGCATATATTATCTTTAATTACTATGCTTTCTTTATTATGCATGGCATGGTTACTTACTTTGCACTAAAATCCCATTTTTATATATATGCACTGAATACTGATGTTGCTTGAATCCCATGATCGAGTCGTCCTTTAATTTGTTGAGGAATGAGGATTAATAATCCAGATGGGGTCGTCGTCGTCGTCGTCCTTCACATTTATATAATTCAGTGTCGTCAAAAAGAGGAGCACACAAGAAAATTTGTTAGGATAATTAAGGTCTTTTTTTTCGATCCAGATATATACATACACGATGTTGAAATATCATAGCCAATAAGTGAAAGTTATGTGGGTTAATTAGTTGGACTCTAGACAGTAGACAACAAGATTTATTATTACCTCTTGGACAATTATTTTTTTGGGATAAAAACTTATACATATGAGTTAAACAATCAATATAATTGCATTATTATAGTATGTAATATAATTACATATATGTATATTGTGTGAGTGTAAATTATCATTTTTGGGCAAAATACAGAAAATTTTTTTAAAACCTTGTTTTGAAGTCTAAGAGCAGTAACCTCAACATATATGTCAGCGTAGACCTAATAAGCGGTTTGAGTTTCACAACGAACCACTCGAGTCACTTTCTAATGTTAATTAGTACAATATGAGGTCTTGGTTTCGGGAAAAAAACATAAAAATAAAAATGAATTTATTATTGTTAAAGATTGTAAGAAAGATACATGATGTATATGAAGTTCTAACCCAAAACCAATTAGCAATGAGCAGAGTGACTTGTATATGCATATAAAATATAAGTGATGTGGGATATTTTAATAAAGATTATTGTTTGAATAGGTTATCCATGAAGGGAACCACTGACGATGAGGTCAGGGACGGATGTATTTGTAAGCCGGTGGTGGTACGGGATACCACTCAAATTGATAGAATTGCTATTTTAAGTTTAAAAAAATTAGATTTAACTTAATTTTGCTTTGTGCAACCACTGAATTTTTGTGGTGATACCACAATAATCAATTATTCCATCCGTTCCACTAATTTCGTCTCACTTTCCTTTTTGATCTGTCCCATTACAATTGTCACATTCCCTTTTAGAAAATAATTATACACTTTAATTACCAAACTCTCTCTCATAACATCATAACATCACATCATTAAATAAGTAGTATAATAAAATTTCTAACACATAACTATCACATCACACATATATAAATCAATTAAAAGTTCAAATCCATTCATATCATATCACATAAATTCCTAATTTACCCTCACTTTAAACACTAATTAATATACCCTACATTAAATACTAATCATCCCCACATAAAATACCGTGCCTAAAAGTTTTGGGGCATTATTAGCGGGACGGAGGGAGTATAACTTAGTCCTTTTCCATAGTTTTTTTTTTGTATTTTGACTACCATTTTTAATTTCAATATAATTTTCATTATTATTACCACTGAAAAAAATTTCTGGATCCGCAGTTGGATGAGGTTGTCCTCCATATACGTCTCTCTCTGTGTGTTTGTACTAAAAAAATAATAAAAATGAAAAGTGATGTCAATAATGGAAGCAAAACTGGTATACTATCAACCAAGTCATCATCGATTACATTGTACGCCAATTATACCATTATTCATGTTTGGCTCGATCTTAAGAAAAATTTATCCGATCCAGCAAAAATGAATCGGACTTGATATATATAAATGGAAAAAGATCCAGCACCCCAACTGTACACACTTGATACATGGAACCACGACCACCGTCTTCCACCCCTAGCTCCGAGTACAAACCCTGTCGGCCTATTTTCGGAGCCCATTCAATATCCCACTCCCAGTCTATAAATACCGCCGATTTTCATGCATCCACACAAACAACTAACACAACATTATATTCTTCATTCATCGTGTAATAAGTAGTGTTTAATCGATCGAGTTGAGTTACGTTTTTATTAGAGCAAATTAAAAATGCTATCGAGAAAAGTCACGTGCAGCAACTCACACGGTCAGGATTCTTCTTACTTCATCGGATGGCAGGAGTACGAGAAGAACCCCTATGACCCTGTCGGAAACCCCTCCGGTATCATCCAATTAGGCCTCGCTGAAAACCAGGTCAGCATGAGTAACAATCCCATATATAGTGTATATATATGTGTTCCGATCCATTTAATTTCTTGCATGCCACCACCAGGACATTTTTTGAAAAAATTTTTATTTCTGTTTTGTTGTTGCAGCTGTCGTTCGATTTGATTGAATCGTGGATGGCAAGAAACCCGGAAAGTACTGATTTGTTGGGGACAGGGTCCGGCGGCGGCCGGGGTTCCAGGTTTCGGGAATTGGCACTCTTCCAGGACTACCATGGCTTGCCTGAGTACAAGAATGTACGTAATTATTGAACTTTTTTAATTAGGAGTGTCAGTCAATCTTTGATCGACTGTTTACTTATATTATCTTATGTCTCGTTGTATAATTTGGGTTGAAAATTTTTCAGGGGCTGGCGTATTACATGTCCGAAATCAGACAAAACAGGGTCGAATTCGAGGCTGACAACATTGTCCTGACGGCTGGCGCAACATCAGCGAATGAAATCCTAATGTTCTGCCTTGCCGAACCCGGCGACGCCTTTTTAATCCCCACTCCATATTATCCAGGGTACACTTAACAATGTGATCTTTTTTTTTCTTCACTCTTATTAAACGTATGATGGCTGAAGCAATCCTGGCCGTCCAATTCAGCCTGATCAAGATTAACCGTTGATCTCCCTCCAGGTTCGACAGGGACCTGAGATGGCGAACAGGCGTGGAAATCATCCCGATCCACTGCTCCGGCCAGAACGCCTTCCGGATAACTAGATCGGCCCTGGAATCCGCCTACGAAGAGGCCCGTAAACTGAACCTCACCGTAAAAGGCCTGATCCTCACAAACCCGTCGAATCCGCTGGGCACCACCCTGACTCCGAACGAGCTGAACCTGATCGTCAGATTCTCCATCCAGAAGGGCGGGATCCACATCGTCAGCGACGAAATCTACGCGGGGACGGTATTCGACTCCCCGAGATTCATCAGCGTCCTGGAAACCGTTTCCAGGGCCTTCCCCGACAGGGATTCCCCAATCTGGAACCGCGTCCACCTGGTCTCCAGCCTGTCGAAAGACCTGGGCCTGCCGGGCTTCCGGCTGGGCCTGATTTACTCCCGCAACAGGGCACTCACCGCCGCGGCCACCAAAATGTCGAGCTTCGGGCTCATCTCGTCGCAGTCGCAGTTCCTGATGGCCCGGGTTCTGGCGGACAGGGTGTTTGTGAAGAAATACATCGCTGAGAATCAGAGGAGGCTGAGGAACAGGCAACGGGCCCTGGTTTCGGGCCTGGAGAAATCGGGAATACCGTGCCTGAGAAGCAACGGTGGATTGTTCTGCTGGGTGGATCTGCGGCGGGTGTTGGGGGATGATTCCTCCTCCGGCGGCGGCGGCGGCGGCGGCGGCCGGGGGTTTGGGGCGGAGATGGAGCTGTGGAAGGAGATGATATTCGAGTTCGGGCTGAACGTGTCGCCGGGATCGTCGTGCCATTGTCGTGATCCGGGTTGGTTTCGGGTGTGCTTTGCGAACGTGAGCGAGGAAACTCTCCGGGTTGCGGTGGAACGAATCAGGGCCGTCGTGGAATCTCGTCGATCGTCTAACAAATAATACTGATGGAATTAACTGGATATCTTGTAGGAATCCATCGGTTGGGTCTGCCTGCCTGTGTGTTGTGTGTGTCAAAATCCATTTTTAAATACCACAAAATACTGGATTGTATGTACTTCATTAATTTTTGAACGTTGTTTCAGTTTAATTTGTTGTAAATTATGCATGTTTAGTGGAGATTTGTCGTATTATGTTTGGATTTCGGATTCTGGGGATGTTTGGGAGTCAGCGGATCCGCTAGCAGATAGTAGATTCGGAGAGAGAAAATTGTGAGAGAATATGCTCTTCTAATCCGTTGTATGCTACCCAATATGCTAACATTCAAACATACTCAATATACATATTTGGTGACATGGGCCTAAGTAAGGAGTAATCATGATGTATAGTATCTATTTGAAATTTTTGCGCGACATATTTATTTGAATTTTCTTCTAACTTTTTATGTTAAAAACATATATACTACTTCCTCCGTTTTTTAAAAATTGAAACGGACCCACAATGCACGCAGTCCAATGTATATTTTAAACCATTAATAACTCAAGTTCGGTAAAAGTAAAAATTCTAAAAGTTCAATATTTAAAAACTACTCGACGGGACGAATCTAACAAGATCCCACTTGACTATATTTTAACTTGTATAACTATGTTAAAGCTTTAAGTCTAAGTGCGTGTGTGAACAGTACACAATTTCCAAATGTTAGAACATTCCAAAAACGGAGGGAGTATATTTTTATATAAAAAAATACTGTATCATGTACACCTATAAAAGATTTTTTTTTTAAACAATATATCAGCACCAAAATTGAAAGAAGGTTGTCCAAACTAGTATGCCCAAATATATATATTTTGCCATATTGGGCCTGTTCCGAGTTTGTAACATGTAGCCCTTCTTTTTGTTGCATTCTAATCAACCATTTATTTATTTAATCCAAAAAAAAAAAAAGGAACAACCACACACTTTTGCAGACATGAAGATTGTCCTCTCATTTAATTACTCTTTTTTTTTTTTGGGTTCGTTTTTAATTTATATTGTGGATAGTATTATTCTATCTGGTTTAAGTAATGCATAGTATCAAAGAAACTTGGCCATTGTGCTCCACGTAATATCACATTTAAGTAAGATGTAAGTCATGTAACTCACTTGTCTCCAAATTTTAAGTCCAAAATAGGTTTGCTCCCAATCTAATTATATTAATTTCCCTCCAAACTTCACTAATCGATTATTTTTAACATTAAGTAAGAATTTTGTGGATTTAATGAAATTTTTTCTTAATATTAATTAATTGGTTTTATTTTTTTTAGCCTGCCTTTCGGGCAATGTTCATAAAAAGAATTAAGTAATTGGCAATAGTAATTACTTTGTTTAGTATAGAAAAACTAAACATAATATTATTAAAAGTTTATTTCAGTTATGTAATTTTTAATATTACTTTTATTTTTTTTTATTTTTATTTTTATTTTTCTACACATGGGGGAGGAGAATTTGAGAATTCTAAGCTATATGGTTAATAGCTACCGAGGAGGCAAAGCGAACCCCATCAACTTGCTAGTTGTCTTGGGTTTTTAATAATAAAATTGTAATGAAATGAAAAAAAAAAAGATAATACTAAAATTACATTAATAAGATATTTAAATAATTCGATAATGTGCATATTTTAATTTATGATTTAATTAAATATTTCCTCCATCCCACCCAAATTGTTACATTTGCCACTTTGTTTTTGACACTCAAACTATTACATTTTCATAACATAATATAGTTAGCTCACTTAATCCATATTTATATCTATTACTGTACTATATTATTTCTCATATACGCTATTTCAAAATTAATCTCACATAGGGATGAGGAGTTAGCTCAAATGGTTAAGTCCCTCGACTTCCAACGGAAGGTTGGAGGTTCGATTTCCCACCGGCTCCCTATCCCTCCTTTTTATTTCCTTTGTCATTTGTGTGGTATGGCTTCTCACCACCCATTTCCTAGTCTGTTTAGGTTGTTCATTAAAAAAAAAAAGTTAATCTCACATATTTTAATTATGGTGCTCAATTTATATTATTATGAGTTGAGCAAAAAATTTATATTATTATGACGGAGGGAGTATTACACATTCCCATAATTCCAATTCCAAATATATATTAATTCAATTTTAGACTAGTGATTTAGACTTACTTTATAGTAGATTATTGTCAAGCCGACTAATTTTTATTTATAATAAAAAATTATTAAATGCTATACTTTGGTGAATAACCGGGTATCTCCAGGTCACATTGGACCCAAGACTAATCCCTCGATGATCTGCATAGGCAATTAAGGGTGCATCTCCCAAAGCAGTTTTTTGCATACACAATATTCGAACCCAAGACATTGCTTAAGACCTTACTCAATTATTAAATACTATATTTAAACGGTTAGTAAAAAATTTATAACAGAAAGAAAAATACCACATGCATGTACTAGGTTTGTAATCCCATGAATCAACGAAATTTTCTTGAATTCTTTTTTGTCATATGGATAATCACTCAAAGAAATTAGCCTTGTAATTTGTGTCCGCACCGATGTCTCCCCTTTATTCTCCTTTATTCTCCTTTATAATTTGTATGCCTTGAGCTCTCATACACTTTTACCGATACATGAGTGCATAGGCGGATCTACTAAGGAACCGGGGTAGCACGGGATAGTACCACTCAAATTGTAAAATTATAATTTTAAGCTGAAAAAAGTTTTAGATTTTGCTTGATTTGACTTGGTGCAACCACTGAATTTTGTGGATGATACACATATAATCAATTTTAACCTAGTCTTTTTCAATAGTTTTTGTATTTTTACTACCATACTTTAATTTCAACATAGTTTCTATAACTTTTGTGATACCAGTGAAAAAAAATTTATAGATCCGCTGCTACATGAGTGTCAATGTTTACCTAAAAAAAAACCGAAATTAGCCTTGTGCTTTTGGTATAAAATCATCCTGAAACACATTAACGGGGCGTTTGGTTCGGGGATCTGAGATTCCCACTAGGAATCTTGGGTAGGAAATGAAACATGCCCATGTTTGGTTCGGGGCATGTTTCATATGAGAATCTCACATTCCCACCGAGGTTTGAATGTTAGGTGTTTTAGGTGGGAATGTGATTCCTACCTGGAGGGCAGGTAATCTTAGGTTACCACCTCCACTTTACATACTTTTATACTAATTTGACTTTTATACCCTCACTTTTTATATTTATTTTAATTTATAAATTTAAATATTTGTATTTTTAAAAATAATACTCCCTCCGTTTTTAAATGATAGCTACGTTGGAGAATTTGGCACTATTCACACAATCACTTTGACTTGAAATTTTATCATAGTTATTCAAGTTAAAATATAGTCAATTGAGATCTTGTTAGATTTGTCTCGTCTTGTAGTTTTTAAATATCGAACTTTTAGAATTTTTACTTGTACCGAACTTGAGTTATTACTGATTTAAAATGTACATTGGACTGAGTGCTGCGTGGGTCCGTAGCAAACAAAAAAAACGGAGGGAGTATATATATATATATATATATATGGAATTTAATTTTAAAAAATTAACTGCAAAACTTTAAATTATTTGAACATATTTTTAATATATATATTATCCTATTTTAATATATATTTTCATATTTTCTTAAAATTTACATTTCTTCTATATATAAAACAAAAATAATAAAAATTTAGAGACATTAAATAAGTAATTATCATACAATAAATTATATATAATGAATTTTCAATATTTTAAAAAATAAATCAGCTTAAATATTTATATTGTGTAGCAAAATGATATATTTATAATATTCGTTCAATTGAAATTCAAGGATATTATGGTAAATTAATTAGAACTGAAAATCTGAGATTCTCAATCTAACCAAACGCAATAATCTTAAAACATCAAAAAATAAGATTCCCGGCAATCTCATATTCTCAATAATTTTATATTCCCGGCAATCACATTCCCACTGGTAATCTAAGATCCCTCAAACCAAATGCACCGTAAAATAATACTCCCTCTGTCCCATTTAACCTGTCTTGTTTGATTTTTGCACACAATCCAATGCACTTTTTCAACTGTTAATATCTCAAAATATATACAATAAAAAATTATGTAAAATATATATTATAAAAATATATGATTGTACGATTCTAACAAGACCGAACTCGGCTATTTTTCCTCAAATATATACTTGTAATAATATTGAGTCAAAGTTAAACAATGAACAGTGCCAAAAAGTCAAACCAGACAGGTTAGCTGGGACGGATGGAGTAGTAATAATCTACAATGCTGGTCATCACTCTATAAATAATTGTGACAATATATGTACATGCATTTCAAATTTTTATATACTACTCCCTCCGTTTTTCTTTAACTTCTCCACTTCTTCACTACACGCAATCCAATTTACGTTTTTAGTCATTAATAACTCAAATTATATACAAGTAAAAATTATAAAAAATTGATATTATAAATCTACGCGATTAGACGAATCCAACAAGATCTCAATTGACTATGTTTTATCATAAACAACTATACTAAAAAGTTGAATCAAAGTTACTTAATGAATAGTATCAACTATTCAAAGGGTAAAGATATTAAAAAACGGAGAGAGTATTACGTGAACCTATGAAATAAAACCCATAATAGCATACCACACTATCCAGTGTCAGATAAACGGGTTTCATATATTCCCCATTTTTTAGACTGTAACCACATTAATAGTGTCATAATACCTCCCTAATTTCATGGGTTTTACTTCATATAAATATCTATATATATTAAATATACATATATATATATATATATACACATGCCACAAAAATCAACTACAAATACACTTACCTATTAGCGATTCGGTAATTCCCATACCTATACATATTCTTGAAACATATATACTGTAATAATACATAGTTAAGAAACAAGTAATGTAATAGCACATACAGGCCTACTGTATATATACGTACGTTCTCTTGGTTGTTGTTGCAGTCGGGGATGACAGAACAAATCAATTCGCATTATACATAATCAGGAGGATCCAAGTACTAATGGAGGGCACATATACGTACAGGCAGCATGTGAATCATCATGGCCCCAACCTATAACGGCCGGCGGCGCCCATACATTGCCCATCCATGTAGTAAGCTGCTGCTGCTGCTGCTGCCGGATTCATCATGTGTGGATGATGAAACTCCTGATCCATCACCATGAAATGCATATCCTCCGATGGCTTCCAGTGCCGTTTCCTTTGGTTTATGAACCAGTTGTTTATCTGCTTCTGGTCCAGACCTGTTGATTCGGCCAACGCCAACTTCTCTGATTCCTGCAATATGCCCCATTTCAGACAAATTTCTCCAACCACCTCCTCAAACCATGACATTATTATGATCAGTTGATTATTGTATTTTGTTTAGAGTAACTATATAGAGCAAGCAAGCATAATTAAGTACCGATGGGTATGGCCACTTGTAGTGTAACTCCCACCAGGAGAGGAGTTTCTGGCGCGCGTCTTTGGGAAGTTTTCCCTTCTTCTTCTTCTTGGAGATCTCTTGCTTCAGGCTGTTCAAGCATCCACTGTACTTCTTCAAGAGGCGACTCTTTAGTTCCCGGTCTTCCGCACGTGGATCCATCCCAGCAAGCCCTGCAGTGTCTCCTGATCCAATGTTGTCTTGGTCTTCTTCCGACGAATTCCCACACTCCAACTTCTCATCTGTCATTGTTTCAATTCAAAATTAAGTAAGAATAGTACAATGCAAGTCTGTCAATATGTAGCTACTTCTTATGTACAATGTTCAAAATCTCATAAAGAATTAAGTAAGCCTACCATACAAACACTGTCTAATAATAAATGATCATAGATGGTACTTAATTCAAGTTGAAATTTGAAGAATGTGTTTTGTACAAGGTAACCCACAAACACTTAAATCAAACACACACAAAAATAAAAATAGAAAGCAACCTGTGCATATTGTTTTTTCATAAAAGAAGAGAAAAAAATAAATAAAATCCTGGTGGTAAGGTACAAGCTAAATGGGGTAGCAGTAGCACACAGACATGAACAGTAGTATCCTATGTTTCTGAGTTTTCCAATGCCAAAAACTGTTTTCCCCGCACAAAACAATAATGGTTGCAGGTAATAAGCCAACATATCCACAATTCCCACATTCAGCCATACATACACATATGTGTTTATACTTTTATGCATGTAAAGAATGAGGAACTTGTAAAAACTAAGTCTAAATTTGTGCATAGAGGAGCAATTGAAGCATTGAATCGGCGGCAATTCTCGCCAGAAGCCGGACGGATTTTTGTCTTTATCCCTCCATTATTTTAATGAATATGGAAACAAATCGTATCTTTTCCACTGTACACTCGTGATTAGGGTTTTCATCATTAAATTAATTAAGCATTCGTTGGAAATCGCAGGAATCATCGGTCAATGTTTCTGTTCTCTCGAAATCGGGAATACTACCAAACACACTGCACTAAATTCTGCTGTAAATTCTGTACGCGTACCAATTCTTCTATGCACATCGAAATTGGAAAAAAAAGAATTGATGACCTGCAGCGGTGGTGATTCCGACAGCAGCGGGGCCTTCGGCGAGCACGTTGAGCTGCGTTTCGACTCGTCGCATGAATTCCATGGCTTCCTGTAATGGTCTGGACAGCTCCTCCTGGTACTTCACCAGCATATCGAAGTAAGCTTCCTGGATTCGTTAATTTGGATCGTGAATCCCTAATTTCTGAAAGGGGGGATTTTTCGAATCGGATAATTAGTGCAATACCATGAATTGATCGAGTTCTGGATCCTTCGAGGTGTTTCCAGTGCCTGACGTGGACCGCCGCCGTGCCTCGAACTCTTGCCGCACTGATGTCAGTCGCGCCACCACCTCCGGTGGCGCCCCAACCTAATTGATATGTACAAATCGTGAAAACAAGTTTTCTACTTTTTTCTTTTTTTTTTTTGGCTTACTTTTTATGCAAGATTCAAAAATTTTACCTTTTGACAATTCATGTAAGCTTCGAGGAGATTTGAGTACTGAGGATGAGCAACGATTTTGGCTTTTATGGCATCAACGGTGTCGCTTTCTGGTCGCCGGCGATGCTCCGGCGCAGGCTGATTTCCTCTAATTGCAGACAGGTGGTGGAATATCAGCCCTTGATTCTGCGAGGTTCCCGCCTCGGTTTTCACGATCGGATACTGGTGGTTGTCAGATTGGTCGAAGCAGTTGCCGGACTGGAGATGGAAACCGCTCGCCGGAGCAAGCACTGGACTGCCGTACAGAAATCCATCTCCACCACCGCCAACAACAGTAACACCTCTGGAATTCGTATCGTCACTCATTTGATGATCGAACTCCTCCATTTTCGAATTAAAATCAGTACACAGATTGGAAAATTCCTAATCGGAAACAGATGAGAAAAATGAAACCCTAGGAAGCGGTAACCAAACCAGCTCATCTACTTGAAACTGAAATAACCACTGCAGGTCGTCCAAAATTCACGTGGTGCGGCTGCTTGATAAGCTAGCGGCAGCGACGGCGGCCATGGCCGGATCGGCAGCGGCGCAATCAATTGGGTGGGCCGTGAACGATGGGACGTTGAATATAGAAGAATAAACAATGTGCATATAATTGCAGGAAGAAAATCAAAGGCTGCTATAGATGTCAAATAAAAATAAAATGGTACTCCTCCGATCAAGTTTGAGCAAAAATCACACATACCAAGGAATGTTATTATTATTGGTTAATTTTCCATTGTTATCCATACTGTAGAAAAAAGTAAAATTAAAGTGGTGAGATATTGCACAATATTTTATGAGTAATATTTATGAAAATATAAGGGTAATATTGGAAAAGTATGATATAGATATGTAAAATGACAATTATTTTGGAACGCATTTTAGTTTCTAAAAAGACAACTAAAAAGGAACGCAGGTAGTATAGTCACAACCAACTTGTGTTGTTTGACTTTTTGACATGAGTATTTATTATTCAATTTTGACTTAATTTTATTGTAATTATATATTTGGAAAAAATAATCGAGTTTGGTCTTGTTAAAATCGTATAATCATGTAGTTTTAAAACATGTATTTCACATAATTTTTTGTTGTATATATTTTGAGATATTAACGGTTGAAAAAGTGTATTGGATTGTGTGCAAAAGTCAAACAAGACAAGTTAAATGGAAAAGATTATTTATTAAAAGTGAAAAGAATTTGGATATTTTATTTATTAATTCCCCATTCTTGCTTTCACAGTTTTACCCGTCATTTTCACCCTCCCAAAAGGATATACTCCCTCCGTTCCTTTTTAGTTGTCTCTTTCAGCTCAATTTCAATAACCAATATTTGAATTAATTAACTCATAAATTTATATTTTTACCATTCAACTAAACTCATTCTTAATAAATGTCTATAAATAGCATTTATGTAAAGTGGAGGGCAATATAGTAAAAACATAGTATAACTACCTATAACTACCTAAAAATAACAACTATTTTGGAACATTTTTTATTCTCTAAAAAGACAAATAAAAAGGATTGGAGGGAGTATAGAAAAAAAAAATACAATAAATAGGTGAGGAATATTGATGAGGTTGTAGTTAATCTGGGAATTGGAAACCCTTTGGATTCCATTAAGGAAAATAGGAGATCAATAATTGTGAAGATAGATAGATCCAACTGTATGCAAAAATTAGTTTAGGAATTAACCCTAACCATTAGAAAAGGGCTTCTCGGACCTGATTGGTTAGGTCCTAATGGAAGATTGTATGTTAGAAATGTGTTAAATTAACTATGGTAATAAAGAATTTGCAATAATTCCCAAATATAATTTAAGAAAATAATAATAATGATAGGGGATAAGGACTTGTTTTATTTCTGATTTATGGGCTCTCACACATAGGTGTCACTGTTTTTAAAAAAATAAAAATAAAAATAAAAACGGACTTGGTCTAGTGGTGTCTCTGACTTCCAAACATGAAGTTTGGGATTCGATTGCCCACACAGCCCCATATCCCTCCCCTTTATGCCTTGTAATTTGTATAATATTGACTCTCATTGTCTCTTTTCTAGCATGTATAGGTTGTGCAACCTAACCGGCGGTTCGTCGGTTATTTCCCTAAAAGGGAATCGGAACCATGAACTAGTCGTGTGTGTGGTTCCATTGAACTGCTGGTTTCAGTATGATTTTAATTAGAACCGGCCATTTTATTTAATTTATTTTAAAAAAATTTTGAAAAACTTCTTAAAAAGAAAAAAATTAAAATGTAAATCCAATGAATCAACAGTTAACCGGTTAAACCAACAGTTGGTTTTGGCTCCAAAATTTTGAATTTTTATTTGATCTTGGCCATTGATTTTTAACGGCCATATAACCTTTGGCCATTGTTTTTTTCCCTTCATAATGGTTGATTATATAGTCCTTTTTTTTTTGCTTAACAACCTATACAGACTAGAAAATAAGTGATGGGGGCTTATTCTACACAATTACTAAGGAACGTAGGGGAAGGATAGAGGACGGGTGAGATTCGAACCCTCAACCTAAAAATTGAGTGTCAGGGAGCTTAACCACTTGGGTCAAGTACCAATTCCTTATTATAGTCCAATTGATTCACAGAGATAGATAAAAGTACTCCTCACATCACATAAAAGTTGAATTTCTACAAAATGTAACATGATGGGGTTTCAAATCGATGAATATAATTTCTTTGCCCTTAGCTTTATCTTCATCCTCCTCTTTTATTTGGAGCCGGATACTTCCATACCTTTGAATTCTTGACAGTGACTTGTCTTGTCTGTACAATTGCAAATTAATTACTAGAAATTATGAATATAGTATAAGTATTCAACTGTAAACAGTGAAGAAGAACCCCATTGCCCATTAGCATTTGGGAATATAGTATTTACGTATATAAAATGAGCAGACTGAATATAGCAGGGACTCCAGAAGACACATGAGGCTGAGGGTTGGTTATGTTTATAATACTTCCATATAGTACTAGCTAGTATGCATTTTTTTTTTTGAGCCGAAGCCGGATAACAAAGCTAGTATGCAATTGTTTCTCCTTTGTAATAAAGCCAATTTGATTATTTCAACTTGCACTGTTATTTCCTCCACTTTATTCACATATACTTCCTCAAGTTTCGGTATAATTGTTACGTTTGACTTTTTTACACTATTCACTGTTTAAGTTTCATTCAAATTTTTATCATAGGTTCATAGTTATGTAAGAAAAAACATAGTCAAGTGAGATCTTGTTAGATTCGTCTCATCTTGTAGGTTTAGACTATCAAATTTTTATAATTTTTTTATTGTACATAATTTAAGTTATTAACCATTAAAAATGTGTATTGACAAACGTGTCGGGTGGGTTCATAACAAAAACATTGAGACAGAGGTAGTAGTAATTATTTGTAGTGCTTTTTTGCTTTATTTATAGTACCACTATATTTGCATTTAATAGAAATTCTAGCAATTTGTTAGTAGTAACTAAAGAGAAAATTGAGTTTTTCTTCTTCTTTTTTTTTCTTTCAATACAGATAACTAAAATTACATACCAATAATGCAAGATTTTGTTTTGGGAGAATCAACTCTTAAATGTTCATCAGATACTTGAAGGATTAGTTTTGTGTCCAATGTGGTCTGGAGATACCCGGTATACGCCAAAATTACATACCAATACGCAAGACCTATGTAAACTGGAAAATATATATAGTAACATAAAATACTAGCAATTTACGTTTTATAATCTTTGGAACAATGAACTATACAAATACTGACACTTCATTTTTCCTCAAAAAATATACTTGGATTATTAATTTATTGAATAAAAAATTATATTTTCATATAAAATTAGGCTTATTTTTTTTTTTTTTTTTTTTTTTGTTTCCGGCAATGCTAAGGTTGTGTATTGTGAATTACCACATTTTAAGTTACAAGGTACATCAGTTGTACATAGATTGGGATTTGTATAAATTTTATAATATTAATAGGTATGTATAATAATGGCCTAACAAAACACTACTAAAACCGAAAGAATAAAGTAGGTATTTCTTTAATTTAAAAATTGACCGAGTGGTTAAGTCCTCTGACTTCTAATTTTTAGGGTAAGGACTCCCTATTCCTTCTCTTTGTCCTTTTGTAATTTGTGTGGTATGAGCTCCTAACAAATCTTTTATGAAGTAGTAAGTGATTTGAATGTTCATTTTGCTTATACAAATATGTTGAATTTATACTCAAAAGTATTGGATAAATATTTTCCACATTAACTAATTGAAATTATAAATATAGATTTGACACTTTTGAATGAAAGTTCAACATTTTTTAGGGACATTTAAACTAATATATGCAGAATTTCTTATATCCAGCCATAATTGAATTGTCTTTAACTACATCCGTTTCTTTTTAAATGCTATGGCCCATATTTCACGCAATTCAATACACATTTTTATTTTTTATTAACTTAAATTGCATACAAGTAAAAATTATGAAAATTTGTTATTCTAAATTATGCGATTAGACGAATCTAATAAGATTACAATTGACTATATTATCTTATACTAATTATATTAAAAGTGGAATCAAAGTTTGACAAAACATATTAAACAAGCATTTAGTAAGGAAGGAGGTAATATATAAATGGCAAAAAAAAATTTAAAAAAAGATAAAAGTAACAAAAAAATGATGTTAATTCGACAGTGTCAATTCATCAAATTGTAGTAATAAATGCAATCGGATTTGACAATTGTTTTGACTTTTCTACAGTGTTTTGGACATGAAAAATTGAAATCTTATATCCTCGCCTAATTCTACTTTTTCTTTTTTTGGGTTTTTAAATTTTATAGGCTAAATATTTTATATTCACTTATAATTATTATTTTTTGTAATTATTTTAGGTATATTTGAAAAATTATTGTAAATTTTATTACC
This sequence comes from Hygrophila difformis, assembly GCA_030278955.1. NCBI lineage: Eukaryota > Viridiplantae > Streptophyta > Magnoliopsida > Lamiales > Acanthaceae > Hygrophila > Hygrophila difformis. The sequence goes on along the minus strand of JAOANR010000014.1, from coordinate 5,203,544 downwards.
ATTTGTAGAGTAAATTAATTGTATTATTTATACATACAAACATCATATTTTTATATAATTATACCATAATTTTATATGAATACATATCATATTTTCTAAAAGTATTTTTCCAACATCACCAAAAAAATAATATTTTTTATATTCTCTAAATATAAAAAAATTAAAATTTAGCACTGGAACCAAACCAACACACTTAATAGATGTGGATAATTTTTTTTAATAAAACCTTACATGCTTATAGTTTACAAAATGTATTCATTTATTCCATATTTTGACTCAACAGTTGAGCGTTTGGATGAGTTTATACCGTTCCAAATCGCAATAATTAAATAGTAATTACTTTTGAAGTGTTTGACTTTATATTTTTATATTGTAAAATTACCACACAAATGATACGGGTAATAAAAAATTAAATAGTTTTTATTTTCAATCTCTTAGTTATGTTATAGGTTTTTTTATACTTTTCCACCAATCTCTTAGTTGAACCAATTTTAAATTTTTAAATATAATATAACATTTGAATATTTCCGCATAACATTTTTTTTTGGTAATACATTAAATAATTTACCATATTTATGAATAGATGGATGCAAGGATATAATGGTAAAAGGGTAAAAGCAATAAATCGCTGGAAATAAAAGCAATAAACTTGGTTGTTTTTTGCGATTTTATTTTTCTTTTTTGCAAAACTATTTATACAAGATATGAAAGGGGTGATAGGAGTCAGTGTCACATAAATTATAAATTACAAATGTACAAATCGGTTGGATAGGGGGTCAGGTGGAAAATCGAATCACCAACCTTTTAGGTTGGGAGTTAATGGTAGGTCAAGTCCTCATCCCCTTTAGCGAGTTGCTATTAGAATAATATTTACTATTAATTACTTCCTCTGTCGTTCCATTAATTGTGGTTACTTTATTTTGGGCACATAAATTTAGTTAGTATTTTTTTTTATTAGTTGTAAATGTGAGTAAACTTCTTTTTTTTGAGGAGTAAACTTGGTTATTGCTTCAATCTCTTTTATAATGGTTATATTTGACTTTTGACACTATTTATTATTTAGCTTTGACTCAATATTATCGTAATAATGTAAGAAGAAAAAATTAGTCATGTGTGATTTTGTTAGAATCGTCTATATATATTTTATAAAAATTTTACTTATACTCACTTTGAGATATTAAGGTTCAAATAAATGCATTGGATTTTGTACATAAAGTATAAATGGTTATTTTTAATAGGATGTATGTAATAATTAAGATTCTAATTATGTTGATTTAATTTGCTTAAAATAGAAAATTGCATTGTTATTTGGACAACCCAAAAAGAAATTGTAGACAAATTAATGAGTCGGAGGGAGTATAAATAAAAATCATATTATATTCTTTTTATAAAAATCATATCATATTATATTCTTTTTATAAAAATCATATGGAGTATTATAAATTTAAATTATTTATGAGATTTATTCTGGATAATAAAACACATGCATATAATTTCGATTTTTTTTCTTTTTCTTTTTTTTTTTTTGTAATTTTGGATCATGAATTTATTTTGATATTTGAAAAATGCAGAGGGACATAGCCACATAGGTGAGTGAAAGACAACACTGTAGATCGATGATGTTCCTGTACGTAAATGTAATGAGCGGAAGTGGGCAGTAGTGCAGTAGGACTAGTGAATTTTTTTTTTTTGGAAGAAAGTGGGACTAGTGAATGAAAATTAAAATAAAAGAAGAAATATTTTAAAAAATACGCCCGGATTTTCCGCGCGACAAAGAGTGTGTGTGGGGTAGGGGTCAATAAGCAGAGAGAGTACAGATACAGTAGAGCAGGTGCAGTAGGCCCATCCAATAAAACAACAACACACTGTGCCAAAAGCAGGGGGAAGTGACATTGCCTATGCTATACTCCGTTTTTTTTAGCTACTGTTGACTAATTAGTACTGTTCACTTATATAATTTGACTTAAAGTTTTCTCATGGTTATACAAGTTAAAATATAGTCAAGTGTGATCTTGTTAGATTCGTCTCGTTGTAGATTTTAAATATCGAACTTTTAGAATTTTTACATGTACCGAATTTGAATTATTAATGGTTTAAAATGTGCATTGGACTGCATGCTGAGTGGGTCTGTAGCTATCTTTAAAAAACGGAAGAAGTATTTTTTTTTTTCGGATGAGCCATTGAATGTCTGAGAAAAGGGTGGCAGGAGTACATGACACACAAACTATAAATGGAATAAAAGGGAGGGATACAGGCCGATGGAGATTCGAATCTCTAACTTTCGTTGGAAATCAAGGGACTGAATCACTTTGGCTATGCGCTCATCCCCTGCCTATGCTATATTGCTATCGCCATGTTTGGATTTCATTTTTTCAAAATAAGTCCAGATAAAGGGTAAAAATACAAAAACAAGAAAAAAAAAATTAATATACTCAATTTAATCCATGTGAAAATTGTACTAATACTACTAGTATTTGTTGTGTGCTGTCATGCTGTGGTTCAGTATTATCGATCTTTTTTTTTTTTTTTTGGGTAAGCAGTATTATCGATCTTAGTTATTGTTATAGAGTATTGCTTTTGGCAAGCTGAAATAATATTGTCTCATAGTATTACAAAGTGAAAATAACTAGCGTTTTTTATTTTTTTTTTCTTTTAGAAGAAAAAAATATAAGAAAATAAAACTCTTCTTCTGAGTATACTTCATGTTTGTATAAAATGTACTATTGGACTAAATAAAATCATTATTTTATAATTTGATACGATTTGATGTTTTTTATGAACTGCACAAATTGCACCTTAGTCTACAATGTCATATCGACTAAAGAAGTGCATTGTGCAATCATCCCCAACTAATTTGGCTCCAAGTGAATTCTAACATCAAATGAAAGAATTGATTTTTTTGCTACATTAGACTTTTTTGTGCAGATAAAGGTCTTCTGGTTTACTGACCTTCATAGATATGCAATTATTGACGTTCTCTTAGATAAATTACACATACATCCCACAGAATCTTTTACTATCTTAGAGAGTATATATTGTAGATGGAGTGTTTTAGTGAGAGGAATCCTTATTGAAATAGTAGTTTACTGAGTTTTATCATTCCTTCATTAAGAGATTCTTGTTCTACATATATAGGTCTATGAATTGGTATATCCCAAACATATATAGGTCCTTTTAGGGGTAAACAAATAAGCACTACTTGTTACTTCATTTTCTTTAATTTACTGTTTTATGTTGTTACGAATCAAACTAAGGGTCCGTTTGGATTGACTTAAAAAAAAAAACAGAAGCCAAAAGTAGAAATAGAAGCAGAATTCAAAAGCAAAAGCATCTAACTTTTGTATTTGGATGGAATGTTTGAAAAGCGGGTTTTTTTTTAAAAAAAAGTTTGTTTGGATGTGTAAAAGTGAAAAGTGGTTTTGAAATGTGTAAATTACCAAAAAAAAAATATATGCTGCTTATATGGGATAATAAATATTTATAGTGTAATTTAATTAAATTTGTAGGGGCATTTAAGACTATGCACACATTACTGGATGCTTTTGGTTTCTGGTTTTCAGAAAAACACTCCTGGCTAGCGTTTTTGAGAAGCACAAAATGACTTTTCAATGTCCTTTTGCTTTTTCTAAAAAGTCAATCCAAACACCTGTTTTTCCTTTGGCAACTAGAAGTCAATCCAAACGGGCTCTAACTGGGCGCTATATAGAGATAATAAATGGGACCTACAAATTTTTAATCCATCCTACCAACAAAATCACCATGAAGAAGTTGGTTAGTAATAACTCACCAATTGACCGTACGACAGACAATTAAAACTTAGAAGCGTCTCAATTTATTTATTCTTCTAAGATGGGCTAAAGGAATGGGCCTCTTTAGATTAGTGGGCTTTGTCAATTTTGTCCCATTGAACAACTCTGTAGTCTGTAGTGAGTAGTAGTAGATTCTTATTTTTCAGATGTTCACATTTGTCGGCAGTCAGTCGACATTCATTTTTATGGGTTAAAACTGAAAATGCTAATAAGAATATGTGAAGAAAAAGATTTTTTTTTTTAAAAAAAAAAGGTGAAAAAATGTGTGAAGATAAAAAAAACATGAAGATGCCAAGATCGACATTATGGAAACATGTGACCAATTCACCATCAACATTATCAAAAGTAAAAAAGACGTCATTATTAGTATAATAAAAGAAAGCTGGGTAGCATTTTATTGAAGAACAAAACAAATGGAGGAGACCAAATTATTAAACCATAATAATGCATAATACATCAACCAAAGTTGTCTTTCTTTTGCAGACATTTTCATCTTTCGAGGATTCAATCCTTATTTAGAAAAATGTAAATATTTGCTGCTTTAAATATAAGATTTTGACCGGCTAAGATATTATTATTAGCTTTGATCATACTGGTCATAGTTATAAGTAGGAAGTTTGGTGATCATATGGTACTAATAAGAACAAACAACGATGGTATTCGAAGAGCAAATTGGTCATTATTATTATAGAGAAATAAATAAATAAAAGAATGTAAAGATTAAACTAAACTAAATTGTAATCAGAGAGTTAAGCGTTGCAAAGCTATGACTATGAGGGCAAAAACTAATACTTTAGTTAACCCTACTTTAATTAAAACTTTTATGTAGGAAGTTTGGTTTGGCTTTAAAGTCAGCCATTAGCCCAGTGGTCCATCTTTGACTTCAGTTTACCATCCCAATTTTCAGTTAAATTACTTACCTTACCACAATAATATGGGTTTGAATTTGCCATGTCACTGGCTTTTTTTTTTTTTTTTTTTTTTTTTTTCCCTTTTTTTTCCTTTTTTTTTTAAGTTGGTTTGAGTATTATGAATAGCGACCGACACATTTATATAATTAGAAAGAAAGAAAAAGACAGATCGGGCTTAACTTGGGTAATACTATTACCTTAATCGCAAAAGTCTTGATGGATCCACACTTTCCTTCCTTCCGAGTAATAATTCCTAAATACTCGAACATCGTTGCTTCCATTCTTTCTTTTCTTTTCTTTTTTTTTTTTTTTTTACATCATATATAGGTCCAAAACTTAGCCATCCCTAATCGGAATCCATTATTTGTTAAGTGTAGTTACTCTGTGCTCAAGAATTCGATTGTTTAATGTTTTGGCGGCATTGGATGGTCCTGACTGAAATCTGGTCGGCCTTTTCTAGTTAATTTACTAGAAAGTTATGCGTTGAACTTTGAAGTCCCGTTGTTGCGGGGGGTTTGTGTTTTTATTATTCTTATTATTTTTTTCCAATTTTCAATCCGTGTTCCTATTTGAATACTGCTAATTGGGTATATTCTAGAACCTGATTTGTTTGAATGGTAGTATGTTTGGAAGTCTTTCTTTACTATTACTACCTGTCGATTGTAGAATTGTTCCAGAAAGCGACTGAAAGGTATGCTTTTGAAGTCGTATATGGCGCTCCGCTCTGATTCCTATTGAAAAATCCCTTTTTCCTCCGAATCCCATTGCTCAAAAAAAGGCTTTACACACATTCTTTGTACACAAAGGAGCAATTAGAATACATGTCGACTGATTCCACGGGGATGGAAAACACAGCAGAATCCTCGAAGGAAGGTACCGAAGACTCCAAGATAGGGATGGATTCGAAGGAAAATGGATTGGGAAATCGGATTGTAGAGAAGAAGAAGAAGAAAAAGCAGCAAAAGATGTATTCTTTGATACCGAAATTTGGGTGTATGAGGTTGGACGATGATGATGATTCGACGGAGGAGAAACCGGGCAGTGATGGGAGCTTCAACGTGGAGGCTACCAGCAAGATTAGGGACCGTACGCCGACTCACTTGGTTGTGATGGTCAATGGAATTATTGGGAGGTTGGCAAGTTACAAATGTTCTGTTAACTTATGAGTTTTGATTCTTACAATTTTTTTCAAGAATTTCGGATTGCTGAGTTGTTTGGTGATTGTTTTATTCTTTTTCATATATGTGTGTGTGTGCAGTTCTCAGGATTGGAAGTATGCTGCAAAGCACTTTGCCAGGGCATTTCCGAATGATGTTATAGTACATTGTGAGCTGCAGCTTTTCTCTCTGTGTTTTTATGGATCTTCTTTGTTTTTGTTTGTTATCCGTGGGGTTGTAACAAGGGTTTGATAATTTTTCGGAGAATTCGTTTAGAAAAGGATCTGTTTGAATGGTGGTAAAATGGATGTTTTTGATAGTTAAGCTTTGTTTGAACTCAATTACTATGCAATATAAGTTTCTTAGAATGTCAAACTTTTAGCCCCAACATAACATTCCAGAGTTATGTTAATGAAAAGGTCTTAAAGTGTTTGGACAGTACATGATTATTCATTTTTTTGCAGTGTAAACTTGTGTGGGTAGTCCTGTGAGGGTTTTTGGGAATCACTCTTCACTGCACTTGAAATTGACGAGAGTTTTACGGATATCTTTATATCAGTCTTTGTTTGGTGATTTTGGAGGAACTAAATCTTAACTTGAATTATTCTCAATAAACGCGCTATGACCAGGCAGTCAGGCTAATGCATCAATGTTGACATTTGATGGTGTCGATGTTATGGGGACAAGATTAGCAGATGAGGTTTGTAATGCATTTCCTGACAACAGTAATCTTTTTTAGTCGGTCTTGTGAGGATGACTGTAGCTGCTACTTGATTCTAAAGTTTCTGTTGATAGAGATTAAAGGTTTGTTGCATTATTCATCTTTTTTTTTTCAGGTGATTTCTCTTGTCGGTCTTCATCCAAATCTTCAGAAGATTTCTTTTGTAGGTCATTCCCTTGGTGGCTTGGTGGCAAGATATGCCATCGCTAAACTCTACCGAAAAGATTTTGCAACAAAAGATGGTGAAGAAAATGAGGAAAATGGAAATGAGCATGAAAAGAAAAGAGCAAATATTTGTGGTCTTGAACCTGTTAACTTTATTACAGTTGCAACACCGCATCTTGGTTCACGAGGGCATAGACAGGTACATCTGTTTTCGTCATCTCGTCCTCTTTTTACCTCATATCAATTTATTGCAAAAGTTTTCTCAGTACCTAGGTGGTGAATGTTTCTCAGTGCTGGTTACGGGTCGGTCTTTACATATGATTTGTTCTGCTGGCATCATGTATTCTCATCTATTCTTTTTACAGTCTAGTAAGAAATAGAAATGTTTATTACCGGCATACCCTGGTGCTCTATTGATTCGTTTGTAAAATCTTATTTACAACGGAACAAGATGTGATCCTACTGCTGAATTGTTCGCATTGTTGATTTGGATTAATTTTACCCCACTTCAGATGTATTGCATTAGTCCTTTCAAATTTTGGTTTCATTGATGCTTCCATTTCACTGTGTTGATAAGCTGATTCTGCTGCAGGTTCCAGTGTTTTGTGGATTCTACAGCATGGAGATATTCGCAACACGTGCTTCATGGTTACTAGGAAGAACAGGAAAACATTTATTCTTGTGCGACTCGGAGAATGGGAAACCTCCTCTCTTGCTCGGGATGAGCAGTGACTCTGAGGATCTTCTATTCATGTGAGTACTTTCTCTTCGTATTTCAACTATTGAATGGTCGTCAATCTGTGAAGTTTAATCTCAACATCCATTGCAGCTCTGCCTTGCAGTCGTTTGAGAGGCGTGTTGCTTATGCAAACGTGCGTTTTGACCGTATCCTGCTTTACTCTTAAACTTATTGTCTCTCTGCATTAGCATCTTAGCATGTAAACTCTACCCAAGAATATAGAAGTCGAAACTGAACTAGAATTGTGGTAGACAATGTTCAATCTCCAGACTTCAAAAACCATTTTGATTCTCCTATGATGGTGCCCCTTGTGACCTTGATAGATAATTTTTTTTTTTTTCTGCCAATTTTGTTGGCCTTAAGACTTGACATAGATCTTGTTGGATGGAGTTCATCATCATTGCGTCGTCGGAATGAGCTCCCAAAGGTAAAGACTACAAATACATATTGCTCCCACACACAGGTACTACATTGAGAGTTTAAAACATCTTATTGGGCATTTGTTTTCAGCGTCGACACCTACTTAAAAATGCTGAGTACCCACACATTGTCTTTGAGGAGGAATCGAATATGGCCAATCCTCAGAACAGAGTCTCTCTGGATGTTGTCAAAATTTCTCGACGCAGGAGGACACATGATATGGAAGGTGAGTTTCACTTGAAAATGTAAACAAGGACATATATCATCAAAGATTCAATTTTTAGCATAGATTCTCATTCCTCAATATCTTCTTGTCGCATCTTGTTACGCTTCATCACTAAAGTTTCACAAGTATTTACAATCCAATGTTGTCGTTAATTTTATTCAACTACCAAGCACCGTCCTTTCTGTTGACTGCTACAGAAACAATGATCGAAGGATTGAAAAGACTGAGTTGGGAACGGGTGGACATCAGCTTCAGTGGAAGCGCGCAAAGATTTTTTGCACACAATACAATTCAGGCAAGTACTTGTTCATCATTATATTTATTACATTTCATCTTGGGGCTTAAACAATCGATCTCTTTCCCATTTGCAAGAAATGTCGACAATAACAAAGCCCATCTTTCTTCATCATTTAGGTTAAAACTTACTGCATCAATTCTCATGGCGCTGATGTAATAAAACATATGATTGACCATTTTCAATTATAGACAAGGGATTGATCCGCGCGTTGTTATCCCGATTTTGTACTTAGAGCTTGCATAGGAGTCCGTATGCAATGCTGAATTGATGAAATTTTAGAGCCATAGAAAGATGGTAGATGGAGAAAGCAAATTTATGGATATGATAAATTGCTGCTATATGTTTGTGATGTACACAAAATGGTAGTAACATTGTTGTATCCATTGTCTTTAGGGGATGGGTGACAAATATTGTAGAAACCATTACATATATATATATATTCAAATGCAATAAGTTGGTAACATTTACCACACAATGTGTGTATACATGTATTCTTTTTGGTTGTCTATATGGTTTGTCTTAAACTCTGTGGATGCAAGTACCCACAAGGCCTTTTCCCCGGAGTTCAGCTCCCGGGACGATCGCCGCCTCTTCCACCACCACCACCGCCACTGCTGCTGCTTGTGTGGGGCCCCACGGTGAGAGTGAAAATTCAGCCATAGAGATATTTCTGATGGGGGTGTATGCTATTTGGTACTGTGAATTGAACTCATTCTTTAAAGTATGGTTTGTCCTTATATGATAACTTCTTGCAATGCTATACACTCAAGCTTAGGTTGGTCCTCCATCACACAAACACACAGTGATACACGTGTGTGTGTGTGTGTGTGTGTAGTAGATAGGTCCAGCATTGTAAAGAGTGTATGAATGTGGCATAAATATGAACAGCTTTAGCTGCATATGAACTGATGCTGCCTCCACATTTCTGGATCTTAAATTCTCTGGGTATGCATTTAACCATAATCTAATCTTTAAAATTCTATAGCATGTCTAAGACAAAATTTGGTTTCAAGTGTAATTAAAGGTTAAGAATTAGAAAACTTAAAAACCCTCCATTGGTTTATCTTTGTGGTATATTAATAAAGTGAAATGAACTTATTGAATAGGTAGATTTTATGAACAATACTCATTATTTATCCAAGATTTGAGAAAAATCTAATAATGAGAAATAAAAATAAGGATTAAAAGAAGAAGAAGAAGAAGAAGAAACAAATGGGATTATAAAGTTATTATCATTTATCCATTTCTTGTATTTTAATTAGTACTAGTATTATCGATCTTTTAACTTTGTTTACTTACATAATAATTCATTTCTTATAAGTATTGTCAAATTAATAACACGAGAAATAATAGAAGTAATCCGTGTTCTAGTGTATTATTACTACTAGTTTACTACATAGGATGAAGAAGATTGAAAATTAATAGTACTTAATAAAGTTTAAAACAAATTCCAATGACATTGAAAGTGAAAATAAAAAAGAAATAGAAAATCCATTCCTTTTTCCAATAATAGAAATGGAGAGGAAGTAAATACAGATTCCAGAAGAAAACATTTGCGTGTATTTGGAGGATTACATGAGTCCACACTCCACCCCTAATAAGTCCATGCCTCCATTCCCTATTTTCTCATCTATTATAACCCCTATGAAGTAATATACATACATACATACATACATACATACTGTCATCTTCTTGGAAATCAAATAAATGCACTGGTCCAGTGACACCAAATATTCACCCAGCTAAAAAAAAGGGTGAAAACCACAATTCAAATTGAAAAGGGGCACTAAAAAATTGTCAAAAAAACAAACTTTTAATGCAAGTGAGTATGCATGATACTCCAAAATGTGCAGAGACTTATAACATTCATGGAAAATGAAAGCCCACGAAGAAAGTGATGCACAAATCCCTTTCTTGAGAATGCCACAAGAGATTATTGGATTTGCCCCCCCCCCCCCCCAACCACAAACCCACACACATAAAAACAAATTCAATGAAATTGATAAAAACAAATTCAATGAAATGAAGGCCAATTTTGGGTGGAGTGTTGGCGGGATAATGACCAAATAGGTCATGTAACTTACCCCTAATACCCATTTAATCCACAAAGTATTTGAATTACTGAAATGGTCCTGCAAATTAACTATTCATAACCAAAATAGTCATTTTATCATATTTATACCTTATAAATTTTATTTTATTACAATTTGACCCCAAAATTATAATTCTTTGTCTAATTAATTATTTTTTCAATGTAAATCCACTTTAAACGACCTAATGCTTCCGAAAATTAAATAAACATCCAACAAATTATAAATATATAATATTGAAATATAAATATGTTATAAGGACCGTACTTCACAAAATATACAGTTTTTTGGTAAGGCTAGTAATTTTAAAAGTCTAGGGATCAAAAAATAATTTGTCAAAATACCCTCGGGACTAAATTGGTCGGAAAAATTATAGTTACAGGACAATCTTGGTCATTAAAAAACTTATAGGACCATTTTGATTATGAACAATGAACTTACAGGACCATTTTGGTAATTCAAATACTTTCTATACCAAATGGGAATTAGGGGTAAGTTGTAGTACCTATTTGGTCTTTATCCCGAGTGTTGGCTTCCAATCCAAACAAGCCAAAAAAAGCTTTATAAAATGTAGCTCATCCTAATTATCTACTTGAATGTCATCATGTATCAACAATGGATCAAGTACATGATGTCAAAGACCAAACTCAATTATAAGCCTCATCAAAATTGTGCCCTTGCAGTAAAAATTGGACAGGCCTTTTTTCTTGTCAGCATTATTTTCCCCACATTCTCTTGCAGCCTTTTTTCCCCCTCGTTTGGGCTCATGAAACGATGACTGATAATAAACCAAAAAAAAAAGGGACCATTTCCAGTTTCCCCCTTTTGTTGGCCAATGCCCCTCAAGTTGCTTTCTCTATTTATCTGCTGCAGTGATGAATAATACCCTTTTGTCCTTCATATAACTTCAACAATCATTGCAGCAAAAAGAATGAATCAATTCCCTCTTTGTTTCTTACAAATTACTACTACTACAAATTTGCAATAATACCACCAACCCCTTTTAAAAAGAAGCTCCTCTGCTGATGACATCTCAGTTCTAAACAACTTTTCCCTTCTCCACAAATAAGATCAAGAAAAGAAAGTATTTTCGATGGCCTGCATCAAATTGAACTGCAGAAGTTTCCAAACAAGTGTGTGCCAATTTATTCACCTGCTGGGCTTCACATTGTTTCTCTTTTCCACTTTGTCATCTTGTTCTTACATGGCTCAAGGTAAAAGTCCACTTTCTTGCCAAATTTGTCCAGATTTCTTGAACAGTTTAGGGACAACTGACATTTCTTTCTTCTTCCTCTTCCTCTTATGATTCTTTCTTTTCCAGCTAGGGATTTGAAGCACAATGAGGATATGAGTGTGGTGAGTATGTATTTGTACATTTTCAATTTAAAGCCACTAATTAATTGGGGGATTTGGATTATGAGTTATGTCAAACATACAAACATGGTTTGATCAAAGTGCAGAAGGGAGTGGGATTAATGATGAGGCAAGTGATGGGATCAAAGCCTCCAAGATGTGAGCAAAGGTGCAAATCTTGTGGGCATTGTGAGGCGGTGCAGGTTCCCATTATGCCCATCATCAAGAAATCTCTACAACAAAGACAACCACTACCATTGTCAAGAATTGCATACTCAAGAGGAGATGACATCTCTAATTACAAGCCCATGTGTTGGAAGTGCAAATGTGGAGACTTCTTTTTCAACCCTTGGTGATATTTCCCTCCTTTTTTTTCTTTTTTTTTTTTTTTTTCTTGTTTTGGTCTTGAATTGGGGAAGGGAGAAAACCCTAATTTAGATTCATGGTTTGATGAAGTTAGTTTATGTTGTGGTTGTGTGTAAGTAACAAAATTGGGTGGAACCTTTGTGATTGTAGTGTGTGTTAGGTAATTTTGCTCTGTGGATTGTGGTTGTAATTTGTGGTACAATGCGTTTCTTCTATGAATAATTTATTGGGCTTTTCTGTTTACGCTGGCCCAATGCAAATTAATGGTGCTGGATTTGTGGCCCGTTTGTGGCTTTTGTCTGAAGGCCCAATTGTCTATGAGGTGCATTTGGATTGATGGATTTGAGTTGGAAATATTTTAAATTCATGGCTCAATTTTTTTATTTCTTTTTTTTTTTTTTGTATCATGGCTCAAATTTTAATTATTTTTTGGATGTATTTAAATTTTAAACCCATCAAATTAGATTTCGAGCCTTAAGTTAGACTGGATTTTAAATTCCCTCAATCACCTTGTCATTTGAAATTCATTCTGTTTAATCCTCATTTCTCACGATTCATGTAGTATAATATTTCAATTTTTTAATTATAAATTATCTCAAGTCAAATAAAGAATTTTAAATTCAGAATATTTCAAATTCATCATATTTTAAGTTCCTCATTAACATCTTTTTTTTTCCTTAACACCTTATACAAAATAGGAAATGAGTTGTGAGAGTACGTACCACACAAATTACAAAAAAAAAAAAACAAAAACAAAAGGGAATGATAAGGACTGGATGTGAATCGAACCTCAAATTGAATATAGGAAGTCATAATAAGACTTTACCATTTGGCCAAATCATCATCCCTCCAATACAAACAATTTTTTTTTTTTTATGAGCCATTAAAGGCCTGGAAAGAAATAATGAGAGTTCATGCCACAAAATAGGAAACAAATGATAGTGATAGGGGTCGGGTGGAGATTCGAACCCCAACCTATATAGGTAGATAGGTTGGGAGTATAGGTTGGGAGTTGGGGACTTACCACTAGAGTAAGTCCCCAACCACTCCAATACAAACATTTTGAAAGCTCGTGTGAAGTTTTACTATATAAAAAACGAATAAAAAAAAATAATAATAATGCTATTCCAGTAGTTTTTTCGAGCCTTGAAAGTCTAGCCTCCACAACCCCTTAAAGTTATCCAACAGCGAATCCAAAAGAAAAAAGGATAAATATTTTCAAAGGCATAATAAGAGTGTTTTACTAATTTTTAAATTTGTGCACGAGGGTTAGCATCTTGAAAGAAGAAATAAAATAAAATCAACTTGAGGAGAAAAAAAATCGATATTAAGCTTAGAAGAAAAACATACTTCATACGTTTCTTTTTAAAGGTTACACTTCTCATTTGCACGTATGTCAATGCACATTTTCAACGATTAATAAGTCAAATTCGGTATAAGTAAAAATTCATAAAATTTGATATTTAAAAAGTATAAGATGAGACGAATCCAACAAGATCTCACTTGACTATATTTTGTCTTCTATAACTATAACAAAAATAGAAGTTAAAAGTACTATAATGAATATTAAAAAAAAATTAACACGTAAGATTTAAAAAGAAACGGAGGAAGTACCATTCAGTACAAATACTTTCAATTCATTAAAACTTAAAAAGCTTCACTTCCAATCCAATAATCATAACGCCTACATTAATTAACACATATTGGGCCAGACGGGGTCATCATACAATGTACACCTTGTTTGGGTCATTTCCGAGGAATAGATCAGGTTAGGTTACCGTACAATACATTAAATGTTTAAACCCGACGATTTCAATCACTGAAAATCAATCAACCGTTAAGAAATAAAAATGGGTAAAATTGTTAAAATGAAGCAACAAACAAAACATTCATTAAACATTTCAATAACATACATAAAAACATTTCATCAATACAACAAAAACATTTTCAAATATTACAATTTGCGGAACCATAATAATAATAATGGTGATGATACTTGTATCACTAAAATATACTTCTTCATATACTTGTGAATTTACTACTTATTTTTATCTTTTCAATTAATTTATATCATCGAAATTTAAAATTATAAAGATAAAATCATCCACATTACCCTAATAACTCAACCTTTGGAGTATAGTTTTAAGTACAGGTAATTGTTTTAATTTTGTTATTTAAACAAATTATAACAATTGTTTAACCTTCAGAGAAGAATATTTAAATTATTATGGATGCATGCACCTACACTAATCCTTAGATACATGCATGTATTAGATATCTTAACTTGTACACTAAGTGTTACTATGAAGTAGAAAATTTCGATTTCTCTACCATACTTAGTCGGCTCATAGGCATATTTGTTGCCTATAAATATGTGACTTGATGAATGTAAATTATCTATCTTTCATTCACTCTTCGTTGCCATGATCTCTATTTCTCATATTCCTCTTCATAAGTGATCATCAAGAGCTATTATTACCCTCTCAAATACTACTCATATACATACACATATAATCAATATATCACAACATAAATTTCAATTTAACAATTTTCAAAAACAGTTGTTATCAACACATTACAACTTACAACGTGAACCATAAGGGGAAAAAGAAAAAAGAAAAAGGTATAGATAGATTATAGGCATTATTACACTTATGTATGTTCTGTATGCAGCTTTTGGTTAACTTTAGCTTTTATTTCAAAACAAAAGTCACGTTCTGTACACTAGCTCTTGAGAGCTTTTGTGAGCTTTTCGAAGCTTCTTTTTAGAAGCTATAAGAGGTAGCTTTTGAGAGCTTTTAGGAGCTTTCGGAAGTTACTTTCCAAATTTAATTAATTTTTCTCTTCAAATTATAATTTTTGACAGCTACAGCTACTTGTACCGAATACTTATACAAAAACTGATAGCTACAGCTCCCTACAGCTGCAGCTCAAGCCCGCAGCAACTACAGCTTGATTTGCATGACGGACCCTTAAAATTATAAGTACCTCTACAGCAATGGATAAATGAGTGCTTTTGTGCTTGGACAATTGACCAAGCGTAGTATACTTTTGTTGGCTCAAACACTTGCTAAACGCCCTTAAAGGCCACACCACAATTGAGGTAATAACAATACCAACCCTACTCCATAGTATATATAGCAACATTCTTACATTAGTAACACGACAATTACACAAAAACAGATACATTCACCAACCATACTCCACAAAAACAAAGAGTAGGCAATATTCTTGCATTACTTACATATCATCCATGACTTTTCCAAACAACTGCACACAAAAGAAAAAAAAACAAAAAAATAATAAGGGAAGAACCCCCTGTCACTACAACAACTAGCATTGGCAAATATCAAACCAATTCACACAGTTCACACACTAAAAAAAAAAGCAGTGCACTCCCCTTTTTCTTCCCTACCCATTTGTTCTTTCTCCAAATCTATACAGCATTATATGTAATAGTTAGAATCCTAATATCTATCGCTCTCCCAATTCTGTCCCAGGGATGACCCAATCCAAAAACCTTTCATCACTCACACAAACACCAGTTAAGAAAAATATTCTCCAAAACAAAGATATCAAAGAAAAAAAAAAGAATATGTCAGGTTGATTTTCATCAAGATTAATGAATGACGAGAAGAGTAAATTTCAAGAAGGGCAGAGTTCCTTACGGAGCTTATGAGAGAAGAGCCTACAAGCATCCACACTGAGGTCGAGTGCCGCCGCCAATGCCACAAATACAGCGGCATCCTCTGTGCAGCTGACATGCTGCGCGCTCACCTCCACCAGGGGCGCGATGGTCTTGCCCCGACTGCTGTAGCCTTCGCCTTGTATGCTGGCTGACATGACGAATCCTCTGTACATGGCATATAACCACAGACCATGCGCCAAATCCCCACTGCTTCGTGGGCTGCAGCCGGGCGAGGCAGCTGCACTCCTTGGAGTTGTTGCTGGGGTACCGTTGCAGGACAGGTCGATCACAAATTTGCCACCTTTACCACAGCTGAGAGTTGATTCGGCTAAGACAATGCCTGCAGCTGTAGCTGATTCTGGAATTAGTTCAAACCGGTAGCCTATGCCGTCAGAGGAGCCACGCTCGCGCCAGGCTTCTAACCGACCCCATGGATTCCAGGTGCCATCTCCAGGGCGGAGAATGAGCCAACAGCCTGAATTGGAACGGCTCACCCTGTCTGAACCAGGCGACGCCACAAATGGAGTTACCATTGAGGCGAGTGCTACAGGCGATCCCGAGAGATCGTGGATTGTGATGGACCATCCCTTTCGCTCTTTACCGGGCCTTTCTCTTTCGCTCCCAAACGAACTTAACCAACCTCTAGCACCATTGGAGTGCTCCGGCGGCACAGATCTATCAATTCATCAGCACAATGACATCAATATTCTATGAAAAAATCGTACATTTCACTTCACGTTAAAGTTTGGTTTCTTTATTCGCCAATGCCATTATTTAAAAGCATTCAAGCAAAGGATTTTTACATTTCATCTACAGTATTCAAATGGTAATTGGGAGAATGTGTATCTGAAGATTTCTGGAAACCAAATCCAGACATGATCTAACTTTCTTGATTTTGATTTCCAAATTCAAAGCGTAAAGCATTCATGGATTCATGTAGAACTAAACAAAAAGTATCTTTACCGTACGATGCAGTAATCAAATTTCAAATTGCAATAATTCCCAATTTGCTTTCACTTAGGGTTTACTACTTTACCTGGAGCGTTGATTCCAGTTGCCGGCACGGAAGCTGAATTTGCAGGTGAAAACCGGCTGCCGGACTCTGCCCCGGATTTGGAAAATCTGCGGGCTGCATTCCGGTTCGCCGTCGAATTCGAAAACGAACCTAGGGTCGGGCTCGGCCACCACATTCAAGTGAAACTGAGTCACTCTTTTGTTTTCTTTCCCCACATTAATCCATCCATTGTAGATAACCACCGCTCTGGACTCCGCCGCCGCCAGATCCAGCGGCACGGAAAATTTCCCCAGCAAACGTCCGGAATTCACGCCGCACGTGGAGCCACCTCGGGGCCCGGAGTAGACCGAGATTTTGAGCTGCGGCTTTTTGGAGGTGGAGAACAACGATGATTTTCCGGTGAGCCTATCGAGGTCGGACGTGCTGATGTGGAAGGCCGCAACGGCGGCCTGCGAATTATTTCCGTCGGCGAGTTGAGAGACCTCCGGAGGAATGTAGGGAACGACCGCGCTCTGCAGGGGGAAATTCTTCAACTTAATCGTGCAGATACACGGCGACGATGAAGGATGGACGGCGGAGCGAGCTGGCTTCGCTGCCACCGGGAACTTGATAGCTAAATTCCCCACAGTTAACCGCACGAAAGGACACGGATCCATGGGAATTGCGAGCTCCACCGAGGTCCGGTAGAGCTTTGTAGCTCTTGGGGCTTAACCACCACCGGCGGCGTCGTATGGGTAGTGAAGGAAGGGAGGTGGTGCTAACATGCGCTGGGTGAATTGTTAAGGAAGGGTAGGGGCGGGAGATGAATAAGAAAATGTTGCCCCGCTTTAACGGCGTCGTTCGGATGTTTACATAACTACTACTACTACTAGTAGTACTAGATTTCGTTTGTTAAATAAATAGAGTTTAGAGTTTAGAGTTTTGTTTCAAAGATTAGAGTTTAGCTTCAGAGATTAGAGTTCCCAATACCATAATTTGTGGAGAAAATCAGCGATTCCAAATCTTGTATTTCCGGAAAAACAAACAGATATGAATTTCTTAGAATTGGAAATGGGTTTTTAGCGTTTGGACCGCTTATTCCAAACGGGCCCTAGTATTCAACGTTTTCTCTTAGCTGGAATTTAATTTTGTTGACAAATGAATAATGAATGCTAGATTTTTCAAAAAACTGATCGTATTATTTTTTACTACTACTATTAAATAAATAAATTGGATAGGAAATAAGTAAGAGAGTGAATTTCATGGAAAAATGAAATAAAATAGAAGATTTAGTTATTAAAAAAACAAAAACAAAAAACTATAGTATATTAACGATAAATTTAAATATGCGCCATGGAATTGGATATGACAAACAATTTATTTATATATCATCAAATAAAGTGAAAATCCTTTTTTCCTAGACTCGGCTTTTCCAAAAAAATTAAAATGAAAATAATAAGATGATCTTCTCGATTGTTAATGTAATGTAGTAGTATTTTTTCCTTGTATTTAATTATTTACGGTATGATTTTAATATATTAATTTTTATTTTAAATAAATATATGTACGTAATAATTAAAATGGTTAGACAATTCAGTCGATCATTTAGTTACTTCAATATAAAAAAGTAATAGTAATAATAATAATAACAATAATAATAATAATAATAATTAATCTTATGGATTTTTTAAGTTGCTATTTTGCTTCAAAATTCAAATCATCCCTTTCTTTATAACAAGTCAATTTACCTATGAAAATGCACGAGAGACTGATTTGATTAATTTTTAAAATCTCACATATAACATTGAAATATACAAAAATAATTGTGATAAGCTTTAGCTTATTAATTTTTTAATTTTATATTATTATATGAATAGATTTGGAGGTGTTGATAACATAAGATTCCAACCACTAGACATATTTTTAATCTCAATTGTCTTTAAAATCATAGTTTTTCCAAAACTTATGTGGAGGCATGTCATGTTTTAATCATATCTTTCGAATCCACCTTTGATCGTACCTTTACCTCGATGTCAATTGAAATGTGAAATAATACGTTTGTACAACCTCGGTCCCATTCATCCAGTCTTATTTGACCTTTTTACACGGTTCATTGTTTAACTTTGATAAAATTTTAATTTTATTGTATGTGTACATTTGAAAGAAAAAAAATCGAATTGGATCTTATTATAGTCGTATAATCATGCAGTTTTAGAATATATATTTACATATTTTTTTGTTGTACATATTTTGATATATTAATAATTGAAAAAATGCATTGAATTGTGTACAGTAGTGAAACATGATAAATCAAATGAGACGGAATGAGTATTTTATTTGAGGTATTCTTTAAATTATACTTCATCCGTCCCACTAATAATATCTCAAATTTTTTGGGCATGATATTTTATGTGGGATTTTTTTTTTAAAAAAAAAAACTGAATTGTATATACATGCTAGGAATTAAGTAGTGGGAGCTCATACCACATAAATTAAAAAAGAAATAAAGGGGTACGGGGCCCGGGTAGGAAGTCGAATATTCAACCTTTAGGTTGAAAGTTAGGGACTTAACCATTTGACCTAGTTAGTACTTTAATGTAGGGGTATGTTAGTATTTAAAATAGGAATAAATTATGAATTTATGTTATATATGATTGTAATGGGTTTGAATTTTTAATTAATTTATTTAGGTATGATGTAATAAATGTGGATTTGAAATTTAATATATTTATTTATTGATATGATGTCGGATGTGATATGAATGGATTTGGTAAATAAAAATTTAATTATTTTCCAAAAATAAAATATGACAATTGTAATGAGACATACTAAAAAAAAAAAGTGGTACATGTGGAGTATGTTTTTAAAAGCTGATAAATTAAATAACAACATAACGGGGATGTTTGGGAGTTAGCGGATCCGCTAACAGATAGCAGATTCGGAGAGAGAATTGTAAGAGAATATGCTGATTGAATCCGCTATATGCTAAATATGCCAGTTTCAAAACAAGTCCTACATCTATTTAAAAACAATTAGATACAATTTCCTCCTTTTTATTATTTGTTTGATCTTATTCATTTTATTATCATTCATTGGGAATGTTTAGGAGTCAGTGGATCAGCTAGCAGATAGCAGAATCGAAAAAAGAATTGTGAGAGAATATGCTGATTCAATCCACTATATGCTTCTAAATATGCCGGCTTCCAAACATGCACATTGTGTAACTTAAACCAATTTTTCTAGCGCGGAGTAGCAAGAAAAATAAAAAAGAATAGTATAAGTGTTTTGGAAGCATTAAGGGGCGTTTAGAATGGGTTTTTTTTATGTGCTTTTGCATTTTGCTTCTGCCAAAAGCATCTTTGATAAAAAAAAATAATAATGTTTGTTTTGGTTTTTGATGAAAAAATAATGTTTGTTTTGGTTTTTTAAGGAAAATAAAAGCACATCGAAAAGCTGCCAAGTGGATGCTTCTCCGAAAAGCAGAAGGCAAAAACACCTAATAATGTGTGCGGGGTCATAAATGCCCCTACTAATTTATTTAAATTACACTATAAATATATTATCCTATATAATTAACACATCATTTTTAGTAATTTATACATTTCAAAAACATTTTTCACTTTTACAAATCCAAACAAACTTTTGAAAAAAAAGCTATTTTTTCAAATATTCCATCAAAAAAAAAGTTATATGCTTCTGCTTTTGACATTCACTTCTGCTTATGCTTCTGGTTTCTGTTTTTTTCAAAAGTTAATCCAGACCCTAAAACTTTTTTGAAAAAAAAAATTTATCAGGTGTTGGCAAAAAAACATGAGAACTCGAAATACACAAATTATGAATGAATAAAATTAATGGATTGAGACGGGTGGGGACTGGGGATCGATCTAGGCCATGTCCTACTCCCACCTTCAAAGCTTTTGAATTAGCAGCGTATTTTGATGGATTAAGGTTTTTAACATGCGTAATTAGGGAAAAGGACAAGTAGGGATGGGATGGGGTAGGGAGGTTGGGATTTGGGTTTGGTGGCATTTAGGATTACAGCTGTGTCCAACCTGTCGTTCATTGTGCTCCAGTCCGACGGACGCTGACGTTGACGGTAACTTCAAACCCCCTCGAATTTACTATTATACCCTCCACCTTTAATCTGTATTCCAAATTACATAAATATCCTTTCAACTATGGGTTGGGGTTCGATTCCCACCTGATTCCTATCCATTTCCTCATCTTCTCTTTGTAATTTGTGTGGTTTGGGCATCCACATACATTTGCCGATGTAGATATGCCAATATTCATAAAAATAAAAAAATAAATAAAAAATTCTACTAGTATTTTTTATACTCCTCGTATTGACTTGTTTTTTTGGTAAACATTGACACTCATGTGTCCTAAATCCTAATCTCATGGAATAGTATTTATTGATAAAATTTATCTATTATTATTGTAGTTTTAATTATAAAAACAGTACAAGTTGATTCTTGTGAAATTCAATTAATTAATCACTTATATATTTTATATATATATATATATAATTTTTACTTATACATAATTTGATATATTAATTATTAAAATAATGTACTCCCTCATTTCTTTCTTTCTTTTTTTTAAAAAAAAAAATAATGTTGCATACTCCACTTTCACACAGTCAAATGTATATTTTAAACCATTAATACTTTAAGCTTTGTACAAGTAAAAATTCTAAAATATTAACTAACATTTAAAAGTACAATACGAGACGAATCAAATAAGATCTCAACAAATTTGATTTAAGTTCGATAACTCGGTTGACTATATTTTTATTTTATATAATTATGATAGTATTATATCAAAGTTAATCAACAAATTGCAATAAAAATCAAAATGGCTCTAATATATTGGGACATATGAAATACTCCATTAGATTGCCTTTGAAATATAAAAGTGTATACTTTTGTAGTTTTTTTTTTTTCTTTGAATAACCATATATCATAATGCTATATTGGATCCAATGCTAATTCATTGAGAATTTGTATGGTGAGTGAATGACGCATCTCCAATGTAGTTTCTTGTATACACAATACTCAAATCCGAGACATTACTTAAGCGACTAGAGCCCCAATCAACTAAAGTCAAATGCCGTTGGTCGTGTACTCTTATCTAATTATTGTAGCATAACCATATAATATCTTCTCATATAGCCTGTTTGAAAGGCAATCGATCCCTAAGTAAATATCATATTATATAATAATATTAGTATATACTTAGGGCCTGTTTGGTAAATAGCTTATAGATTATTTTTTTTGCTGATTTTGCAATTTTTAGCTGTTTGACAAGGCAGGATAAATAATAAATGAGTTTGATAAATTAAGTTTTAGAAAATAGGATGCTACTAAACAAATTTTTTTGGAAAATGTTGTTTAGCATTTTCGCTTTAGTTTTTAGCTGTTATACTTTTGTCAACGAATTCTTTATTATAAGCTTTTCACCAAATATTTTTTAATAAATACATCATCAAAATAAATTGTCAAATAAACTAACATCTAACATCTAACATCTAATAACTAATGCAATAAGCTAACGATTAACAACTAATTACTAAATAGGGTATTGTGTTTGTGAATGAACGAATTTGCTAACAAATCCCTACCAAACAATCGATGTGCTTTTTTTTTTCCTTAATTTTTTTTAGGGAGAAGTCAATATGCTTTGTTTTGGTAACAATTAAGAAAATAAATTCATTAAGTGTAAATAAATAGTTAATACTCTATAATTTACCAATTGATTTGATTGACTTCCATCATATTCACCAAACGCATTTGATCTGAGTACTATGTGGCTCTGGCAGCTTAAGCAAAAGTCTCAGGTTCGAACATTTGAATATGCAGAATTTTACTTTGGGAATAACAATCATCAATACCTACCAGATATTCGAAGAATTAGTCATGTGTCCAGTATGGTTTCAGATACCCATACCCAGTATAAAAGAAAAAAAAAATCCATCATATTCGAATGGGTTCAGTTAGGGTGTTGCAGAAGATTCCGCAGTACATCAAGGCGGAAATCTGGAGCGTTGATTTCAAATCCAAGGGTTGTAACTGGAAAATGGTAAAGTTGTCTAATAAAATATGTAACGGAATATATAACCCCCTATTTAGTATGTTATCAATATAATATTTGGTAAATCATATCAAATATTTTGTAATCTATATTTATGATCAACAATATTTATTAAATAATGTAACAAATTTATTACGTATTGCATTTCAACCATACTACCTTGAATAATTCAGTGATGTTACCAAAATACTTCAGTAATGCTACAAAAAAAATATTTCAACGACCCTACCTAAAAAAATTCAGCGACTACATCAAGAAGAATTCAGCGACAATATCAAAAACAATTCAGCAATGTTACCACATACAATTCAAAGATGTTACCAAAAATAATTCAGTGATGCTATTAAAATATATTTCAGTGAGCCTACCTAAAAGAATTCAGCGACTATACCAAGAAGAATTCAGCGGCGCTATCATGAAGAATTCAACGATACTACCATATACAATTTAGCGATGTCACCAAAAACAATTTAGCAATGTTTTCATGAACAATTCAAACAATTCAATAATTTTTTCATGAACAATTCAACAACATTTTCATCAACAATTCAGCGACTCAAAATAGGAACATTTTAGGTACGTTTTCATGAACATATATGTATATAGCACCATAAATAAGCAAATTGGAGAGTAAGATAAGACCGAATGATTATATTGAAATGCGTAGAAGAAAAGTAGAGCTGAAGAACATATATGTATGTTTTCAGCGACAAGCAATTGTTTGTTACAAAACTAATAGCAAATTTACTATTTTAACCTTCAAGTCAATCTCAACCATCAATTTATAATTTGAATTAAGGGTTGTGATGTACCGCGGTACATCAAATCAATTTGATAATCACCTTAACAGATGCCATATTCGAATATTTAATCAATCAAATCGAATATTTCAAAAATTGAATTAGATTGTTCAAGTCCCTAACTACATGTTACTCACTATTTGCCGAAGCAGTGTATCACCCTTTAAATACGGACCAAGTAATTAAAATTGCACTGACAAAAGAATATTACTAGTATTTAAAAATATTGGGCATGAATCTGATTGAATATCTCAATATTGGACTCTAATAGGAGAAATTGCACTGACAAAAGAATACTACTCCTAGTAACCCCGATACCACAAGTCCACAACTAGGGTATAGCCGTATAGGGCATAGGGAGTATTGTACAGTATATACTACAGTATAAATTGAACTATGTACTACTACAGTAGTAGTAAAAAAGAAAAGGAAAAGGTCCTGTGGCGTAGGCGGGAAGTATTAACGTGTTAGTAGTAGGCAGTCTTTTCCGTTCTGTCCCATCGCTTCAGTACTCCGGCGATACGCCCAGCGCTTCGTCGAGGTTACCGCCGCCGGCCTGAATCCGACTTCTTCTCAGATGTTGACGTTGTTTTCCCCAACATTTCATTCTCTTATGTAGGTTTTATTGAATTTCGCAATGGACTCATGCAGATGATCGCCGTTGTGTCGCTTAGTTGATTTGCTCGCAGTGGATTCTGGGGTAAGCGTTTTGCTACAGGGACATCGTGCGTCATTTGCATTGTGCGTGTTTAGTTGATGAAATAAGGGTACGTTGCAAGCCTTTTCCTTTTCCTTTTTTTTTTTTTTTTAAATTTTTATGTTTTAGTTGTGGGTACTGTTAGGGTTTTGATGAGTAGAGAAGTTGCTTGTATGTTTCGATTTCTTTCGCCCCTTAATGGAACGCGGCTTTTGTACTTATTATATGAGTTCTGGTTGGTAATGTTACGAGGATAGAGGGGGGATTAGGGCTTATAGTGGCCAGGATGCTGTTACTGTTTTTAGGTTGATTTGTGACCCTTGCGGCATTTATATGTTACTATTATCTTATTCTCTTCTTCATTTTTGTTTTTGTTCCGTGAAGTTGACTGGTTTAGTATGATATTGTTTTCTTCGTTGGTCTGGAACTAGAGTTTCTCTTAATCTAGTACCCCCGGGCTGTGATTATGTTGGCTTTTGATTGTAACCTGCAGCTATGAGAAATAAATTTACTTGTGTTTTCATTTTTCACTTTAAGCAGATAAGAGTCTGTGCATGATAATTTTGGTAGCCATTTAATACTCCTGGATGTCTGAGCGGAAATCTGTTGAAGGTAGTCATTGTAATCTTGATTCTCTTGAAAAAACACTACTGTTAGTTCAGTTGTTTGAGTATTACTACTATTTAACTGGCCTTCTTGTTTGGCCTTTCAAATGATGTCTTTGAATGCTATCTTGTTTTGGCCCAATGATTTCATTGTGAAGCATATGAGTAACAAAGTGTTTCTTTGCCAGCCCCCACGTGCAAATTATAGTACAAATGTTTAACAGTCATTAATGATGGTGATTAATACACCGTTAATGTATTTACCATGTTAACCACTCCTACAATAAAATATTCAAGGCTCTAAAGTTACTTGTTGGGTTGTTTCTTACAGACAGAAAGTGCTGCATATCTTTACGAGTATAATAATAGTGGTAATGGTTTTCAATCCTGAGAAGTTATAATGATATATCAGATTGAAACCGTTGCACTTCACAAAGTGCGCATTGAGTTGGCTGCAGCTTTACTATTAGGAATTGGGGTTTGTACTCAAATTGCATTATTCTTGATAGTGTTTTCACCTATGTGGACATGGGATTGAAGGGTAGATTCTTTTCCCCTTACTACTTATGAGTACCTGCCATGCAATATTTGAAAGAAGATTTTTGTCAGATGTTGCTTTAGATGTAAGAAGAGCACAGTACTACAGTAGACAGTCTTTTTAGTTTTTAATTTTTAATTTTTGTCCATTAATATGCTTATTGATCATTTGTTCAACTTCGATGTTATTGTGCCTGTATTTCCAATAACATTTCATTTTGTTTTTCTTCTATGCTTCTTGTCATGACAAACAGGGCTTGTAGTGAGACTTGGCGACTTGAAAAAGGAGCCAGTGGAAGATGGTGACTTGAAAGAGGAGCCATTAAAACACGGTGATTATTTTCAGCTATTTGGTTGATTGGTTCAGGTTTCTGGTTTTCCCTTCTCCGTTGTTAATAATTATATTTTATATTTACGAACGGTAACATCTCTCTTTTAAAGTAACACAAATCACTCTGGTATCTGGCTGCATTTGTCAGAGTTGCAATTGCTTGTGATCTCTAGAAAATATTTATTTACTTCCACTTATTTTCTTCCATGAATGAAATGTCACTATTTTTTCTTTGTATGGTGATTGTAGTTGATATGAAGAAGATCGAACTTATTTTTTTGTCATTAATTGGTGAAGCTTTGATATTTATTTCAAGATCTATACTGGATTTATTTTAGAATGTATTTATTATTTATTCAAAACTTATTTCATACATTTAATCTACAAAAAAGACCGTTCACATATTCCACATCTCTAAAAGGAAAAGAAAAATCACTTCATCCTAAGAACGGCATTTTCTGGGAGAAAACAACCAACTTTAGGCTCAGCCTCGTGGCTCATGCATCTATAATCATTGCATGCAACAAAAGGAAACTACCTGTTAATATCAATTTGTATTTATTGTATTCAGCATTTTAATTTCATGATAGCATATAACGACTATAAAATGAATAACAACCTATCTATTAACGGCCTACCTATAGGAGTTAAGTTCCTGTGTGGATTGTAATCTTGATTCATTATGCACCATATTTAATAATTGCCCGTTTTGTTGCATGAAAATGCTAATGATGTGTTTGGTTTGGTCCAAATTATTGCATCAAATATGATGTTTTTGTTCAGCTTTTTTCTCATGCATTATTTTGCAGGTTCTTCCCAATCACAAGTAAAATTGTTCAAGGATCGTAAACCCATAAGTAGGGTAAAATGCATTGATCCACCGCGTAAAATGTATGTTACTTTCTACTCTTGATTCACAGCATTTTTTTCAAATTTTTTCTTATAACAATAAAGTTCTATTTGATAACCATGCTTCAAATTAAATGTGAGTATATTTTTTTGTTACACTGCTATTTGTGTTGGAGCATGTGCTCATGATATTATACTCACATATGGCTTTTGAACCGTTTCTGGATAAAATTCTGCGCCATGTACTACCTTGGCATGTTCCTGAATGAATTCACTGATGTTGAACAAATGAAAACTCATACTAGTTTCACCGTTTCCTTATATCTTACTCTTATATGTCTTAGACATTAGAACTTCCAATTGAGATCACCATACTCTTTATGTGTTCAAAGTTCAAGGCTCTAATAGCAACTTCTTTTAGGCCTCGAGTTTGGAACATCACTTCCATTGTCCGAAGAGATGCAATTGATTTTCTGTCTGGATTACCGGGCTTCCGTCTAAGGGCAGATTGTGAAGATCTCCATCAGGAAAAAGAGTGGGGAACTTTCTTGGGTTTTCTTCGTACCTATAAAAAGGTAACTGAATGCCAATTTTATCTGTTACTTTCTACGTGAAGTTAAGAGAATTCATCACATTAAAGGTGAAATACTTATTCCTTTAATCATTTTAAAGCTTGGGGTAGATCTGAGGCATGGCACTATAAGCTGAAGATAATTAAGAAAAAGAAATTGGCAATTGTGTTGCTGTTACCGGGGCTCATAAAAGGGAGAACAAATCATTCTCTCTCCGTATCATTAAATATATTTCCCTCTATATCTATGGAATTTGTTATTGTTATTGTTAGTGTTAATGTTACTTTACTGTTACTGTTATTGTTATTGTTATTGTTATTGTTTCCGTTATCGTTATGGTTGTGGTTGTTATTGTTTTTGTTATTGTTTTTGTCATTGTTGTCATCTGAAGGAAAAAAATGTCATTTGTAATGATTACATAACATTCATTATGTCAAGGTTGCTATATCAGATTTGGGATTTTATGAAGTTTATGTATTTCCTCATGAAAACTCAGAAGATGGCCATGCTACTGTTCTGTATAAAGCAAGTCAGACAAACACTATTCCTGGTGAAAAATGTAATGTAATCGGTGAGTGTAAATAATCTCTTCTCAATTTCCTTCGACAACCCTTCTACTGTGTGCTGAAATTCCATATGACATGCTGAAGGACATCACTTTGTTTGGTTGCAATTTTATCTCATCACCTCTAGTAAATATGTTTACACTAACTGCAATTTTTGAAAATATATTATTGTCTTCTATGAAAGTATTCAGCATCCAAATATTATCCAATTTTTACCCCGATTTAAATTCAAAATTAAGTTCATATGTACTTTTATGAATGTATACGCCTTAGATTGGTCATTGCAAATGCACACATACCTTTATTTATAGATGCATGGGTACACCAGTCGCCATAGATTGATTTGCACTGATACAATTTCATCTGATTGATTCATTACACTACATCTTATAAGTATAAATGTAAAATCACCATTGAAAATCTGGCATACATATTACATTTTTTATAACTCTACTAGAATGAAAATAATGTATGTATTTTGCACACCCAGCAAAACAAGCAAGGGAAGGGTTTGAGCTCTTGGTTTCACAAAAATGTTATTGCTAGCTTTTCTAAGTTCGAACTATAGAATAACTTGGAAAATTTATTATGGGAACAGAGGGGATGATTGTTGTCTTGCAACTGTTCCATGCTGTACAGAGTACTCATTTTCCTGCTCTTTCCTAGGATTATAAATATTTGTCATTAGTTTTCCTTTTTCTGATTAAAAAACTGAGCTATTTTATTTTCCAAGATTAACTACTCTTTTTACATGAAAATATCCATTAGAACAGTAAATAAGCTATATCTATGTTGTCTAAAGTTTTCTGTTATTGTACAGCTGTGCAATTTTCTGTATGCTACATGCCAGTTAAAAAAAAAACCTTTATTTTATTCTCTGCTGGGGAGAAGATAATAACTTATTTCTAAATGATGCACACATGTGGTTGTACAATAAAAGAGCTGGTGATTATATAATATTGTTGTTTTTTCTTCTGTGCAGAGGCTGCTCCTGCTGTTAAAAGCTCATCATCACCCTTATTTCTGGCTGGTGAAGCAGCTATGTCCAATACTGATGTGATTGATGATGTAATTTCTCCCGAGCAGCAATATGCAGAAGTAATTGGAAGTCACTCTTTTGATTTGAAAGCTAAAGGTGGCAATGGACCGAGGAATACTGTTGGTGTACCTAGTGGGTCTGTTGAGAGAAATCTTGTGACAGTACATCCCAGTTATTTGAAAACCCTTGGTCAAGCACATTCGGGATGGATATTTGGTGCAATTGCCGAGCTTGTGGACAATGCAAGAGATGCTAAAGCAACTAAGTACTTGTCCATTGTCTTTATTTTTCCATTTGAAGGTTAGTGAACTATTTGAAGGTTTCTTTTGTTAATGGGTAAGATATGTTTCCTGTGTTTGGCAGGTTAGAAATTGCTATAAATATGGTCTATTCCAAGATTGCTGGCAAAGAAATTCCCATGCTGGCTTTGATAGATGATGGCTGCGGCATGAACCATACAGGCATCCTCAGAATGATATCATTTGGCCACATACAAGCTGAAGTTGCCGATACTGATTGTATAGGAAGATATGGAATTGGATTTAAGGTGTTTCATCTTTCTACTTTGGCTTGTTTAACATATGGGAATTCCCTTCTAATCCTATATTTTAGATTGTTTGTTCCTCACTTCCTCCATATATATCTTTAAAGGATGGCTTATCGATGAATGTGTTATCTATGGGGTAAATCTTTATTGGGGTCACTGATGCCCTTTCTTCCTAAATTTTAAATATGTGTTTCTACATTTATTTGGTCATGCTCTTGTTACTTTGGTTATTTATCTGTTGTCGCCGGCAAACCCAGTGTGCAGAAGTTGGATTTTCTTAGTATTTTTGGTATGACCAGAAAATACACATTTGTAATTGCAAATGATGTGACAGGGCAGAATACAGTTCACATGTAACCTAGAAGTGCCTTTTGGTGATATGTGCAGGATCATTGAGTATTCTGTCTTGCTCCTCAGTAAAAGTTGTCATCTTCCTCCACTATGAATGCTGGATCTGTGATTGCAGACATGTGTGCATCTTTAGTACTTTGTAGATCTTGGCATCATTGCATGTGATCATTACTATACAGTTCTAACATTTGCCTCCTTGCTTTCTATCTGTAACATTATAACTCAATGCTTATGTTTTAGAGATGGAACCAACACCCATTCACTCCAGTATGTAAATATTGTATTGTGTTGGACTGTGTGTATCAAAAAGGTTGAGAGAGCTATCTAACAATGGCCAGAGATAAGTATTTTGACATTGCCAATTATTGTTTCAGACTGGGGCAATGCGACTTGGAAAGGATGCTTTGGTTCTAACTCAGACTTCTAACTCCAGATCAATTGCTTTTTTATCGCAGACAATGAATGAAGGCCGAGATGTATGTCTTCAGCCTGATTTTTATTTTGCAATGATTTACATTGAGTTTAATCGAATTGTCTATTATATTCTGTGATGTTGGTTGTAATATGTAGAATTTGGAGATCCCTGTTGTGAGCTACCACAGGGTGGGGCAACATATGGAAGTGGATAAAAGCATCCAAAATGAGGAATCTGCCAGATACAACTTGAAAATCATCAAGGAATTTTCTCCATTTGATAAATACTTTATAGGTGAAAAAGCGGGCTTATTCAAACAAAATGGCACTGGAACACAAATTTACATATGGAACTTAGATAAGTGGGGATCAGATTATAGCTTGAAATGGGAAAATGGAATGGCTGGTGGGAGCTCCTTCCATCAGGGTGGTATATTCACACGGTCAAGAAGGATAAGATCTCGTCCTGGGCAAATTTCTCAGGCAGTAAGTCTTCCATTTTGAATTTCCTTGTAAATACTTGCTGAAATTATGCTGATGTTTGTTTGTATTCCAGGTGCCCTTAGACTATTCTCTTGCATCATATTTGGAGGTTATCTTCTTAGATCCACGGATGAAAATATATGTTCAAGGAGCATTGGTAACATGCATATGACTTTATACACATTCTCTCATTGTTAGAAATATTGAATTCTTTGCTTATATCTATTCCTTTGTAGGTACAAAGTCGACCCCTAGCTAAATCTCTGAACAAGACCATCATTGAAAAGGGTGAGGTCTTGGGAAAACCAGTTCAGCTTATTCTTGGCCGATGTCAACTGGAACTGGAGCAGGCTAATTGTGGCATATTTCTTTATTGGCATGGGCGTCTGATTGAGGTAAGCATCTATTTTACTGGGGTCTGGGGTAAGATGAACTGGTAAAAGAAAATCAAGCTGTTTCGTTAGAGTTGAGCTGCCCTATTTATTTTCGATATGATGTTGTACTGAATGATACTTATATTAGCGAACCCTTTCTTCTAATTGATGACATGGTGCCAGCTTTGATGTTCCTGCGACCTGTAAACTGCATATTTTGCAATGTGGTGGCATTTAGGCTAATTTATTACTCGGTAATCCAAATTTATGCTGAAGCTCATTCTGGAATACTCTCAAATTGCTTTATTGCTTAAGCTGAATAAATTAAAATGTTGGAATATTTCCTCAATCTTCGTGCTCGGACTTTCTATTTCTTTAACAACCGGAGGTGGTTTTTTGTTTTTCCTCAATGTAAATAATCGTGACCACTGAATTTTATTACTCAAATTGTATTGATATGACCCTGTGTTTAGTTCATTTTTCTATTCATACTCATTAGTTGATTTTTCTAGATGAAGCTCCTAAAGCTAACGTGTACGTTCTCTTTGTACTTTCTTAAAGGGATACAAGAGAGTAGGAAGTATGGTTCACAATGGAGATCGCGGGCGTGGCATTATTGGAGTCATTGAAGTTAGTGATCTGATGGTAAACTTAACAAAACAAGTCACTAGCCATCTTTTAAGTTTTACCTATTCATTTATTTTAGTTTGGAGATGGATGTGGGAGTGTTATTCTATAAAAGTTAGTTATATTTATAACACCCTCAACTCACAATGGGGCCAAAGGCGGTAAGACTATAACTGTGTTTAGTCAAACTAAAGTATTAACTCTGAAGTCCGAATGGTTGTTACTGAATATTAAGTTGAAGTTTTATTAAAACTAACATGAATACTGAATCTAATACACTTATTTGTAAACTATACAAAATATATTGCTGAATGTATAATATTTTACTTCCTCCGTTCTTGAATGTTTTTTACGACCCACTTTTCACGCAGTTCAATGCACATTCTAAACCATTAATAACTCAAGTTCGGTATAAGTAAAAATTCTAAAGTTTTTTATTTAAAAACTATACGACGAGACGAATCTAACAAGATCCCACTTGACTATATTTTAACTTGTATAACTATGATAAAACTTTAAATGAAAGTTTGTGTGTGAATAGTAGTCCATTTTCAAACGTTAAAAACATTCGAGAACGGAGGTAGTATAATTTTACTGTGATTAAAATTCTTAATGATTAGTATAAGACAGTTTTTCAAAACTATTAGTATTAATGTAGTTCAATTTTTAATAATTAGTAAATTTCATATCTTATTTATTATCAATATTAGTTTACTTTTTATTTTATTTTTATTGTAAATTATTTATTATTATTTTATTCTATTTATTATTACTATCATTATTTATTATTTTATTTTTAGTTATTATTATTATCATTATTATTTAGAAAGGATAATGATAGTAAGAGTTATTTCGTCCACTTAAAAATTGTGGTTAATCATATTTTTCCATTCAGCATTAAGTGATTTGAAAATAACTTCTACTTTATTCAATTTTGAATTAAGTGATTCAAACCACTTACTTTTTTAAGTGAATATAAAATTTTGTTATCTAACATGTTTAAATCATTAAGCGTTGAACTCATTCAGATTAAGTGAAAACTGGTGTTAACAAACTAGTAATAACTCTACAAATAAACTCGACCTCATTTTTTTATGTGTATTGACTTCTCTTGCCCAAACGCTAAAAAACTTCATAGGTTACTCATCATGTAATTTCTACAAGCTCAACGCTCTAAACTTTGGAGCTTTCATAGAGTATACGCTAGCACTGAGGGGTATATATTGTTGACATGAGTAGCGTGTTGCTAATTTTAAACTACTCATTTGAAGTGACCCCATTTGGGGTTATAGCCTGCTCATGTTTAGAGTATTGCAATTCTTCCTAATTTGCATTTACAATTATTCCCAGCCATCTCCATTCTTGAGACAGAGTTTTACTATAACAGAAATGCTGGACTGTTTTTGGTCAATATCTACAAGATTTGGACATGGAACATAGTTACCGAGGCTGTGATTGGATGGTAAACTATAAATCTGTTTCATTAATCATAACTGAGATATTTTGATAGAACGTACAAGTTTAACTAGTGAACTGCGGATATAGAGATGAAGCTGTTAGACTTTTGGCATTGTTGTTTGTTGCTATTGCCGTGAGGCCAACTAAAATTTTTTTGAGTGCATATGTAATTTAGGTCATAACCCAAATTAGGGCCTATTTGGATAAAACTAATTGGGATTTGAATTTGAAGTCATGAATGAAAGGATAGGGTGTTTGAGAAGCAATATGAAATGGATTATTTGATTATTGTGTTTTTAAAAAGCAAATAATGAGTTCAACTGCTCCAAAATGGAGTTGAAAAAGTAGTTATTTGCGTTTTGAAAATGCAATAGTTAGATAATTTGATTCATATCGCTTATCCCAAGAGATGTAATTTGAATAATTAAGTTGTAAATTTAAATTAAGCAATAAAAATGATAAAATTATGTTGAATTTATTAAAGATATATTTGATGCAACTTTTCTGGTAATAAGTGACAACCGACAATCAAATAAATTAATCTGAAATTCGATTTTTCGCATAACATTCCACTTAATAAATTGAGTTCATAGATTTGTTATTATCAAATAAGTTTAAAGAATAAGTGTACAACCCATTAAAGTTGAATGATAAATAGTGTTATCATGTATGGGCTCAATCTGAGAGGTCGTTTGGTCCAGTTTGCATAAACACGCCAAGTTTAAGCCAAACTTATGGTTATCATTTCAAGGTGCCACTTTACATGTTTCACGAGAAGATTCTATCTCCTGTGATTGGAAGAAAATTCTGTTTTTATCCAATTTGAGATACACTCTCCATCTCATCTAGTTTTCAACAGGATGATGGCAGTGAACATGCCTGGGTGCACAACAACAAGCAAGGGTTCCAGGACTGTGAAGCCTATGCTGAATTGGAGAAGTGGCTCGGTGAAAAAGCAGATCAATATATAGATACATATGTGGATAGGATTCCACTGGTAAGACAATTTAGTTATCTATATAATCAAAACAACAATGTGCATTATCTATCATTGACATCATGCTGCTTGCATGATATCCATATATATTGATAATCTGCTTGGAGCAAGAGAATTTGAGATTTAAGCAAAATAACTTTGTTATTTCTTTTAGTGATATGTAAGTATAAATCAACCATAAACAATAAACAGTGCTCTCTTTCCAAGTCTTGGTAAGCTTGAGGATATGTGATTAAAAGATATTCTTGAACCTGTGCAAGTGTACAAAGGTCCACAGTTCTGCTTATAAAGTAGTTGTTGCAAACCAACCCTCTGAATTTTGTGACTTTCTTTCTTGAGATATGCTTACAAATTTATGGTTTTTTATGAAGTACAAATCACATAATTTTTTATGCGACTACTATGTTTGCCAATTCAATGAACTTGGTCAAGCCATTGAAATGATTGAGTACTGATTCTGGATATATGGTTTTTAATATTAGCCTTTGTTTGTGCGTATGCTAATATGGTTATTCTCCAGTCTAGTGTCTTAAAGATACTACAGCTAGTCAATATCTATTTGCCTATATGCCAATTAATTCTTTTGAGTTAAATTTTCTCTAAAAAGAGTTTCACATTTTCTTTTTATCACCTCTGCTCATTGGAATTCTGTTTCCATTGCAGAAAAAGGGAAATCCCCTATATAAACCAGATCATGAGTGGGTGCAATGTGACAAATGCAGAAAGTGGAGGAAATTGAGCACCGGCATTGACAGCAGGAAGTTACCTGCAGAGTGGTTATACATCTTTTCAGCAGACTTACACTTGGATTTGTGTTATTATGCTTATGCGTTGCCATGCTCTTATATGTACTTAAAAGAAGTTGAAAATGTCTTGTCTGTGAAATTTTTACTTTTTAGAATGCTTTATGGTGTGCTGTTGATTTTCTGTTCTGTGATATGATTCCTTTAGATTGATGTGGAAATACTGGAATTTTACATAGACCTGATACTATAGTGTGTTTTAGGTTCTGTTACATGACGCCTTTCAGTGGACAATGCGAGATGCCAGAGGAAAAGGCTAGCAGCGGATTGATCACAATATCAACTCAGCGTCGTAGTTACCTTGATAAAGATCCACCTGCATCTGGAGGCAAATCATCTGGAAAAGCAATGAATGAAAAACGAGGTATGCTTTCTTTCAACAGTTGCCTTCAAGACATTGAACTTTTGATCCCTAGACATTACTATTCACCTTGCCTTGTAAATAATTGACCTTTGACCTTTTCAATTGTATTTGCACGGAACAGGGGCTATCAAAAAGAGAATGTAGTATGCCAAATTGGAAGTGATTTTAATTCACTGAGTATAAACATAAACCATAATCTACAAGCAAAACCATCTGACAGAATCTACAGTATATCGTTAGTCTGTTGAACAAAAGAGGGTTAAAAGAATCTATATTGAGAATATCCACTTACTAGCTGAAAATTCAATTACTAAGGAAATATGCACTGCCATCGGCATTTTGCCACTCTCCTCTCCCACCCAATTTTTATGCATTTGTTTCTTCTGCACAGGAGGTTGCAGTGACAGTGATGGTGATAGTTCATCTAATGATGAATCAGAAGAGAGCCCAGTTCGATTTACTCGCAAACGAAAGCGAGCAAGCCTCAAAAGGAGCTGTAAAAAGGGTTGATTTGATGCAGTTGGTATGTGTGTGTATATATGTATGTATACTTCTTTAAACCTTTAGAAGTAGATTTGAGTGTTGGTTCTGTCAATAAGTTTGAAATCCTGGCAACACGGAGACTATTGATGGAGCCTGGGGGATATTCAAGCTTAAAACATTTGGAGAATAGGAATTTTGACCTTTTCATCTCAAGCTTTATCTCATTAGTGTTCAAAATCCAGTTTGACTAAACCTTTAGCTGAAGGATGAAGCTGTGAATATTTGCAGGAAATATGGTAGAAAAATCATTATATTTGTCATCTTTCATTTATTATTTCTTACTTCCCTAGGATGGTGTTCGCTTTAAAGGATTAGGTTGGATATATAAATATAATTAATTCCATTGGAATTGATTATATTATTCATTCTTATCCCACCAAGTGAACATCCGTAGGTGTACTCTTCTTGTCTTTATTATGAAATACCATTTCCGAAATGCAACAAATCAAGGCCCTACAGAAAGGTTTGGGAATGATCTTTTTGCTATTTTAGCTTCTTTCGATAGTCTTGACCATGTGAACAAAGATAGACATTCAGTTTGTACATATAAGTGCAATTTCAGATGCAGATGCTATACAACAGATAGCCTAATGTAGGCTGATTTCCTGGGTTAGAGAATGGTTTGAGGTCATTTGTTTTACAATTATGTTCGAGATTGATTTCAAATTGAGATACATCATACATGCAGGAGTGTTGTTTTATAGGAGTAATAAGTATTGTCTGCAAGAGTGTTTCTATCATTTGGGATAACCAAGTAGTGTTTGATTATGTAGGTGTGTTGAATTTTTGGTTCAAGAAAATCTATTTAAAATTAGTACACCCCTTTCCTTGCTTAGTTATTTCTCAATTTTATTTTTATTAAAGCTCAAATAGTATTTTTTTTTTATTGAAACAAAAAACTAGGATAATAAAATTACAAATTTTAAAGTTTCGTTGAATCAGACTATTGCAAAAGTTGAGTGCTCTCGATTTCTTTGATGCTTACTCTTACGAATAATCAATTGTCCATCTTTTTTCTCCAGAGAAGGTAAAAAGGGGAAAAAGAATGAGCTCAATTGTACTATTACAAAAGGAGGGGTGACACACAGCCGCTGGAGGGATGCACAGTGCGGAAGAAGAGCTGAACGTTGCTGGGAAAAACAGAGAAATAAAACCAGACAACGTCCGCAGGCCAGATAAAATGAAGAGAACATAAAATTATAAATACTAGTACTACTTATCTTTGTCGTGTAAAAGATAAATATATAAATCTGTAGGGATGCGTCCACATGATCCAATTAACCTATTATTTATACATGTTTTCGTTAATTACAACACAACTATTATTAGTACACAATATTATTCCTACTTTTTGACATACAATGAAACACGCGCCAAAATAACTAAACTAGAAGACGGCTGATTATTCGATTGAAAAGTGAGTTGTCTCGTTCATTATTACAAGGATGTTCAAGGAAAGGCCCTTACATATAATGCATTGGGTGGGGGGGGGGGGGGGGGGGGTGGGGGGGGGGGGGAGCCCTCCTAAAAACGCAACACACCATCTACTATACCTGCAAATGCAATGCACTAACATCAGCAGCAGACATTGCCATTGCCATTTGCCAGAGTGAAAAATCAAACAAGTAAACATTTAGGGGGTAGGCTGGGGGTGGGGCATAAACAGCCTGGGAATACAGTTTCATTAATTTTGAGGTCTTCTTCCAAGATGGATTGGTTTCCCTTTGCATTATTCAAGGGGATTCATGTGATCTTCCTCCCCAATCGTACACCCCGGGAGGCGGGAGCTGCAGCACTGGCTTGACTTTGCTAACCAACAATGGAGGTTCGTGTCCGCCCCATTCCATGCCTCCAAGGCACACCCAAGACTCAGGGCTCCGTTCCTTCTCATTTGCTTTTCGCAAGGCTCAGAAGGAAATCTGTGAACATATTCTCGTATCCAGGCAATTTTCCATACCCTGGACACATTGTGGATAGAAGACGTTTTGAAACCTTCGTAGTATAGTCACATGGTATACTGCTACAAAGATTGTTATTGAGTGTACGCAAACTGAGATTTGTACCCGTACCTGGAAAATAGTTGATATCTATCACATAATAGTGGTCTCGAGTTCCCAGTTCTCGAATTATATCCAAATTGAAGAGGTGAAGACCCTGTTCACATGAGCATTTGATGCGATGATCAGCAAAGATTGATGCTGGCTAGAGAAATAAACATCCCAAAATCATAGGATACGGTTGGCATACCAGCCTTAGCCTAAGTTCCCTAGCCAGTTTCTCGAGCAATTGTCGTGGAGGAAGCTCTGTGCATAGGAACAATTAAAAATGAGAAACCTTTCAACATGCCTCCGCTCAAAAACCAATTGATATTCATTACTTCAACGTCACAAAGAAACCAGAGAAATCAGAGAGTTGATTCTTGCATTGGGTTCATGAGACGTACAACGTACCACCAGCCAACCATGCTGGGTGATATTGCGATGAAATGCTACATAGCTTCTGTAACCTACTTTTATTAGTTTGTAATGTTATGATTCTAGTTCACTTACGTTAGAATTTTATACTTGACTGTGTTTTCATTCTCTAAATATGGTGCTAAACTTTTTAGATTCAATAAGAAAACATTCATTTAATTCTAGTAATGGATAAACTCACCAGCAACACAAGGGTCCAAGTCTGCTTCATCAGCAGATGCAGCAGCACACGAAACTCTTGGAAAGCGATAAACACCAACATTGTTTGCTAGTTCTTGTTTGCTGATATCAGGCAAGGAGAAACGTCTGACTACCTTTATTGCTTCCCCGACAATGTATACTTTGAACAGTACACCTCCTACACATTTTTGGAAAAGCTTTTTATTTGATGTATTATTAGTAAGTCGTTGGGAATATGGTAAAGAACTGCACAAAAGGTCCACATACCATGATTAATAAATTCCTGCAGAACAAGTGGGGGTTCTAACATCTGGAGAGAGAACTCATCATAGGCCAGAGATAGGTCATGCGACTTTGCAACCAAAGGCTTAGCCACTGAAACCTTAAAACTAATATTCAGATAGATAATAGCACCACTAAAGTTACTTGCGGATGGCTCAATTAAATTCTAATAATATGTAGTAAATAAATTAAATCAAGGAAAAGTCATAAATTTTCCATGTCAATATAATTCATAACTCATACAGAAGCATCAGCAATCCAGAAATGGTTGATTATAATGAGAGATACAAGAATAAGTTGCAGATATACCAATTGGTAGCCTCAACCTAGCCCTGTTCACTGCACAAGGAATGGATGAAGCATCTTTCTTGATAACCAACTGCTTGGGAACACCAACTTTTCCTGCGTCACAGTGTACATTAAATCATTAATCTTCTGAGTTTATTTAAAAGCATCTTGACCAGCAATTCCCTTTCAAATAGATCAAAGGCGATGAATTACACCAAATGAACTACTGAAAAGCTCAGTACTCCCTTTAAAGAAGAATGTGACATATTTACACAGGTGTAAAAGCCCAACTCTATTAAAAAAGGTCAACAAGTCAGAATTAATGAATTACCAAAGGAGTCTGACAGATTTAGATTAGCAACATCTTGAAGCATGGACTGACGATTGTGTAGTTGCTGTATGGCATCAGGCGGGTCAAGAACTATGACCTCAGGATGTGTGTTCCAGTAATCCTTCAAACGAAACAAAAGGGAAATATTAGAAATGTGGCATTAGAGAGTAATAAAGTATACTATAAATCTGCTATGTCATCAGGTGTTCTAGATTGATGTGAATAATTTTCGGGACAGTGGTTCACAAATTAAGATAATCTTGATCAAATTTCGAAATAGGTGCCAACAAATGAATGCATTGGGCAATGGGCACCACAAATGAGCATGTAAAAAAAGAGATGGTTCATCTTTGACTTCTAAATTAGCAGATCGATCATTAATCAATAATCAATCTTGACACATCGAAATGAGACCTTCTAATATGCTGTTATAGTTTGAAATGAACAAAAATATAGACCTTCCGGAACAATGACATTGACAATGATAGAATTTTCCAGAAAGAAAAAGCTTTGAGAAGAAAAAGAACATGTCTTTGGTGTACAATTTGTCTTGCATTAGTACGAATGCAAGTGACTAGAAAAATTGAAAGTTTACATTTTAATCAGACTTAAGAGTACTACTGCACAAACTCTACTGCTTGATCTTGAAATGCTAACAGATCAAAAAAAATTCAAAGTTATCAACATTGATACAGATGAAACTTACCTCAAGCATGTGCCGCCATTCTTTTCCAGATAACTGCACAAGAAGAGACAACAAAACCAAATATACATGTAAAGTGCACACAATGATTTATTCACAGATAATCTGTAACACATTTGGATGAATAATCAGTGAATACTGTACAAGGAGCCACACACCTTGTGCAATACAATGTCAAAAGGACCTTGCTCTGATAGGGGTCTAGTTAGATCAATAGCTATAAACATAATTCCCTTGTTCCTGCATCAGAATAAAATTTCCAAAAATGAGTGTCTTCAGGTAAACACTGTTGAATAGTTGATATGCAAACCACCATTGTGATGACATTTCCAGATCGATAAAAACATTTAAAACATCAGTTACCACACTTATCATCCATTTCTCCACCCCTAAAATATAGTCCTCTTACAACTAGATATGATGTCATCTCAAGTTGTAATACATAACAGGTTACCACTTTAATTTAAAGCAAGGAGGAAAAGAACAGATGTAAGCATAAAGATAAAAGTCAACCAAGCCAGCACAACCATTTCGACCAAGTGCAGATATAAATAAGTGAATTGGATATGAAAGATCACGACAGCTAGTTACCAATTCACACTCTGCTTATAAGATAATTAAACAAATTCACCTGCTATGAAACTCATGTTTGACACCTAAACATTCAGAAAAAGGCAAAATGGGACCCAAAAAGCATATTCAATCTGGAAAATACCAAGGAGCATGCGATATAGCTTGTAAAATTTCAATCTTATTGTGATTGGTGCCTCATTGTTTCAAGACACAGAAATACTCCAGCAGGATTGATGGTCAAGAGATGTGTTCTTGAGTTGACCACACTACATGAGGATATTTCCGTGTAGAGTATGCACACACACATTTTGAATCTTGAATTCACCTCACGGAAGAATACAACACCCAATCAAGAACTGCCTAACGAATGCTTACAATTTGAAACAGTACAGAAAAAGGAAGTATATAAACTGGGATTACAGAATCGGACACACAAAACCACTTGCCAAATCTAAAAAATCAAAATTTACCTAAATACTGTGAAAAGAAAATTGCAAAAATCTGGATTCTAAGTTCTAACCCTAAAAATTCGTGCATTCGATAATCAGAATAATAAAACAAGCAGCGTTGCTTTTTTTTATGCCCTCAGAACAAATCAATAATTCGAGTAATAACAATTAACCTAGGAGAAAAACACCAGAAAACGACAAAAGAAATCAAATTAACTACTAATCCGTGTTTACCTCGCTAAGCGTTCAAACTCGGGCCGCAAAAAGCTTTTAATTTTCTTAGAAGTAAGTGCATACCCGACCACCACCACTTTCATCGCCGACGGAAACCCTCCACCCACCGCGCACTTCCGCTGCGCCGTTACCATTTCCCCCTTCTCCACTTCTTCCCTTCCCTCCTCATCCCTGTACGC
Organism: Hygrophila difformis; assembly: GCA_030278955.1. Classification (NCBI taxonomy): domain Eukaryota; kingdom Viridiplantae; phylum Streptophyta; class Magnoliopsida; order Lamiales; family Acanthaceae; genus Hygrophila; species Hygrophila difformis. Next base: position 5,161,864 of record JAOANR010000014.1, on the reverse strand, counting down.
CAGGTCCCCTCCCATCCTGGACCCGGAAACCTATTCTTACGTACGTATATCTCTATATCTATATATATACATATATGCGCGTGTATCAATCAATCAATCAATCTATCTATTTATCTACAAACAGAGTTACAGAGACACACAAATATCGTACCGAAACAGTTTGAGTGAGATTCCGGTAGGAGCTGGACAAAACCAAAATCCCCGGTTGGAAACTAAGATTGAGCAGTTTTTACATTGATCGGGGTAGACAATTTGAGGGATTTGGAAGCGTTGATGGAAATTAGGGGAATGAAGATGGAAGGAATTTGGGAATGAGGAGTCAGGAAAGGAAGAGGGAACAGCGAAGAGGGGAAGGAAGCGAGAGAAAACAAGGGCCAAAGAGACCGATTTGCATGTGATTGCCTCTCTATATATTTACACACACACATACATATATTCAAAATTTTTATTTACTAGTTATTTTAGAAATTTTAAATGTTTTGGAAAAAGGAAGAAGAAAGAAATGAACAATACTGTAAACTAGGGTAGACAGGATTGGGTTATCATGAGTTTTTAAGGTATTTGTATTTGTATTTTAATCGGACAAATACTTAAATGAAGTATCTGTATTTGTAACCGTACTCCTCGGTTAACCGGGGGTTCGGTTTCGATTTGATTCAGTGATTAAGCGATTCGGTTCAAATATTTTGTCCAAGCCTATTAAACCTTATAATAAAATCTTTATTTTCCTAATTCTTAACTTTTTACAGATTAATTTTTGAGGTTATTACAATATAATAAAAAAATTTATATAATTATCGAATTCGGTGGTTCCTTAGTGTTACCAAAATATAGTAATATATTTTAAAAAATTTAGTCTAGTGTATATTTCAATAATAAGCATTCTTAAGGGCAAAAAATCAATATAGGATATATTTTTTATAATTATCTTTACTTTTTAATATTTATTTTATTATATACTTAGATAATTAAATAAATAATAGTAATATATATTTTTTTGCGAAATAGTAATATATATTATTGATATACAATTATGTACCATTAAATATGTATAATATATACAATATATATAATTTTTTAAAACATAAGAAATATATTCGGTTCGGTTCGATTAATCGGGGAAAAAATTAAAGTATTTGTATTTGTATTTGAACCGGGCAAATACTTAAATGAAGTATTTATATTTGAACCGGATTCCTCGGTTAACCGGAAATTCGGTTCGATTTCGATTCGATTTTACGGTTCAGCGAATCGGTTCGAATATTTTGTCCACCTACTGTAACCGATATAGGGTGTTATACTGGGAATTTCCTTTGGAAATGGATTGGAAATTGTCGTTTTTTAAAATGTGGAATAAATTAAAATCGATGGAAAACATTTCATTCTTAAATTATTACTCTATCTAGTTAGATTCTAATAGTATATGGATAATGAAATGATTGTGATAATATTAACGTTTTTTTACTAATCAAATTTCAAAAATAAGATGTTGATCATGAAATTTATATTTCTAATAAAAGTATATTATAGTATTAACTAAAATGAACGTATATAAACTTTGTATTCACAACATAATATGATTTTTTTTTCTTATATATAACTCATCACTGCACATATATATATATATATATATATTTCTAAAATTCATTGTTAGTATATATTTTGAACACTTAGCTTACCTCACTAACACCAATAATATTTTTTTATTTAATTTATTAAATCAGTGTACAAAAAATTTAATAAAGTGGGTTTTATTAAATTCAACCAACAATATAATTTGAAAATATATAATTTAATTAATACACATTTGACGACATCATCAAACAAACACATTAAAACAAATACGGAAGGAATGGAAATACTACCTTTTACTCCAGGGAGAAAAAATGGGGAAAATTGGGACAGGTGGGAATATAGTAGTACTCCTTCCCTCCCGCGAAAATTGACCCTTTTCTTTTGAGCACTGTAATTTAGGTGGTGACGTTTAGTAGTTAAAGTGGTGTGTATATTTGTGTTTAAAATTCTAATAAATTATGATAATGTTTATTTTTTTGATACACATTGAAACCCATGTGTCGACAAAGATGTGTGAAAGTCCAAACCACACAAATTACAAACGGGGACAAAGGGGAGGGATAGGGGGTCAGCTAGGGATCGAACCCGCAACCTATTGGTTGGAGCGGAGGACTTGACCACTAGGGTAAGTCTTCAACTCTATATTATGATAATGTTTATTGTTTAATTTTGATTTAATCTATATATATTAAAGCATTAGTGAACAACCTATCCTACATTTAATGTGGTGTCTCCATTTCAAATTTCTAATTTTTATAATTTTTTGCATTTTTTAATTTATCAATTATATACCAAAAAAAAAATTATCAATTATATATTTTCACATTTATTTATTTATTATAGATTTTCAGTTTTTTAAATATATGGAATTTCTGCAATATTCACTTTTAAAAAGATTTGAAAGATTTGAAATTTGAAATTTTGCATATCTTATTTTATCTATATTATTTTGTATTTTTTAATTTACTAATTTTAGATTTTCGTATTTATTTATTTATTCATTATGGATTTTAGTCTATCGTGTATGAAATCTATTACTACCTCCGTTTCTTTTTAACTGTTACGTTTCTCTTCTGCACGTTTGCCAATGCACATTTTAAACTATTAATAACTCAAATTCGGTACAAGTACAAATTCTAAAAATTTGATATTTAAAAACTACAAGATGAGACAAATCCAACAAGATCTCACTTAACTATATTTTATCTAGTATAACTATAAGAAAAATAGAAGTCAAAGTGCTTCAATGAACAGTAAAAAAAGTCAAAATGTAACATTTATTTAGAAACGGAGGGAGTATTTACTTATAAATTCCCACTGTATCATCATATCATGTCACTATATATTTATTTTTAAAAAGATTTGATAGATAAAATTTGAAATTTTGCATTTTTATTTTATCTATGTTGGATTTTATTTATTTGCATTTTTTTTTATCTAATTTAGAACTTATCATTTTGTATTTTTTATTTTATTTATTTTAAATTTTATTGCAGCATTTAGAATTTATTTATAGACCATAGGATTATGACGAGCTTTTGCACTGGCAACTAAGAATTATATTGCGTTTATGTTTCAATATGGTGAACATATTATAATGCCGGTAATTTTTGTAGGTTTGGTCTCAACTTTGGTTATATTTTTTTTGTATAGTGAATGATGTAATGAAAATGTACATTGTACATCAGATTTATTTATTCACGTTAAAGATATGTTAATGTGTATATGGAAATCCCAATTTTTAGTTTTTAAAAGATATTTAATTTCCAATTTTATATGAAGTTCCCACAATTTTCATTTTTTTAAGAAAATAGAATTTCAAATTTAAATGGAATTTACAGTGTATATATGAAATTTATATCATTAAAAGATACATTAATGAATATATAAAAAATATTTGTATATATTAATTAATGTATATATTTAGGCTAGGTTTTCACAAAAATGTGTCACTTCTATTAAAAGTAATATACAATTATATAGTTACAAATAGATCCATCAGTAAATAAAGTAAAGAGATAATAACTAAAATAGGTCACGAGAAGGAGGTCCCTCCACTTTGAGGCCACGATATTTTAATTTAGGCGAATGAATCATTAGAAGGATTTTGGGTCTAAATTTAGACAATTTGGCCAAATTCGGGCTGCGATGGCTTAAAAGTGAAAAATTTAATTTTTTTTAATCTACTCCCTCTGTCCCATTATTTCTGTCTCAAAACTTTTGGAAGCGCCGTCCAATACATTTGTTTAACATTTAATATCTTAAAATATACATATGTAAAAATTATGTAAAATATTTATATATTCTAAAACTACATGATTAGAGAAATCTAACAAGACCAAATTTGACTATATTTTTCCGTATATAATTACGATTACATTATGTCAAAGTTGATCAATAAACAGTATTAAAAAGTCAAAATGAGACACTTTGAGTGCGACAGATGGAATATTTTTTTAAGATACGCTCCTACGTTTAATTATAAGTGTAACACCAGGAAATAACATAAGATTTAAGGTAACTTAATAAAATTTATTTAGTAAAAAGTAATTGAATAAAAAAATAAGTCACATTTGACTTTATTCCTTTTGATTTTTATTTTAATGAATATAAAAATTAATAATTAAGTATAATTAGAAAAATTATTAACCCTCAAAATATTTCAAATATTGTAATGTAACACTTATTTCCAAACACCAAAAAAGGGAAAATGTAACACTTAAAAAACGGATGATGTAATTAATTAATCTATATTTTAACAGATTTGTAATTGACGAAAAACAAATACTCAGAAAATTATGATTGTGAATGATCAAAGTAAGTTCATATTGAAAGGTTAATTGCTGCAAATTCTATAAGTTTGAAAATTTTCTTTGGAATGCTGGTACTATATGAAGTTTTAACGTCTGAAACAAATAATCTATTGATACTAGAAGAGACATATTATAATAAGGAAGAAATGAAAGCGGATCATACTAAGTATTACCTTTGTTGATTAATCATAAGAAGAATGTTTATAATAATATAATGTCAAAGGTTGATAGTGATGGGTGTTGATTAATTTTTTCTTTACGTGGTGGAACTGACAATACATTTATTGATAATTTATCTAGAAATATTATGTTTAGCCCTTCATGGTAGATGTAATATTATGCTGCCTGTAGCATCCAATGGAATAGCACCCTTACTCATTCCAAGAGGTAGGACTTTACATTCTATATTTGGTATTCCACTAGATTGTGACGAGAACTCTATCTGCAAAAAATTACCTTAGAAAATTATTTGACCTCTCTTCTCATTAAAACAAAGCTCAATATTTGGGATGAAAATTCTTAATTAGTAGAATGATTATGAGCCCGTCTGAATTAACCAAATTCTCCATTCGATTTCAGAGGAAAAAATTCAACTCGCAGTTTGTTTTACCATGACTATAAAAAAATGTAGATGTCAACCTTTAAAGAAGGTTTGACTCAATCTTCAAAAATCAGTTTTTACTCATGTCAGTGATATGTTGCAATATCTCGTGTCACTGTAAAGAGGGGACTCGAAGTATTAATAGTAATAAAGATAGATTAACTTAAGATACTATAAGAAACGTTATTTACAATGAAAATTATATATGACAAAATTTGCACAATAAATACTTCATGTACGTGATGGTCATTGATAAAGCTGGTATTAATCTTGAAGATTTACAATTAGATGTGACATTTCCAGATGATAATTTTATAAACTCTACACGAGATTCTATAGCGGCAATTGTTGAGAGTACTTATACAAATATAAACTGCACCATTTCAAATCCTGACATTTTTATTATATATTAACCCCCACCAACGAGATTGTTGATACGATCAATAATTACATCATAGTATGTATGTCTGCAAATGAAAATGTGTGTATATATATATATATCAGTTTTATCAATTTTTTTGAGAAATAATATGTTTTATTCCCACAAAACACAAGTGAGTTCACAGCCATCAAAATGACAATGTCTCTCTACTACAATCAATGAACAATATTTGTCAAAATGATGAAAGTATAGATAATGCCAATGAATTAATTTCACTGGAATATCTAAACACTATCAATTGTTCTGGATTACTGAATCATGAAATATGGTTGAATGAGGGTTGCATAGTCATGCTTCTTAGGAATATATATACATCAAATAAATTCTGTAATGGAAGTATGTTGATAGTAACCAAGATACGGAATTAGATAGTTGAGGTTAAACTAACTTTCGGGAAACCATAAAAGTAGAAAATTATTGATTGGTAGAATGATTATGAGCCAATTTGATTTAACCAAATTTTTTATTCCATTTGAGATGAGAAAATTCTCACCCACAGTTTGTTTTGCTATGATTATAAACAAAAGTCAATGTCAATCTTTAAAGAATGTCGGATTATATCGTGCAAAACCAGATTTTAGTCAAGAACAGTTACGTTGTAATATTTCGTGTCACTAGCAAGATGTGGCTAAAAGTATTAATATGCAATTAACAATGATGAACTCAAGATATCATAAGAATTGTTGTTTACAATGAAATTTATATATGACAGAAACTTTGCAAAATGGATAGTTGATGTAGGTGATGGTAAAGCGTGTATAGATTTTTTAGATTTACAATTAGATGTGACATTTGCGGATGATATTCTTATGAACTCTATGGGTTATCCTATAGCGGTAATTTTTTAAAGTACATATACAAATATGAACTGCACCATTTCAAATTCAAACATTTTAAAAGATTACTAGCCCCTATTTATGAGATTTTCACTAATGAAATTTCAGCAAATTGTTAGAAAAATTTTCATATTATGCTTCATACTTATTTTTAAATTTTATTTTATCTTAATATAAATTTCAAATCAATAAAAATATTATTTTAATAGTTATTTTTATTGAGACTTTATGTTTGTACCGGACAAGCTACAAAAGCTCAAAAATACGGTATAAAAATCATCTTTTGAATATATATAAAAATCATTACATCATTTTTGAATATATATAAAAATCATCTTTTAAAAATAATTAAATTATATTATTATATACATCATCTTTTGAATATATATATAAAAGTCATTACACATTTTTCATTACTCAACATATAATTTATATTATTACTTTATATAATATAAATATATATATTATATAAAATATAAAGTTATGCCCGTCGAGTCTCGACGAGTTATTTACTAGTATTATTGTAATAATATAATTAGAGGAAAATATTCAAGTATGATCTTGTTAGAATCGTTTAATTGTGTAGTTCTATAATATATATTATACAATTTTTATTTGTATAAATTTTGTAATATTAAGAATTAAAGAAATATAAGAGACTTTGCGAGGAAAGTAAAAATGTATTGAAATTTGTGCAGAATAGTAAAAGTAAGCACTTTTAATGGAATTTGAAAACAATTAAGATTCTAATTAAATTTATATTAATTTAATTTTTCTAAAAATAAAAAGTGATCAAACTTCGTGGGACACCCCAAAAAGAAATAATGAAGGAGTAAGTAGTACTCCCTCCGTCCCACGAAATGTGGCTACTTTCTTTTGGGCACGGTAATTTAGGTAGTGGGGTTTAGTAGTTAAAGTGGTGTAGACATTTTGTGTTTAAGATTTTAATGAATTTTGATACTGTTTATTGTTTATCTTTGACTTAATATTATGTAATGATACAATTAGATAAAAATATTCAAGTTTGATCTTGTTAAAATCGTCTAATCGTGTAGTTTCATAATATATTTTTTATACAATTTTTATTTGTACCAATTTTAAAATATTAAGAATTAAAGAAATGCTAGGGACTTTGGGTAGAATAGTAAAAGTGCATTGAAATTTGTACAGAATATTAAAAGTGGACACTTTTAATGTAATTTGACAACAATTAAAATTCTAATCAAACTTATATTATTGTAATTTATCTAAAAATGGAAAGTGACCAAATTTCATGGGACACCCAAAAAAGAAATAATGGTCAAATTTTGTGAGACGGAGGGAGTATTAATGATTTGGCCTTTGTGCTTTATTAATAGTACACGTGCCCAACCAACTGAACCAAGAGCCAAAGCCACGGAGATAAATAAAATAATAATTTATTATAAAAAATCCTATGCAGTAATGCAGATTGAGATTATACAAGGCTGAAGGCTACAACAAAACAAGTGTCATCAATGTACATCATCCGACAATGAAGTGAATGAGAAATTGGACACAAGTCACAACTACGAATAGTATTAATTATTGTCTGTTGATGAAATTGGGACAAAATAAAATGATGATGTTAACATTAAAGAAAGGGCCAGTAAAGTAAAATTATCAGGAAGGAAGTCACGAGTATGGAATAGTATGTTATTGAGTTTGTTTGGCTGTTAGCGGATTTAGCAGTATATAACATATTAAATCGGTATATTCTCTCACAATTTTCTTTCCGAATTTGCTATCTGCTGCCGAATCTGCTCACTCCCAAACATCCATTATCTATTCTAATGTTGGATTCTAGTATTCTACTGTCAATAATGATTAGAAAAGTTGCTCAAATATATATGGAAGGGAATTTTAGATTCATGTAAGATATTTTTTTTTTCCCTGTCCTAGTCAAAAAGTCTCAACCATGAAAATGAAATTCAAGTGAGGATTATTGTCCCTAATTCTTATAAAATTGGTGCGACTCCCCTTGACCTCTTAAGTTCATAGAACACCAAAATATCAACATAAGTACTGGTCCTGTCTTTCATTTGTCTCCATAGGGTCGAGTCTAGGATTAGTAATTGCCCAAATGGTTAATTTACTGTCTTCCAACCTTATGGTTGGAGATTCCATTCCCCACCAAACTCATATCCCTACTCCTTTATCATTTTGTAATTTATATGGTGTGAACTCTCATTACTATTTTCTCTTGCTTCTGCTTCCAAAAAATAAAGATACGGTTGAGTCTCTGAGAGATATTTAAGTTCCTTTTGATTGATCATATCGAAAAAGTGGGTCTAGTTATGGTGCAATTGAAAAAATCCGCAGCACATCAAGGCGAAAATCTGGAGCGTTGATTTCAAATCAAAGGGTTGTAAATGGAAAAGGGTAAAGTTGTCCATTAAAATATGTAACGGAAGATATAATCCTATACTTCCTCCGTCTCACTCCAAGTGTCTTGTTACTGTTGGGCACGGCAATTAAGGTAGAGTTGGTTTGTGAGTATATGGTGGGGTCCACATAGTTGTTGGAGGGGAAAATTATTTCTATTTATAGAAAGAAGACATTTGTAATAGGACATCCAAAAATAGTAAGTAGGACATTTGGAATGAGACGGAGGGAGTATTTAGTATGTTATCAATCTAATAGAAGAATTTGGTAAATCATATCAAATATTTGGTAACCATATTTAATATTCCAAATAATATATTTTCCTAATCCATTATACTTGATAAATAGGGTAACAAATCTATTAATCCATCATTCGAGGCTACAAAAATAATTCAGTGATGGTATAAAAAATAGTTCATGAAGAATTCAGCGACAGTACATAGCATAATTCAACGACATTGCACTGCATAATTCAGCGATGCTACCAAAATACAATTCCGCGGTGCTACGAAAAATAATTCAATGATGCTATCAAAATATTTCAGCGACACTATCTAACATATTTCAGCGATCATGACTAGCATATTTCAGCGACGGAACCAAGAAGACTTCAGCGATGCTACCAAAAATCAAACCACTTATGCTGTCAAATATATTTCACCGACTATATGTAGATGAATTCAGCGATCATACCTAGAAGAATTCAGCGACTCTACTAAGAAGAATTCAGCGACTCTGCAAGAAGAATTCAGCGATTCTACAAAATACAATGCAGTGATGATACCAAAAATAATTCAGCGACGCTTTCATGAATAATTCAACGACCTTATCAAGAACAATTCAGCGACTTTTCGTCAACAATTCAGCGATTCAAGTAGCAGCATTTTGGGTACGTTTTCATGAATAATTTAACGACTTTATTTAAAAACATTTCAGCGACGTATATCTATGTATAACAATATAATTAAGCAAATTGGAGGGTAATGTAAGATGAAATGCGGAGAAGAAGAACAACAACATTCATTTTCCAATAATATAACAAATTTACTATTTTAACCCTCAGGTTAATCTCAACCATCAATTTACAAATTAAATCAACGGTTCCAGTATACCGCAGTACATCAAGACAAAAGTGTCAATCGCATCCTAACTTAAACCCGAAAAAGTAGTCATATTAGTTAGAAAACCAATCAAATATAGAACTTACTAGTTAGAAAAGGTAACCTCTATCGTATAGCATTACTATTTTACCATTAGCCATTTCAACACCTAATTCCAACCATCAAGGTACTCCTACAAGACTACATTTCATTTTTACCTTTTCCATAGTAAAACTCAGAACAAGAAAACTCAGATTTCACAATCTACTTAAAAATCAATTTGTTCAATATTTTATATGATCATAATTAAGGATTATTAGGGTTTTTCATTGAGTTTTCATATAACTAAAGGCGAAGCAAACCCAATTCAATTACATGACACTATCGGCTAACCTCTATTGTACCCAATACTTTAGGGTGTATTCAATTGAGACTCTATTAGATTTTTTTGGACTTCAATTCATATTTTAAAAAGTTTTAAAAATCTAGATGTATTCAATGCAAATTTTAAAAAGTCCTAAAAAATTTTGAGGTATTTAATAGTACATGTTTTAATTGTTTATAGATTTTACGGATTCTCTTTAAAAATATAATTATACAAAATCTCTCTATACAATCAAATATTTCTAAAAAGTCAGCAAAACTCTATATGGAGCCTATATAAAATCAATCAATTCTATATGGAGTCTATGGACTTTTTAAATACACCGTCTTTTTCAAAATCCATATAATAATCTATGAAATTCCCAATCAAATACACCCCCTAAGCTTAATTACTACTCTACATAGAAGGTAGTTTTGGTGATTTTTCTTTCTTTAACCTGTTTTTGGTTTTTGCTAGTAACTTTTGTGGGTGCCATTGTGAATATCATATAAGGGGCCTAAAAAATACTCCTACAGTCCTACTTAACATTGAAAGCAACACAAGAGATCAACAACAAATTTTATCATTAATTTTTTGGACATGTGGGTAAAGAGTGTTTTACCATTTGTATGTTTTGGTAAAAACGCCGTAAAAATTCTTTTATGTGGCCATGACAAATCAATCCGACACCATTCCAATTTTTTTTTTTTTTTTTAATAGAAAAAACACCTACGGTACACTGCTTTAACAAAAAATCAAATTATAAATATATAAAAACTCAAAATACTAATAATTATGTAACAAAAAAATAAATCTATGGAATTTAAGTTGTTACTGAATAGAGAGAGCCATCTGTCCGCTACCCGACAATATCACTATCATGCCAACTTTTGACATCTCCAACAATATCCAAACTTTGTTCAAAAAAATCCAATCCAACAAAGTTCAATCATTATTGCTATTGTAAAAAGATATCCAATCCGCCAAACATGTCAAAAAAAAAAAAAAACCAATCCAAAATTTGCATTTATATTTAATCCCGGAAATACCTCACGTTCTTTCTTTTTTGGATCTTTATGGGAATATATATTTGTTTTATGTTCTATAGCATGCAATCCAATAACCTTTATCCCTTCCAAAAAAATTCAATAAATATATATATATATTATTCCACAAATATAAGATTGGTCTTGAGCTGCAGATGGGAAGTAGTTTAGCATGCACCTTTAGGAAGCCAGGGTGATCAAGAAATGAAACAAACTACACAAGTGATAGTTCCATGTTCAGGGAACCTAACAAAGAGAAGATATTCACAAGATCATCATAGAAATAAAACCAACAGTCCTCAACTCAACAATGAAAAAATGAGGTTTTAAGTCCTTCGGTCCATGCAAGAATTGTTTACCTGCCCAGCCAACTTCTGAAAATGCTTACCTATCTCTAAAATGTAGGAAGCACGGAATATTATCCACGAATAGAAGCGAACTTGCCAACCTTCAATAAAGGGTCTGCAAAATAGAGAAAAAGCAATAATGTCCATCGCTAAAACCATTACACCAGAATCAAATTTCAATGTGACTTTAGCTGCAGAAAAAGAACAATGAACTAACAATTTCCTGGTATAGAAATTGAAGCAAATGTCTCATGGCTCAAGCAAGCCACAAGACTTTACATTGGACTGAACCAAAATAAGGAAGTACAAATTTACAAGTCATAACAAGTCCCCTCTGGATCCAATAACCAAAAGTGATAATTAATAAGCAAACCTCCCATAACCGATAGATGTGTCAAAAGTCCTTAATGCTAACCTTCATCCCCCACTCCTTCCAATAAAAAATGATGAGCATACAAGAGACAGAACTTCATACCGCACTAATCTTTATAGCGTAAAACATGGGTTCTCACATATCTTTAACTTCAGAAAATGTTTCAACAATAACTCATCCACTGAACTACACCATAGCAATCCAATCTGATACCACAGAGACAGGAGAATTAGAAGAAAATTGCTAAAGAGAACAACCTATATGTAATGGGAGAAAAATTAGTGAATAACAAAAAAACCTTTTTACTAGTAGAAAATGAAAAAAAGGGTGTCGCCATGGATTACCACTCGCAGGCATCATTCTTTGTTTTGATGCATTCCTGGGCTATAATTGCAAACCTGGGCTCCATGACATAGGCTTCATTCATGAGCTCTCATAAATGTGGGCCCGTTTTTAAGTCCAGCTCTCTTAGCATCTACATATGAAACCCTATCAAGGTATGAGGTATGAGGTACATGAGGCCAACTTCATAAACGAATATAAGGGATTTGGAAATGTTCATAAAATAGATGCAACGATGTTAACTCAATAAGATGGTTCATGAGCTGTGAATACATCATAAACCTTGAAAGCTACCTATACCATGCAGTAGCTTTTACCATGAGTACATGTGTAGTTTCAAGTAGGTGTAGTGAGAAGTTGTCAACAGGTGCATGCTGATATGTTTGTGCATGTAGGTATTTTGATAATTCCTTTTATGTTGTCAATGGAAGAACTTCAATTAATCTCCATAAGGGAAACAAAAACATTAAAGACATTAATGCAATAAACTCCATGAGATTTGTGAACATCATGATTCCAAACTGATAAAACTCAGATCTGACAAAAGCTGCCTTGTGCATGAAACCCTAACAGGATGCAATAGAATCTACCATATATTGTAGGTCATCCATATAACACACCGGCCAAATGTGTATCCAATGATTGGTGCAATAAGTCCAATCATCAGAATAAGATTGCATAAAAATACAGGCATGAATAAATCCTGTGTTACGAAATACCATGTAATATATACATCAACGACTGTTTCACTGTCTGTCAGTTTCAACCACAGCTCAATCCCAAGACTGCCTTTTTTTCACTGCATAAATGCCAAACAAAACAGCATGAGAATGTCTTCTTCCAAGTCACAGAACACATCAACCACAGAAATGTAGGAGCATAACCATCAAGATCCTAGTTTTAACTGTTAATGATAAAACTAATCATTTATTCTTCGACTTTGTAACTAAGCTCCAGCTCAATGATATTGATGTAAATTCACCTGATTCATGTCGAGGCTATATGTTTCCAAATCCATTACATCTTATTGGTATTAAAATGTGGGTTGCAAACCTCCCAAAAAACATAATCTAGCAGGCAAGACGAGCAGATGGTGATGAACTTTATGTCCTCATATTTCTCTACAAGAGAGACAGATTCCACATGTTACAAGCGGCATAACAGGGTATCCATTCTCCACCTAGTCATGAAACAAAAATTAGTAATAAATTCTACAAATATGACTTTTCCCTAAATAGTTTCTCTATTTAATGCTACTCCATAAGGGAAAAATTTACCATGACTGAAAGATATATCAGATTTATCAATAGCGAGTATCATTTAATATTGAGATGCCAAAAATGCTCCTTGTGACACATCAGACCAATTAGAAATTTCTAGAAGGGCCATCAATAAAAATAACAAAAACTCAGTCAGAAAATAGCTTCGAAATTGCTTTTATGTCAGATCATTCATAATATCCATATCTTCCATTCTATTGATAGCTACTTAGGAAGGAAGATTTTGTTCTTGGAATATATTTCATTTTGTAGCTTTATCCTTAATATAAAATCATAATCTAACTGTTCCGGTTTCCCAACACTGTAAATACAAGTACTAGCAAATTACCGTGAAAGAATTAGCCACCAGAAGAAAAACATCATACTGAAAGCCACTATTTCTGCATGATGCTCTTTGCAATCCCTAAAAGCATTCATTAGAGAAGAAAAATAATGCATCAACACAAGTCATCAGATTCCACATTTGATTAGACACTTAGTTATACAACCTATCTCTAACCAAACATGAAAACAAATTTGGATCAGTGTAAATTTTGGATTAGAGTTGAAATCCTTCACAACCTTTAATACACCACAGAAAGAGAGTGAATTCATCTGAAACAAAAGTAATGGAAAATAAAGCAACACGAAAACAAAATAGCGAAGCCCATGGGGAACATGTTTGAGATGAAGAGTTACCTATGAAATGAATCAACATGTAATATAGTATTACTTGTAATATTATAACCTTTAAAACCACGCAGTGATATTAGCATTCATTCTTACACATTCTAGCATGAGGGATACTCATGTGAAATTGTGAATATAACAACCATATATATTCTGCCTAATCAAAAGGTGGTTGTGTTAACTTCACAGAGCTCAATCTCATACATAGAAAATTGAATAATTCTAATTCATGACAGGGAAGTGACTGAATTATTTTAAATTGAAGTGTTCACACTGCCTAGATCCAGAAATAAAGAATGCAATTTGGGATAAAGGAGATTACAATAACCACAATCCGACTTTGAACCATTTATTCACAAACCTATTCAGCTCACCAATGGGAACCGATTAACGAATGAATTCATGTTCTATACCCAATCTCTTTTAACACATCATCAGATTCAACTACTTGAAATTGGTAGAGTGGCACAAAGAATTTCACACTTCAGACATTTCAATCAATGATATCAAAAGTACATCCTCCCAATACACAAAGCATGGTACCATTTCTCTTTGTCGCCTTATGTTATTTGGTTCGGATTCAATGCTAAACACTACCGAAGGCTTTGGAGACATATACAGGAGCAGACTATTATCTATAATGTTCTGCAGAGATCATCAAGTGAAACTTTCTTGAAGAAGAACATGCTACATTTTCCAGCTAGGCAACAAAATAAGTTACTGCTTTAAGTTCAATACATTCTTATTGAATTATTAGATGAAGTTTTCATTGAAAATCTATTATTTGCACAGTATCCTGTGCAAGTTTTCTCCCTTAGATGGTGAGGAAATTAAGATAGATTAAGTAAAATCTATTAACTAGCTGATGCTCATGAAAAGTATGAAGTATAAATCCACTCATACACATCCAGTGTGCTTGTATACATAAAAACAAAAAAAAAAAAGGGGGGGGGGGGGGGGGGGGGGGTTGCAGTTGCACCAGGGGCTCCCACTGCAATCTCATTGAATGACAAGGCTTCAAATCCTGTAGAGTGCAGGAGATGGACAGCCATGATACAAATTTAACAGCAACACCTATTATATACATTTCCAATCAGTGTGTGAGAAGGATCCAATTTAGTACATGTTGTCCAACCACTGCAGCCTGCAGCATCATAGTTCCTAGCATGCCTCCCATATGAAATTGGTTGAGCACCAAGACAGTTACAGTTGTCAGGATATTATTTCATCTCCAGAAAATGAAATCGCAAACCAAGCACAAGAGTACTGAACCAAAAGCAATTTCACAACAAGTTCAAAGTCATAAAAACTAATCTTAAAGTGTAGCCTATATGATGCAACAACAAAGTTGAAGAAACTAAAAGTCAATCTATCAACCTCTATCTAGTCTAGATTCAAATTTGACACTTTATAAATCTTGACAGTTGAAGATTGTACATAATTCGAATATCATTAGAAGAAAAAGTTCTCCTTCTAATTTCAAACATGACTAGGACACAAGACCTTTTTCTCAGCCACGAATTTCATGAATGGTTGTGCGCAGAATATCATCCCCAACGACTGATCGTAATTGTTTCACAAATGTATCCTTTCTCACCTTCCCAGTCTGAAAAAGAAATTGAAAATAATCAGATCCCATAAAAGTTGTAATAATTAAAACCTAAGTAACATTTCCATGTCAGTTATCGGATAGATTATCTCACCTTATATGAAGCCCACAAAGTATGCAGTTCTTGAAATCTTGCCAATGGAAGAGAACCTTTCAGCTTCGATAATAACTTCGCAACAAATATAGATGGATGGGGAACCCAATTCCCATTAGACACACCATTTACAGACCCTGAAAAGAACAGAAAGTCATGTTACCTGAGTTTAAAACACAGTCAACATTTTGAGTAAAAGAAATGCACACTAAGCACACTATTACCAGACACTTTTGCAGGCCTGTAGCTGATAACATACTCAGGTAGAATGTGAGTATTCATGTTGGCATACCACACTGTATACCACTTAGGACTGTTCAGATCATCAACACCAGTATCATACTCTTCACTTGAAGGATATAACTGCTGAGACCCTGCTTCAACCTTCTCACATTTGCCCAATATCACTCTACACAGTATGATATGCTTCTCGCCATTCCCATCCATCTCAGATAGCCTTGCACTATACCATAGCCAAAACCATACTTCTATAAATATATAAACGAACTTAAAAATAGAAATGGATCTTGTTAGATAATAAATTCGCATAATAATTAATGAGCAAACGACAAAGCAATGAGTCAAATTCATCTGAATAAATACGAGACAAGTACAAAGGCGAGAACATATAGAATCCGCACCTAATTCCGGGAAGTCGAATGGGTGACAAGTGGATGCCAATGCCACAACTTTCAGGACGAGACAACCCAGTAGGTATTCCAAAACCATGCATCAAAATGCTCTCCGCACCTTTGGCTGACGTTGGATACCATGCAAAAACCACATTACTCTTCCCTCTTGCTCGCGCTGTGATCTCAATTTGCTTTGCAAAAACCTCACAGCGCGCCTTGTCCATGGGTCCCTCCCGCACACACTGATGAATAGAGGTAACTTCAGACCCCGGCTCTACAATTTCCAATCCCGTCATAAATAAGTTCTTAATTACAATAAATGATTTCTCCTCAGCCCCCAAAATTCGAGCCTTCTCCCAACGGGATGAGCCTGATTGTCTCTCAACCATATGCCTCCTTTTTGCATAAACATTACTGCTAGACGAACTTCCTTCTATATTTACATTGTCCAAATCATTCTCCCTCTTTCTCTTACTCAAATTTACATTTTTACTCGACTCGACTGCCTCACAACTAACCAAATTATTCCCTCCTATTTTGATATCAATCAGAATTTTCGGGCATGCCGTTTTGCAATTTACAGTATCACAATCTTCATCGCTAATTTCACTACTATTCACAAAGAATTTCGGAACGAAACACATACCATCAACATCAATCCAAGAGATGGACCGGTAATTCCCAGAAACCAGTTCAACTTCGAGCATCCGACAGAAGTCAATAAGGGAATTAAACCCCAGAACATTTACCTCAACCATAGGTTTCCCTTCCGCAAACCCTAATTTCATGACGTCCACCAACTGCCTCGGGTAATCAACCCACGATCCATTATCGTAGAACTTGACCTGCGCCGGGCAGCCGCTCCGCTTGAAATTGGCATAATTCTGCATCAGGAGTTCGCACATCACTGACATCGAAGATCCAGGGGCGACGATCTTCCCCTTGCCACCGGTTCCACCCGCGGCAACCTTGGGCACCGCGGCGCGAGAATTGGAGGCATCCATGGCAGAAATCGGAGGTACAACTCGAGAAGCTTCCTGTACAATCTCACAGCATAAGATTGCAAGAACTTCTGGGAAATTGCAAACCTCGCCGCTTAGATTTGTTATAGATGTCAATATGTCATCGTGGACTTCCGTTGGGGTCTTGAACAGACGATTTTGCCCCTGGGTATATTTCCGTTGGGGTTCTGGAGAAGGGCATTTAGTGAATTTCGCGGACGCCAAAATGACTTGTTGGCTAAGAAATTAATTAATTAGTTGGCGTGGGCTTGTGGAGCGAGTTAGCGAGACTTTCATTACTTCTGCCCAAAGAAAAAACCTTTTGGAGATTTTCTTTTTTTAATAGTAAATTTTTTCTGGAAGTCAAAAGTCAGCAATTTCGACTGTTCTTGATTTGCCGCCATCCGAAATTGGAACTTTAGGGTCTTTGCGTCGTGTGTGTACATTACGACATTAGAAAATACTTCCTCCGTTTAATCTTCAAACACTTACTTCGGGCGTGTAGTTCAATGAATAATTTATGTGTATAAGTAAAAATTATATTAATATTTTAATGAAGACGATTTTAATATAACAAGATATGATTATTTTTTTTTCTTTTTTAACTATTAAATAAATATTAATTAAAGTTAAATAATAAATTGTGTTTTAAAAATCAAACATTCCATGAAATGAAAATTCATGGAAACATAGGCATTATAATTGAAACAAAATTTATAGAGTTAATCAAAGAAATCAATGGGAGGTCAAGTACATATATTTAAAAAATGTTATACTCGCTTGCTAGATATTTTTTCTTTAAGTATAGTATTGGGCCTCGTTTGGAATAAACGGTCCAAACGCTAAAAGCCCATTCTCAATTCTATGAGATTCATATCTGTTTATTTTCCGAAAATACAAGATTTGTAATCGCTGATTTTCTCCATAAATCGTTGTTTTGGGAACTCTAACCTCTGAAGCCAAACTCTAATATCTGAAACCAAACTCTAAACTCTAAAGTCTATTTATTTACCAAACGAAGCCTTGGTGCCGTTTGAAATATTTGTCTGTTTAGCTTTTTAATTAGATGTTTCGATTAATTACAAAAAATGTTCTTTCTTTGGCATTAAAACCATATACTTCATCTGTTCTAAAATTATTGTCACAAATCAAAGTTGAGAACTATTCATTGGACATGTTTGATTTTAATTTTTATCATAATTATACAAGTTAAAAAATAGTCAACTGGGATTTTGTTAGATTCATCTGGTCGCGTAGTTTTCAAATATCGAACTTTTAGAATTTTTACTTGTACCAAACTTGAGTTATTAACGGTTTAAAATGTGCATTGGACTGCGTGCATTGTGGGTCTGTAGCAAATAAAAAGAACGAAGGAAGTACTAATTATATCAATATATAGTACTCCCCGTCCCACAAAATTTGGCCACTATTCCTTTTTGGGGCGTCCCACGAAATTAGGTCACTTTCCATTTTTAGATAAATAAAAATAATATAAGTTTAATTAGAATTTTAATTATTCTCAAATCATATTAAAAGTGTTCACTTTTACTATTCTGCACAAATTCCAATGTACTTTTACTTTTCTACATAAAATCCTTAGCATTTCTTTAATTCTTAATATTTCAAAATTGGAAAAAAAATGTATAAAATATATATTATGAAACTACATGATTAGACGATTCTAACAAGATCACACTTGAATATTTTTCGCCAATTGTATCATTACATAATATTAAGTCAAAGTTAAACAATAAATAGTATCAAAATTCATTAGAATCTTAAACACAAAATGCCTACACCACTTTAACTACTAAATCTCACTACCTAAATTACCATGCTTAAAAGAAAGTAACCACATTTCGCGGGAGGGAGGAAGTACTAAAAGACAAGCAATAGTGATGTTGGGTTGAGGGTTTCCCAGGTGGGATATGTTTAATTTGCAACTTTTGGGGCGGAATTGTATGGCATGCATCACTATTTATTTATTTATTTATTTCCTCTTGTTGTGATTACTAGTATTTTCCACGTCCAATGGGCGGAAATTATGGACAATATAAATAAAATTATCCAATTTAACAAATAAAATTGTTCAATTTTATTATATCGATTACATTCCCCAACATTCTTAAACTATTTTAAGCATTACATGAGTACATCTATACATTGCATAGAAATCGACCAACATATTGCATTACCAATATTATATATTACAATTTAATATCTTAAAAAATACTTATACTATAAACAATATATAGTTGAAAGGACAAAAACATGAAAAAATAAAGATAAAAACCTTTCTACTCACGACTTTAATGTCATATATTGACAAAGAAAGTGCGTGAAATCGTATTATACTCGATAATTGATTATTGATAATGATTCACCCTAAAGCGTTGAAATATTAGAAATTTCATAAAAATGTAGATATTTCCAAATTAAATTAGAAAAATATAAGAAATACTGTTGTAAATGAATCCATTAATAAATTAAAGTGAATATAGTTTATCAACTTATTGTCGTATCGCAATTTATCTAATTTAGTTAATTTATTTAGTATAAATATTTGTTATTCATTAATGAATATAATATTAATCTGTAAGTTACTTATTAAAAATTTACAATATATTCTTTATCTATAATTTCAATTAATAGAGTATTGGTTAAGATAATAACAAATATTGAAATTATATTTAAAAAATAAATATAATATTAACCCATAAAATTTTGTTACATCCTTTATTTGGTAGTATACTTTTTTTTTCGGGGGTAAAGGAGGGCCGAAGCCGATTTTATTGCAAAATTTGCATCGTTTGGTACAAACCAAGACGGTCAGATTCTAAGACATCAAGTAAGAAATCAGGGGGACGAACAAAGTGTTGAACAATATCAATCCAAGGTCGACCTTTGATGAGACGATTAGCTGCAATATTGCACTCGCGAGGAACTGAGGAAAACCGGAGCTCCCAATCCCACAATATCATGCTCTGAACTTGTGTAATCCAGTAATGAGTTGCACCAAGATGGCCATCAGAAGACAGAATGAGCTTAATAGCTTCTTGGCTATCCGACTCCACTTCGAGTTTTCGAATCCCCAAAGACCAAGCGAGCTGAAGAGTGATAAGAATTGCCCAAATCTCAGCATGCAAAGCATCAGGGAAGGTGTTCTTGGTTCTAACACCTCCCAGCCAGTGACCATGTACATCCCGAAGTAATCCACCAGAAAAGCTGTTGTTTCTCTTGAAGCTCCCATCACAATTGGCTTTCGTCCAGTTCTCCGAGGGTTTCTCCCATCGAGCTCTGCTACAACTCCAAGCCTTAACACCAAAGAATTGAAGCTCCTTTCTAGCGGCCAAATATTCATCTGTGCGCCCTCGTACAGTGGTATGAACAGTGGACCAATGAACGTGATCATTCCCATAGAACTCCGAACAACGGTATTTCCAAATAAGCCATGTGCCGAACGCAAAAGAGGCAGCAGCCTTGTCCCCAATCTTTGTGCACTGTATTGAAATAATCCAATCAGTAATATCATTAGACCAAAAGTTGTCGAGGGAGGAGAAACCTAACCGACACCAAATGTTCAATGAAAGAGGGCAATCTCTAAGTGCATGCAGATTGCTCTCGATAGCTCCGCACTTCCAACAAGTATTATCGACGGAGAGATGCCGCTTTTGTCTTTCAAGACCTGTGAGCAATGTATTATGAACAACAAGCCAAAGGAACACACGGACTCTAAAAGGAGCCGGCCATCTCCAGACTACTTTCCACAGGTTAGAGTCACTGATGGAGAGAGTAGAATTCCATATTTTCAAAGTGCTATTAACCGAGTAAACACCATTAGATGCAGGCTTCCAAAAAGGACGATCCTCATTATCTTGGTTACGAGGGACGGGTTCCATGAGGAGTGCCTGGATGCCATCACTGGAAAGGGATGGAGTGAGGGTCTGCATGTCCCAAGAATTCCCCATACAATAGACTCCACTGTTCTGTTGAGATCATCCTGAGAAAGAGGATGTGCCGCCAAGTCCTGCAAGGAGTGACCCAACTTAGTCCAATTATCAAGCCAAAACAAAGAAGACTTACCATTCCTAATCTTCATTCCAAGCATGGAGTGAAAGATATTGCAAAGAGAATGAAGATCTTTAGCAAAACGAGATAGGGATTGGGGGTGATGAGTAAATCTGTTGGCACGCCAACCATAACGAGATTTTAGCAATTTAGTCCATAAAGTATCTCTTGTGATAAGGTTCCACCAATTCTTCAAAAGAAGAGCATCATTAAATTTATTAAGATTGCAGATCCCCAGTCCTCCTTGATCAGTGGGAGTCGTGACCTTCTCCCATGCAATTAAGTGAATTTTGCGGTGGTTGTTATGAGAACCCCAAAGGAAATCACGACAAAGCTTCTCAATAGTCTTGATAGTCTTCTTAGGGAGACGGACAACCTGCATAACGTAAGTGCTAACAGGAACAAGAACAGATTTTATGAGAGTTAATCTACCAGCCAAATTAAGATGACTTTATCTATAATAATAATTAATAAAATTAAATTATGGTAGTATACTTTATCTATAATAATTAATTAATAATTAATAAGATTTTATGGTAGTATACTTTATCTATAATAATTAATAAAATTAAATTATCTAATATGACTTTTGCTCGAATTTGGTTCTCCTATATTTTGAAAATGCATTATTATTATTTATTTATTTATTTATAATTCCTTCATTTTATAGTTAAAAGGGATTGATTTTTGCTACTGTTTATTATTCAACTATCAATCCATAAAGTTGTGTTCCATCTTTTATTTGATAGTATTATTTATCTATAATAATTAATGAAATTAAGTTATCTGACGTGAATTTCGCTCAAATTTGGTTCTCCTTTAGTTTGAAAGTGCACTATGTTTTCTTTTAATTTTTATTTTCAATAATTCCTTCATTTATAGTGAAAAGGAATTGATTTTTGTTACTGTTTATATTCAATTTTGACTAATGCTTATATAACATCTATATAAAAAAAACATAGTCAAGTGAGATCTCTTTAGATTCGTCTCATCATGTAGATTTAAAATATCAAATTTTTGGAATTTTTTCTTATACACATTTTGAGTTATGATGAGTTATTGATCATTAGAAATGTGTATGGGATTACGTGCAGAAAGTGAATGTTAGGGAAATAGGTAGGTTACTGTTCATAAGAGGATTTTTGTGAGAGATAATTGATAGGTTACTGTTCATAAGAGTAGGTTACTGTTCATAAGGGATATTATTTTTATATATTATATAGATTTCCAATCTTATGCGCATGCAGACCGCAATATCTCTTGTGTTTCGTTGGTATGATATTTTGAGGGAAGGTAACGCGGTGGAGGATTGTTTAGCTAAACGTGGGACTCACTTGGTCGAGTTTTTCCGACTTGGGCGTACCCTCCAAGAATCATCTGTGCTAGTAAACATTGACATGGTGGGGGTTTGGTTTCTTCGATTCTATTCCTCCTTGGTTCTAGCTTTCCATTTCTTTGGCCTTATATTTTTTAGATTTTTTAGCTTTCTTCTTTGCTCGCACTTATGCATGCGTCATGTTTTACCAAAAGAAAAATGTATTTTTTTTTTTGGTAAACTTTTTTTTTATTATTTTTTTAAAAATGTTTTCATAAATGTTCCTAAAAGCTTACCCAAAAAAATGTTCCTAAAAGCAAAATATGGAGTACTACTATTTTGGAACGAAAGAGTCTCTTTCTACCCTAATAAGTTTCTTCTTTGTTAGTGCACGTTCTGGGACTACTCTGTGAGTTTTCCCCTATCACTGAATCAATACGTTCTGAAGGCCTGAACATGCCTTACAGTATATGCAATGAAATGTCGTAAAAGAAAAGAAAAAACAAACAAACAAGTGTTGAAAACATGTATCAATCTGAAGACCCAAAACAATATTTAGACTAGTTAGTCACCCCAAACAGGTGACATAAATTTTCTTCCAACTCTCTAATCTGTGGCCAAAGGAGAAATCAAGGAGAAGAGACAACAGGCAACTTGTATATATATGCCTTATCTCAAATAATTATAGGAACAATCCTTTTAAAGATTAATCTCAAATAAACTGTTTTCACAAATCTCTTATGTCTCAAGTAAAAATTATATATTGCTTCGCCAAAAAAGGTAAAATGATATACACTGCTTATTTCCCAGGCACAAAAAAGAAACAACAAAAGTACTAGTATTAAAGTTGGTCATACCATGTTTAAAAACATGTAATCTACTTGATCACCATTCAATTCCTTAATTACCTTCAAACATGCATTGGTCCAAACATTCATCCATTTATATATATAAAATACATATCCACAAACCAAACAGCCTTAAAACAACTGGTCTTGCTGCAAACACAATTTCCATTCCTTAGTTTAAGACAACATACAATAATATCCTTCTGATGTCGCAATGCAACCCCCAAAATAAAACCCCACCCTTTTAATTTATGTAGTCTTGAAGGGCTTGTATGTCTTGACGGACAGGACAAGGCCCTGTATCGATCCAGCAGCCGCGACGAGCGACACGATCAGGCAAGACCAGCTCAGGATCTTGAGCCATATCCATCGGCCTGAATACTTGGGGACCTTTGCCTGCTCAATGTGCATCTCTATAGGGAAATACACCGTCAGAGGGTAGAACGAAGCTGCCCCGATCAACCCCAGGATATCGTTGAAAAATGGGAATATCATCGCGATGAGGGCTGTCAACACAACGTACACGGTGCGCCACACCAATCTGAAGTAGTTGATGCTCAACTTTCCAGCCAGACGGTGCTCCGCGCTCAGGAATTTGTTGCTCGGCCATTTCTCGTTGCACCGTTCCTCCACGAAGGAGAATATGGGCTGCGCGAACACCTAATCAACCATAACAGAGGATCATGACACTTGTACTTACTAGATAGAGTTTCAACAACTCAAGAGGAGTAGTTTGTGGAGCATGTGCTGAATTGTTGAATATACTGTTGTGATTGTTGAATCAGTAACAAAATGTGGTGTGTGTTACCTGATATGCCCCGATCAAGTGAACTGCAATGCACACATTGGCAAAGTCGATCAGCCAGAAAGGTTCATAGAACCCGAAACCGGTGAGGAAATTTCCTGGAGCATCGTTCCCAAATGCAGCATATCCGACACAACCACAAAGGACATAGAATAGGGTCGTGATCGTGACGCCGACGAACGATGCCTTTTTCATCACCTTGTTCTCCGGTGGCTGTGATTTTAAGGTGTCCTGTATATAAATCACCACATGATTTTTAGGGTTAAGAATCATATACAACTTCAATCGTTTCTCTAACAATGTACTGATATTGTCAATTTGTCATGTCTATTTTTACAGATTATGATTCTATTACAATCAATTGTATGTAGCACGCAGTGTTAAAATGTCAATATGTGAGAGGAAAATGATTCAATTTAAAATGTTTTTTAAAGCCAGTATCCACATAATATTAGTAGTTGTTTAAGAGTACATAAAATACTAAATACATGTTGTAGATATTCGAAAGGAAAATAAAAGGACATGGAATTTAATCCCACACACTAAAGTGTACCTGTGGTCCGAAATTTAAGCGAACACACAAAAGTAAAACGACAAAAGAAAAGAACTTAATTTTTGTGTAATAAGAGCAGTAAGCACCCTTTATTCCAAAGATATATATAAAGATGGAAATTTTTTAATTAGTTTATATTATATGTTCAGTACTATATAGAGTTACAGACATAATTTGGAATTTTTGCAGAACACCACCCAAAACAATTAGATTCTTGCCTCTTTATTTTGATGAACGAGAAATCACTTTTACTATTTCACAAGAAAAACAATATTCATATATCCATTTCATTACTAGATAGCTTTCTTTTATTCTATAAACATTAATTTTTACTTCCTCCGTTTCATTCACTACAAGAATTTTCTGTTTTAGCGACCGAAAAAAGTTGGTAAAATTCGGTTGCTAAAGAGGTTAGCGACCGAATTTGCGACCAAATTTCGTTAGCGACCACCATTTTAGCGACCGAAATTCATTAGCTACCACAATTTTAGCTACCAAATTCAGATTTTTTCTAGTAGTGATTTTAAGTATAACGTTTCTCCTATGCACGTATTCCAATGCACATTTTAAACTATTAATAACTCAAACTTGGTACAAGTAAAAATTCTTAAAATTTGTTAACCAAAGACTACAAGATGAGACGAATTTAACAAGATCTCACTTGACTATATTTTTTCTTATATAACTATAACAAAAATAGAAAGTCAAAGTACTACCACGAACAGTTAAAAAAGTCAAAACGTTACACTTATTTTGAAACGGAGGGAGTATTAACCAAACACTCTTGAGACACACACTTCAGCACATAATATAGATATGCTTTATAACTTGCCTGAATTTCGATGAGCACAGTGGAAAAGGCATAGGCGAAGGCAATATTTCCAATGGCTTGAAAGCTTCTCCACACCTTATTTACTGCAGTAACATCCACTCCGACCGTAGTTCCCGTTAGCGACGTCCTCACATGATGTCCCTTTTCTAATTTTTTGCAACATAAAACGCGGTAAAAAAAAAAAAAAAATCAATACTACAATTTAGGCACAATATACGTACAACGTACAAAAGGGGTTTAAAAGAACTTAAATTAGGGTTTAGTAATAACATCCTCCTCCTCCATGGTATAATACCTGCAACTTTGGCTATGGAGAGACCAAGGCCAATGGTGGAGTAAGCGAAAGACATGACCGCGGCGACAATGGACAGCCAATCGAGCTCGTGAAAGTTTGGGATTTGGCTCAGAATGATCTGAATAACGCCGAACACTGCCATGTAAGGATAGTTCGATACCGAGCATTTATCGTGATGCCCGTGCTTGTGAAAGCAGTTCGATCTCTCGACAGCCCTGTCAATGATTTTAACAAGTATATGCCACATGAAAGACATTCCTTAATTAGCCAAGCTTCTTCTGATGATTTATTTGGAACGATTTAAGCGAGAAATAACGACCAAAGTAATTATATTATTAATTATCTTTGTTCGTTATTATTCGCTTAAAACAGTTCCAATGTGTAATTGTACTTACACCATGCTGATGGATGCTGTGATTGTGTATCCAATTGTGATTCCAATGAGATTGCCATATTGAGCCAGTCCACAAAGCTGAACTTTGAACCCACCTGCAAAAAAATTTGAAAATTTATGTTACTAATTATGCATGCATTGAGAAAAGTATAATAAAATGCAGACATTGGTAGGTGTCTAATTATTAATAATTAGAATAAAAATAAAACTAATGTGATTTAATTTGCAAAACCAAAATCGTAGGAGGCTGCATATATGCTATAATCGATCTTAGACTTTTCCTGAGATGGAAGAGGAAATTTAGAGTAAGATAATATCTTTTTTTTAAAAAAAATTAGATAAACAGATATCAGAAACAAAAATAGGTGAAAAATAATAAATTACTTTTTGCCCTCCTTTTCCTAAAAAAGAAGACTTTGTTTTCCTTTATAAAAAAACAGACAGTTATAATTATATCAATAAAGTAACCATCCCAAAAATTGGGGAAGATAATAGTATCATTATTATAATTTTTATTATTTCCATCGGCATATATTTTACGTTGGGGTAGTGTATCGACATAAGAGTGTTAATGCATTTACACATTTATCTCATAAATTTCCGAACCTTTAGTTGCAACAAACAACTACTCCTATTGCAAATGTTTTTTTTTTTTTTTTTTTTTTTTTTTTAAATTACTTTTATTTTTTTCATTTTTCAGAAAATGAAATAGAGTTAAGGAAGAAAATTGAATTAATGAATTAATTAACCTAGATGTGAACGAACGACGCTCATGTAAGTATAGTTCCGGCTGCCGTGGACGGGGCCGGGGCAGCGGTAGGTGTCGGCCAACAGCGTCGAAGTGAAGTACGTGATGAGCGCAAACGCCGCCAGCACCGCCGGTCCGGCTCCCCATCCCAGCTGTGCTATCGCCCACGCCAACGACAACACCCCCGACCCTATCACCGCCGTTATTATATGCGCGCTTGCCGTCAGAAATGTCCCTAAAAATAAAACACAAGATTATGTTATTATTTCATAAAATGAAGAAAGGAAAAAAAAAAATGTATATATAAATGGATCGATTTATATTTATTATTAGTATTAGTAATTGCTACCAGTTCGCTTGATGCGGCCGTCGTCGTCGTAGGCCTTGCCGGGAGCGCCGTTCTCGAGAGACATCGGATGGAATTGCTCGACGGACATGGCGGGGTTTGTTTTGTACAAAGTTGTCTGAATGTTTTATGTTGGGACAGCAAATGGGGGTGGTATATATATAAAAGAGGGGGAGATGGTGCGTGTGTGTTGGAGGGTAGGAGTAATTAAAAAAGAATCCAAAAATAAAGGTGAGTGAAATATGTAGATCAAGAGCCTGTTTGTTTTGCTTTAGACATTTACTTCTTCCAAAAATCCTTTTAAATTTTTTAGCTGTTTGTTTTGATTTTTTTTTAAATAAAAGGAGAAGCAAAATTAAATTATTCTACTTTCTTTCAAAGTAGGTAGGGGTTACTTTTTTAAAAAGAGAAGTCATTTAGTAATAAAAATACAAAAATAACCCTATTTAAAAAGGAAATAAAATTAATTATAAATATCCTTATAATATTTATGTCCATTTTAGTAATGTTAATATATCAAAAGTCCTTCTACGTACAATTCATCCAAACATGTGTCCGTTGAAATGTAACTTTAATAATATCCATCCAAACAATTATTTTTTGCTTTTAAATTCTCCTTCTCTCATTCTCCTTCTTCTAGTGACTTCTTATTTTTCCACAAACCAAAACAAACACAATCTCATATATTTATTAATGAGGGAAGTCAGATGGTGGAGATGAATAATGATTGATGAGTAACCATTTTGACTTCATGAGATTTATTTTCTCATTTTCTCTTCCAGCCCTCTTTACGTAATTTTATACTTCCTCCGTTTTCAAATGTTTATTACAAACCAACTTTTCACGCAGTCCAATGCACATTTTAAACCATTAATAATTTAAGTTCGGTACAAGTAAAAATTCTAGAAGTTCGATATTTAAAAACTACCCGACGAGACGAATCTAACAAGATCTCACTTGACTATATTTTAACTTGTATAACTATGATAAAACTTTAAGTGGAAGTCTGTGTGTGAATAGTAATTTTTTTTCAAATGTCAACAATATTTGAGAACGGAGTAAGTACTTATCTTTGATAAGTTGTAGTATTAAATATTCGGTTGACCGATGAGAGTAATAATATTACTAATACTTTTGTCTATTTAGTTTATTGTTTTGTAAGATATTCAAATGGCCCCAATTATAGCTAGTATTTGGCCAAGTTGTCAAGTCCACTGAATTCCAACATGAATGTTAAAGTTTCGATTACCAATCTGGTCCTCTATTTTCCCCACCTTTATTCTATGGTATGAGCTCATACTACCAATTTCTTTCCTAACACGTATAGACTGTCCAAAAAAAAAAAAAACAAAAGGCTATTTATCTGGCTTCGGCTCTTAAAAAAAGGAAAAAAACAATATAGAACGTTTAGGGATGATGATTTATGTATTATTGACAACCATTACTGTTATTATATTTTGGTTTTTATTCCTCTTGCCATGGGTGAGATATCCTTTGCTCAGCGGTATATATATTGACCCTTTTGCACCCTCATGATCTTTCAGGTTCGGACAATCATATAAAGGACCGAAAATTCAAAACATTTTCATGACGTGGATGCTGTACTAGTTAGCTTAAAATCTACTGGCCAGTAATTCCATTAAGTTCATCACTAATACAAAGCCGATCGAGTAATCCAAACATCAGTACTTATCTTAGCTTATTAATCAACTACTGCTACTACTACGTACATATACCACTGAAGCAATAATTTAATTAAACATATTATAATCATATAACATTATGGGGCCGGGAACATCAATAGATTTGGTTTGAGAGTTTAATCAGCTCATACTAAAGTGTTGAATGAGTGCTTTGTATGTGTTGAAGGAATGCTTTATATGTTGAGTGTGTTTTTATACAGGCCAAACACCATTAAATACACAATACACCCCTCATCGGGTCAATACACTAACACCTACTGAATGTTATCCATTCAGTACTCTAACCAAACGATAAGCAAATATTCTCAAACTTCTCTCAAACCCAAAACTAATTTGTTAAAATATTAGTGATGAAGGTAAATATTGTTGGTAATAATAATGATGGGATAATTTAAGAAGTAAATTTGGAAATTAATATAATTTACTTCCTAAATCGTGGAGTTTCGTAGGGTGGACAAAATATTCGAACCGATTCGTTGAACCGTTGAGTCGAACCGAAATCGAACTGAATTTCCGGTTAACCGAGGACCCCGGAGCAAATACAAATATCAAAATTCAGTATTAGTCCGGTTCAAATACAAATACAAATAGTTTAATTTTTCTCCCGATTAACCGAACCGAACCGAATATATTTATTTTTATTTTAAAAGTTATATATTGTATATATTATAGGCATTTGATGGTATAAAATTATATATAGAAAATATATATAATCATTATTTATTTAATTATTTAAGTATATAATAAAATAAATATAAAAAATTAAAGAGTTAATTATCAAAATATATCATCATAATGAGCCTATATTGATTTTTTTGTTTTTAAGAATACCCCATTATACTAAGATTTGTTACTTATACTAACATATTTTGATAACACTAAAAAGAATTACTGAGATTTTTTTTTTATATAGTGTAATAACCTCGAAAATAAAATCTATGAAACTTAAGAATTAAGAAATGAAAACTTGATTATACATTTTTAGAGGGCCGAAAAAAATATTCGAACCGAATCACTTACCGTTGAATCAAATCGAAACCGAACCCTTGGTTAACCGAGGACTCCGGTTACAAATACAAATACTGAAATGAAGTATTTACCCGGTTCAAATACAAATACAAATACCTGAAAAATTCAGGTTAACCGAACCGTGCCCACCTAGAGTTTCGTAAGTTCTCCCACGTATTTGGTTATTAACTATCACCCTCAAAGATACCATTTTGTAAGAGATATTTATGTTTATGAAATATGAAAAGATGTTTTTTTAAAAAAAAAACATATAAATCGGGAATGAAAAAGAAAATGATGGTTTCCTATTCAAACAGGAAATGAAGAAAATGAGAGAAATTCGAGTATTTTATTACTCGGGTAGAAGAAATTAAATATTTTATTTATGAATGGAAGATGATTGAGATATTTATTTAATTTATAGAAGAAGAAAAACCTAATTTCCCAAACATAGCCTTGTTACATTAAATATCCAATAGTTTATGTATTAACTGATTAATAAATTTACCCAGTTCAATATCAATGTATAAATACACATTTGAAATTTTCACATATATAATTTAATATCACAAATTTGCCTGCAAGGATCTTTTCATTAATCTGTGCACATAAAATCTAAGGGTATGTTTGGTAGGGTGTTGAGATGTATTAGGGTGTATAGTATTAATATTATGTACTAAAATAGTAATATCCTATGTTTGGTGAGTTTTAAGACATGTATAAGTATTATTTTAATGAGGGGTTTGATGTATTATTTAATATCTTGTGGGAGAGTGGGTTTATGGTGTATTATTTTTTATTTATATTTGTTTTTCTTTTTTTCCTTATGCATCTCATGACTATTAAATATTATAATATTATAATAATATTATTTTATATATATTATTTATTAATTATTAATTGTTTTAATTTAATTATTTAAATAATATTTTTAATTAATTATTTATTATTATATTAATTATTTTTAATATAATTTTATTTTAAGTATATTATTTATTAATAAATTAGAAAAAAATTCTTTTTATTTAGTTGTTTAAAATATAATACATGATGATGTAATACAACATCAACACCAAACACTGTATATAACATTAATTTAATACAATACATCATAATACAATACACCCGCATTAAATAATACAATACACCATAATACAGTACAGTGTTCCAAACGTGCCCTAATTGTTTAAAAATGTTTAGATAGATTCAGTAACACTATAATCTACGTGGAGCACAATCACACATACTTAATCCAAAAATTAATGGACTTGAGGCAACCAAAATTCAGTAATTTCAGTTTAGTTTTGTTGATTTCGATCAAATTTCGGACAATCACTACAAGAAATTTCACGATTTCCGATCGCAGTTACCGACCACCATTGGACGGGTCGTCGTTACCGACCGCATTCCCGACCGCAAGTGCGGTCGGAAAAAATATATCCGCTATTGCGTACGGATGTTTTTTGACGACCAAAACACCAACCGCATTAAAGGTGGTCGGTATTACCGACCGCATTACCGACTGCACATGCGGTCGCATGTGTTTTTTTCAATTTTTTTATTTTAAGTATTTTTTAAAAAAAAAATCGTCGTTACCGACTGCATTACCGACCAAAACTGCGGTCGCTAAAGTTTTCCCCAATTATTTTATTATTTTAATTTATATTTTTATTAAAAAATCTTGATTAATTTTATAATTTAATTAATTAATTAGTGGAGCCATTTAATAATTTATTAATTTTATAATTTATTTATTTATTAAATAAATAAAGGAAAAAATAAATATTTTATTTTTATTAAAATTTTATTTAATTAAATTTTTTTCTTATAAAAAATAAATAAATTTGTTTTTATTACATTGAATATAATTTAATTATTGAATTATTTTATCAATATTAATAATTTTATTTAAATGATAAATTTTATTATTTATTTCAATTTTATTAAATATTTCTTCTAATTAGTTTATTTCATTTTTATTTTATGTTATAATTAATTATCAAATTGAATTTTTAATTTAATAATTAATTTTATACCAATATTTTATTGTATATATTTTATTTCCCTAATTTATATTATATAATTTTTAATTTTCTAGTATTTATTTTATTAGTTTTTATTTTATATTTCATTTTTCAATTACTAATTTACATATTTATATTTATATTTGTAAATATACATATTATATATAAAGCTATACATATAATGACATGAAATGACGGGTAGTCGGATGACACATGCGCAAGGATGGAACCTCTTTATCCAGGTTCGAACCCTCTCTTAAGCATGTTGCAATATACAAGTATATATGTGGAAAGGGTTTAATATATGACACATGGATGGATATAATTGCATTGTCGGATAGCTAGCCCAGCCGGTTAAGGCTGGACTTGGTGATTCTAAGGTGGCGGGTTTGAGCCATCCTAAGCACAATTTTTGTTACAAGTTTTTACCGACCGCAAATAAGTCGGTCGGTAACCTGAAAATTTCGAAAAATAAAAAATAAAAATTTTCGGTCGGTGACACTTATTTTATTTTATATTTCATTTGCGGTCGGTAAGTCGGTCGCTAATGCTTCCGACGACAGGTTTTTGCAGTCGACGACAACATGGCGACAATTATTTTACCGACCGTCAATTGCGGTCGGTAAGGGACTTAGCCGACCCGCAATTCGAAGTTACCGATCGCACTGTTCGGTCGGTGACTCTGATTTTTCTTGTCGTGAATTTCGAATTTATTGGGGAAATTTTGATAAAATTTTGCAAAAAGATATTATTATAATTGAAATTTTGCTTCGGGTTCCAAAATTTAAGCGGATTTTTGTTTGTTTTTTTTTTAAAAAAATTATACTTAACACTCAGAAATCAATCAAGCTTGGTTATCAAAAAAACAAAAAAAAAAATCAATCAAGCTTGCAAGCTTGATAAGGAGTGGTGAGAGTGAGACATACATGCCATACATGTATTTTTTTAGGTGAATACCAGGGTATCCCCAGGGCACATTGGAACCAAGACTAATCCCTCGAGGATCTGCAAAGCCAATTAAAGGCGTCTCTCCCAAAGCAGTTTTTTGCATACACAAAGCTCGAACCCGAGCATACAAGTATTTTTTTTTTGAATTTAATACCATGCCTATATTGAAGTATATGATATCAAACGCAGTTAACATGAGTAGTATATGGCTCTGACAGCTTAAACAAATGTCTCGGCTCCGAGCCTTTGTATATGCATAATTTTGTTTTTGGAATAGACAACATTTAAATGCCCATCCGGTTTTCGAAGGATTAGTCTTGAACCAAACAGTATATTATTCCTTCATTGTTTATTTACATGTTTCAATAAAATTGGCATTTTGAATGTGTTTTTCTCCCCTCTAATTAATGATTAAACTCTATATATATTTCCATTCTTTCATTTAATAAAACGTATTATTTCTTAATTTTTTTGACCATGCCAAAGTTAATCATTGCAAAAAATTAATTTTAGTATTTTTTTGGGCTAATTAAGCACTTTTCTTTTAGTGAATGCTGCATTTATTAAATAATAAGGTCCCGTTTGGATTGACTTTTGAAAAAAGCAGAAGCCAAAAGTAAAAGCATGGTTTTGTATTTGGATGGAATGAATGAAAAATGGTTTTTTCTTAAAAAAAATATATTTGGATGAATAAAAATGAAAAGTGCTTTTGGAATACAGTAATTACCAAAAAAGACGTGCTGCTTAATATGATAATAAGATATATTTATTGTGTAATTTATATATTAAGTAATGAGGGTATTTAAGTCTTTGCACATTTTACGAAGTACTTTTGGCTTCTACTTTTCGTAGAAGCACTCCTGGGCTGTTTCTCCCAGAAGCACTTTTACAGCTTTCCGATGTGCTTTTGTTTTTCTTAAAAGCCAAACCAAACAATGTTTTTCACCAAAAGTGCTTTCGGCAAACGCGAAAGCCAAAATCACATTTGCAGAAGCCATTCCAAACGGCCCCTAAATATACAAATACGGAAAAGTCGAGTGCTTAGAGTTTTAAAATTTTGCTGTAGAATTGAAATTAAAGGGGGCATGTTTATTTGTTAAATGAGGTTGGAATTATTAAATTGTAAATTTAAAATAAAAAAGACAATACTTAAAAATAATTTACATTTTTAATAAAGATATACTTGTAATAACTTTTCACTGAATAATAGTAATAACTAAAATCAAACAACTTAATTCCATTTTATACATGATATATATATTTTTAATTATTTACCAGTCATTCAATAAATTACAATTATCAAACATACTTCATGAATAAATAAATTAAGTTACCATTTAAATTATCAAAGATGTACTTATCAACCAACAACATTTGACTTGAGTGGTTGGGGCTTTAGTCCGTTAAGCAATGTTTCGGGTTCGAATATTGTGTATGCAAAAAATTGCTTTGGAAGATGCACACTTAATTATCCATAAAGATCCTCGAGGGATTAGTCTTGAATCAAATGTGGCATGGGGAATGGGATACCCGATACTTCACCTAAAAAAATTATAACGTCCCAGTCACACCCACTTGTAGATATTGTCCGCTTTGGCCCAATCCGCC
Organism: Hygrophila difformis; assembly: GCA_030278955.1. Taxonomy (NCBI): domain Eukaryota; kingdom Viridiplantae; phylum Streptophyta; class Magnoliopsida; order Lamiales; family Acanthaceae; genus Hygrophila; species Hygrophila difformis. The sequence goes on along the minus strand of JAOANR010000014.1, from coordinate 5,126,842 downwards.
CTCACGGCTTTAAAACGCGTCTACAAGGAAGAGGTGTACACACCCTTATAAGGCATGCTTCGTTTCCCTCTCCAACCGATGTGGGATGTTACAATCCACCTCCCTAGGGGCCCAGCGTCCCCGCTAGCACACCGGCCTGGGTACTGGCTCTGTTACCATCTTCCTCACAATTGGAGGCAACCCTGTCACAAAATTCATGGAGATGGATTCCCACTTCCATTTGGGCACTGCTAGGGGCTGTAGCAAACCCATTGGTCTCATGTGCTCAATCTTCACTCGCTGACATGTGGCACACTTAGCCACATATTCAACTATCTCCCTCTTCATGTTATTCCACCAATAAGTCTGTCGGATGTCTTTATACATCTTTGTGACCCCTGGATGAACAAAATAAGGAGTCGTGCGAGCCTCATCCATGACCTTCTTCTCAGGTCAACACAACACTCCGGAATGCACCATCTATCACCATATCTCACCATGCCCCTATCATCGATTCTGAAACCCGGAGCCTTACCATCCTGAATCTTCTGTCGCAGTACTGCCATCTCCCCGCTATCATGCTGACTAGCAAATATCTCATCAATCAAAGAAGATGCAGTAACTAGCATGTTTAAGGTGTGCTGAACAGAGCCAACAGGAACTACCTGAACCTCAAGTCTGAGTAGCTCCCTGCGCCACTCAGGCATCACACCCAAGCATGCCACTGAATGAACATCCGATAAAATTGGAACGATACAGAGAAGATTAGCATGGCCCCTGCGCAAGGATGACACGCATAAATATGAAAATGGCCCTATTTAACTCTCAATTGGTTAAATAATTGCAAAAAGGACCCCTCACTCTCAATTGACATAAAAGGGACCCCATCCGGACTGAAATGCAAAATATCCAAATACCAAATTATTTAAACAGTCCAATTTAATTAAGGGCCCGTTTGGATTGGCTTTTGAAAAAAGCAGAAGCCAAAAGTAGAAGCAGAGGCAGAAGTCAAAAGCAAAAGCATGTAATTTTTGTGTTTGGATGGAATGTTTGAAAAGCGGCTTTTTCTAAAAAATATGTTTGGATGAATGAAAATGAAAAGTGCTTTTAGAGTGTGGTAATTACCAAAAAGGACATGCTACTTAATATGATAATAAGATATATTTATAGTGTAATTTATATTAAGTAGTGGGGGTATTTAAGTCCTTGCACATTTTACGAGGTGCTTTTGGCTTCTGCTTTTGGAAGAAGCACCCCCTGGGCTGCTTCTCCCAGAAGCACTTTTTTCGCTTTTCGAGGTGCTTTTGCTTTTTCTTAAAAGCCAAAACAAACACCTAATTTCTACTAGAAGTGCTTTTGGCAGAAGCAAAAGCCAAAAGCACCTCCCTAGAAGTCAATCCAAACGGGCTCTAAATCGGGTCATTACAAAAATAGCATGTACTTATCAGTTTGACGGAAAATTTCCGTTGCAAAATAAGGATTTTCTTGTAGTGCTTAAATTTGTATTGATCCATGATCAATGGCTAATCCACGTTGTACCATACCATTTCTTCGGTACGCAACTCTTTTTTTTTTTTTTTAACAAATAACAACCTATACAGGTTAAAAAATGGGTGGTGGGAGCCATGACATACAAATTAAAAAGGAACAAAGGAGAGTAATAGGGAGCCGGTTTGAGAATCAAACCCCCAACCTGTTGGGACTTTGGGGTCAGGGGACTTGATCACTAGGCAAGTTTTCATCCTCACAAGAACAATTCTTTTAAACCTTATAAAAATAATTAAAAATCTTTTAAACTATATAATTAATTTAGGGATTACGGTTGTGTTCTCATAAGGGATCGACCTCGCTTGAATTAAATATTTGAATGTATGACATCTTATTACTTAGCGTATCCGTTAGCGGATAATGGATTCGAAGAGAATTGTGAGACAATATGCTCTTCCAATATGCTATCTGCTAGCGGATCCGCTCGCTCCTAAACATTTACTTAAACAATTAAAAATTCTCAAAATAAGTCTCTCCCAAAATGCATACATTCATTTGCTTGTAATGTTTTCCAACACTTCACAATACCTTTTTTTGGCAAATAAAGTAGAGTTCATTTATACATCAATCTAATTGTCTCAAACATTACAAATTAAATCTCAATTGCCCTGCTCGGAAGTTTTTTGTTTTTATTTTTGTTTATTTTTGTTTTTTTCCTGAACTAAAGACATTTTGAGACTGATTTAGACTCAAGAGTAACCTCGAGTTACTCGTTAGGACCTCCCTTAAATTCTTGACATTGATTAAGCGACTAGAATTGCATAAGTACTATTACAAACTCAAATGCAAATTAATAATTTAATACTCGTACATCTTGTGTGAGCTCCAGATTCTGTATTACTGAATCAAAGTTCAACATATGCATCAATGAGAGCCAAACAAGAATTTAAACCCCACACCACGTTTCAATTTTAATACTGTACAAAAGATGCTTCTTTTTTTCTTTTTATCAAATTTTGACTCGAATTGACAACCTTGGTATCTTACCTAACTTTCTAATTTGTTCCCTTCCACAAAATCGACATCTTCTAATGAATCACTCATTACATCAATACAAACCTCATTAGCAGGGGATGGGAACTCAGACCAATTAATCAAGTCCCCTGATTTCGAACCTTTAAGTTGGGGGTTTGATTCACCTTTATCCATTTGTAATTTATATGTCATAAGCTCTTATCCCTCATTTTCTAGCCTGGATAGATTGTTCAGGAAAAAAAAAAATAAAAAAAATACAAACCTCATTGATTAGTGCAAATAAAGTAAATAGAAGTACCCAATTATACCAAGATTACCTCAAACCACAAGAACCATATCTCGAGCTTTCCCAATACTTGGCACTAATCTAATACGATAAAATTGGAATAGACTCAATTCGACAAGATAACAAAAAGAAACGTAGAATCTTAAGAAACATAATAATGTAGGAGTTAGGACAAAGGCATAAACATAGGTAGGTTAGGTATTAACAATGATCACAAATTCAAGAAGAAAAAAAAAAGGGTCGTTTTAATATATTTTAAATTTTAAGTAGGGATTTTAATCATCATTATTCCTTGCCACCATGGATGGTTGATAGATGCAAATACTTTTCAATTCCATGTTTGTGGCATTATACTTTTATATATTCAACTTTGTGTAGAGAAATTCTCTCAATGCACATAATATATTTTTTGGACAAATAAAGTTTCTTGATTCCTAACCATTGAAAGTGATGCATCCATTGTGGCCATTCATTTCGAATTGGTGATTTCAATGTCTTCTATTGTGTTTTTGTTTCTTTTATTTTGGTTAAATTAATAGTAGTATATTTATATTTGCCTTGTGAAATGAATCGAGTAAGGCCCACACGTTGACTTGGGGGATGCATGTCTTTAAGTCAATTGATTTTCGTGTGTGTGGCACATTTTATTTTGCCTATTTTTCATATTATTATTTTTGTAATTCAAAGTTTTGCTTCCGCGGTCTTGTCGTGGGAATTGGATGTCATGCTTAGGGTATTTTTATTCATTATTTTCCACTTCTGTTTATAAATTTGTCAGTAACACTTCCTTAATGAAATGCTAACCTCAACATTTTCATTATGGAAGATGTTAAAGTATTTCTGACAATAATAATGCATTTAATTCACTAAAACCGTTCTTTGTAGCGAACGAAAAGTATTTATTGGTCCTCTAAAATATGGTTTTGTTTGGGTTTGGATAGGGTGTTGAATGCGTGACATTCAGCAGGTACAAATATACTGATCCAAAGAGGTATGTGTGTGTGCTGGGTGTTTGTTAATGATGTGTGTATCGGGTATTTAATGCTACCTCCGTCTCATTATAATTGTTACGGACCCACCTGACACGCATCCGATACATATTTTTAACGGTTAATAAATTAAATTGTGTACAATAAAAAAATATAAAAATTTGATATTCTAAAACTACAAGATTAGACGAACCTAACAAGATCTCACTTTACTATGTTTTTTCTTACATAACTATGATAAAAATACGAATCAAACTTAAACAGTGAATAGTGTCAAAAAGTCAAACGTGACAATCTAAATGAGACGGAGGAAGTAGTATTTGGACTGTATAAAATCACTTATACACATACAAAATATTCATTCAGCAGATACAAAATACAGAGCACTACTTCAATACCTGTTAATTCAACTTCCAAATCAAATCCGGTTTGTTAATTAAGTAATTAACTACTATATACTTATGAGTAAGGTGGAAGACAATGTAAAAGTATAGGAGTAATACTTTATTGTTTGTGTAACCGACCATATCGATTAAAGAATGTTGGTAATAATTATTTCCATTGAATCAGACGATCGACACCTGTAAGAAAACATTTTTTTTTTTAAAAAAAAAAAGGGAAGGACAACACCTCATATAAACATAAAAAGCTTTGTTTCTTAAGGTTGAATTCAAAGAAAGTTACATCATTAAGACTATATATTGTGTGAAACATTTGACCTAGCAACGACATAAATGATCAATAATAAAACGTTGGTTCATAGATTTTCCAAGCTGGGGTTTGTAATGAATAATACGATTACAAGCTTGAGTGCGACTTAAGTGAAGAAGACTTTGAACATGATGCAATGAAAGCCATTGTTTTTCATACAAAGTAATTTTGTTAATGAAATGAGAATCCACTGATGTGATGCTTTATTTGTTGCTTGCATAATACTGGACAACATTTGACTATCTGATCAGGATTGAGTTCAAAGTGTCGGATCATCAAAATTATACTATTGTCTTGTCCCTTGCCTCAAACCGTGCCAAAATTTATGTAAATTCTCCACCCCCTGAATTATATATAGAGAGGATGTTGTGCCCGTGGTGGCTGCACATGCAGTCACCTTATATGTGATGGAAGAATTATGTTTTTTCTGTGATGGAAAAATTATATTTTGTGTGATGTACGAACATGTAACGTAAGTGATGTTTTTTATGATGCAAGATATATTTTTTTGTGATGTCAGCACCTATTGTGCTACAGTGCCCTGTCAAGGCCTGCATGCAAAATTCTTTTATACTCACTGACAAAAAAAAAAAGCAAACTTTTTTGCCCGAGAAGACAAAACCATCACTGGTTCGTAATAGTGGTTCGTGCATGAATCAGGTGAAAACCACGAATCATGTGATTAATTATTTAAGGGGCATTGATTTTGGATAAAAGGATGGTGGTTCGTGTTGGAACCAGGTGGTTCCTAGAGGAACCAACATTCATGGTTCCTCTAGGAACCGTTTGGTTCCTACACGAACCAACAATCAACACTCTTTAATTAATGAATCACTTGGTTCGTGTAGGAACCGCATGGATTGTGAGACCTTTTTGAATCACTTGGTTCGTGTAGGAACCGCATGGATTGTGAGACCTTTTTGTCTTTCCGGGCAAAAGAGATAGTGTTTTTTGTCGGCGGGTAAAAAAGAAATTGGCAGACTCTAATGGGGCATCAGAGTTCATTTCTTCTTTAAGGGATTTTTATAAATAAATAGTACTTCGTACATGAGTGACACACACCATGAAGACCCATGATTTATGTACAATTTTACCACATTTCAGCGTTGTATCCCCATTGCCTTTTTCTTAAATTTCTAATTATAGAAGAAAGTAAGTTAAAATATGTCACTCTCACAATGGTTAAGACCTTAGAACTGCCGCCGGATAATATTCGCACTGTACTACTATGCTCTTGTTTGAACGTACATAAAATTTAATGAGTGAATTGGCGTCATGGTGGATTTTCTCCTCTTGGATCGTTGTGGGACTATCGTAGGAGCACATACCGCACAATTCATAAAAGATATAAAGGGGAGGAATAAGATCCGGGTGGGGAATTCGCCAACCCTATTGTAATGACTTTAACCTCCTGAAACTGAACGGCGATTGACTCTCAATTCAACATTCTCAAATCTTTAGGAATTTTTAGATTTCATTCATCCCACACCCATTCTAATCCAATCCAACCCAACTCAACTCCACCATTAATTCACCAAAGACCCGCATATAATATTCATTACAAATTACAATTTACACAAGCCCCTCCGAATAACACATTACACATTTGTGTTGTATTGTACAATCAGTTTAATTTCTTACCAATAATCCTTACAAGAACACAAACCATCTCTGAAGTGGTGAAACCTTGTCCTGTCTCTCACTACGATTTCCCTGTCCAACTCCTTGGATGCCAGTTTCATAAATTTGTGGCAGTCGTCGCAGATCCTAAGGTTCTTGATTATTCGAACGCAGGACCGTCGTTCACCACCGTTGCTTATCAGTCCAAAGCACAGAGCCAGTTTCTCACTATGCCAAAGAACAATCTCCTTCTTCTCAACTTCATCGACATCCACCAAGACACAATTCGTATCCGGACTGTACCCAGACCGTTTAAGTTTGCCGACCACCTCGTTTAACTTGGCGTAAATCTCATTCGCCCGTCCGTGCCTTTTATCAGCTGTCAGAAACTCGTGCATCTCATTATCCTTTTCGATCATGCTGTATCCCCGTTCCTTCAATATGCCTTTGTGTCTCATGTGGAGTCTCAGAGCTCCGACGTCCTGCCATTTTCTCCCCTTCGCGTATACGTTGGATAGGAATACATGTGCGCCATCGTGGTTAGGTTCGAGCTCCAGAATACGTTTCGCAGCAAATTCGCCCAACTCCAGGTCGCCATGGTTCCGGCAGGCAGCCATTAGGGATCCCCAGATGATGACATTCGGTGCCATCGGCATACTCTCAACGATCTCCAGTGCATCTGTAAGACGATTGGCTCGACCATAGAGGTCGACCATACATCCATAATGTTCTAACTTAGGCGTAATCCCATGTTCGTTTACCATTGCTTCGAACGTATTTTGTCCCTCTTGAACTAACCCACCATGGCTACAAGCATACAGAACGCCCACGAACGTAACCCAATTAGGCTTCACGTTTCCGAGTTTCATCCGGTGAAAATGCTTCAGGGCATTGTCGACATCTCCATGGACTGCGTAAGCATTGATCATACTCGTCCAAGATATCACATTTTTCCTGCGCATCCCAGCGAAAACTTCCTCTGCATCCCGGAGACTCCCACACTTGGCGTACATATCAATGAGGGCGTTGTTTACCGGCACAATATCTCCATATCCAGCATTGTCCACAAACATGTGGATCTGCTTTCCTCGATCCAACGCGCCAAGATGAGCACACGCTGAAATAACACTCAGCATCGTCACATGATCGGGTTTGGTCCCATGTCGCTGCATATCATAAAAGATTTTGAGAGCTTCTTGGGGATTGTCGCTCTCGGCATACCCAGAAATCATCGCGCTCCAACAAACCAAGTCCTTGTCAACTATTTGATCGAAAACTAGCCGGGCGGCCTCAATATTCCCCAGTTTCGAGTATCCAGAGATCATAGCAGTTGACGCCATGACATTCTTGGGCGACAACTCGTCGTACATACTCTGAGCTGCCTCCATTGCACCAGAATTTATGAACATGCTCAGAAGTGCACTCTGCAAATGGGAATCCACCACGACGCCGTTTTTGGATATTAAACCTTGCACAAACTTCGCGAACTCCAAATTTCCAGAACGCGCGCATGCGGAAAGGATTATTGTGTATATTCTTGCATCCGGCTCTGTGTTTGAGCTCTTCATTTCTTCTATCAGGGCTAGAACATCTTCAAACAATTGACTTTGACAATAACTATTTGCAGCAATTTCAGAAAAGTCACGGTTAGGAAACAGCAAAATCTGATTGATATATGGAAATGAAGATAGACAACAACAAAGAAAATCTACTGAAAGAGATCCCAAACAAAATAGCACGTTATAATTTCAAGAATGTGTGGTCACACAAAAACTAACCCATCGATCATAAGGTGCCAAGTGATGATGTCTCTGTGCGACATTTTATCGAACACTAAGCGCGCATCAGAAAGGAGTCCGCACGCCGAGTACATTCCCACCAACGCCGTCTGCACGAAAGGATCCCAATCGTACCCAAACTTCGCCGCCAGGGCGTGAATCGTTTTACCTTCATTGAGCGCCAGGGTTCTCGACGCCGCTTTCAGCAGCGGCGGGAAGGCGAACCGGTCGATGGGGAAGGATTTGCTCTGCAAAATCTGGTGAAACAATAGGGTGCTATAGGGGTTGTTCGAGCGGGAGAGGTGTTGGAGGAGCTTACTGCAGAGTCTCGGTGGCGGCGGCGGAGCGTCGGCGGGGATGGAGGACAGGAGGGAGAGAGCGTAGGAAGGGAAGGGAAGGGAGGAGAGTAGGAGGTGGAATAGGTGGTGTTGGTGGGAGGAAGTTTTGAGGAGATTGGCGTGGATTTGCTTGAGGTGAGGGAGGGAGGTGGCAGTGGAGATGAGGTGGGAGAAGTTGAGCTGCTGGCGGAGCGGCGGCACGGCGGTGGCGGTGGCGGTGGCGGGGATGGAGAAGCAGGGTTGGGCCATGGGTGCGAAGAAAATATAATAAACAAAGCAACGATTTATCATTAACATGGATATTGGGCCGTAATTGGGCCAACATTTTTACCATATAGGCTCGGATCTTGTTTATGATATTGGGCCGTAATTGGGCCAACATTTTTACCATATAGGCTCAGTTCAAATTGGGAGGGTTATAAAATAATCATGTTTTTTTGGATCACAATTATAAAATAATCATGTTAAATTTTTAATTTTTTTTAAGAGCGGAAGCCAGATAATAAGGAGCAAAAACAGAAGATAGCAATAACAAAGGAATATAAAAACTAAGAACAAACTAAACTCGGGGAACCACACGTCGGATGCATCTGCCGCTAAATCCCCCAACACAAAGTCGGGCGGAAAGCCTACCTCGTATAGAAGGAAAGCCCATGTTAAATTCATATAACTATAGTATTTCATTAAATATGTCACCAAATTAAAAGTTCTTAATTCAATAATTCAATTGTTTTTTGTGTGAAATCAATGAATTTTTCAGATTTTTTTTTTAAAAGAAATTCAAGAATAAGCTACGATATGTTGAGGCTTAATTATTTAAATTTTAAAGTAGAGTTACGTGTCGGATAGAAGTGTAACTGGGATATTAATATAATAAGAGAAATTCCAATGCATGCTTACAGGTGCAGCCCAAAGGTACATATATTTATTACTCCATTATTATTCCTACTTTCGTTTTCTCCTCCATGGCTTAGCCGCAAATGATTTGATTGAGTATTTTAGTGTGGTATGTACTCTATTGACATTTTGTGAATTATGTACTGTACCCTTTGATAATAAGTGATGGGATTACTCAATTAATTGGTTTACTTTAACTAGTGATTCCCTTTAAAATTACTACTACTACTACTTCAGTAGTAATTTAATTTAATATATTCCAACTATTTGTTTTTTAAATTATAAACACATCCCACCTAAATTAAAGAATTTAAACAACGCATCAACCTCAATAATTCTTTTAGAATATAAATATAGTGAAGAAAATCATTGATTATACCCACACTCTAAATAAATGAACTCAAAAATCACAACCATATACTAGTATATCACCCAAAAACAAAAAGGAAAAAGGGAAAAAAAAAAAAAAACAAAAAGTGAAACAAGAGATCTGCAGAAAAGCACAATGAATCACCATCACCATCAACAACATCACCATCCTCATCATTTCCTCATGATTCATCATCTACCCACATTACTTTTTCTTCTTGAAAATTCCCCTGCACAGTCATCATTATCAACATTGCAATTTTCTTCCCTTCTTCCCCCCTCAACATTTTTACACAGTTTTCTCTTCTCTGGAACAAATAGAAAGCCTCCCCAAACCAAAACCAAAAACCCAAATCACAAGGGACTAATCATAAACAGGGCCTCTTTTCCTTTCCATACATAAATACATCCACACATACATACATTCATACATTACATATTCATATATCATAGAATATAAGTGAATAAGCAATCACAAAAGTATCTGCCTGGCTCCATCCTGTCTGCCTCCACTCACCAAATACATAAAAAAAAAAAAATGGAAAACTTTATTCACCTCCCTCTCCTTCTCCATTTCCATTTTTCCCCCATTCCTGCATTGCGCTCTTCCCGCTGAGATTCACAGAGAAACAACAATCGCAGCCTCGAAAACGGCAAACCCTAGCCCCAAATTTCGCAACCATCCGTGGATTGGCTTCAGAAAAGGAATGCGATCTGTTTCCAGCTGATCAGACGTCGATTAGTGGCTCGGAGTTTGGGGATTTAATTGGGATTGGGTGTGCAGACGAAGCAGGGATGGGTGAAAGGCCATATTCAAATTTCCCTTTTGACGATTCGAGAGTGAAGAGTGAAGAAGCCCCTCTGCGATTTGCCCTTCCCATTATACTTGTGCACTACCAATACGGAAAATACCAATAAATATTTATACACACTCACACACGTATCTATTTATTGCAAAAAAAAAGCGGTAACCCGCTTTTTAATTAAATAAAAACGTGTTTTTGGTGAAAACATGAAAAGGCGAGTTTTGCCGATTGTGGAGTTGGTAGACCGTATACAAACACCCTGCTTTAATTTCTTGTCATTAATATTTTTCTTTTTTTTGTTATTTTTTTATTTTTTTAATTTTTGGAACTGACACCTGAATTTTGGGATTTGGTGTTGGAAGCCATATTATACAAATTACATATTATACAAATTATAAATGGACGAAGAGAAGATATAGAAAGCTGGGTGGAAATCGAACCCAAGTACTTCCTCCGTATTCAAATGTTTTTTTACGAACCCATATTTCACGCAGTCCAATGCACATTTTAAATCATTAATAACTCAAGTTCGGTATAAGTAAAAATTACAAAAGTTCGGTATTTAAAAACTATACGAAGAGACGGATCTAACAAGATCTCACATGGCTATATTTTAATTTGTATAGCTATGATAAAACTTTGAGTGAAAGTCTCTGCGTGAACAGTAGTACATTACCAAATGTAATAAACATTTGAATACGGAGGTAGTATAAGATTGGAATTTAGGGGACTCATCTACATTTCAGAAGCTATTTTATCTTTAAACCAGCTTTTAGCTATAAACTAAGAATCTAAGACCATCTCCCACTCAGCCCTCTATTTTTGCAGGAGCTACAGTGTAACTCTCTATTTGCAAAATAGCTACAGTAACTTTATCTCCAAACCAATCCTTTATTTTTGTAAGATTAAGGAATATTCCCTATCTACACCATTTTATATTACTTTTTAAATGTTTATAAATGTTTAAAAAAATTGGATTTACTATTGATCCATAATTATTCATTTGATGCCATTTTTACACTAAATTAGGATAAGACCCAAATTTTGTTTAAAAACATAAAAACAAAAAATGTAGAGTGTGAATAGTATTCCGCTCAAATGGGTGGAATACTGCAATACCCACTCATTTGGGAAAATACTTTCTATAAAAATGAAAGGTGGGTGGAAGCTTCACCTTGAAAAATATCATTATGTTGGATGCCTCGAGATGACCTAACCCTTCAAGTTTAAATAAGATAGGTTTATCAATTCGTTATTAATTATTGTATTTGTAACAAAATAATTTAACATCCTAAATTGTTTGAAGTACTGTTTTTAGGTGAATACCAACGTATTCTCAGTCCTTGGACCCAAAATCTAATCCATCAAGGATCAAATGGGTTTAAAGTGTTGCCTCTCTTTGTATATATAAAAGCTCGAACATGAGACTTTTGCTTAAACTTCCACGGCCAAATACCACTCATGCCAATTGCACGCGTTTGGTGTTTGAAGTACTATTAAAATTTGTTCCAACAATTTGTACGTAATTATAAGAAGGGGAAAAAAAAAGTACTAAGTGTAGGTTAAAAACTGGAAAAAGGGGTTGAATTATTAAAATTAAACTCTGGTAATAAAGAAAAGTCAAAGACAAGCAGAGTATACCTAATCAGAAGGGAATAATTTGACCAAACATGTCTGTGGTGGAATGACCATTTTATCCTCTTCGGACAGGGATTACAGTTTAAAATGTGCATGAATATGTGTTTGTACTGTTGTCATTACAACAACTAATCCAGGACAAAAGTGTGTTTGTGTGTGTATTTATTGTCTGTAGAAATACTTCATTAAAATGGGGTTGATGATTGATTACAGAGAGGAGAAATGTTGCTTAAAAAGGGTCATGGGAAGGATTCACGGGACATCTGACAGAAAATTATAAATTTATGAGATGAGTACCTAGCCCAAGCGGTTAAGTCTCTTAATTTTTAACGGAAGGTTGGATGTTCGATTACCACCGGCCCCCTATCCCTCCTTCTTTTAATTCCTCATTGTAATTGTGTGGCATGAGCTCCCACCACCATTTCCAGGCCTTCAATGGCTCCTCAAAAAATAAAATTATAAATTTATAATACGCCTACTAAAACAATGTTTGAGATTTAAATATAGAGTGTGAAGAGGTGATATTCAGCATGTGGTGGCATGCTAATCCGTCGAGGGGTGTGTATGTTCGGTATTAATGAGATGTGTACCGGATATTTAATAGTGTATGAGCTGTATAAAAATACTCAACACATATAAAGCACTCATTCAACATCCGTTCAGCACATACAAAACACTTTTTCAGCATTTCAGTAGGAACTGATTGATTTTTTCATACTACATCCGTCTCGGTGTTTTCGTTACGGATGATTTTTTGGCACTATTCACTGTTTAACTTTGATTCGAATTAATATCATAGCTATGTAAGAAAAAACATAGTCAAGTGAGATCTTGTTAGATTCGTCTAATCTTGTAGTTTTAGACAATCAAGTTTTTATAACTTTTCGTTGTACACAGTTTAAGTTATTAACCGTTAAAAAATGTGTATCGACATACGTGCTGGATGAGTCCGTAACAAAAATAGCGAGAGTAGGAAATATTAGATTGTAGTAGTAGTTTATGTATGATCCATCAGAATGGGTCGTCCAGGGCTCCAGGCTATGGCCTCTTTCCTAGTTTAGTGAGTATAGAATCTTAAGTGTATGTCGTGTGGAGGGGACGAAGACAGCAGTGGTGACTGTGGCATGTCTTGTTTTCTTGTACAAAGAGAGACCTTTCGTGATTTCAGGCTTTGCCAGACACACCTAACATCATTTCTTATTTAATGCTCACCCCCCATTTATCCTTTCTTTCTATTTATTTATTTATGTACATGATTCATTTACAAAGTTACTACTCCCTCCCTCCGTCTGTGATCCATTTTGACTTTTGATACTGTTCGTTGTTTAACTTTGACTTAATTTTATTGTATTGATACAAGAAGAGAAAAATAGACAAGTGTGGTCTTGTTAGAATCGTCTAATTGTATAGTTTTAAAATATATACATTTTATATAATTTTTTACTTATACTGATTTTGAGATATAAAGCGTTTAACAATTGCATTGGATTTTATGCAGAAGAGAAAGTGACCACTTTTAATGAGACGGGTGGAGTATTATTCATTCAGTAAATTTAATCAATTTTTTTTTAAATATAGTTATATAAGGAAAATATTGTCAATTGAGATGTTGTTAGATTCGTTAGTTTTAGAATATCAAATTTTTATAGTTTATACTTATATATCCATTTAAGTTATTATTTTTTTTTAAAATTTTTTTGGATAAGCATCCATTTAAGTTATTACTCCATGTTTTGAATTAAGTTCATATAAATAATGCAGATATTGAAAAGTTGCTCATTATTGAGTCATTTTGGCTTGTGGTACCAAAATAATTAATCATATATTCATATTGTTACTAATCATTTGTTGAATTCAATGATGAATGTCACTAAAGTTAGTATGAAAGACTTTGGTTCGATTTTCCACAACGATTAGGACGAGCATGAAACTACTTTGATGTAAGAAATTTTCTCAGACTCGGCCATATGAACTAAATAATGGTGATTGATAACTCAATGAAACTCAAATAAATATATTCATCATATAGTTTGGACCGCCTCATTTTGGTCCTCCTTTTATTCTTCTTCTCTAGCTTCGGCTTTTCTAATATATATATATATATTCATGTTGTTCGGAAATTTCCCTTATTTTTCATAGCTGTAATTGGGAAGGACAGTTGAGGTTGACAATAGTGTAAGAATGGCAAAGTGCAACTCTTTTGGATACCTTGATTTGATGGTAGATTTAATTAAATTGTGTGGAAAAGGATAGTTGAAATTTGGACAGCAACATGACATTTTATGACAGTGAAAAAAAGAGGGTGACATTTATTGATACTTTTATCATACTTACTATTTCATTTGTATATACATATATATATTTGACAAGAGATGCGCACAGATTGGCAAAGAGTAAAACGCTGCTAAATCTATGAAAGGAGGATATAGGGAAAGAGCAGAAAAGCCGACAACTAAAATCTAGAGAACCAAGTTCCCGCTGAATTCATACTCACAAGAGAAGCCACACCGTCCGGCGCGAACGCCCACATGGTAAAAGAATCCTCACATCGTGCTCCCCGCTTTGCCAAACTGTCAGCGACGAAATTTTCTTCCCGAAGAAGATGAAACCAGTAAAATCCCGAATGCATCTCCAAAATATCCTTGATTTCATATCATTCATTTAAATATTGATTCATTAAGTGGCATACATTTAGATGAAGAATCATAATCCTTTGAATGGGTCTGCGACGGTTCCTGCAAGACCCAATTCGAGGCTTGGGTATGGTTTGATTCCGGATCTGACCTGGACCTATTATTATATTTATTGTTTAGGGATGGTAACGAGTCGGTTCAGAGTTCACTTCTTCAAGAACTAGATCCGACCCAAAGCCCAGGGTTTGGTTATCCGAACCCACTTCTTCAAGTACTTATTTTGAGTATTGGATTTTGGCATGAAAAATATTGGGCCACATACAACATGAAAGGATTTTGGGCATACAGTAGGCCCAAAAGAATTGGGCTTGAGTATAGCCCAAATAGATGGCATATATGAGCATCGGAGTATAGGCATAGTACCATTGCCTACCTCTGCACTGCACGTTATGCATGGTATACTAAAAGTTCAAATTTTTTATTTATTTTTTATTTTTTTAATATTTCGAAACCTCAACATTTTAAATGTAATTATATAATTTGACTCTTCAAATATCAATAACTATACACTATTAGTCTTGGGAGAGGCGCCCTTAATTGCCCTTGCAGATCCTCGAGGGATTAGTCTTGAGTCTAATGTGGCATGGGATACCCTGGTATTCACCTTAAAAAAAATAACTATATGCTATTAGCTCACCCGAAAAATTAACTATACACTATTAAGGCCCGTTTGGATTAGCTTTTTAAAAAAACAGAAGCCAAAAGCAAGCAGAAGTGAAAGCTAAAAGCAGAAACATGTAACTTTTGTGTTTGGATGGAATGTTTGAAAAACAGTTTTTTTTTTTTCAAAAGTGTGTTTGGATGTGTAAAAGTGAAAAGTGCTTTTGAAATGTATAATTACCAAAAAAGATATGCTACTTATATAAGATAGTATAAATTTATAGTGTAATTTAATAAATTAGTAGGGACATTTATGACTCTGCAGACATTACTAGGTGCTTTTGGCTTCTACTTTTCGGAGAAGCACCCCCTGGGCTACTTCTCCCAGAAGCACTTTTGCAGTTTTTCGAGGTGCTTTTGCTTTTTCTAAAAAGCCAAAACAAACATTTTTTTTTCTTCAAAAGTACTTTTGGCAGAAGCAAAAGCCAAAAGTACTTGAAAAAAAACCATTCCAAAGAGGCTCTAGGGCCCGTTTGGATTGACTTTTGAAAAAAACAGAAGCCAAAAGCAAAAGCAGAAGTGAAAGCTAAAAGCAGAAGCAGGTAACTTTTGTGTTTGGATAGAATGTTTGAAAAACAGCTTTTTTTTCAAAACTGTGTTTGAAATGTTTAAATTACCAAAAAGTACATGCTACTTATTATTATAATAAGATATATTTGTAATGTAATTTATTTTAAGTAATGAGGGTATTTAAGTCTTTGCACATTTTACGAAGTGCTTTTGGCTTCTACTTTTCGGAGAAGCACCCCCTGTGCTGCTTCTCCCAGAAGCACTTTTGCAGCTTTTCGAGGTGCTTCTGCTTTTTAAAAAAAGCCAAACCAAATGTTTATTTTTCCCCAAAAGTGCTTTTGGCAGAAGCAAAAGCCAAAAGCACCTTGGTAGAAGCCAATCCAAACATTTTGTTAAAAAACGGATGGAATATTACATAACAAATTACAAAGAGGAAATAAAAGGAGCAAATGACCTTTAAAATTTTCAACTATCAAATAAAAATTACAAGACTTGATTAGTAACCATAAATACAACCCCAAATTTACAAAGTTTACCGTCATACCATTGCTGACATATGTGTGTCCAATAAGGACAATTTACAATGTTATCTCTAACATGCTTTAATCCTTTTTGTTTAAATAACATATTGACTTTAATACTTTTATTACTTTATTACTTCAAAAATAATCATTCATTAACAGAGAAAGCAATAGAAAATTACATAAAATCCCACTATATTTAATAGTATTTAATTAACTGCATTATATCCATAATGTATATTCCATGTCTAAAAAGAAACAATTGTTTTATGATGAATCTCATTCTTAGTAGGTCCACTTTCAACAAAGTTGATGTATACGTACATTAAATTCTTGCATATCTTTTTTTGATAAGAAATTCTTGCATATCTTTTACATCCTTGATATGTACATGCATGTATAATGTATTTACAAATATATTATATACATATTTGAGAAAGAGAGAGATTGGGACGGCCATGTATCAAATTCTCCCACATATGAAAAATAAAATGGTATTTTAATCAAAAGTCATTTAAGGACTTATTTTATATATTAAAAATGGGATTATAACAAGTGGCACCCTTTTCATTTTACAGATCGATGTTTAAGTAGTGAGCTGATTTAGAAAATTTGCCCTTAAAATTATATTAATGTGTGCATTTAAAAATTATTTTCCCAAAAGCGGTTGATATGAATGTATGGGCTCTGACAGCTTAAGCAAAGGTCTCGAGTTCGAGCCTTTGTGTATGCAGAATTTTATTTTAGGAGTGACGATCTTCCAATGACTGTCCGATCCTCGAGGGATTAGTTTTGGGTCCAATGACATTTGGGAATACTCTGGTATTAAAAAATAATAATATTTTGTCTCATATTTTTATGGAAGAATTTGTTATCTATTTTGGGGCCACAATAATTAAGAAAATACACCAGTTATAAAGACGAAATATTAATTTAAGTACAGAAAGCAAAGTTTTATCATGTTTTTTTGTTTGGGCATGTACTGGGTATTCTCAAGTTACAGTGGATCCAAGACTAATCCCTCGAGGATCTGGTGGGCATTGAAGGATTGCATCTCCCAAAGCAGAATTCTGCATATACAAAGGCTCGAATCCGAGACCTTCGCTTAAGCTGCCAGAGCTCCATACCACTCAGGTCAACTGCGTTTAGTAGCAAAGGTTTATCATTTGAAGTAGTCTCATCATATTATTTTAAATGCATAATAATAATAATAATAATAATAATAATAATAATAATAATAATAATAATAAAGAGTTGTTTTTAGTATCACATAGTAAATAGCAGTAGTATGTAGAAAAGGATCTTAAAGAAAAGAAGAAAAACGATAATAAAATTTCCTCGTCAATTTTGTTTTTACTTATTGTAATAATTTTTAAATTATTAACTTTTTAATAAAACGGAGTAGTGTAATATTGTTTTTACTTATAATCAATATTTACTTTTTAAATGATTAATAATTTTTTTAGAAATGGTTTGAAACTAAATACTACTTCTATTTATGAACATTAAATAAATTTATACTTCATAGAATATGATTTATTTAAAGTTAGAAAAATTAAAATTAATTATATATACACACACTATTAAATCCATGGATATGGGAATGGAACTTATTTGCCCAAGTGATCATGTTCCCTGCCTTCCAACTATAGGTTGGAGGTTCGATTCCTCACCCGGCCCCTGTTCCTCCCCTTTATCCCTTTGTAATTTGTGTGGCTTGAGCTACCACACACCTTTGCCGACACGTAGGTGTCAATGTTTACCAAAAAAAAAAAAAAAAAAAAGAAGATCCATGGATATGAAATTCTGCTTTGCATCCACAGTCACAGATTCAATCATTTCTAAAATCATTTCCATCCACAATTTGTCTTTTCCTATTTTTTCCATGTAAGAAAAGGATGACCCAATTTGGACCCTCCACAAGCAATCCACACATCCAGCATCTCAATGAATACACTCACTTTTTTTTCTTTTTCTTTTTTTTTTCCCCTCAAGATCCTATTGAGATTGTTAGACAAAATAAATATAGCTAAAAATTAAAATAAACACCCATCATTCAAAATAAAAATTAAAATATACCTTTCATTTCATTGGTTTTGTGTCAATCCATGATACACAAAATCTTATTCCTCCCCACATAAGTACAGTAGGAGCATATTCATATTCATATTCAGACACAAACCACATCACACCAAAAAGACAAAAGTAAAAGTGACAAGTTGTTCAAAATTCAATATTCCAGAGACCACAAGAAAAAGGACAAAATTGCAACATTTAGGACCATAGTCTATAATGGCTATTATTTTCATTACACTAATTTTATGGATTCTGTCCACAAATTGCAGGCCGGTTCAGCCTCCGTTAGCATCTGCACCACGTCGTTCATGGCTGGCCGGAGCGCCGGCGCCACGGACGAGCAACATATCGCGACACGGAGGACCTTGATCATGTCATCCTCGTACGATCGCGACACACGCTTGTCCAACACTTCCTTCGTCTCCCCCTTACTAGTCACCCAATCTATGATGTTCTTATTCTCCCAAACTCCGCCTCCACGGGCCGCTTTCCGATTACCAACTCCATCAGCACCACTCCAAAGCTGTAGACATCACATTTTGTCGTCGCTTTAAAAGAATACGCGTACTCTGTACACAAGAACCACACAATATCATCTAATGCCGATTTTACAAATAAAGGAGAATATTTTTTAACAATAATTTTTACCCGGTGCTAAGTAGCCGTAAGTGCCAGCAATGACCGTGGTGGTCGAGTCCTTGGAGCCACGTGCTCGTAGGACTTTGGCTATGCCAAAGTCCGCGACTTTTGGGTGGTAGTTACCATCGAGCAAGATGTTGGTCGACTTGATGTCACGGTGTATGATAGGGGGATTGAGATCGTGGTGCAAGTACGCCAACCCTCGGGCGATCCCAAGTGCAATTTGGTACCGTGTTGGCCAATCGAGGATGACCTTCTCCACACGATGGTGAAGCGCGTCCCAAAGGTTTCCATTAGGCATGTACTCGTAAACAAGGAGGCTGCAGTCGAAGCCAGAGAGATGGCAGTAGAGCTTGACAATGTTCTTGTGCCGAATGTTCCCAAGCGTCTCGACCTCTGTCTTCATCTCCTTATCGAGAATCACCCGATGCTCGTTTGAGGCCGCGGCATCCTTGCCTCGTCGGCTCCAGAGCTCCTTCACCGCCACTACTTCCCCATTGTCGAGCTCGATCTTGTACACCGTCCCCGACCCTCCACATCCCACGACGTTTTTCTCGACCATTGCCCCGAGGATCTCGCGCTGGTTGAAACTCACGCGGTGAAAGCTCCTAATGTCGTACGAGAAGAACGACGACGACAGGTTGTTGTCTTCGGTCTCTGCTGCTTCCCGATTCTTGTTGAACCAACTCCTGATCACCACAACCGCCCCGAGGATTAGTACCACCAATGTGATGCCTATTAGCCAGACACAATTCATTTTCTTCCGCGTGTTCGATTGATGGCAAAGGGGGAAATTCGGGTCGGAATAAGCCGGCAGGCAGAGCCCTGGATTGCCCGAAAAGCTCTCCAACAGCCCTCCTTTTATGAACGAATCAGGGATCGGACCGGAGAGTTGGTTGTTCGAAAAGTTTAGAGAATTCGGCAGCAATTTGGCGAGGGCGTCCGGTATCTGCCCTGTTAGATGATTCCCCGACAAGTCGAGGACATTGAGGAAATTCAGGGAGGATAGCGACCCCGGAATCGATGAATTCAACATATTTCCCTGTAAGAACAGCAGATTGAGCCATCGCAGGTCGCTGATCTTTGACGGTATCGAACCGGAGAGAAGATTGTTGCTGAGATCAATCTTCACCAGGTTTCCGGCCAGGGCGATTTCAGGTGGGATCGCACCGGAAAGCCTGTTTCCCTGCAGGAGCAGCTCCGACAGGTTTTTCGCTTTCCCGATCTCCCCAGAAATCGAACCTGTCAAATTATTGTATGCTGCGTCGATAATCGCCGCATTGGGAAGAGACAGGACGCCTTCGGGGATTCCCCCGTCTAAATTATTACTGCTAACGCGAAACCTAACGATGGACTTGCAGTTTCCGTAGCTTTCTGGAATCTCCCCGGATAACATATTCTGAAGGACCAGAAGGTACCGGAGTTCGCCGCCGCCGCACAGCCCGTTAGGCAGTTTCCCGGAAAGAGCATTCTCGGACAAATCCAGGCCATTTAACGCCGATGACATTCCCAGATTCTTCGGGATTTCTCCCGTCAATGAATTGTCATAAAGAGACAGGGTTCTCAACGTCGTCGAATTGGCAAGAACGTCCGGAATCTCACCCTCCAGGCTGTTATTGTACAGCTGAAGGACGCGGAGATTCGGCAGGCGACAAATCGATTCGGGTATCCTCCCGGTGAAGCTGTTCACGGACATGTCCAAATCCCTGAGCGCCGTCAGGTTCCCGAGCGCCCCTGGAATGTCCCCCGAAAGATGGAAGTTGTAATAAAGCTCGAGATGCTGCAAATTCCTCAACAGGCCGAGCTCGGGCGGGAGCCGCCCTGTTAGGAAATTCCCGCCCAGCTCGAGATCGATCAGGGAAGTCATGTTCCCGATGAATCCGGGGAGCTCGCCAATGAGGCTGCACGTCGTCAGGATCATCGTCTCGAGCCTGACGAGCCTCGTGAAGCTCGAGGGGAGCTCCCAATAGTTGAATCCATCGACCATGTTGATATGCAGCGCCGCTAGATTCGTCAGGTTGGCGATCGAGACGGGGAAGTCGCCCGAGAACGGGTTATGTGAGAGATCCAGAATCGTTAAACTTTTCAGAGGGGAGAAATCAGGGAGGGTGCCTGTCATGTGTGAGGAGCTGACGTTGAGCTCCTCCAGGGAGGAGCAGTTGGTGATGCCGTCGGGGAATGGGGAATCGAAGGCGTTGAGGCCGAGGCGGAGGACGCGGAGATGGGGAAGATAGGAGCAAATGTTTGGAGGGAAGCCGCCGGATAAGGACCAGCCTGAGATGTCGAGATTGACGACGTTCCCCTGACGGTCGCAGGCGATGCCGGTGTAGTTGCAGGGGGTGGTGGTGTTCCACCCTTGCCATTTGGAGAGGGAATGGCCTGAATTTGAGGCCATGATGAGATTCAAGAAGTGTGATTGTGAGGTTGTGTTTGTGTCTTCTTGGTAAGAATTGCAGGCTGACGACAGGGATAGGAGGACAAGGTAAAAGAGGTACTTGAAAGCCATGGGAAGTGAAGTGAAGTGGTACAATCTGGAATTGAGGGATTGAAGAAGGGGATTATATACATATAGAGATATATACTACTATATGTTTGTGTATTTATATATTTGATGTAAGAAGAAGGGGGGGAATTCTGTGGTGCATTTGGGGATGAGACATGACAATAATAATAGAGTGTGAGTGAGAAAGGAGAAAGGAGACCACACTTTGCATAAAGAAGCTTTAAAGCAAAAATAGCATCTGTGAAGAAAGGTGACCACTTTGCATCTTCAGCATCATATGAATATTTATACTTCAGAGAATGTTTGAAAGCTTATCTTGACGAATAAATACCCAAAATGTCTATTTTACCAATTTTTCTAGTCATATAGTAGTATTTCTTTCTTTGTTTCTTCTTCTTCTTCTTCTTCTTTTTTTTTTCCCCTTTAATTTAAATATAAATATTAATTTAAAAACAAGTGTTAATGACTGAATTAACTAATAGCAATTAATTTAAGTGATAATAGGGAATATCGTGGTCATAATTGTGAATGTTTTACTCAAAAACTTGAGAAAGTCAGATACTTATAGAAAATTATTGAATTCCGAGTAGATTAAAAAGTTTATGATCATATTTTCTAACTGGAAATTCAAATCGATCAATAACACAACATTTGGCCTACTTTCATCCCATGAAGGCATGAACATAATTAAAACTTGATTTAATTTTCTAATTTGTGCTGACCAAATGAATGGGCGACAAGCTTAATTGTATCTCCTTCATACCAATGCATATAGAGGCCCGTTTAGTTGAGCCCAATTCCTTCGGTTAGGCCCAAAATTTTCATCGCCAATATAGAGGTCATTTGAGTGGGGAAAGAATTTGGGCTAAATAGCCCACATTCACAAGATGCTCAACATAAATATGGGCTCATATCTTTGAGCTCATAAATGTTGGCCCTATCTGCTCACAAGCGTTTAAAACCCAAATTGGGCTTTATTTTTGGATAAATCAATTATCCTCTCAGTTAATAAATTAAATTAATTTTTAGTTGAATACCGGGTATCCCCAAATCACATTAGACCCAAGACTAATCCCTCGAGGATCGGGTGGACATTAAAGAGTAGTCTCTCCCAAAATAAAATTCTGCATACACAAAGGCTCAAACCCGAAACTTTATTTAAGCTGCCAAAATCTCATACCACTCAGACCAACTGCGTTTTGTAAAAATTAAATTAATTTTTTTTGCGTTACAGCCAATTAAGGCTAGGAAAGTAAAAAATAAAAATAACAGAAAAAGAAGTGAGGACTCAACGACCACGTGGAAACCACGTGCCTGCCGCATCAGCCGTCAATAGAGCCTTCACGTGGTCCGGAGGGAAGGCCCATGTCGTAAAGAAACTCTCATCATCCGCACCATGCTTTGCGAGGGAATCTGCTACCGAATTTCCCTCTCGCAGGACATGTTGGAAAATACAAGACTGAAAGCTATTTTTCAAGTCATCAATGCATGCCAGGAATCCCGCCAAGGAGTGAGTGGGTGACCGCTTAGCTTGAATGAGCGTTAGTGCAGCTTTAGAATCACACATACAACAAATATGAGTGACACCTTGATCCAGGGCTAGCTGAAGCCCATGACGAACTGCTGCCACCTCTGAGTACAAGACAGAAACATCACCAAGTTTCCCTGAAATGCCTCCTATCCAACCCCCATCGGCAGTCCTCAAGACAGCTCCAAACCCCGCCTGATGTGGATAAAGGAAACGTATATTAGGGCCCATTTAAATTTTAAGGTCGACGTATTTTTATTTTTATTTTTATTTTGATAAGCGGAAGACAAGAAACAATGAAGGTCGGTATTAATTTTTGGATACGAATCAATCCCTTGTTTCTATTATCCTTCATTTATGACTGGTCAAATACTTTTTGGAAATACGTAAAAATATATATATATTTAATAGAAGTACTCCATCCGTCCTGCGAAGTTTGATACTTTCTTTTGGGCACGGTAATTTAGGTAGTAAAGTTTAGTAGTTAAAGTGGTGTGAGTGTTTGTATTTGAGATTCTAATAAATTTTGATAATGTTTATTATTTAACTTTGACTTAATGTTATCGTAATGATGTAATTAGAGAAAAATAATCAATTATGATCTTGTTAGAATCGTCTAATCGTGTAGTTTTAGAATATATATTTTATATAATTTTTTATCTGTACCAAGTTTGAAATATTAAGAATTAAAGAAAAACAAGGAACTTTGTGTAGAAAAGTAGAATTGTATTGAAATTTGTGCAGAATAGTAAAAGTGATTACTTTTAATGGGATTTGACAATAATTAAAATTCTAATCAAATTTATATTAATTTAATTTATCTAAAAATGGAAAGGTGTCAAACTTCATGGGACACCCAAAAAATGAATAGGTGTCAAATTTCATGGGACAGAGGGAGTATGAATTAACAGAGTAATACTTCCGAAAAAATATAGTTATGTGATGTGATAATCCAGACTATAATCTAAAAGAAGTGAAATAAGTTACTTATACTAATAATATACTCCTATTTCTTTCTTACTTTCTTACTGGTCATTCTAATTTCAGGACGGATATATGACATAATTTTGACACTCTTTTTAACCAAAAGATATACCTTAAAAGCAGAATCATTTTTTTTTTTGGATGGACAAAGAAAGTAGAAGAAACAAAATGAAAATATGACACGATCTTAATTTCTAGAATAAGATATCGGATACTAACGAGCTAGCTGCATGATGAGAAGTCACAAGTAAATTTTTTTTTTCTTTCTTTCTTACCTTTTTTGACTAGTCAAAGATTATTAGTGGAAATACATTGACTGAAGACATTAATTGTCACTGTCCAGGATAAATCCCCAAAGAATATTTTGGTTTTCATTTATTATTTATTAGACTAACGCATTTTAATGTCAAACTGTGTCTTATCAAACGTAGAAAACAAAATGGAACCAAAAGGTGGATATAATTGACTAATAAATAAACGAAAGTGATGGTTTAGTGCGTTTTAGTCACTTAAATAGTAATTAATTTGTGGAGTTTCGTGGGAATCTTCCTAGAGTTATTACAACACACGGTGAGTTTAATCGATCAATTCAATGATAGGGTTGCAAGTGTAAGATATGAAAACTTTGATCTTTCTATATATGTCTTGTTCAATGGCTTTGAAGGCGTGCCAAATGTAGTAGTACCATTTGGAGATGGGATTAAAAAAGAAATTAAAAGATTGTGGCATTGGCTCCCACCACCAATTTTCTAGCATGTATAGGTTGTTCAGCAAAAAAAAAGAAGAAAATTACTCACTCTGTCTCATTTAACTTGTTTCGTTTGACTTCTGCACACAATACAATGCACTTTTTCAATCGTTAATATCTCAAAATATGTACAATGAAAAATTATGTAAAATATATTATAAAACTACATGATCATACGATTCTAACAAGACCCAGTTCGACTATTTTTCTCCAAATATATACTTACAATAACATTGAGTCAAAGCTGAACAATGAACAGTGTCAAAAGTCAAACATGACATGTTACCTGGGACGGAGGGAGTAGTTTGGTTGAAAATGTAATACTCAAGTCCATTGACTTTATAATCTTAATGAATAAAAAAATGGGAAATGAAATTTGACACATAGTTATATGCAGTGACGGATTCAGAAAATTTTATAAATGGCATCACAAAAAAATTATGATAGCTGAGTTGCAATTGAAGATAGTAGTTACTCCCTCCGCCATCAAATGATATTAACATTTCATGTTTTTATGCAGTTCAATGCAAATGTTTAACGATTAATATCTCAAACTGTATAAAAGTAAAAATTATATAAATTTAATATTCTAAAACTATGTGATTAGATGAATCTAACAAGTTCTCACTTGACTATGTTTTATCTAATATAACTATGTTAAAAAGTCGAATCAAATTTACTTAATGAATAGTATTTACTATGCCAACGTTAATATGATTGAATGACGGAAGGAGTAATTGATAATAGTGGTGTCATACTGTCATCATAGAAATTGAGTAGTTGCATCATACCAAATCAAGCCAAGTGTAAAAATAAATTCTAGTTAAAATAACAATCTCATCGATTTAAATATTACCCTGTGTCACAACCTTTTAAAGAGTAGATCCGCATAAGGTTATTATATGTGGCATGGAATCCAATACTTTTACCATAAATGAAAAATATTCATTTCAAAACTTAGGGATTAATGGTCTTACACATTTCGCATTACCAAAAAAAAAAAAAAAAAAAAAAAAAAAAGAGGGGAGAACATTATTAGAAGAACCCTAGCGTAAAATTTGGTGCCTAAAACTAAAAAGGCACATTCCTTTTCATTCCCATGCATGAGTCATGACTAGTCATCAATAACTCAATATTTACATGTCATGTTGATTGTAGAACACAGGTGTATGTATTTCACAAAACTTCCCCCTACAGCTCTACTATCCCATCAATTACCCCCACATTATTACTATACTTAATTATGTTACAACTTACAACTATTTTGATCACCAAGCCCCCTCCACGTTCACTATACATTACACATTACATTCTTAATAACCACCACATGATCAAAATCAGACACAGAGTGTGTTTGGTTGTCAGCGGATTTAGCAGCATATAGCATATTGAATCGGCATATCATCTCACAATTCTCTCTCCGAATCTGCTATCTGCTGCTCAATCTGCTGACTCCCAAACATCCCCACAGTCACTCACTCAAAAACTCCTCTTTGCCCACAACAATGCTGAGCAATTCTTGGTAAGGTTGTGCATCCTCCAGCATTTGTACAACACTCCTCATACTTGGCCTTGATGTTGGGTTCCTTGTGGTGCATAGAACCCCTACTTTCAACACTTTTATGGCTTGTCCCTTTTCCATTTCATTTATGTCCTTGTCCACTATCCCCATTACACTTTCCATGCTCTTGAGATTGCCACCAACCCATTCAACAATGTCTTTGCTGTCCCCGAACTCCGGCTCCACCGGCCTCCTCCCCGTCACTAGTTCCATCAACACCACTCCAAAGCTGTACACGTCGCCCTTCTGGCTCGCCTTGGTGGAGTACGCGTATTCTGTTTGGATCAAATAAAAATATATTATCCGTGTAAGAGAAAAACAGAACGATATCAAAGTAATCGAAAAATATATGGGATCGACAAGAGTTGGGGTTTGGTTGCTTGCCTGGGGCTATGTATCCGTGTGTCCCCGCGATGACTTGGGTCGAGTCCTTGGACGAATTGGACTGAATGATTTTGGCGAGGCCAAAGTCCGCAATCCGGGGCTTCAGATCCTCGTCAAGCAGGATGTTGCTGGACTTGACATCACGGTGGATGACCGGTCTGTCACAACCGTGGTGCAAGTACTCCAGTCCTCTCGCTGCACCGAGTGCGACCTCATACCGCGTGTGCCAATCGAGGGACAGCTTCTTACACGCGTGCAGACGGTCCCAGAGGCTTCCGTTCCACATGTACTCGTACACCAACAAGCTCGAATCCTCACTGCTGATGCTGCAGTAGAGCTTCACCACATTTATGTGGCGTATCGAGCTCAGAGTCTGCACCTCGGCTTCAAATTCGCGGGACGACCTAGTCCTGGTCCCGCGCCTGGCCAGGATGGGAGTCGAACCCCCTACCGTCCTGTGGCTGTATTCATCCACGTGCCAAATGTGCTTCACGGCGAGCTCCTTCCCGTTCCCAACGACCGCTCGGTAAACATTGCCGGAGCCGCCCTTTCCTATCAGATTTTCCTGCTTAATCGAATCGAGAATCTCGTCCTCTGTGAAGGTCAGGATGTGGAATGACTTCAAATCCCAGGAATCATCTTTCAGCGACCGTTCGCCGATGCGTTGGCTCTTCTTCTTCACGTAACAGAAGCCCGCCAGCGAAACGAGCAACGCGACGGTCAGCACCAGGAGGCAGAGCAGAATCTTTCGACTGTGCCTCTGCATACCTGATTCAGGCAAACACGACCTGAATCCTGGGATTCTTTCACTGCAGAGGCCATCGTTGCCGACGAAGCTCTTGGCATTCGCCTCGGTGAGAAGGAAGTCCGGGATCGGACCGGTTAATCTATTGTTCGAGAGATCGAGAAGGTTCAATCTCAGAGAGGACAGCGCCGGTGGAATTGGACCGGAGAGGTGATTGCTCGACAAATTTAGGAAATTAAGAGTCTGTAATTGGCCAAGAGAGGCTGGGATTTCACCTGTAAGAGTGTTTCCAGCGATGTTGATCTCGTTTAGGGCACGACAGGAGCTCAATGAATCGGGTATCGACCCGGAAAAGTTGTTCCCCTGTAATTGGAGTGTGGTGAGCTGATTTAAATCCCCAATTCCGCCCGGTATCTTACCGGAAAACTGGTTGTTCTTCAAGTTAATCGACCCCAAAGACGACGCATTTGAGAATTCCGGCGGTAATTCGCCGGAAAACTTGTTGTTAGCGAGAATGAGCTGTTGTAAAGACTTTGCACCGCCGATGTCGGCGGTGATTGGCCCTTCAAACTCATTATCTGATAAATCGATCAGTTCTAGCTCAGGCAGCCCCCATATGCCGCCCGGAATTTCCCCCGAAAGCCGGTTGTCGTTCACTCGGATCCTGATCAGACTCTTGCAGTTCGAATAAGTTTCAGGAATTCCGCCCGTGAAATCGTTCTGCAGTATCAATAGCTTCATCATAGTCCCCTGCTTGCACATGTCCGGCGGTATCGGCCCCGTCAGGAAATTCTCGGAAACGTCGATGTAATTGAATTCCGACCAGGAACCGAGCTTCTGAGGGAGCTCCCCTGTTAGCTTATTGACGTATAGCGATAAGTTCACGAGGTTCTTGAATTCTCCGAGCTCGGCGGGGACTTCGCCGGAGAAATTGTTTCTGTAAAGCTGCAGGCTTTGCAGCTTGTTCAGTGATCTGATTTCGGATAAGTTCCCATGGAGATGGTTACCGGAAGCATCCAGGAATTCGAGGTTGGTTAAATTCCCCAATCCAGGAGGCAATTCGCCTGTCAATTCATTCATGTAGACCTCGAGCTGCCAGAGTTTATGGAGTTTGGTGATACCTAAGGGGATTTCGCCGGTGAGGGAATTCTGGGCCAATTCTAGGTCAATGAGCTCAACCAAATTCCCAATTTCGTCCGGAATTCTTCCTTCAATGCTGCAGTTCGACAAGTAGAGCCAATTCAGCTTGGTCAGATTCAGAATCACCGGCGGGAATGGCGTCGGATCGAACAGATTGTCGCCGACGCTGAGAACCTGCAGATTGGGCATGTTCCGGAGAGACTCCCACGGGAAAGCGCCGGAAAAGCCGCTGTTGTTGGCGTAGAGCGAGACCAGTCGATTCAGGGAAGGTATCTCCGGGAAGGAACCGGAGAAGAAATTATTCCCCAAATCGAGATACGTCAGCGAGGAGCAGTTATTCAGCTCCGGCGCCACGCGTCCGTTAAAAAAATTGGACCCTAGCGAGAGCTTTTCCAGGGACTTGAGCTCACAGAAGGCGGTCACCGGAAGCAGTCCGGTGAGATTCCAATTGGACAGGTCGATTTCGGAGACGGAGCCGTCGGAATTGCAGGTGATCCCCGGGAAGCGGCAGAATTGGGAATTGGATTGCCAGGAATTGAAGAGGTCGGGATTGGAGGATTGCAGGGCGGTTTTGATGGAAAGAAGGGATTGTAAGTCGTCGGAGACGGCGACGGAGAGGAAAGAGAGGAGGAGGAGGAGGAGGGCGGAGGCCGCCATGGAGGACGGTGGTTGGTAGAGGGGGCGGGGGGGAAGGAGGAAGCGAGGGAAAATTGGAATTTGTCGTTAGTGGTAAGAAAGTGGACTGAAATTGTAATACTCTAATAAGGCAAAAGGGTGCGTGAAAGGAAGAATTAAGGAGGGTTTGGTTTGACTATATCGTGGCAGTGGTTGCTATTTTGATCTGTGAACAATATAATGATTGATTGCTAGTAGTATTTCTTTTTTTAAAAAAAAAAAAAATTCTTCAATAGTTGAATGTGGTGGCATACTTGTTTAATTAAGTGTGTTTTTTCTAGTGTTTACTAGTGGGCAGTGGCCCTTTTTCTTGGTATGTTCGTATTTGTCATTTTATTTATCAAGTTACTTATATGCCCAGTGATATTGTAGCTTAATTCATATTGAAACAGGAAACCTTTAATTATGCTGGATATTTTATTATGTGTGATCATTATTTTTTTTTTTTTTTTTGGTTGATAAAGGTAACGCACAGGGAAATGAGAAAAACTAAGCTTAGTTTTGTATTCTTGAAGCGTTTATTATTATTATTATTATTATTATTATTATTATTATTATGCACGCATATAATCCAGAACTGTGCTATTAATTATTGTGTTTTTTGAATTGTTTCCATATATTGCAATTGACTACACACAGTTTTGTTGACAAAATAATGCAATTGACTATAGGTCACGTACCGTAACTTATAATGCCATGCTGTCTACAGTCTACACTCGTATATAGTACAATGATTAGTAATAATGGATCCGAAATTTTAATTAACTAATATAGGATTTATTTTTTTACAGTCAATATATATATAAAAAAAATCATTCACAAAAATGATGAAATAATGTGCAATTGTGCATATATATCCAGGTTAATTTTAACAATAAGAGGGGGGACTCCACCCAAAAAAAAAAAATCCACCCAAAAAAAAAAAAATCCACCCAAAAAAACAATAAGAGGGGGGACAATTCAACGCCTTTCCTTACCAAATACCAAATACCACAACATAAGTCTCATGATTTTAGTAGGAATATATGATTAACGGAAAAAATGCCAAATATATCCTTTTGTTTAAAAAAAAACTAAATCTATCCTTTTTTTATTTTATTACTGATTTTATCCTCTACATATGCTAATTATATCCGGAAATATCATAAATTCACTAATCGTGGAATGACTTCTGACGTGACAATAAATTAACTTAAACTTTACACGCTGGATGGGATTTGAAGTGTCTCTCAATTAGGACTGGGGAAAAATACCGAGTATACAGCATACCGCACATACCGTATCGAAAAAAGAAATATCGAAATTTTCGGTATACCGTAATTTTCTGTATGGTATCATACCGAAAAAAATTCTCCGTACCGTATACCTTACCGAACTTTACGGTATGAAATTTAATTTCATACCGTTGCCGTACCGAACATTTCGATATACCGATCTTCGGTATACCGAAAGTTTCGGTATGAAATATTTTCATACCGTTTCCATACCGACATTCCGGTAAGTGCGGTATATACCGTTATACCGAACATTCAGTACATACCGACATACCGTATCGCGGTATATACCGACATACCGAACATTTACTACATACCGACATACCGGTATTGCGGTATATACCGGCATACCGAACTTTCGCTATATACCAACATACCGATATTACGGTATATAACGGTATCGCGGTATATACCGATACCGTGGTATATACCAAAGTTCGGTACGGTAGCGATATACCGCGGTATCAAAAAAATTTATACCGTTACCGTACCGAAATCTTACGGTATGGTATGATACCATACCGAAAATTACGGTATACCGAAAATTTCGATATTTTCGGTATTTTTTCGATACGGTATGTGCGGTATGCAGTATATTCGGTATTTTTCCCCTACCCTAATTGAGACACACTTCAAATTCGATCCAGCGTGTAGGGTTTAAGTTAATTTATTGCCAGGTCAGCAGGCATTCCACGATTAGTGAATTTAGGATATTTCTGGATATAATTAGCATATGTAGAGGATAAATTCGGTAATAAAATAGAAAAATGATAGATTTGGCTTTTTTTAAACAAAAAGGATATATTTGGCATTTTTTCCTATGATTAACAGCTTTATACTCCCTCCGTTTTTTAATACCTTTACTATTTGCATAGTTGATACTATTCATTTAGTAACTTTGATTCAACTTTTTAGTACAATTGTGTAAGATAAAATATAATCAATTGATATATTTTTGGATTCGTCTAATCGTATAGTTTTATAATATCAAATTTTTACAATTTTTACTTGTATATAATTTGAGTTATTAATGATTAAAAATATGTATTGGATTGCGTGCAGTGAAGAAATGGAGAAGTTAAAAAAGAACAGAGGAGGAAGTAGTTGTCATTTGTGGATATACTATATTATTAATATAATTTGCATTGTGTAAATTAAGAACCAAATTGTAAAATGCAATGTCACTCAGTCCGTCCTTGTAGTAGAGGTTAGGTAATTTTCCTTCTCACATTATGCAAAATAGTTATATAAAAAGCAAACTTTTTAAGAGCACATGGGGTAAGTTGTTGAATTGGGTAATTGTGTGAGGTGGTGATTGATATATATTCCTAGCTATTTGATGATGGGTTCATTACTCCATTTCATTTCATCCCCCTTCTTAATTTGGAATTCTGAAAAGAGAAGAAGATGTGATTGTAATTTCTAGAGTGCAATAAAGGTAGGGCCCCAGGGGTGTCAATTTTGTACACGACCCAAAAATACGAACCCGACCGACACGAACCCGATGCAGTTTTGGGTTTTTTGGGTTTAGTCGTTTTTGGTTTCTCTAATCCGAAATTCGACCTAAAAATTTTCAGGTCTTGTTCGGGTTTGATAATTCAAGTTCATTTCGAGTTTCGGGTCGTGTTCGGTATAACACACCTGACACGAACACGACCCGAACCTGTGAAACCTGAAACACGACCCGATCAACTTGACCAAAACACGACACGAACACGACCCGAAACCTGAAATTGACGCCCCTAAAACAAAGGGTATGAATTGTCCTCCCAAGTGGGGTTTGGGTTTGTGTCAAATTTGACGAATTGAAAGAGCCAAAAAAATCATCATAGATAGTAGTAGTGAGAAATTGGGTAGCTGTAGCTGGTCTCTCCTTGTCAGAATGACCGAGATTTTCCATGCTCACACTCTGTCGGAACCATAAGCTACGCCCACGTGTATATGTATTTGCGCTGCCGTATTTGACTTCACGTGTTTCCTCCTCCATACACTGTAAGTTTTACTCCCTCACTACACTCAAACGGTAACATTTTGACTTTTGATATTGTTAAATTTTGAGACCCTTTTTTGATATATTTTACATGTAATTTTTGGGTATACTAGATTTTGTGAGATTTTGAAAGCTTCTATTAGAAGCTATTTCTTGTAGCGTTAAAAATAAGCTACTCTCTACAGCTCCAGTTCCGTATAGCTCTAGCTCACAGCTACAGCTCTGCGCATAGAACAAACCCATAATATTACCGCAATTATATATGAAGAAAATATAGTTAAATCTGAACTTATTAGATTCATTAATCATGTAGTTTTAATATATATATATATATATATATATATATTTTATATAAATTTTATATATGTACATTTTAATATGTTAAGTGTTAGATAAATGTATTGAACGAAGTGTATAAAAGTTTTGAAATAAAAATAATGAAACATTGGGATTAATTTTTACTTCTGCATAATTTTCATTTTTTCTTATTTTTTTAAAATTATTGTTGGAATTTTGTTGATTACAATACAATTGGTTTCTTTATGGCTATTGAATTGATGCTAAACTTGTTTAAAAGATTTGTTTAATCTCTTTTCACACTCACACCCAATGCACCTCCAAACGCCATTAGTATGAATTTAATTTAATATGGAGATTTGACAACTATTCTTAGAATACAAGTGTAGCATCATTAATTAATGTTTTTTTTTAAAAAAAAAATGTTAGAGGCACACATTACATACAATTTATCTTAGAAATACAAAGTAAAGTGTACTAAACTATTCTGAATAATAAAATCATTGAGTATAGCTTTTCCTTCACTATTTACATGAAAA
Organism: Hygrophila difformis; assembly: GCA_030278955.1. Lineage (NCBI taxonomy): Eukaryota > Viridiplantae > Streptophyta > Magnoliopsida > Lamiales > Acanthaceae > Hygrophila > Hygrophila difformis. The sequence continues at coordinate 5,093,441 of JAOANR010000014.1, read as the reverse complement.
AGAAAGAGGGAAAAAATGAAGAATAAAAACATTTTTTTTTTAAAAAAAAAGTAGTTCACGGAAACTCCAGATTTAAGGAAAACATCGAGCTACCACTATATATGATACCCTCCTCCTTCTACATGATTTTTTTTTTTTTTTTTCTGAACAGCCTATACAGGCTAGGAAATTGGTGGTGGGAGCACATGCCACACAAATTACAAAGGGGAATAAATGGAGGGACAGACAGGGGGCCAGTGGGGAATCGAACCTCCAACATTCCGTTGGAAGTCGAGGGACTTAATTCTTCCTTATGATTTGAAGAGCACTCTCAATAATTTTGAAAATACAAAATATTTAATTTTCATTTAAAATAATTTTTGTAGAGGAGCTCATAAAGCCATTAATTAGATATAAACTGATCCGGCCATACATGAGAAGTACATGTCAAAACTAAAACCACTTGCGTGATTAATTTAAAAATGAATTGAAATATAAATATAAAAATCTTGTCACGGACTATTTTTTAAGATTAGGCCAGGTTTATTCTCATATTATATCACTAGTCAATTTGTGTTCCCTTCATTTCTTTTTCTTTTTTTTTTTTTTTTACTTTTTGGTTTTTAAAAATTAGTTGTTGGAAATTGAGGTTTTACATTATGGTTTCATGTAATGTTCGAATGCTAGATCGAGTTCTTTTTGCTGGTAGAATTTAGAATGTACGGCTACTATTCCTACTCGATTACAGCATATCTTCCAAGTGAGTTTTTGCTCAACTTTCTAGGAACAATTTCTTTTTTTTTACATAAGAAAGAAGGAGATGGATTTTAGTGGTCTATATTGGATGTGATAGTAACTTATATGGATATCTTCCAAGGTATTCGTGTATTTGTTGTTGATACCAGAGCTTGAACATCGAATTGTTAAAGGACTTTTCTGCACAGGAGTCGAACAACGAACATGAGGGAGATCTTGAGGAGTTGAGTTAGAATCGGGAGAGTACTTCAAACCAAGTAGAGAGACTTGGTTGTAAACTCTTTGCTTGTTGATTGTAGCGTGAGTAAGAAAATTCCCTATAATTCAGGGTTATGAATATGTGTTTGAACTAAAAAGTGTAACCGTCCGGGATTCACTAAAGTATGCTGCGGCGGAAGTGAGCAAACAAATCATGTGTTTGTTTTTTCTATTATGATTTTATATTTCCACTGTATATGAGTTTATTGACCGGTGTTCAAAAAAATACTTAGAATAAAAAAGCTGAACATACACATAAAAGAAAATGGTCTTTCTGCATAGGACGTAATGTCGATCTATCAGATACAAATAATTCTCATTTCACTCCTACTTTATTCAAGACAAAACAATTAAAAAAATAAATAAAATAAAGGTTTCGGTTATGGTGCAATTGAAAAATCCACAGCACATCAAGGCGAAGATCTCAGCCGTTCATTTCAAATCCAATGGTTGTAAATGAAAAAGGGTATAATTGTCATAATGAAATCATAACTCTATATTTAGTATGTTATCATATCTAATATTTGGTAAATCATATCAAAGATTTGGTAATCGTATCTAATAATATACGGTAACAAATCTATTAATTGATCATTTCAGCGATGCTAAAAAAAATAATTATGTGATGCTATCAAAAATATTGCATGAAGAATTCAGTGACCGCGCGTAGCGTAATTCAGCGACACAATCAAGAAGAATTCAGCGATGCTACAAAATACAATTCCGCGGTGCAACAAAAAACAATTCAGTGATGCTATCAAAATAATTCAGGGACACTACCTAGAAGTATTCAGCGACACTGCCTAGCAGAATTCAGCGATACAATCAAGAAGAATTCAGCGATGCTACCAAAATACAATTATGCGGTGCTACCAAAAACAATTCAGTGATGCTATCAAATATATTTCACCGACTATATGTATAAGAATTCAGCGACCATACCTAGAAGAATTCAGCGACACTAGCGAGAAGAATTCAGCGACTATGCAAAGACGAATTCAGCGATGCTACGAAATACAATGCAGCGATAATACCAAAAATAATTCAGCGACGTTTTCATGAACAATTCAGCAACTTTATCAAGAACAATTCAGCGATGCTATCAAGAACAATTCAGGGACTTTTCATCAGCAAATTCAGCGACTCAACTATGAACATTTCGGGTACGTTTTCATGAACAATTCAACGATTTTATTTAAAAATATTTTTTGCGACGTATATCTATGTATAGCAACATAATTAAGTAAATTGGAGGGTAATGTAATATCGATCTTTGAAATGCAGAAAAGAAGAGAAGAAGAAGGAAGAAAAAGAACGTTCATTCTCAAATAATATAGCAAATTTACTATTTTAACCTTCAAGTTAATCTCAACCGTTGATTTACAAAATTAATCAATGGTGGGAATCTGCCGCAGCACATCAAGTCAAATGACTTGTGTCGATGCATTCCCTGTTTGCCACGCTCACTTTTCCATATCCAAAGCGAGTACCCATCTATCCGGTTAGCTAGTACCTTTGTGTCGATGCATTTGGATTTGAATAATATAACAGTGGAGATGTGACTATAAAGCTGGTTTTGGGTTTGTCATTTTGATTCATCACTCGAAAGCTCCTTCGCATACTGGAGAGTTGAAGTGTTCGAACAAGGATCTATTCTAGTTCCCCTGTGTTACTGTTGCTGCTATTGAAGATTAGTAGAGACGGATGGTTTTTGCTACATCTGATGTTAATTGGTATGTCGCTGTCTCCAAGGTGATGGGAGGTCCGGTTATATGGCCCTGAATGGGATGACCAATTGCCGCTGGTTCTGACCGACCTCATCGGTCTTGCATCTATCGAACTTTAATTTTGTGCGTCAATGTGGGCTTGTTGTAGTTTGCAACGATGTAGTATCATTTGTAAGGAATGACCTTGCTTTTGTGGAGAGACCAAGTTTTTTTGGCTATGAATTAAAGATTCATTACTCTAAAAAAAAAAGTCAAATGACTTGATCGCACCCTAACCAAAACCTAAAATAAAGGGCATAATCACATAATAAAGAGATGGATGCGTATGTTCACACGGAATACTATCAGACAATGTAAAGTGAAGAAGAAGCTGATGCTTGCACGGTTTTTCCCCTCAATTACCCATTTAATTTAATTTATATATAAAAATAAAATCTACAGTAAAATTATCCATATTTATCTAAAGTAATAGTAATAATTAGTATAATGAATTAATGATCACAATTCTAAACTAATTCCTTTAGGCTGTAGCTCAAAAAGTTAAGTTATAATCAAAACAAAATATATTTATGTTAAAATTTTCATATGCGTCAGAAAAAAAATATATATATAACAACTGCTTTGCTGAAATGTTGGGACTGCGACCGCCACCCTAACTCCGACATTAGTATGATATTGTCCGCTTTGGGCCAAGTCCGCACGTTTTTGTTTTTGGGCTCCTGCCAAAATGTCTCATATTAATTGAGTTAGGTGGATGCTTATATTTAGAGATATATAAATATATTTCCCTATTCTACCGATGTGGGACTTGAGTTTGTACTTCAACATGAAATGTATTAAAAATTATATTATCATTTAAAAACACATATGTCGCCTTTAATTTAATACAGAATATCCATATTTTGCACATTCCAGTCTGGCAGTCCACAACACAATAATGTTCACAGCGTAACCTCTGATCATGCACATACGACCTGCAGTTATGCAATTAATTAATAATGATGGATGGCAATAATAATCATATGTAAATTATTGTCACATTATTTAAATCATTGTCATTATTCATATATATATAATGTATAATGTATAGATTCGAAAAGGATTATGGGCGGTTTGGAAGTACTGAAAACAAACACAAACTAGACTTGTAGCTAACAATTGTATCAATTAAAGAATCGATTTGATGTGTGCTTCATCTCATATCATTTCATTACATTTCATAGACAATAATAATTGTCAACAGTGGCGCCTTTCCTCTTCAAAGCAAAAAAAAAAAAAGTTAACATTTTCATAAATTTGTTTATATATATATATATATATATATATATATATATATTGACCTGTGAACTGCTTAAATAAATAGTGGTTAAAAAGTTTTGCAATTATGATTAATAAAAGTTTTTTTGTATCATCTTTTAAGAAAAAAATAAATACATTTTGCTTCATAAAAAATACAGTACATGTATAGTATCAGTATGTGTATACGTATAATACATATATACTCCCCCGTTTTCTAAAAATTATAACGGACTCACAGTGCACGCAGTCCAATGCACATTTTAAACTATTAATAACTCAAGATCGGTACAAGTAAAAATTATAAAAGTTCGATATTTAAAAAATTATTCGACGAGACGAATCTAACAAGATCTCACTTGGATATATTTTAAATTGTGTAACTATGATAAAACTTTAAGTTAAAATGCTTGTGTGAACAGTCCCAAAATCTACTAATGTTACAATCTTTCAAGAATGGAGGGAGTATATAATTGTGCGAAAAAAAATCATTATTGTCGGATGGACGTTCGACATAGATTATATTTAAATTAAATATAGTAACGTGAACATAGAGTGTTTTTTTTAAAAAAAAAAAACATATACTGTAGATCTTTTATAATAATAGTAATTAAAAAAGATATATATAGAGATTGCAATAAAATTAAGAGCATATTAAAAATATAACTAATTATTTCACAGCCCGATTAACTCAACATAGAGGATTTCCATTTCTAATATTTTATAATTGAGGTGTATTTTTTTTAATAAAAAGTTTAGATTAAAAAAATTAAAAATATATAATAGTTCATACCTTTTTTTCCCGAAAATTTCTCTAAAATTAAATATATTGACAAAGTACAACCAAACAAATTTTAAAACTATTATATACAGTTAATACATGTATGTATTTGTGAAAGAAACATTTTCGAATAAGAAATAATTAGTCGTTAATTACAGAATAATAATTAATAATGTGGTTGTTCATTGTCTGTGACCCCAGGCGATGATGTTGATTAGTAACCGAATAATCCTATTCATATATATTAATTATATTAGTTTTTATACTATGTGCCTATATCTAAGTATATTTTAAAAATCATTTTCCATACTGTAAAAATAAAAATTGATAAAAAAAAAATAATAATTTGATTGCCAAAATTTGTAACTATCCTGTCATCATTAGTAATGTCACATGTTTGGTCGGTACTAAGTGTTCATTATTCTTACATCACTCTTCTCATTTTAGCTGAAGCAACAAAATATTCATTTTTTTAAGGAAGTTACAAAATGTTACTCCTAATTAATTCATTAACGTTACGTCTCTGTTACCAAAAAAAATAATAATAATAATAATTCATTAACGATTCGCCAAAATATTTTGAATTTTTTTGAGGATGTTAAATGCGAATAGTCTCAATCTTTGGCTTCGTTTGGTAAATAAATAGAGTTTAGAGTTTAGAGTTTGGTTTCAGAGATTAGAGTTTGGCTTCAGAGATTAGAGTTCCTAAAACCACGATTTATGGAGAAAATCAGCGATTCCAAATCTTGTATTTCCGGTAAAACAAACAGATATGAATATCTTAGAGTTGGGAATGGGCTTTTAGTGTTTGAACCGCTTATTCCAAACGGGGCCTTTGGCAATTATGAGCAACCGCAATTGGCCTGAGTGGTATGGGGCTCTAAGCTTAAGTAAGGATCTTGGGTTCGAGTATTTATGTATGCAGAATTCTGCTTTGGAAACCCTTCAATGTCCACATAAATTATCGAGAGATTAATTTTAGGCCTAATGTGATCTGGAGATACCGGTATACGCCAAAATCTTGGCAACTATGTAACCGCAAGATGCCGCTTAAAATAACTGAATTACCTCCATATAAGGTGTGTTAGAATGGAAAATTTGCTGAGCTTTTCTTGCAAAAATTGGAAATATTTGGGGCAATACTACTGGGCCATCGCCCATGAAATGAAATGCGAGAACATATACTTCCTCCGTCTCGGTATAATTGCTACGTTTGACTTTTTGACAATATTTACTGTTTAAGTTTAATTCATATTTTCATCATAGTTATGTAAGAAAAAGCATAGTTAATTGAGATCTTGTTAGATTCGTATAATCCTGTAGTTTTAGACAATCAAATTTTTATATTTTTTTTTATCATACACAATTTAAGTTGTTAATCGTTAAATATGTGTATGGGCATACGTGTCGGGTGGGTCTGTGACAAAAACATTGAGACGGAGGTAGTAATATGTATGATTATATACTGTGGCTAGGGTGATGTTGGCTGCATGTGTAGTAGCTGTGGGAGAATAAGAGTTTATTGTGATGTACACCGGACGTGTAATGCCCGCTCTCATTTTTTTGTGATAGTCGATGGTGAATGCATTTCATACACAGATCAGGAGTGTGATGACAGATGCATAAAATGTCATGAACCTAACATTTCGTTTGTGATGTCGAGCGTTTGTATTGTGATGCATGCTTGTAACATATAATAAATATGATGACAGATGCATAAAATGTCATGAACCTAACATTTCGTTTGTGATGTCGAGCGTTTGTATTGTGATGCATGCTTGTAACATATAATAAATATGCTTGTTTAAATGGAACTCTTACCCAATAATTACATTACCCAATAAATATGCAATAACCCTTATGATTATTTATTTACAAAATAATCACAATAATTATGCCGCCGGGATGTGGTTCCCGGGCTTAGCTTTGTTTCTCTTTTGATTTATTTTTCTATTTTCTTTTTTTTCTAGCCTTCATTGGCTGTCAAGCAAAAAAAAAGTGTATCATGGTATTTGTTTAATTTGCAAAATACATTTATTAATTGTTTAAATGGATAAACTACTACTCCATTGCTTTATTTATAAAAATAAATTAATTGCAATTTGCAAAGTTCCATTTAATTTTTAATTTTTTTTTAAAAAAAAAGTTGAAAAACGGAAAAGATTTTTGCTATCAGATCTTGTAAAATCTTGATTGGTACAGTAAATGAGATCCCGACAGACCCATGGTGCTGAAAAATCTTTATGCTCTGGGTCAATTTGTTTATTTGGCCACTAAAAATTTTCAAAAACTAAAAGTAAAATTTTTATTTCATTTTTTTTTTCTTTCATGATGATGTTGTGAGCAGGAAAATTACTCTTTATGTAATGTTTCATTTGATTTATAATTTGGTAGTTTGTTTTTTTAAATACAACCAAAAAAAAAAATCCTGTATTGTAAGATGGAATTTCTTATAAATCAAACACTGCTATTTTGAATTAAACAAATTAAAAAACGGAAATAGAAAAAAAAAATTAAACTAGCACTATAGTACATTATTTAACGAAAGCATCACGAAAGCACTGGTTTTTTTTAACGAAGCCTATCGATTTAATTAATTTTGAATTTTAAATATATAATATAATTGGGATTATATCATCTATATCTATATCTATATATATATAAAAGTAATATAGTCCAAATTCCCCCACTTCCCCACCCCCTTTTTTCAACACCCACTCCATCTATTTTTCATCAATTTCAACTCTATATCTATATCTAAAATTAATATAATACGTAGTATATATAATTAAATAATTAATATATACAATTATATCTAAAATCACTCACATTATATGATATGATTTGATTAAATCTTTTCAACAACCCTATATCTATATCTAATATTAATATAATATCAACAACTCTATATCTATATCTAATATTAATATAATATAGATATCTATATAATTAATATATATATAATTAAATAATTAAATATACAATTATTATATCTAAAATCAGTCACATTATGTCATCATTTGCATTTAAATCTATTCCAATATTCATCTATATCTATATATACAATTATATCTAAAATCACTCACATTATATGATATGATATGATTTGATTAAATCTTTTCAACAACCCTATATCTATATCTAATATTAATATAATGGCCTGTTTGGGAATTAGCTGTTAGCTGTTAACTGATTATGTGAGTAATTTGAATGATAAATTAGTCAAAATTAGTTGTTTGACAGTTTTGAGACAAATTTTTTGTCTAGAATAAGCTAAGTCTAAAATGCTGCTATTTGCAGCGGTTTCAAAAATAGCTAATTGAACACTATTTTAAGGTATTTTATCTTTTGAAATAAGCTAATTTAACTTAAAATGAATAGAACAAGCTAATTTCGTTTAGCTTATTTGTCAAACATGGCCAATATCAATAACTCTATATCTATACCTAATATTAATATAATATAGATATTTATAATTAATATATAATTAAATAATTAGATATACAATTATTATATCTAAAATCAGTCACATTATGTCATCATTTGCATTTAAATCTATTCTAATATTCAATAATAACTATAATACACTAATAATATATTTTCTACACGATACTATGTGATAATGAGATCACATGATTTGATTTTATGGTGATTTTGTATTCAATTAATCAAATAATAATTTGATTAAATCATTATTTGATTAATTTAATATGTTTTTTTAAATCATTGTGGTCGCAAATTGTTCTTCATAAAATTATTTTGTTGGTGCAAAACTAACTATAAAATCTTTAGAATATTTATGTAAATTTGTGTTTCATCAAAATCTTTAAAATATTATAATATCTTTAATTAATTTGTACGATTATATATTTTTAGAAGATTACGTCAAATCCGATTCCATTCTTCTAATATTTGCATCCCTCTATCAAATCCCTCATATTTCTCTATAAATACTCCACTCATTTATCAAATCTCATGGTTGTGTTGAAATTATCCTCTCACATTTTATTTCTTTATTCTTATTCTTCCTTATTTCTTTATGTCTTCTCAACTTTGATTTTACATTTAAACAATGTCTTTTGTTTTCTTCTTCACACACAAATGTTTTGCTAATATTTTTTTTGTTGCGGGTTAATTTTTCTCTTTTTTGTTGTAAAATATTCTTCATCTTGCTATTCATTTAAGAATTTTATTTCTTCTTACTCCACGTGTGAATAATATTAATGTGTTTTTTACGAAATGTTAAATATAAGTTTCTAATACTTTTCCATTGTCTTTGCAGTATTACATGTTGTTGTAATGCAGTATTGCAATGAAGTCATACTCTACAAATTATTTTTGTCGTTCTCCTTTGTATGCTACTCAAAACTATTTGTATATCATGAAATCTATTGTATGTTGATTTTGTTATTGTTTGTTTGTTGTCTTTATTCGAAATTCAAAAAACAGAGAAAAAAAACTGAACAGTGTAAATTTGGAGATGTTTCCACTATATTATTTATTTATGTATTTTTTTATAGATTATTCCTTTTATATAGTTTTTAAATTGATTTAAGTTCACTATAAAGTACAAAAACAACAATTATTTAATTAAATTGAAAAAATTTGGTATGATAATCCATTAAATTAAATATTTACAACAAATTAATTTAAATTACGTTTTAATTAATCATGTAATGTAAATTGGTTTATATATTTGATTTTATGACGAGTAATTTTTTTAAATTAATAATATATATCTTCTACCATTATCATTTAAACCTATTCCATAGCTGAATTTTGGAATCCATAATCAATTAGTTAAAATTAGAAAATAATTTATTCATAAATCCTTTCATTAATTTAAACACGAGAATGATATAACCCTACATAAATTCTATATTTTTAAAGAAACTATTAATTAATATTAAAGGTATAATAACCCTACATAAATTAAAAAGATTTAATTTGATATTCTATATTTTTTAACTTCGTTTAATTGAATAAATATATACTATATAGTTGTATAATATAATATAATATAAGAATTATAAATTCATGATTAGATTTGTATTAGTCAATTCATATCTATGTGAACAATGTTAGAAGATTATTTTCAACATTATTTTTTTGGGAAGCCGGAGACAGATAACAAATAGAAAATAAAATAAAGGAAAAAAAAAGTAGCAAAAATAGGTGTCCAAAAAACATAAAGGAGAAAATGAGCTAAAAGCTCTAGCCCACACGCTAGAAGAATCTGCCGCTAATGGCCCGTGTATGAAGTTGGGGGAAGGACAAAATAGTGTAGAATTCTTCAAGAGATGCACTACGTTTCGCTAGACAATTCCCAACCATGTTACTTCGCGAAGTACATGATGAACTGAACAGCGTCCAAAGATGTCTCTCCGGTCTTTAATCTGATGCAAGAGCAGAGTCAGGGGTGGAAAGACTGGTCAAAAAGTCCATAGTATTATTAGAATATAATAATAATAATAAATTAGTGTAAAATAGAGTTAAAATTAAAACAAAAATAAAAATACTAAAGAATGTCATTTATAAAGTAATGATTGAAAATATATCTAGCAAAATTATAAATTAAAAATGTAAAATCAAATTTACTATAAATTTCGTATCAGAATTTAGCAAATTTTACGGTAATTTATAAATTATGTAATGTAACCTCAAATTGATTATGAGCTAAATCAATCAAACAACACGATTAGAAAAATAGTTTAATTTCCGAAGTTGCTAAACCACTTTGTCATAAATAAGAAAATTTGCATGAACCAAATTTTATGTAATAAAATATTTAATTATTTTCTTTTTTATAAAAAAATAAATTTTACTTCCGCGCATTGCGCGGGCGGGTGTGCTAGTTTAATTAAAAATAATTATACAAAATGCATTGACAAAATATTAAATAAATCAAATAGCACTATAGTACATTATTTAATTCTTAGAGTTGCTTCTACTACACTACTCAATGATTAAGATGTTAAAATAGCCACAACCAAATGCTGGCCTTGCACCTCAATTCCAATTGATTATAATATATGTTGATTGAATTATTTAATCCATTTATTTATTCTCTAATTTTATTAATAGCCTTGCAATTATACTCACAAAATAATCGGTGTTGTATATATTGCTATTTGTGAATGCCCCTATCATAGTCACTTATTTATTTATTAATTGGTTTTTTTTAAGTGAATACCAGGTATTCTTAAGTTTCATTCGACCCACGACTAATCTATCGAGGATCGGGTGGACATTGAAAAGTTATCTCTTCCAAAGCAGAATTAATGGGCGTTGTATATGGAGTAAATATTTGATTCATTCAAATTAAGTAAAAATTAGTGTTACCAAACACACATTTGCAGCTGGATCCTCCCTTCATTATTTTATTTTTATTTTTATTTTTTATTTTAACATGAAGCCCAAAGCATTCATCACAGTTTTAAGAATTACAGGTCCAATCAATAAATTTTTTTTTTCCGAGTAGCCGAAGCCAGAAAACAAACAGTGAAAAATCAAAAACAAGAAAAAAGCTGGAAAGAAAAAAATCAAAGACTCAGCAAGCTAGTGTCTGGGGAACCATACGCCGGAAGCATCCGCGCGCCAAGTCCCCAAGGACAAAGTCACGAGGAAAAGCGCCCACGTCGTGAAGAAGTCCTCAATAGAGGCTCCGTGTTTGGCAAGGCGATCCGCTATGTTGTTACCCTCACGCAGAAATATGAGTCCGAGTAACATGTAACCTGAGTAACACTCAACTGGGCATAGATGCATAAGTTAATTATGTTTCGGAAAACATCAACTCAAAGAATTAATCTTGTTCTTAAATAGTACTAGTATTTGATTTTTAGTATGATGAGTTATTTGAAATTACAAGCACTAACATTGAACTTTTGAATTATATATTGGGTGGATTTCTAGAATTAAGTATTCAATTTTGTGGAGACTGAATTCATGATCATAATTCAATAAAATTATTTTTTCCGACTCCTCCAAAAAAAAAAATTTATTTTTTTGTAGATTAATAACAATAAATTATTATAAGTGCAAAATCTGATGTTATATAAAGTGAAACATTGGAATCAATAATTTACCTATTTTATTAATTTAAATTTAAAGGGATAATAATATTTATAAAATAGTAGTCAAAGTGGTGTAAAAAGATGGTAATTGAAGTGGTCTAAAAAGCAAGAGATAAAATTCATATGTTACTTACCCCTATGATATATTTTAAAATGCACTAGCTATATATATTTTTTAACCACTCCCACTCTCTCTAAAATGCACTAACTATAGAATTAGGAATTTTTTAATAAAAAAAAATGAAGGGGCATTAACATTTTTATTAAATCCAAGAAGTTTATCGTTTAAATCAAATATGATAACTTCCAATGTTAATGAAAAAGATCTAGAGATTGTGTATCATCTTCCCCCCCCCCCTAAAATTTTTGTCCTAGCTATAATAGAACAATATTGGGTATAAGGAAACTAATGTTATCATGAAAATGGGCAAATGACATATATAAAAAAGTATTTTCTATTCAATTTGTTGGTTTCATGAGTATAATAACAAGTGGCTATATTAGTGTTGATGGCCCATTATTTTTCATTGCCGGGTTTCACTAGGTGGTTGAACAATGATATACAGGGGATGTTTGGGAGTTAGCAGATCCGCTAGCAGATAGCAGATTCGGAGAGAGAACTGTGAGAGGATATGCTATTTCAATATGCTATATGCTAGTAAATATGCTTGCTCCCAAACATACTCATATTATGAGTAAAATTAATAATAAATTTTTAAAAAAAAAATTTACATTTTAAATAAATTAAATATTATTGTAATAAACTCTGTAATGATGCCTTCAAATTCGTGCGTAAAGATTAGTACTACGATAGAAGGTCAAAGTCAATTCAATGACCCAAAAATTCATTAATGTTTTTAAAATTCGTGCCAAAAGATTGAGATAGAATATAACCACGATGTTATGGTAAAGATCAAACTCAATTCATTGACCTACTTATGTTATGCTCGATCCTCGGAATCAAATCGATTATGCATTTCTATTCCAAAAAAAATCGATTATGCATTTAACATTTAATAAAATTAATTCTTAATTGTTCAACTCGAATATATAGTTTATTATTAATTAAGTTTAGTAATTTATATACTCTCCCTCCGTTTACCAAATGTTGCAACATTTCTACATTTCACGCAATCTAATACATATTTTTAACGCTTAATATATCAAATTGTATAAAAGTAAAAATTATAAAAATTTAATATTCTAAAACTATTTGATTAGACGAATCTAACAACATCTCACTTGACTATATTTTATCTTATAAGTATAACTCTGTTAAAAAATCGAATCAAAGTTTCTCAATAAATAGTATCAACTATTCAAATGTTACCTTTTTAAAAAACGGAGGAGTATATAATAAATAAATTTATATTAATCAATAAATATAGTTATTAGAAATTAAATTTATTTAAATTTGTTAGATGGGGTTGTATTCTGCACACTCCACTGTCCAGTATAACTTATTCTCGTAGTATTTATTAATCAACTTTAACATAATATTAACTTTAACATAATATTATGGCAATTGTAAATTTATTTTTAAAAAAAGTCAAATATGGCATTGTAAATTTGTCTTGTTACATAGTTTTAGAATATATTAATTTATAAATTTTTTACTTATACACGTTTTAAGATATTAACCATTATAAAAATGTACAAATTATATATTCCATTGTTTTACATGTATTTAATTTTTTTAATTTCCAATTGAACATTTCAATTTTTTTAATATATCATTACAAAAAGAAAAAAAAATAAATTTACGTGCCAGACATAAACTATAAAACAGGAAAGAATGAGATGATGATTATTGGATTCTCAATCTTAGATTGAAATATTTGTTAAAGCTAATTAATTTGGTTAATCATATCATAGCCTTCATTTGATTTTGTTGGCAGAAAATTCAACTAAAAACAATTTAAGTTCCAACTAGCCAAGATCAAAGTTCACTCAATTTAATTTATAGAGTTACAACTTACAATCATAATCCAATATGGTGTTTTTTTTTTGGTAAATGTTGACACTCTATGTCGGCAACCGTGTGTGGGAGCTCAAGCCAGACAAATTACAAAAAAAATAAAGGGGAAGGATAAAGGGTCAGGTGGGGAATCAACCTTCCAACCATAAGATTGGAAGCAAGAAACTTGACCACCAGACCAAGTTCTTATTCCCCGATATGCTGGTATTGAAAAGTCCGGTCACAAATGATCACCCATTTTTTAAAATTAATATTTTCTTGTCGGGCCCATTTTGATACAGTACTATAATAAGCGGCCCAACCAAAGTTATAAAGGCCCAACATAAGCCCATGCAAACTAGCTATCATTTCAGGCCCAAGATTAGTTCCTTTAAAGTACTCTTATGAAAGACGTAAATGTTTTTCACCGAAAAAAGAAAAGAAAAGAAAGAAGTAAATGTTTGATTGGCATATACTGTACTATCATATATAGGGGTGAAAACAGTAGGGATACGGGCGGATAGCACTCTTCCCGTGTCTTATCCCATATTTTTTTTGTCGAATACGAAATCGAATACGAATAGGCCGGACAAATACGGTTTCGAATATTTTGGGATACGGATATGGGACGGATACATGACGGATATATGACATATTCAGATTTTAACGGATAAAATAGTCGGATAATCTTTTAATTTGTTAAATTATTTTTTAATAATTTTTTAGAGAACGCAAAAGATATTATGTAAACTATAAGCACTATTTAAATTTTCCAATATTATATATTCACTTCAAGATATCCAAATAGTATCACCATAAGATCCACAACAACTTAGATGCAAAGAATGTAATAATATTGATTTAATTAAGTTTATTTTGATTTAATTATATACGGCTTTCATGCTTTTGATTATCTTTACATATATAATTTAATTATTTTATATTTAATATAATACTTCATCCGCTTTTTTAAGGGTTACACTTCTCATTTATACGTATGTCAATGCACATTTTTAACGATTAATAACTCAAATTCAGTACAAGTAAAAATTGTAAAAATTTGATATTTAAAAACTACAACATAAGACGAATCTAACAAGAGCTATATTTTGTCTTCTATATAACAAAAATAGAAGTCAAAGTGCTACAATAAACAATAAAAAAGTTAAAACGTAACCTTTTAAAAAAAGGAGGGAGTATAATATATATTATATAAATATTTGGATATCCTGATTGAAAAATTGATAATATCCGCATGATATTCGGATTTTTCGGATATGGGCGGATATTTGCAATCTCATATCCGGTCTCGTATCCACTTTTAAATATCCGTATCCGAATCCATATTCGCCGGATAACAAAATTTGAATTCGGATTCGAATATAATCGAATACGGCATCGGATCGGGCGGGAATTATTCGTCCCGCTTTCACCCTAATCATATCATATAATTGGAGAGAATATTAATGTAATTTAATCAAGTGTAATCAATTTATAACAAAAAATTTCTTAATGTAATTTAATCAATTTTAATTCCACCATTAAATGTGATGTAATTTAGCCGATTATTGCAATTTGCAACATTCGAATCTAACGACTAAAAAAATTAATACTATATGTTTATGTAATTTAATCAATTTTAATGAGGCCAATAAATATAATATCAATTAATTAAATTTATAAATTTATTATTCATGAATCTAACGTTTAATCCATTGTCACTAGGTTAAACCCCACTCCTGGCATAAATGTTTTTGGATAAATGTTATTCTTATTGAGTAAAAATAAAAACTTATGAATTACTTACAATATATTAATTGGTTATTGTAATTTTGTAGTACAACATTTAAGTAAGAAGGGTGGAGTTAACTAGTAAATAAATAAATAAATAAAAATGATTTGCATGGGCGATAGGGGCTTACTAGTGTTGGACAAATTCGCCAAAAACGCAGTATACTGTTCATACCAAAAAATATCGAAAATACCAAAATTTATGGTATACTGAAATTTTTGGTACGGTATATTGCCGTGCCGAATATTTTTGGTATGATATCGGTATCAAAATATAAAATATTTGGTATACAGAAAATACCGAAATACTGAAATATATATATTATAAAATATACAATTGCATTTTTAAAATAAAATATATATTACATATTTATTACTAAACCCAAAAAAAACTTCATGGTTAAGGTCCAAGTCCAATTCTAACCTAAATTAAGTTTCTATTTGATAAAAAGCAAAACCAATTCTAAATTTTAATTCTATTCTAAATAATTACATTTATTTATTTAAGTTTAAAACTTAAAGTATTTATTTATCCTAATCTAACATACATTTTTCTATAATAGTTGCATGTTTTGGTCAAGCTCATAATTAAGCACTATCTTTAATCTTCAATTCTAGAGTGACTTAGAAGATATTAATATTTTTAATCATTTTTTGGATAACACGAACGCCGAAGCGCGGGCTAAAGAAGAAAGCTAAAAATAAATGAATGTCATTCTGCAAGAAGAATTCATTTAAAACTCGATTGATATTCTGTGATGTGAATTACATGTTATTTTGAAAATTATTTTATTGCATTTTTAAAATTATTATATGAAACTTTTCGTTCATTTTCATAAATAATTTTATATTGGTATATCGGTAATACCAAATTTTTATGCCGAATGTTTCGGTATACCGAATTTATGGTATGGTAATGGTATTTATTTTTCATATACCGATATTTATGGTATGGTAACGGTATAAATGAAAATATTCGATATGCCGTACCGATCCAACCCTAGCGCTTACGCAATGGATATTTTGTGTTATGCCGATTTCCATATTGTTTATTGAAGATTTAAATTTATAATGAGAAAGTGTTGCTGAGCATTCGTTAATGGAGTTCTAATTATTAGTTCCATAAAATATTTCGCTCGGCCTGAATATGGATATTGAGTTATATACTTCCTCCGTAGTTTAAAAAAACTAACGTTGGCATAGTAAGCATTATTTATTGAATGATTTTGATTCGATTTTTTCATACAGTTACATAAGATAGAACATAGTCAAGTGAGATCTTGTTAGATTCGTCTAATCACGTAGTTTTATAATATTAAAGTTTTATAATTTTTTATTTTATAAAATTTGATATATTACTATTTAAAAATGTGTATTGGATTGCGTGAAAATAAGGAAGGTTAGATTTTTTGAATACATGTTATTGTAGAACGATCGATGAAAAATGACAAAGCATTTCAATGGCCATATATTCCATAGAATTTATTTATTTATTTTTTATTTTTTACAGATGACAAAATAATTGGGTCTACTATTTATTTATAGGATTATAATTTATTGGATATGAACCATCTTCAATGGACATTCCTCCCAAGCCCATAGACAAAAATCAAACGGTGTCACAGACAGCATAGATCAGTACAACTGTAGTAGTCTTCCATTTATAATTATACTACTACTGCTGCTATGCTATTATTAATCCAGAAGAAATTGAAGAACATTGAACATAACCTGACGGGACGGGGCGGCGCGGCCAGCCTTAAACCCTAAGTAAAATCCATCCCCAATTTCATTCCCCTATTTAAACCCCGACAGCCATGATTCTCCCAACTCACCGGAAATGGCTTCTTCCGATCATTCCGCCTTCGCGGCGTTTTACGACGACTGGTTCGCCCGTCAGGAGTCCCTTTCCCACCGACTCGACGCCCTTCTGTCGCCGGAGGATGGTTTCGACCGGGAACGCCGATGCAGCGAGATGATTCCCAGGGTGTTCGCGCATTACGATGACCTGTTCCGGGAGAAGGCTCGGCTCGCCGCCGAGGACGTCTTCCTCGCGCTATCGCCGCCGTGGATGAGCTCGTTCGAGCGGTCGTTGCTGTGGGTGACCGACTTCCGGCCGTCGATGCTGTTCTCGACGATCGACGGGCTGGAGTTGGGGGAGATGACGGGGGAGAGCAGGCGGAGGAGGATGGAGGCGGTGAAGGCGGAGACGCGGCGGAGGGAGAAAGAGATCACGGAGGCGATGGCGAGGGCGCAGGAGTCGGTGGCGGAGTCGCCGGTCCAGGACCTTTTGAGGAGGTTGGTGGACGGGGAAGTGACGGAGCTGGAGGAAGCGATGGAGGAGCTGAAGGCGGCGATGGTGGCTGTGGTGGCGAGTGCGGATGAGCTGAGGAGGTGGGTGGCGGCGGAGGTGTTTGGGATGCTGAGTCCGGTGGACGCCGTGAGGATTCTGGCGATGGCGGCGCGGTTTCAGCTGCAGGCCAGAAATTGGGGGCGGCGGAGGGACGCGGAAAGAGGCGACGAGGGATCGGAGGCCATCCCAGCCGTTGATAAGTAGTTATAGATACATCATTATTAGCCATTGATGAATTTTGCTGTGTCTTGCTTCTTGTGTTAAAAAAGTTTTGTACCATCACTAATTTTAGAATTTAAAAAAGAAGATAAAAAATTTTAAAAAAATAATAATCCTTCTTTGTGTTCTTGTTAAAATCGGGATCCTATATGGATCGTTTTTCTCGTTGCAAGATCAGATCGTAGAATCGAATCAGGATCTTAAGATTTTATGAAATTTCAATAATAAACGCAATTATACATACTAACAAATAACTTACAAATAACGGGGTGTTTGGTTCGGGAGATCTAAGATTCCTGGTGGGAACCTTAGATAGGAGATTACATATTCCCATGTTTAGTTCGGGGGAAATTTTGTATGGGAATGTGACATTCCCACGCTAAGGTGGGAATATTGGGTGTTTTGAGTGGGAATCACGAGAATGTGATTCCCACTCAAAGGTGAGGTAATCTTAGATTATCGGCTATCTTTTAACACATTTTATATTAAATTGTCTTATATACCCTCAGTTTTCATATTATTTTATTTTATAGATTTAGATAGTTTGTATTCTAAAAAATATACATATTTAAATATATAACTTTAAATTTCAATTAAAATCTTAAATTGTTTAAATATATTTTCCATGTTTGCTTACAATTTATTTATATTTATATGTATAAAATAAAAATAATAAGTATTTAAATAAATTAAATTACTAATTATGAATTTTATATTTATTTTAAAAGAATAAATAAGTTTAAATATTTTGTATTTCGTAGCAAAATGATAAATTTATAACATTCAATTGAAATTCAAGGATATTATAGTAAATTATTAGAACCCAAAATCTGAGATTCCCAATCTAACCAAACACAATAATCTCAAAACATCAAACATCTGAGATTCCCAGCAATCTCATATTCCCAGCATTGTTACATTCTCAGCAATCACATTCTCACTGGTGATCTAAGATCCCTCCAACCAAACGCACCGTAAGATTATTATTTCGTGTGTGTATGAATCTTGCAAGTTAATTAATATAATATAGTACAAAACATCACAATTAAACATAAAAATACCACAAATATACAATTATATTTTTTTACACATCATATATAAAGACAAGTTCTTAAGTTTAAAATTAAAGAAAAGAAGTTACTTTAATCTCAAATCATAAAATCCTACAAAAATTTTATGCTTTTAAGAGGATATGATTGTAAGATCGTAGAAGCATTTAAGGGAGTATGACCATAAGATCGTAACATTCTACTATCAAGATCGGGATCTTATCTAGATTTTACTAATTTTTAGATCCTACAAGAATCGGGATCGTTTTATAGAGGTGTGATCGTAAAATCGTAAGATTCTAAGATCAGGATCGAGATATTAACAACTATGGTTCGAATAATGACAGAAACTGAAATAGCTGCTGAATTGGGTGTTGGATCGTCGGCGATTTGGTTACATTAAGTGAACTTTTTTTTGGATAACGGTGAAGTGAAAACGTCGGCAAATAGGAAAACTAAAAAATCTACAGCAGAAAGAAAAAAGGAAGACATAAATCAGAAACGGGGGAACCAACTCCCCAAGCAATCTGCAATGAGACTAGCTCGAACGTCATCAGGCGGAAATGCCCATGTCGTGTAGAATTCAATTGATTTAGCTCCTTTCTTTGCAAGAGTGTCGGCTACCATGTTGCCCTCTCTGTGAATATAGCTCCACTTAACTGAACTTTGATCTTTTAATTTGAAAACTAAGGACAGGAAGAAATTTAAGAATTACTATTCAATCTGCAATCAGCTATCAACCAAATAAAACCCAAAAATGGGTGTAGAACCATGCAATTGCAAACCCAAAATATATGGCAAACCAGCTAAATTGAATCAGTTTATTTGTGGGATATTGTGAGACCAATTATAATTTTTTTAAATAAGAGACAAAATAACTTCAAATGGTGTTTAATTAGCACTTTTGAATCCGATGCAAAGAGTAGCACTAAGGACAGGAAGAAATTTAAGAATTACTATTCAATCTGCAATCAGCTATCAACCAAATAAAACCCAAAAATGGGTGTAGAACCATGCAATTGCAAACCCAAAATATATGGCAAACCAGCTAAATTGAATCAGTTTATTTGTGGGATATTGTGAGACAAATTATTTTTTTTTAAATAAGAGACAAAATAACTTCAAATGGTGTTTAATTAGCACTTTTGAATCCGATGCAAAGAGTAGCACTTTGAATTTAAACTTATTGTAGCCAAAAAGTTGGTCTCAAAATTGCTTAACAGCTAATTTTGATTAATTTATTACTCATCAAATTAGTTAACAGTAAATAACTAATTCCAAATAGACTCATAGCCCATTTATTTGAAATGCGTTAGAAGCACAAACCTCCTAATTGTAACGCCCCGAAAATTCAAACCTGATTTTCGCAAACATTACCGTTGTACTAACTATTCTAAACTAGTGGCCAGCTAATTTAAAACAGCTAGTACAAGACTGAGTACACCTAAAGTGATCATCTGATTAATCCAGTTTAATGCAGAAGCTATAATTAAATTAGAATCACATAGGCACATAAAATGTCACCCAAGAATAATCAAATAACGGTCCCAGCGACCCATCCAGGCTACAAGCCTCCCAACAGCATACCAATATCTCAAACAGGGCTACCAGCCCAAAGCTGTAAATCACATAAGACCACCGGCCGACAGTATGTAAATCCCAGGCTCACAGGCCTCAACCAGCAGTATATATCAAGCAAAAGCAGTCAACAGAGTATCACATAATGACATATAAATAATAATAACAGAAATGTCCTATCTATGTGATCTCTCATAACCCCAAACCCAGTCATACTCCAGCGCCTCCAGCAGGATCTATAAAACAGACAAAAGCAAAGGGGGTCAGTACAACGTACTGAGCAAGGCTACGTGCCGGGGAGTAAGGGAAAACAGCACCATAATAATAATAACAATAATAATAATAATAATAATAATAATAATAATAATAATAATAATAATAATAATAATAATAATAAATAACAAATCAGAATATAAATAAAGCAGATAAACACCACACCGTCCCATACCGGTGCTTCAACCACGATCATACAATTGACATAAATAAATCATCACACCGTCCCATACCGGTGCTTCAACCACAGACATACAATTTATGCACGTGATGCATGGCCTAACATACACCTATCTACCCTATATGCAAATGCAAATGAATATGCCTAGCCGGCAACCTAAACCCGGGCGGTATGAACCCACGGGTGAGGATATCATCAACTCCAACCCGTTACAGGGTAACATACACCATCCCCGCAGGGACCACAGGCATCACAGCCCAATCACAGGCATAACAGCCAAATCACAGGCATCGCAGCCAAATCACAGGCATCACAGCCTAATAATCACCCCGCAGGGCCATCGGGACTCAACAACACCGGTAAAGGCTGCCCGATCGGACATTTCCAGTATGTCCATCCATCCATAATGCAATACCATGCATTATAATAACCAGCCCAAAAGGGCCAACATGAATAATAACCAATAATCCACCCCGCAGGGTCATCGGGACTCAACAACACCGGTAAAGGCTGCCCGATCGGACATTTCCAATATGTCCATCCATCCATAATGCAATACCATGCATTATAATAACCAGCCCAAAAGGGCCAACAGGAATAACAACCAATAATCCACCCCGCAGGGTCATCGGGACTCAACAACACCTGTGAAGGTTGCCCGATCTATCATAAATATCATAACAACCCATCGGGTTAATAACCGTCAATTCCAATGCAATAACATGCATATGACAATACAGTGATATTCAAGCACCTACACACTAGGTTCGCATGCTTCTCAACATATAAGGAATTCAATACATATGAGATAGCCCCCAAGGCTAAGGCATTAGTGATATAATAATTCAACAGTTTCCCTAAGCAATTCAACAACCCACACGGGCCAATTGATTAACCCACGGTTTACCAATAATATTTGGGGAAGTCATAACAATAATTGGTGCAAAGAAAACATCATTATAGGATCAAAATCGCACAAAAAGGGGGCCAAACAGGGCCTTTCTGCGCTCACGGCGCACACGCGCGCGTAAAACGCGTGACATACGCAGCCCAGTACTGTAGGGATTACTGTAGCAATTACTGTAGCGATTACTGTAGCGAGTTACTGCGGTAACTACTGTAGCGAGTTACTGCGGTAACTACTGTACAAGTTACTGTGGTGGTTACTGTTCAAATTACCGTGGTAATTACTGTTCAAATTACCGTGGTAATTACTGTTGCGAATAACTGCGGTAACTACGCGAGTTACCGCGGTAACTACTGTAGCAGTTACTGTAGCAGTTACTGTTCATCGTCTTCTTCGATTTTCCAATCGGTTTTCCGGCGATTTCGCCGGAATCCGACCCCCAAATACCCCCCAAACACGTAATTTAAGCAATATAATCCCTTGCCTGAAGTCTTCCAACAATAATCAACCTTCGATTCGTTGATTCCAAGCTTCGATTCAAGCCGATCTACAAGAGTTGAAGAAAAACCCCCAATTTTCGTCACTACCAAAACAGCCCCTAAAACTTGCTTCAAAAACCATGGAATTGAGAAATTAATCAAGAAAGAAGCTTACCTTAGCTAGTACAAAAGATTCCCCAACCGATTTGAGCAAGAAAATGGAGATTGGAAGGGTTTTGACACCAACCCTAACTCACCAAAGAAGAGTGACGGGAAAGAGGGGAAGAGAGGAGTGAAATGGGTTTCCAATGCCCAAAAATCTGATTTTTAAGAGTCAAAAATGGAACCGGGTCGGGTCATGGGTCTCGGGTCGGGTCGGAATGTGGGTTAAAAGGGTTACACCACTTGTCTTGACCACATTGCACCAATTTGAGCACTTGACTCTTATTATCTTTTGGGTTTGAACCCACTTATTCTCCCACTTCATTAAAATCATATCTACAAAATATCCATATAATAAATCCTTTGTTAATTAACCACAATTAATTAAATTAATCATGTGTTAATTAAACCGGGGTGTTACACTAATTGTGATAAAGTTAAGGAAAATTGGTTTGAATATAATGTCTATTTAAAAACATTGTAAAGAGATTGGGGTAGGGTTTAACTCCATATCAAAGTGGACATAACATTTGTTGTTTTGCAAGATGTTGTCATTTATTTTAATTTCATTATTTATATATATTCTTTATTGCACAATGATCTCTACTTATAATAATACTTCCTCCGTTTTTTTAAACTTCTAACAGTTGCATAGTAAACACTATTCATTGAGTAATTTTGATTTGATTTTTTCATACAGTTACATAAAATAAAACATAGTCAAGTGAGATCTTGTTAGATTCGTCTAATCACGTAGTTTTATAATATTAAAGTTTTATAATTTTTTATTTTATAAAATTTAGATATTACTCTTTAAAAATGTGTATTGAATTGCGTGAAAATAAGGAATGTTAAAATTTTTTGAAAATGGAGGGAGTAATAGTTATTGTAAATATCTAATATTGGTGCTATATTTAATGATAAATTATACTAGTAGAAATAATATTAATTTGACGAGTGTGGAATGTGAGAAAATGGCGATGGATATCGACCCGTCGTCCGCTGCTGCCCTACCGCCCCCTGTCCCTGAACCAGCCCCACCGGATCCTGTGTCCTCGCCGCTGCCCCAGAAGCCTTCGTTTCGTGACATCACTATCCCTCGCCCTGTTGCCGACACCCCTCCGACGGCGGAGAACTCCCAACCGTATAGTGAATTGGTCTCCTATGGTTTTGTGGATAACAACCCCCTTCTCCCTAAGATTACGTTTGACAAGTCTGCACTGGATCGCTTAAGTGCACCGTTTGTTGATGCTTTGGTTATCAAAATTCTGGGCAAACGCCTTAGCCACCCTGTGTTGAAGACACGGCTGACTCAACTTTGGAAGCCTAAAGGACACTTTGAAATTTTGGATAGCGAGAGTGGATACTTTATTGCTAAGTTCGACACGGCGGAAGACAGGCGTCATGCTCTTTTCGACTGACCTTGGTCGATCTTTGATCACCACCTTGCGGTGGCGCCATGGTCGAAAGAGCTTGTTGACAATGCTGGAGATGTTACCAAGACGGCAGTTTGGGTAAGATTTCCTGGAATAAATCAACTTTACTATGAGGAAGATGCCATGATGTGTATTGCGAGAATGGTAGGGAAACCGATCCGGGTTGATGTTAACACCAAGGATATGCAAAGGGGGCGTTTTGCTCGTGTTTGTGTGGAGGTTGATTTGGCCAAACCAGTTATTGGGATGGTCCAAGTTGACGGCTGCTGGCAAAAATTCGCGTACGAAGGTTTACACCACATTTGTACGAAGTGTGGGCGATTCAAGTTCAACCTAGGTGAGTGCCGCCATGGGGAAACTCAGCATGGGGCTTCATCATCTCCGGTAGCGAGTCCTCCGGCTGACCATAATACCCATGCCAAAGGTGAAGACAGAAACGTTGAGGAAAGGGAGGATAATCCGGGGAAGAATCATTTAGCTAAGGAAACTAATCCCTTATCGAAGGACTCTGCTTCGAATAAGGAGGTAAATATGGATGGGCAATCTGTTAATTTTGGAAATCAGACTGTTACCAAAATTAATGGGATAATATCTGACGAACCCCCCGCGCCACATGGAGATTGGATTATGATACTCGGCCGCCCCGGAAAGGCCGCCGGGAAGGCAAACAGCCGATGACTGACACTACGCCGCCAAGGAACCCCTTCACAGATATTTTTGCGAAGACTTTGGCTAGTACATCTAGAGTTGTAAAGAACTCGCCACTCACATTTAGAAATCCGGAGTCTAAGCTTGCGGCATTGAATACCATCTCCGGAAAAAATAAAGGGAAGCGACTTAGGATGACTAAAATCGATAAGTCTGAGTCTGCGTTGGCCATATCGAACTCTTTCACTGCTCTAATGCAAGGGGGGGCATCGATAGGAATGGAAACAGAAACTGAAGGGAACCAGGATGCCACTCCTCCGGTGTCTTTATGATTGAGTTCAACAATTTTACGGTCCTCTCATGGAACATTCGTGGCGCCATGAGTAGGCAGACACAGCGCCACATCTCGGATGTGCTTCGTTCTTATAAGCCATCCGTTTTTATCCTTATGGAACCTCAAGGTTCTTTTGATCGATTGAAGGTTATGTTATATAATCTTGATTATGAGGCTATACATGTCATTGAATCCGTTGGTCGTGCTGGAGGACTATGGGTCTTGAAAAGAATCGGACTCCCTTTTGTGTATCGGAACTTTATGATTTATTCCCGCATGATAACGCTTGAAGTGAGTTGTGGACAGACCTCATGGTTTCTCTCGGCTATTTATGCAAACCCTAACTTGCATGGGAGGAACTCGGACTGGATGAATTTGAAGCATACGAGTCAGACAATCCAGGGGCCCTGGCTAGCAATTGGAGATTGGAACGCCATTGTCTACACCTCCGAAGCAGTGGGTATGTCCCCTTCTCCACGTCATTGTGAAGAGTTTCGGCTCGTTCTAGATGAGTGCGGTCTAAGCACTGTTTACACTGTTGGGGAAGAATATACTTGGCAGAGAAATTCTTCCGGATGACCTGTGGCACGTAAAAGATTAGATAGAGCGGTTGCTACTATCGACTGGACTACTCTTTTCCCTAGTGGTTATGTCGAGGTCCTGCCCAGACGTGCTTCAGACCACCATGGTATATTGCTCCATTGTACAGCTCAGTCCGCAGGCCACATTGATACTAAACCCTTTCGGTGGGAGATGGCTTGGGCAACTCATCAATTGTACCCTCATATTGTCTCTACTGCTTGGGGGAGTAATGAGGGATCCTTACAACAGCGTCTTGATCAGGTGAGACAGTCGTCTGAATTCTTTAACAGACACACCTTTGGAAATATCACGAGGCGTAAAAAACGCATATTAAAAAGGTTGGCTGGCGTTCAAAGGGTGCTTGTGGGTATTGACTCTGCTCAAATGCATCTCCTGGAAGATCAATTGGAAAAGGAGTTGGAGGACGTCCTTATTCAAGAGGAGATGATATGGTTTTAAAAATCTAGGGAATCAAGAGTTAAACTTGGCGATCGTAATACACGATACTTCCACACTAAAACCCGTATTCGCAGGCAACATGGCGAATAACCGGGCTTAATATTAATGGTGTTTGGGAAACCGATGAAGCCTGTCTCAAGGAGCATGCTTTGAATCATTTTCGGTGGGTTTATAGGCATACCGATATTCATGCTAACAATCATGGCCACCTGACTTCGCTGCTTCCTGCGGATAGGGTGGAGAATCTGGATAGGGATATAACTTTGCAAGAAGTGTCCGAGGCTGTGAAAGACATGAAAGGTACGGCGGCGCCTGGGCCTGATGGCTTCCCGGCTCTCTTCTATAAACTTTATTGGGAGGTGGTTGGGAATGATCTTTGGGACTTCATTCGAAAAGCAGTCCGGGATGGGTGTTTTGATCCGAATATCTCGGCTACCTTTATTTGTCTACTGCCTAAAATAGGGATGCCGAAGGAAATAAAGCATTATATACCTATAAGCTTATGTAATGTAAGCTATAAGGTTCTTACCAAAGTGATCGTGAATCGGCTTCGTCCTGTCCTCAAAACCTACATTGGTCCGAACCAATCGGCGTTTTTGCCAGGAAGAGGTACCGCATGCAATGCCATCCTTCTTCAAGAAGCTATTACCGCCTTTCGGAATGGGAGCCGCCGTTCAACAGACTTTCTCTTGAAAGTGGACCTCGACAAAGCCTACGACAACATTTCTTGGGATTTCTTGGAACAATGTCTTTGTGATATGCAGCTTCCGCCTAAGCTGATTACTGTGATCATGTATTATGTGCGCTCTCCACAATATTCCATTATTTGGAACGGGGCTGCACTCACTCCGATTCCTCCTGCGCGTGGGCTACGGCAAGGTGATCCGCTGTCGCCCTATCTTTTTATTATCGTCATGGAAAAATTGTCAAGAACAATTCTTCACAAAGTTGAGGTTGAGGAATGGCAACCAGTTTGTCTATGCCGGGGAGCCGCACCCTTGTCACATCTTATTTTTGCCGACGATCTTATATTGTTCTCTCAAGCTTCTACCTCGAGTGCTCGTTGCTTGGATGGTGTTTTGGCCAGTTTTGCAGCTATGGCAGGGTTACAGATCAACCTTAAAAAATCCCAGGCACTTGCATCATCTTCTGTGCCGCCTCAGTTGGTTAGTGAGCTCTCTTCAATCCTAAATATTTCTTTTATGGATGACTTGGGAAATTATTTAGGGTATCCCCTTTTCCATGGGCCGGCTCGGAAAGAGCAGTTTGAGTTTATTGTGGAGAAAATGCACAGTAAACTTGGTAGTTGGAAACGTGCCCTCCTCAACAAAGCTGGCCGTATTACTCTTGCTACTTCGGTCCTGTCGGCTATTTCATGCTACATTTCTCAGATTTTTTGGCTTCCTTCGGCTACCTGTGATCAAGTTGATAGGTGCATTATGAATTTTGTTTGGAAGGATGCTAGAGGGAAAGGCATTCCTCTTGTCCAATGGAGGAAAATGGCTTTGCCTAAATCTATGGGAGGAGTTGGGTTGAGATCATGCCGGGATTTCAATATGGCACTCTTAGGAGAGCTGCTGGCTGACTTTTTATCACAAGCGCCCAAGCCGTGGGTTCAATTCTGGAATGCAAAGTATGGTAATCATGATGGTGCCTTATCTGTAAGGCCTCGGTCTTCTCATTCTTTCCGAGCTATTTGCAAGGTGGCTCCTCATCTCTTGGGTGGTTTTCGGGTGCGCCTCGGGTCGGGTGAGAGCAGCTTGTGGTATTGCCATTGGCTCAGTGGTGGTGCCATAGCACCCCGGATTCCCTACGTACATTTTAACGATGTTGATCTCAAGGTTATAGATGTGATTACTAATGGGCGAATTGATTGGAGCAATCTTTATACCATTGTCCCTATGGATATCAAAGAGGAGGGTTTACGTTTTGGTCCTGTTCTCCTTCATCCTTCAGCGGCAGATGTATTCTGTTGGAGTGGAACTTCGAGTGGTATATATTCAGTCCAGTCAGGTTACGATTGGATACTTAAGCGACGAGGTGTTGAAAGTGATAAACTCAAATATTGGGTTTGGAAACTTAAAATCCCTGAAAAGATTAAGGTGCTTATGTGGCTTGGAGTTCATGATTCCATTCCCACAAATCTGCTCAGATTTAGGCGTCATCTAGCTATGTCTCCTCTTTGTCCGATCTGTGGTGTTGAGCAGGAATCCATCCTGTATCTCTTTTTCATGTGCCCGATGGCTGAAGCTGGCTGGGCGCAGGTTGGAGGAATTCCAGGGGCTGCAAGCCTGCAGCTGCATGGCACTGACAGTACTTTACATGCAGTAACACGTCAATGGTCTGGCATACATTGGGGCATGCTGTGGAGTATATGGTGTGCGCGCAATGACGTTTGTTTCCGTGGCATATCTATGAGTACCTTTGATCTTGTTCGACGAGCATCCTTGCTTGGGGCTAGCATTGATATGATGAATATTCGTGAGGCTAGATCTGTTCCAACCCGTCTCACTAATTGGAGTCCTCTTTCTTTCACTGGCACCATTTTACATGTTGACGGTAGTGCCTTGGGAAACCCGGGGCATGCGGGGTTTGGTGGCATTATTTGTGACGTTAATGGTCGTTGGATTGAAGGCTTTTCGGGACACTTGGGTTTTTCAACAAATATTGTTGCTGAATTATATGAGATCTGGAATGGAATCAAGCGTTTTATTGCACTTGGTGTGCGAGAGGCTTGCTGCTACTCGGATTCCACTGAGGCTTTGAGATTATTGAAGATGGAGCTTGTGTCCGGTCACGTTTTCACTCCGCTCATTATGAATATTGCAGATTTGCTGAAGGAGAACCCGGGTTTCTCTTGGTATCACATACACCGAGAGGGGAATTCGGTGGCTGATTGTTTGGCAAAACGGGGATCTCGCGACGAGGATTTCTTTACGACATGGGCCTTCCCTCCGGATGACTCTCGTTCATGTTATCTAGAAGACATGTCGGGGGTTTGGTATCCCCGAGTGTGATTTGTTTTTCCTTTTCCTCTTCCCCCTCTGTAGTTATTTTTTTAGTTTTCTCTTTTGCCGACGCTTCATTGCGTCCCTATTCATCAAAAAAAAAAAATTATACTAGTAGATTAATAATCAATTCGGTTACGGTACAACCCATTCAAGAGTTTTTAAATGCAGACATCACAAAAAAGACATATTGCATCACAAAACACTTCTCTAAGCATCACATTTTTGGCATCATACAACACATGTCTCCCAATAAACAAAATACACCATATCATACATTACACAACTCCCACATCACACACATGGTGGCATGTGCAACCACCTGCACACTAACCCCTTCCATTAACACTGATTATACTATTCAAGGGTAATAAATTTATTTAAAAGGTAGGAAATTATCTAAATAAACATTATCTTATCTTATAATAATAATCATTTATTGATAGGTCTCAGTAATAGTACTTCCTCCCTCCCGCGAAATGTGACCACTTTCTTTTGGGCAAGGTAATTTAGGTAGTGGAGTTTAGTAGTTAAAGTGGTGTAGGCATTTTGTGTTTAAGATTCTAATGAATTTTCATACTGTTTATTGTTTAACTGACTTAATATTATGTAATGATACAATTAGAGAAAAATATTCAATTGTGATCTTGTTAGAATCGTCTAATTATGTAGTTTCATAATATATATTTTTTAAAATTTTTATTTGTACCAATTTTGAAATATTGAGAATTAAAGAGATGCTTGGGATAACAACTAAAATTCTAATAATGGAAAGTAGCCAAGTTTCGTGGGACACCTCAAAAAGGTCAAATTTCGTGGGACGGAGGTAGTATATTTTAAGTATTTTGTAAGATTAATAGTCTATTTAGATTGACTTTAGTACTTAATCGTTTATGTTAAAATATACACAACCTTAAGAATATTTAAATTTAAATTTTTTTTGCTTAACAACCTTAAGAATATTTATTTAAAATTTTATAATTGTGTATACTATCTGACTACTATTACGGGCAAGCTCCCACTTTCCAGCGACAATTTACTCCTTTCCTCAAACTAACTGAAAGTACTCGTGATTGCAATTTTGCGTTTTCCTGAAGCGGTTTTGAAGCAATTCTGCTCGCACTCGGAATTTGGGGTTGTTGCTCCGGCCATCGCCGGTAATTTTGCCGTCTCACGCAATCCACGCTTCAGACGACGCCTCTTCCTGCCGAGTTACTCCGCGTAATTTCAGAGTTTCTCTCACTCAGGCACTCATCCGACCCCGCTTGCCTTTTTGGTGACCGAGCTACACGCTTAATTTCATTATTTGTTGCGTATGAGGTAAGCGTGGGTTGAAGTGTGTATTGTATCGCGTATTTGCATCAGATGTGTAGCTTATTGTCCTTTAAAGATTGGTTTGATGAAGGCTATTACTCCCTGTTCAATTTTACGGACTTAGCATTGAATGTTCATGTCGTTGGATTGGATTCTACAGTAACTTTTAAAGAATTGTCCTTGACTCTCACTCTGGGTTGCGATTTGTTAATTTGAAGGCGGCATTCATTCTTGACATAATTTTCATTCTTAGCACTATGTTTACTTAGTCTTTGGATTTCATGGATCTTTCTATGTTTTTAGAGACAGAGCCAATTTGTTTCAAATTTAGGTTATCTAGCCTTGGAAGCTGACCGATTTGGCCAGCAAAAGGATAATGGGTGGTGTGGCAATTCAACTCATTGATGCTCCAGTGGATATATAATTTAACACAGTTGTTGAATAAAGAAAAACATCAACATTAATCTTTGAAACTGATCATTTTTCACTTCTACTGCATATGTCAGATTAACAATCTTCATAACACGTGTCATATGTGGAGCTTGCGTCCTAGCCTGAACAGAGCACATGGGAATAGCAGTCAAGGTTCACATATTTCCCTATCCTGTAAACAGGTATCTGTGTTCATGATGCTCTGGTTTGCTTGGTCAAAAAAAGATCTCTCTGGAGTATTTTGGTTGAGTTAGGACTTAGGACATTAGAATGGGCTTTACTCACTGTAAATATAAATATTGCCAATATATTTATTGCTACAATTTTGTTTTAGTTTATTTTTTCTGTTAGCATTTTCACTCCTATTTAATACTACTATCTACATACAGGTTTGTAATCTTTCCAAAAAGTGATGGGTCCCATCATGTGGGCAATCTAATGCACTTCCTCATTGTGAATTTAAGCTCTGATGCTTTACAATATCTGCTCAGTAATGTTTGCATTGACATTATAAGACACTGAAGATATCACCCGACATCCCTTTCATATGTCTATCTAACAATTCACTTTTCCATGCACATGCCAATGAATAGCACAGGGCAACATGCCATTTTATGTGGTTAAATGTTTAGTTTGTTCTTTTATAATTTTTTAATGGGTGCGATAATATTTCTGCTTTATGATTTACCTCACTTGTTTGACTGTAATAATTAGCTATATTGAAATGAACATTGTACTGATTACAGTGGTAGTTGGCAATAACACCGGCAGCATGCCGCAGCCCATGCACCACAGAAATAATTCCACTAATGTCAGGTGACACAAGAATCTTGCTAGAAAGATCATATGATTTTGATCATCTCTGTTATGCAATTGTTTCTGCAAAATCCAGAAGTTTTATTTTTATTTTTTTCATCCTAGTCAGATGGTTCCTTGTAGGTGTTCATTTAGGTGGGATGGCTTCATAATCATCAATTCACTCATCAGTACTTACAGAAATACTATAAGTTAGTGTACTACAGGAGTAATTTCAGATGGAACACTAGTATCCTTATTATAAATTTCTGGATGAATATTCGTTCTAAGTTGCTATTCTCCTTGTTTGGAAATCTCCAGCACATGTCTATTGCTTATCTTCCATGATCTTCTTGAAGTGCATGGATCCATCGACTCCACAAGTATTGAAAATATAAGCCATGATCTAGACAACTCCACCTGAGTAAAGGTCTTAGTAAACTATAAAAGAATGTCAAATTGATTAGCATGGAGCCATGGATGGTTGTGATTGCCTGTTGTGTGCAAGAAGTTAGCAAGAATCAGAACTTCTTCCCTTTTTCTGTGAAACTTCTTTATCACTTGCAGTATGTGCAATAAAATATATTAAAGGCAGGGTTAACTTGTGTTTATTCTAACATCACCCTTTCAGTACTACTTTACTTTAAACCATGGTGATGAGCTGCACATACTGGGATTTATTCCTGAAGAGGAAAGATACCTTTTGTTTTGGAATTCTGAAGCCCATTAAGCATGCAATTCTATTATGCGATGGAATCTCTTTCAATTTGCACATGACCTGGTGGATGTGTTATTCTTTGGTTGCTGGATACAATATCGTGAACTGTATTTCATGAACCCTTATCCAATTACATGCTTCCATGCTCTGCATTGTCTTAAGAAAGCATGGCTAGATTTTTATGAATTGTCTCCTTTCAACATTCTTTTATTCTATTTGCATCTTATCTCTGGAATAAATTCTTGAGTTTGTTGCTCTATCAATATCTGTAGAAGCCAGCTTTCAATACTTAATTCTGGTGCCGAATGCCCACTAATAAGATGACTTTGTTATGCTGTTATGGTACACATGTGACATGACACATCCAATATTTGTTGCTATTTTTTGGCTTCTAGAAACAAATGTAACATAAGAACATGTCTTTTGATGCGATTACTTCTGTTATTTCCTAGCTATGTATTCAAGATAACTGAATTACTTGTGTTATCTCCTAGCTGTGTATTCAAGATAACTGAAGTTCATCATTGCTTTTTTTTAAATGGTTTATCACAAGCCCCTGTTTCCTGAATATTTTACGAAGGTGCATGAATTTTTATGAGTGTCTTGCCTGAAATTTTTTTTACTGATCTGGCATAATTCTCTGATTACTCTTACACCATGAAAAAGGGACTTTTCCACACTTAAAATGTTACAATTTGTGATCAGAAATCTGGTAGTGCGCTGTTTTGGAATGCAACACTGTTCAGTATCAATTTTATAGCGGAATTATCAGAATTTCATCTTCATGCTATGAAAGCACTTGTCCACTTTCAACACCAAAAATGTAGTAGTATTTGACACCACTGTCAGCGCTTCACGGTGCTGCTGCAGCACGTCTGCACGTGAAAGCGCTTTCTCATCAGCTGGCAACTTGCTGAGCCGGAAATACGCTGACACAACGTAACGATTCCTCCAGATAATCATTATCCATATCCTTCCTCATGGCATTAAACTATTTGATACACATATATTTCTTTCTTTCTTTCTTGCCCCTTCTTTTGTAGTTTTCTTCTCAGACTGTAGCTTTGGCAAAAGCAAAAATGATACAGAAATTCAGTGCCTCTCGTTATTATTGCAGAAGATGATACTGAAGGTATTCTGTTGTATTGTGGTCTGATGCGTTGCCTAAGAATTTTGCAGGTGCATAGAGACAATAGTGGGGCACAGGTCACACAAGGGGTGGGGAAAGGCCCCCACTTTGAGGGCACTCTCATCTTTTGCTGTCAAAAGGAGATACAAATTAAATGGTGGCGAAATCAGCACGTAGTTGAATTTCATCCATTTTTTCTGATGGTTTGTTTCCTCACTCCCGATCTTGCTGTTGGTTTTTCATACAGAGTGATCCATTAACTGCAATGGTCCCTCCCCCTCCCCCCTCACCCCCCATATCATTATCATTATTATATATGTGTGTGCATGTTGTTCCAAGACAAAACTTTCTTTTCATTGCTCCACAAGATCTTCTGCTTTTAGGCCACTTTTTAACCCCACCTGTTTGATTTTTGATGGGCAATTCTGGAAGAATATATGTTTCTCTATTTGCAAAAATAGCCCCATCAAATTTATTCCACCTAACATGTAGTACTGTGATTTTTCCCCTTTTTACCCCAAGCAGAGTGCAAGAAACTCACTACAGTCTACAAAGCAAGAATGAATGAGGCATGCGACCTTTTATGGATGGAATTGGGCAAATAGCCAGCAAAGAGATGTTTGGCTGTTAAAAACCAATCAGGTTCGAGTCGGAGGATCGCATTCACATGGAGGGAGTGTAGCAGGGGTACAATTGTATATTCCCATTTGACTGCCTTATTTATATGCCAACATTTCCTCTTCTCCCATATTAGCCACACTTTTATATGGTTTTTGTTTGCAGGTTGTGGATAAACAACACATGCACACAATATGCTCTGTCACTTCACCACAACCAGAGGGTATTGAATTTGGATTTTTTGTCAACCCATTCACCTCTCCCACTTACCGCCACTACTAAAGATAATAATAACCCCTTTTGAGAGATAAGAGAGAAAGAGGCATGCACAGGGAATTAAAACCATTATATTCAAAAGGTTATCTTCTTTTAACCATGCACAAAGGATGGGGGGGAAGAACATTAAATTTCCCCCAAATTGACACTGCAGGAACCTTCTCTTCTCAAATTATATTACAACGTTGACATTATTAGATGAGCAAAATTAAATGTCATCATATTTTTCACATTAATTAAAGTGATGGCGACCACATTTGGATAAAATATTGGATGAGAAAGATAGAAAATTCCATCCTCATCAGCAATCTTGTGAAGTTTTAGAGTTCCCCCTTTGACTCTAATTAAAAGTAAAAAGTAAAAAAAAAAATTTAAAAAAATTAAAAAAAGAAAAAAAAAAAAAAAAGCCCACAATATGGTCGGTAAAATAAACTAGTTAATATTGCAACTCCACCAATTAGTCATTAGCTAGCTTTACCGATTTTGACAAACGCATATATTGTTTTCAATTATATCTTATCATCGTATGCTTGTTGGATAAGATGATGAGCCTTCGTAGCTCATCACACTCATTTCACAAAATATCAAAGCTGACAAATGTTGCCAACTAATGGCCATTTACGATCAGAAAAAAGAAAAGAAATAATAATAATATGAAGTATGAAGAAAAGAAAAAACACCCAATTGTTTCTGAAAAAGATACTAGTAGCCAGCACAATATGGAATGGAATTGAAGGACCCCCACAATATGAACCCGCTTCCACTTTACCAAGCAAAATCCAGTTGTCGACACGTGTCCAAGCTAGAACCCAATCCTTGTCTATATATATACACAACAATCAATGTATGGCGATTTCCCAATCAAAGGCTTGTTTTCAATCGGGACTACTATTATTCCCTTGTTTCTGTTTTTTTCCTCCTCTCTCTCTCTCTCTCTCTCCATTCTTGTTTTCCCAACACCCAACAGTACTTGTGTGTAAAATTTAACCTATTCTTTACATCTCTTGTTACCAGTGATATATATATGCTATACAGTATACACAGTACTCAACTCATGCTGGCTACTAGCTTAGATATGTGCAACCCAAAGCCCCCCTCCCTTATCTCTTCTAATAACACCACTAGTAATAATAATAACCATAATAATAATAGTAACAAAACCCAGTCCTTAAACCCCTTCAAATCCTCCATGGATCCTCCCTCACATGATCATCATCAACAACTCCATAGGTGGCCTAATGCTTCTGAGGTATAACCATTCATACAGACACAAGTATATATATTTTTTTTTATCTGACCAATAAGATTGATGCCTTAATTAAAAAGAAACCCCCCAATATATATAAGGGTTTCTTTCACATTGCTTTGTATGGTATAGTATAGTATAGCATCATCATATATATGTAAATAACAACCTAAACCTACTTTTGTTCATCTTCATTACTAGGCCCTCCAAGAAATCAAAGAGATAGGGAAGATATCGGGTCCAACAGCCATCACAGGCCTCATACTCTATTCAAGAGCCATGATTTCAATGCTCTTCCTCGGCTACCTCGGGGAGCTGGAGCTCGCCGGAGGCTCCCTCGCGATCGGCGTCGCCAACATCACCGGGTATTCTGTCATCTCCGGCCTGGCCATGGGGATGGAGCCTATCTGCGGGCAGGCCTACGGCGCCAGGCAGATGAAACTCCTCGGCCTCACCCTGCAGCGCACCGTGCTGCTCCTCCTCACCGTGTGCATTCCGATCTCATTCATGTGGCTCAACATGGAGAGGATTCTTATCTGGTGCAACCAGGACCGAGAAATCTCCTCCGTCGCTCAGACCTTCATCGTCTTCGCCATCCCCGACTTGTTCGTCCTGTCCCTCCTCCATCCCCTGCGGATTTATTTGAGGACTCAGGGCGTGACATTGCCCGTCACGTGGTGCTCGCTGGCGTCCGTCGCGGTGCACGTGCCTCTCAATTTCGTACTGGTGAGGTTTTTCGGGTTGGGGATCGCCGGCGTGGCTCTGGCAATGGCGTTCACTAATTTGAACCTGGTCGTCCTCCTCTGTCTGTACGTTTACTTCTCGGGAGTTTATGAGGATTCCTACGTCCCGCCGGGGATCGAATGCCTCACCGGGTGGTCGTCGCTGCTGTCCCTGGCGATCCCCAATTGCGTCTCCGTCTGCCTCGAGTGGTGGTGGTACGAGCTGATGATAATGCTGTGTGGGCTTCTGGCAAACCCTAGGGCAACTGTTGCTTCGATGGGGATTTTGATCCAGACGACGTCGTTGGTCTATGTGTTCCCGTCGTCCCTCAGTTTGGGGGTTTCCACTAGGGTTAGTAACGAGCTCGGCGCCAGGCGGCCGGCGAGGGCGAGGGTTTCGGCGATCGTGGCCCTCGCCTGCGCCGGCGCGATGGGATTGGGGGCGATGGCGTTCATGACGGTGGTCAGGAGGCACTGGGGGAGGCTGTTCACGACGGATTTGGAGATCCTGGAGCTGACGGCGGCGGCATTGCCGATCGCCGGGGTCTGCGAGCTCGGGAACTGCCCGCAGACGACCGGGTGCGGCGTTCTGAGGGGCAGCGCCAGGCCGACCGTCGGCGCGCATATAAATTTGGGGTCTTTCTACCTGGTGGGGATGCCGGTGGCCTTCCTGATGGGGTTCGTCGTGAAATTGGGATTTCCGGGGCTGTGGCTGGGATTGCTTGCGGCGCAGGGTTCGTGCGCCGTACGGATGCTGATTGTACTATGGAGAACGGATTGGGAGGCGCAGGTGGATCGGGCGGCGGAGCTGACGGCGTCCGACGGCGGAGCCAGTTTGTTGCCGGTTTTGGATGAGTCCGGCGACGATTGCAAGAAAACTACGAATGGGAATATTCCGATCGTGCATCATCATCAGAATCCAGACGAGATTTTATGTGCAAGTGGCGACGAAGAAGAAGATTCCATGGAAGAGAGTGACGCTCTCATAATTTGATTTTGTATCCATTTCCATATGGAGACGAATAATTCTGCAGATTTAATTAAAATTAGGGTTATAATCCAACTATCTGATTGTTTATTCCTTAATTTTGGGAACAATTGGGGTTTCTAGCTTCTATTATGATGTTTGATGGATGTACCTTCTGCTTCTCATATTGTACCATGGCCATTATTTCCCCTTTTTTAAGCTTTCGGTGTGAATTTAACTTATAATACTTCATCCATTGCTATTATTAGTAAATACATAAAAGTTGTATATGAGATCTTAAATTTAAAAAGAGATGCTTTAATATTTTATTTTATTATAAGATAAAAATAAAGAGGGAAAATAATTATATTTATTATATACTAGATGTGAAGTGATTATAAATATTTTATTAATCAATACTGAACTAAATAAAAAACGTCATTACATAATTAAAAATTTAAATGTTATGAGTATTTTAAAAACCTAAAAGTACTGATAGCTAGGCTTAGAAATATCTCTTTTCAAATAGCTAGGTTAAATTTATAAACTAAACAAAATAAATAAATGAAACAAAAAGATATTGAAACAAAAGTATGTGTCAAATTATAAACATTAAATATACACACAAAATTCATTCTCTCTGGGACACAGCTTTATTGTAATAGATAATTGACAATATAATAGGATAACAAAGAATATTAATTAAAAAATGTGAAGCTGTCAGCATGTTGTGTAATGGAGATCATCAATCTGCTTGCCATTAATTTTATTAATCTGTTTCTTCCCTAATTAGGTCACAACATTCTCTTCCTGAAACGGAAATTAACTGAACAATAAAACAATTACTAAATATATCAAAGTTAAAGTAGAAAAATCACCACTTGTTGCCTGATTTGTACCAAATAATTTGCCCATTCACTTCATGTCAATTATACAACTACTACTTGGGTCTAACCTATTAACACAATGATATACTCCTATTTATAGGGTTCGGATATCCTGCTGAACAGGCACTGGCGTGCTGATCCGATTGGTGCTTCGTGCTAAGTGCCGATGAAGTATGTGTTGGATATTTAATGGTGTATTATGTACTACATAAAACGCTCGGCACATATAAAACACTCATTCAACACATACAAATCACTCATTTAGCAGTTCAGCGTGAGCTGATTCAACTCCCAAACAAAATCTTAGTTAGTTTGTAAATTAACAGTGAACTAAGTAATTACTCCTTCTGTTCCAACAATAACGTCTCATTTTGACTTTTGACACTATGCATTGATTAACAGTGGAATTCAAATCATCGTTTAGGTTTAGTTTGAAGGGAAAAGATGGTATAGTAACTAGTAACTCAAATATTGTACATTGTAAATAGAAAAAGGTTTAAATATCCTTGTCCTAATTTTTTTGGATGGAACAACGGATTTTTCAGCTCCTTCGAATCTTAAGATTAACCTTCGAAGTACAGGTGTGTTTAGTGGGTTAGTTTCTCTCAAAGCAATTTTCTACATTCACAAAATTCGAACTCAATAACTTAACTAAGTAGTTAAAACCCGATTACCATTCGGTTCTTGTTCTAATTTGCCATTATTGGTCATCTCAGAAACTATACATGAAAATTAGGTTAAACATTAATTTGAAGTACTTAGCTAGTTTGCAGGTTACCTTATTTGATGTAAATGAGTGGCCATTTACTAAAATTACCAAAGATAAAAACTTTGTACTCCCTCCATTCGACATATCTTTTATACTATTATTATAAGTAATTTTTAAATCCAATAAATGGAATATAATCAATATATAATGGAGAAATTAATTAGGCTAGGTGGAATAAGTATTTTCTTCTGTAATTATGGTATGAGTTCTTTTAAGAGTGCATTTGGTCCTTGTTCCATTTTAGAAAATTTTATGTCCGTGGAATAAAGTAGATATTTTTAAAAATATATAGAAATTAATTCGTATGTGAATTTTATAAATTTTAAAAATGTTTTCAAACATTACAAAGTAGCAGAGAGATAGATCTAGAGAGAGATTAGTCCAATGAAGTAGGATAATAAAAAGAAATTCCCAAAACCATAGGCAAATTAAATGCTTGCTATATTTTCTTCCTAAATTTCCCAAAATTTGCAACGAAATAGAATATATAAATTGTTTAAAGAGAAGAGTCAAGTTGTTTGAAGCATCTTGGCAAGGGGAATTGTTCTATTTCTCAGTAACTTTATTATTGTGACATATATGGAATTTAATATGATAACATGTATATATAAAAATAAATTTTAATTTTTTTTTGAGATTAAATTTATCGTTCAATTTTTAACGTCCATTCATAGTATTGGAATTATGTCAGATTTAATTAAAAAAAATTTAGTTTCTTTTCCATTCCATTCTTTATCGTTTTCCTCATTAAAAAAATTGGGGGCAAAGAGAAGTGGCCACTTATTCTTCAGATTTAAATATTTTATTATACGCACATTATTCTTCTTCATAAATTTGTGTTTAATTTTATTATACGCCCACAGATTTCTTGTATTGGGGACCGGTATAGGGAAAAAAAAAAACTTTATGGTTTATTATATTCTTTAGTATAAATATTTAGAATATTAGTGATATCCCATGAATGGTGTTTCTTTTATCCAGACAAATTCACGATTAGGTGATATACAATGGATTGTTAACTCTTTTTTTTTTTGGTAAACAGTGACACTCATATGTCGGCAAAGGTGTGTGGAGCCCAAACCACACAAATTACAAAGAGGGATAAAGAGGACGGATAGAGGGCCTGGTGGGGATCGAACTCCCAACCTATGGTTGGAAAACGGGGGACTTCACCACTAGGGTAAGTCTCCAACCCCATTGTTAATTCATTTAATTAAATAGTATTCCCGATATCAATGTTTACTTCACATACACGTATTTATATTTAAATTATAAATATATTAAAACAGTAGTATTTATAAATTATTAAAGCGAACCTCAAAATACTATATATACTGGGTCAATTATTACGTAACCTTTCTAGAAAAATGACTGGTTGATTTTAAGTTGCCAACAAAAATGTTGGGACGGGACAAATCCCAACCCAAAAATCAAATTTTTTGGGGTTCGGAGCAGTGAGTGGAGAGAGAGCCATTCCCACCCCCAGATACATATATGAAGTACTATTAGTTTTTCTCACTAATTTTTATTTATTCATTTGAGTTTTATGAATTTTGGAGGATTGTTTTATTTGGGTTGATTGTTTACGATGATGTTTAGTTGAAATTATTGAGGTTTTGATTAATGAAGGTTTATGTTTAATTGATTTTAATTTGTGTATGTCTGTTTTATTTGGTTTATTTTTGTATATACACTAAGTTAGAATCACTGAAATTTGATTGATTAATGTATTATATCTAGTTGATTTGGCAATGAATATTTTATCTGATTTTATTTTTATATTTTATGTTTAATTGATATATTATTTATAAGTTCTAATATTAAGGGTTTGATTTACAGATTGAGAAACAAAATAGAAATAGGATATATAGTTTTGTCTCGTTGAGAGCCTCGATAAACTCTCAAAGGCAGGGATAGTGATCCCACCCCAAACTCGCCCCATTGCCATCCCTATACAAAACATCCATAGATGATTAATTTAAGGATATTTTATTTAACAATTCATTCTTGTATTAGAAATATGTTTTTATATATATAATATGGATATACTATATTTTAGCAGATATCAACCTATGAATTTTTTTTGGTGTATAATAAGGTATCACGATACCTCATTCGATCTAAGATTAA
The DNA here is from genome assembly GCA_030278955.1 of Hygrophila difformis. Lineage (NCBI taxonomy): Eukaryota > Viridiplantae > Streptophyta > Magnoliopsida > Lamiales > Acanthaceae > Hygrophila > Hygrophila difformis. The sequence goes on along the minus strand of JAOANR010000014.1, from coordinate 5,052,152 downwards.
TAATTCAAGGATCAGATATATATTAAATGGTTATATCTCTTAAAATAAAATTTGCATACATAAATGTTAAAACATGTTATTTTTACTTACACTAGCAGAGCCATGTATCACTATAATCAATTGCGTTTGGCAACCTAAGAATTAATCAACCACTACTTTTCTTTTCTTTTCTTTTTTTTTCCCTTTTTTTTGAACAGCATATACAGGTTAGGTTAGGGAATGGATGGAGGGAATCCATGCCATACAAATTACAAAGTGAATAAAGAGGATGGATCGAGGGCCGGTAGGGAATCAAACTTCCAACTTTTAGGTTAGAATTCAGGGAACTTAACCACTTGCACTAAATTCTCATCCCCTATCAACCACTATATATTTATTTTAATATTGATGATAATAATCTTTCTAATTTCAAAATTTAATATCGTGTCCATCTTGCACTATGCCCGTTTTTTCCAAAAATGGAAGCATGCACATGTATAGAAAGTTCCCCAATAACTGGTGATACATTTCGAAACAATTTTTTATTATAAGTATAATTTTTTATTTATATATTTAATGCCATACTATGTAAATATATACACACACACACATATTATATAAGCCTGGGTGAGCTTAAAATAAACGAATCCCCTTTCTCCCATACTTTTACTTTTGTGTTTTATTTTCATTTGATAAAATTATTATTAATTATTTATTAACTTCCCCGATCCAGAACTTCTTTTCGATCGATCATTTAAAAAAATTAAAGCAATTCAGAAATCAGAATGAATATCAAGCAAAAGATTCAATAGAATGTATAGTAGTATTTTATATTTTTTCGCATCATATATATATTATATATATTTCAATGTATGTGTTTTGGCTTTGCTAATTATATTAATTATATTAAAGGCGTCCACAATGCCAAATAAATATTCAAAAAAAATCATGAATATTTATTTGGCATTGTGGACGCCTTTATTTTGACATGGGTGAGCGTCCAATTTAATTTGAACATTACTTTCCTTTTCATCATGCCAATCATTATACCCAATAGTTGTAAAAAAAAATAAAAGACAACCTTCAATAATATTTTAAATATTGTATATCGAAATTATCACTATCTTTAATCTTCCAATCATAAAATTAAGAATTGAACCACTATAAGTCTATAAGTCACGTTCTCATCCTTATATAACAAAATTTCTTATCTTTATAGAGGAGGGAGAATGAAATGCATATTTAAATATAATCTATATATTATTAAAATGCATAGTTTTAGTTGTCTTCTCGATCAAGTGTAGGGTTACTGTAATTAATTAGATTCTCCTACTAAAGAGTAAAGACGGCATTTTTAATGTTCTATAGAAAAAAAAAAAAAAAAAAAAAAAAAAAGTGGGTGTGTGAGAGTGGGTGGTGAGGTCCAGTCTGAGTGGTCACAGAGCATGCATGTGTCCATGTGTGCGATTGTGAGTGGTGTGTAAATATTGTCTGCTTTGAGTTATCCTCCTACGGCTTTAAAAAGCATATACTATACTATAAGAAAGATGTATCCACACCTTTAAAAAACATTATGCTTGGTTCACCTCAGCAACCAGCAACCCGATGTGGGATATTACATGAAACTCTAAAAAATAATGTATATAGAGAGCACTAATGATTAGTGATGTGTGTACAATTCTAGTAGTTTTTTTTTTTTTTTTTTTTTTTTTTTTTTTTTTTTTTTCTGCTGAACAGCTTATACATGCTATGAAAGGGGTGGTGTGAGCCCATGGCACACAAATTACAATGGGAATAAAAGGGAGGGTAGGGGGCTAGCCGGTGGGGAATCGAACCTCCAACCTTCCGTTGGAAGTCGAAGGACTTAACCACTTGGGCTAAGTCCTCATCCCCTCTAGTAGTGTAGATAGTGTAGATAGTAGTGTACTTTCTCAATCTCTTTTTAAAAGTGACACACGTAGATTTTTTTATACTATTTCACACTGTTCATTATTATTATTTTTTTTATTATGTTCTCATCTCAATTATACAAGGAAAATACAGTCAAATGAGAATTTATAAATTCGTATAATGTTATAGTTGGAAAATACTACTAATTTTATTATTATTATTATTATTATTATTTTTTTTGTAATTTTTAGTTATAAACGCTCATTCGTAAAAATAAATAAATGAAGTGTGTATATAATTGGGAATAAGAAAGGGAGTTGGGTGGGGGTCCTCCTGCTTCGAAAAAGCCATAATGTACCTCTGTCTGCTTCTTTCCTCACAATTTTTGGGTACACTAACACTAGTTTTCATCTTCTTACAACCCCACAGGCCACAACCCTAGTTACTTCATTTCTTCTACATATTAGTACTATATAGGACTACTTATTTACTAGTACAACAATTTTTGGTACACTAGGTTTTGGCTTCTTTCTCTTGTAGTACTCCATTTGTCCCATTTAACATGCTCGGTTTGATTTATGTACACAATCCAATATACTTTTATAATTTTTGATATCTCAAAGTATTCCAACAAAAAAATTATGTAAAATATATATTCAAAAAACTATATAATTATACGATTCTAATAAGACCCAACTCGACCATTTTTTTCAAATATATAATTGCAATAAAATTGAATAAAAAATAAATAATAAACAGTATCAAAAAATCAAACATGACATCTAGACACAGACAGAGGGAGTATTATTTTAGTGGTTAGTATATTAAGTGCAGTGTACTGAACTTTAACTTTTTCGTCTTTTCCTCAAATGTAAAAGTCCCAAACCCTAATAAAGCCAGAACTTTTCTCTTTACCTAAAACTTTTTTCTAATGCAGTAATTTAGTAAAAGTCATAACATTTGTAAATCAAATCTTATTTAGGTCAGGCTTTGCATTTATCATATAATGATTGGGACAGAATATATACTGTATAGATTGATGATCAGGTAAAATCATCACTGCTCGTGTCTAATAGTAGTAGTATTTTTGTCTTATAGTACATGTCTACAATATGCATATTAATTGCACGGATCATCATTCATTTAAATTATGACTACGAATTTAAAGTTCTGAATGAAATTAATGATATATATATATATATATATATATATATATTCAATAACAAGATTATAAAAATTGATTACAATCTGGTCGGATGTTATATATGTACGCATACTCCGAAATATAGCTTAAAAAGAGTGGGAAAACGACTAATATCAACAAAATACTACTATAATTCTTTTCTAATAGTCATTTTATAAAAATTTCAAAATAAAACATACTGACCTTAGAGTAATTTTAAGATATAATAAGCATGAGAAGTGAGAAGTTCTCCGCGCGAGTGAGATCAAAACTCACCGGAAAGAACTTATACTGGTTAGTGTCTAGCTAGTGGTTTCGGCTTTTATATCTGAGCTTGCAAGTCAACATTAAAGCAGTGTCTTTCCGTTGCGCAAAAGATGCGGGATATTACCATATACTCCCTCCGTTTTTTAAAAATTGTAATATTGGTAAATTTAGTACTGTTCACACTCACACTTTAACTTAAAGTTTTATCATAGTTATACAAGTTAAAACATAGCCAAGTGAGATCTTGTTAGATTCTCTCGTCGAGTATGTTTTAAATATCAAACTTTTATAATTTTTACTTGTACCGAACTTGAGTTATTAATGGTTTAAAATGTACATTGGAATACGTGCACTGTGGATCTATTATAGTAATTTTTAGAAAACGGATGAAGTACTATATTATTGAACTCAACTAAACTTATGCATGCATGCATGTGTATGGAATTTTATTCCATTTCGCTTGATTTCTCTATTTTAATCTTCTTGCTTTCAGTTTTGTAAAAAATTTAAAAAAAATAATAAAAAAAGAAACATAAAACATTGCTATAATATATATATATATATATTTTTACATATATAGACCTAAAACCATATAGTAATATTTAAAGTCCGTGGCCACTAGGTCAAGTCTTGTTCCTTAAACAAATTGTATTATAATTACTTTTGATTAATAAATTATATTGTAAAATAATCAAACTTAGTGATAAATGAATTATATACGCCATATTTTGAACCAATTGTACTAGTGATTGATGAATTATATATACATATATATATATATAGCTCACCTCAAACACACACATGCATCTTGATTCCTGAATATTATTTATATATGTTATCCCTAATAATAAGTTGGCTGATGCAAAAAGATCTCATGAAATATGTGGCATAGGAGCTAGCTATTCCTTTATTTCCCTTCACCAACATGTCTCAAATCTCAATCACCACCATTCTTTTAATTTCGCCCAATTTTATTAGAATTTATTTATTTATTTTTAATCAATGTTATCTCCCCCACCCCCACACTCTCTCTATATCATTGCACTCACCTAATATTAAGGGAAAATGATTGGGTGACATGGAGTTAGTTAATTATATATATATATATATATATATATATATATATAATGATATGTGGATAAATTTTGATAGATTCCTAAACCCTAACTAGCCATTCACTTCTTATATTTATATAGTTAGGACATAAGGGTAAAGTTGTTATTCAAAACATTATGAATTTTAACAATCATATCGTCTTTTCATTTAAATTTTATTGTAGATAACTTCCAACATAACTTCTCACATTTATTTGAATAATTTATAAATTCAACACAATTCACTATTTAAAATATATGGACAGCGGCTATCTTTACTTTGATATTGGGTACATATAAATAAATTATATATACAACTATAAATAATACATACACCCTCAAAAAGTATACAATTTTTTGACACAATATTTAATACATTTATATAATACTCCCTCCGTCCCAGCAAACTTGTCTGGTTTGACTTTTTGACACTATTCATTGTTCAACTTTGACTCAATGTTATTGCTAAATATATTTGGAGAAAATAGTCAAGTTGGGTCTTGTTAGATTCGTCTAATCGTATAGTTTTAGAATATATATTCTCCATAATTTTTAGTTGTATATATTAGGAGATATTGACGGTTAAAAAAGTGCATTGGATTGTGTGCAGAAGTCAAACAAGACAAGTTAGTTGGGACATAGGGAGTAATAGTTAATATTTTAAAACATGTAAAATTAAAAATTATACAAAATGGAGTATAATTTTTTTTGTGTATACCGGATATCCCCGGACATTAGGCCCAAGAGTAATTAATATTTAAAATTATACTCTGCACTTAAATATTTTTTAAATTATATAAATTAAGATTAAATAATAAATAGTATTAACAATTAAAGAAGGAATTTGTGTGACATGTGCTCCCACTATCATTTCCAACCTTTACAGACTGTAAAGAAAAAAAAAAGCAAAAAAAAAAAACAATTAAAGGAGGGATTGTTATTTATTACTAGGGCGGGGTGGGAAATGGGAATCTTCCTTCAAAGTGGTGGGTATTAATTATTAATTAGTATTGTGTTAAACCAAAATCCCTTTACAGCACTTCATGGGAACTTGTAGCCGAATGACTGTATGCCACGTGTCCTCGACTGATTATGGCATCATAAATTATTGTACTTTCTCCTTTTCATTATTACTCCATTTATAAACAAATCACGCTTTTCATATAAAACTATCTTAAATTTTTTTTTTGGCAAAGCCATAGAAGGCCAGAGAAACAAAGAAGAAAAACAAAAGCAAAAAAAACACAGATTAGAACATCTCAAATTCATCAACTTGAAGAATTTTGATTAGCTTTTCAACCAAATTATGATAGTTAATTATATTCGAGTGATTCAACAAATAAATAAATGGATGCTTGTGGAATTTGTTAGTATTTTTTATTTTATTTTTTATTTTTTTAAAAGGGTAGTGTGTGATAGTATGTAGTATGATATATACATACATGACATCTACTTGGAATCCGCTAATAATGAACTGGTTGGATTAATACACTTGTCATCTTCTGTCTCGAAAATTAATTGGTGCTAGCTTAACTCCAATGTTGGTATTATTTTTTTTTAATATACTCCATAAAAAGGTAAACTTTTTAAAGTAACTACTACATGTATTTTGAATCCCAACACACACACACATTAAAAGTAAAAATTAAAAAAAAAATGAACATTAAAAGATAATTCAAAGGTAATATAAGTGGAGAGAAATAGGAGCACCATTGGTGCATCTATCTATGTAGTAGTAATTAAAATAAAAGTGGTAGATGGGATAGGGATAGGGATGAGCCACCAAAATGTGGGAATGCATTGGGAATTGATGGAGACAAAGTAGTAAGTATTACAACACTACCTAAACTGATCTTTTCTTCAACTTAATTAACAAAGTATGAGATGCTACTCCACTCTAGTATTATTTTAATACAAGGTCACTCAGTGCTCAATCTTTCACTTTTGAAACATACTTCCTTCGTCTCATTTAGATTGTCACGTTTGACTTTTTGGTAATATTCACTGTTTAAATTTGATTCGTATTTTTATCATAGTTATGTAAGAAAAAACATAGTCAAGTGAGATCTTGTTAGATTCGCCTAATCTTGTAGTTTTAGACTATCAAATTTTTATAATTTTTTTATTATACACAATTTAAGTTATTAACCGTTAAAAATATGTATCGGCATACGTGTCAGGTGGGTCCGTAACGATTATAATGAGACGGAGGTAGTATATCATATAGGATTGGAGGTTCCATCTTCATTAATCTTCTATTCCTCTTCTTTCTTTCTTTTTTAATACCTTATATTTATGGATGAATTGTGTTTCATTATTGATTATAAAAAAAAATTAAATTAGCAAGCCCTTCATTACATATTCTGAAAAAAAAAATACATAATTTAATAATTTAGCGTATAAATACATTTAATTATTCCTAAACCCTAATTCATCAGATAGTAGTAGGAAAAAAGGATAAATAGGTCCTTTTTCTTTTCAAAAAATTCAAATCAGTCCTTTTTCTATTTTATTACCAAAACAGTCCTCTACAAATGCTAATTATGTTCAAATCAGTCCTTTTTTCACTAATTATATTCTAATTGCTGACGTGGCAAGGGTTTTAATTTAAACCTGACACGTGTGCATAATATTAGTCCTTTTTCTTTTATCTTTTGCCAATTCAGTCCTAAAATTTTATTTTGTTCTATTTAGTCCTCTACCCCAATCACTCATTTTTATATTAATTGGCCTCAAACCTTTCAAATTATTTCATTTTAGGCCCAAAACCTTAAATTTTTTATTATTACTAATCCATTTATCAAATAAATGCACAACATACTTCCATAAATAAAATTAAACACCAAACCTCATATATTGGGTTCGACTGCTTTGTTATCGGGTCTTTCAAGTACCGGAATTTTACGGACTCTCTCTAATAACCACTCGACCGCAGCCGATTGTTCATTGGTTTTGGTTTCCTTCAGTAATAATCAACAGAATCTTACTTTGCGTCCTACCTTAGGATGTAGCAATATTTGAGTAAATGATTTAACTTGAATTTTTGGAAGGTTATGGATACAAGAAGTCTTGTTTTTATTGAAAAATATTAATATTATTAAAAATATTAAAAAAATAGCCTGAATTTTATTGTCCACAAAGTATGATTGTGCTGATTGTTGCTGAAGGAAACCAGAACCAATGAACCATCGTTACGGTCGGGTGGTTAGAGAGAGTCCGTAAAATTCGGAACTTCGAAGACCCGGTAACAAGGCGGTCAAACCCAATGTATGAGGTTTGGTATTTAATTTTATTTACGGAAGTATGTTGGGCATTTATTTGATAAATGTATTAGTAATAATAAAAAAATTAAGGTTCTGGGCCTAAAATGAAATAATTTGAAAGGTTTGAGGCCAATTAATATAAAAATGAGTGATTGGGGTAGATGACTAAATAGAACAAAATAAAAGTTTAGGACTGAATTGGCAAAAGATAAAAGAAAAAGGACTAATATTATGCACACGTGTCAGGTTTAAATTAAAACCCTTGCCACGTCAGCAATTAGAATATAATTAGTGAAAAAGGACTGATTTGAACATAATTAGCATTTGTAGAGGACTGTTTTGGTAATAAAATAGAAAAAGGACTGATTTGAATTTTTTGAAAAGAAAAATGACTCATTTATCCTTTTTTCCGATAGTAGTAACTACTTATTAAAACCCTTGGACAAAACCAAGTAATGATCAATACCATTCATGTTAATTAATTAATGCAAGAACCCCTCTTCATAAATATTGATGACAAAGACACGTAGTAATAATTAATTAAAGGGGTGTTGTCTCCCTCATTCTCCAAATTCTAAACTAAACCTAAATCCAGATAATATAGGAGTACTACAATTATTAATTAGTGCAGAAAATTAAGCCAACAGGTGTAGCTAGCTAGTTAGCTAGGCCAATTCAGGCACAACCATCACCGTGCAACTTTGATTGATTCCACTAGCTACTCATCCCCCAAAGCAAACCAACATTATACTATATTCACATTATTATTACTTGGAAATTATTATTGTCTCCATTCACATTCACCAGATACAACATTTGATATCATATCGGTGAATATATATATATATATATATATATATATATGCATTGATCGATGAAAGGAATTGTGGATGAAAAGGAGTCACTTTTAAGCCCAAAAAAAAGGCTTTGATCAAATAATTGGTTGAATATGAGACCCCAATTATATTGAATTGATTGAATGACATGCATGTATGTATGCCCAAGGCAAGCAAGGTTCTTGAATATTCATATACTACTACAAGTTTAGTTTTTTATTATTTTATTATTTTTTATTTTTATTTTTTCTCTTTTCACATCATACAAATTAAAGTTCAATAATTTCTTCTTCATAACTTTATCATCGATTTGTCCTTATTCTTATTCTTAGAAATAAGATGGACCTAGGGCTTCAACCTAAAACCAATTGGTAGTAGGTAGAGTGACCCATGTCCATATAAACAGGGGATAACCCAACATATAACCGATGTGGGACATTAACACCCCTCCTCGAGATGATATCCATCTCGGAAACAACATCGAGATGATATCCATCTTGGAAACAACGAGATACCCATGGCTCTGATACCATGTTAGAAAGAAAATGGACCTAGGGCTTCAACCTAAAACTAATTGGTAGTAGGTAGAGTGACCCATGTCCATATAAACAGGGGATAACCCAACATATAACCGACGTGGGACACTAACACTTATATATCATCATGCACGCCTAAACTATCTAGCTAGCTGTATTGCATATTTTGCTTTTTAATATATATATATTTTTTTTAAAATGAAGATAATGCAGGAGTACGTACTGGTTTTATTGAAAAAATCATTTTCTTGAAGACATATATGGCAGTACGTAGTTCAATTCGGCACATAATCTGACAAAAATATGTAGTCCATGAATGAATTGGTAAGGAGATCATTCATGAACCCTAAAAAAATCAATTGCCAAGTACAGTACATACGACTATATATGATCGAATTATAAGCTTGGAAATTTTATTATATTCCTGTGCGGTGTAGGGTAAGCTACCTAGCTAGGTTTTGAATGGAAGCTTAATTGCCTGGTAGAGTAGTACTACTGTAGTAGTATATAATTTGTGCAACGAGGTCCGCTGGATGAGGATCCAACGGTCCGGGTTAAAGCTATATATATAGCTTATATATATATATATGTTGCAGGCAGGCCATAGCCATACATACCTACCTAGGTCATTCAAAATTCAAAGATGCCATTTATGTAGTAACATCTTCGAGTTTATTAGGGCCGTTTGGATTGACTTTTGAAAAAATCAGAAGCCAAAAGCAGAAGCAGAAGTGAAAGCCAAAAGCAGAAGCATGTAACTTTTGTGTTTGGATGAAATGTTTGAAAAACAGCTTTTTCTTAAAAGTGTGTTTGGATGTGTAAAAGTAAAAAGTGCTTTTGAAATGAAGTAATTACCAAAAAGGACATACCTTTTATATGGGAATAAGATATATTTATAGTGTAATTTATATTAAGTAGTAGGGGCAATTAAGACTTTGCACGCATTACTAGGTGCTTTTGGCTTATGCTTTTCGGAGAAGCACCCACTGGGCTGCTTCTCCCGGAAGCACTTTTGCAGCTTTTCGAGATGCTTTTGTTTTTTCTAAAAAGCCAAAACAAATACTCTTTTTTCTTCAAAAGTGCTTTTGGCAGAAGCAAAAGCCAAAAGCACTTGAAAAAAAATCCTTCCAAACAGTCTCTTAATCTTCTGGGTTGTTCACCAGCCAGCCAGCCACCCGTATATATATATATATATTTATTTATTTATTTATACTTATATATATTGGTGAGCAAAGAATATATATATACTTCACAGGCCTGCAGTATAAGAAACGTGCGTGAGGGTATATATATCGTATCCATTTGTACATAGAATGTGAAAGATGCATGCATGCATCCAATTAAAGGAGGACTGGCCGGCTGGACCATTATATTGGTGGATATGATGAGTGATATATGGCGGCATGATGCACTAAGGAACAAAATAGTATATGTGTCGACAGACAGTCTATATATGCAGCATGTGTTCATATTGCTTTTCATTTTTCAGTACGTGGGCGAGACCACTATATATGCCTATTCAAACAATATTCAAACGTACGTGTCGGTAATTATTCTAATTTACTAGTAATTACATAATACATAGTATATAATGTAGTAGGAGTAGTGACATTCTTTTGTTAGTTTGGACAAGGAAATCATTTGGGCGCTGGCGAGCCCTGTAGGTGCTGGCACATTCAAAAGTGATGGATATGTGTACATGAAATGATGTGTGAGTATAAAAAAAGTGATGGATGGAGATTATGAACTAAAAACTAATAATAAAAAAAACAAACTACTGTTTATACATCACTTTACAAAGAGCTACACATCATTTTTAGCGCTGCCTGCACCTACTGACAATTGTTATGCCATTACAGAAACCGGATTGTTTGGACAATAACTATATATATTCATGTCTTTAATAATGTCATATATATATTGTGTTGGTACGCATGTATATATTTATTTCGCTGGGTTACCATTTGATGATCTGGTGGTGGCAGGTGTTAGAAACAAAATGGACCTAAGGCTTCATTCAACCTAAAACCAATTGGTAATGGGTAGAGAGGTAGGCGCCCATGTCCATATAAACAGTGGATAACCCAACATATAACCGATATGAGACTTTAACAAGCTCAGTACAGTAGGTACTACTTGGAGAGATAGATACTGATTATCTTGTAAGTGGGCGGCCGGGGTGATATATATAGTATGTGGGATTCCAAAATATTATTCCCTTCTTCATGAATTGAAGTTGTAAAGTAGTAGTACTAGTATCTATCGATCATCTGGTCAGCTCCACAATCTCGACCTTGCTTTAATTTGTTCCATCGATGATTACGTACCTTATACTATATATGATTAATTATCCGACTACACAAGGGCTACTAGTCCCGACAGACAAGATAATTAAGCAACAATAATAACTGGAATGGTCAATAGCATGCAGATCGAATTTTACCATGACTCAACAATTTAATTATATATATATATATATATATATTATTGGATGGAGTGAAAAAAAAAAAAAAAAAAAGAGTGTAAGACATGACAAGAAGCAGCAATTAATGTTGAGTGTAGGACATGTGTACATATTAATATACATCCATCCATTATTTTAAATATCTCCGAAATTTTCAAAATTTAGACCGAAATTTCGGGTTTCGGGACATCCCGAAGTGAAATTTCACATGCAATATTATTTTACAAAATTTCCATCGAAATTTCGCCCGAAATTTCCTGAATTTTTTTAAAATAATTTTTTTCTAAATTTTAAAAATATATTTTTTAAAAAAAAAATTAAAAATAAAATTTATGTTTCAACCCATATTGATGATGTCTTCCAATTAACTTGTTTATCAATTTTAAGTCTCTTATCAATCAATATGGTGAATGAGATCAATAATATACTAGCATATTATATCATTAAATGAATAATGTTAGCATATTATTAATTTATATAGCAACGGAGATGAAGAATTTTGAAAAATCTTCATTTTCATCATCTCAGAAACTCGAATTAGTTTTCTCAAAAAATTACAAATATCTCCGAAATTTCAAATATTTTCAAAATTTCCCTAAATTTATATGTCCGATATAGATACCGAAACCGATATTTAAAACCTTGCGGCCGGGGTTCAAATTTCAAATTAAAATGCTTAATTACCCCTAGCTAGCTGTGACTCTGGACTATATATATATTTCAACTTCAAAGAGAAAAACAAAAGAGAGATAAGGATCCCAATTATATTAGTATATTATATTGCCAAGTTGAACTAATTAAAAACCATCCTCCAAAAAGATTTCATCAAGCTTATTTATAAGGTTGAGAAATTATATATGTATGGAAAAATATAATTGGGTGGTACGGTGGTTTTGCAGAGATACTGTATCACAGCCGCATTATTATTAGGGTTTCTTTGTGGGTTCGTTGGTTTCCCCCCTCACTGACCACACCACACCACCCACCACTACATCAACATTATTCATCACCAACACCATAATAATAATCATAATAATAATAATAATAATAATAATAATAATAATAATAATAAATCCCATTTAATTTTATACTTTTAAGCTCAGTCGTCTATTATTAACTACTAGTTCCAGCTGCAAGGGTAATTAAGTTAATTACCACCTAGTTGTCCATCATATATATCCATATGATACTTGTATACTTCACATATGAAATCAATACGAATCAAAGATGGACAAATTAAAAATTTATTATTGTAGTATAGTAGTAGTCGTAATTCAGAAATAAGGAGCTAGGCAAGCCCACGTCGTCATCATCTACAACATATATATATATATATATATATATATGATATATGTATAAATTAAACAATCAAATTAAACAAGAAGGCATATTAAAGTGTGTGGGCATATATATATATATGCACGTTTCAGACAAGAAGTAGCTAGTAATTCCACTAACTCCAGCTAAGTCAAAAAGGAAAAATGAAAAAATCAGTAACCCCACACACCAACATATATATATATATATATATATATATATATATATATATATAAAATACAACTCTCATATCCAAAAGGGCTGTCGTCTGTCTTTGTGTTTGTGGACACTATACTATTATCCATCACACAACTAATTTCACTGCCCATGTCTCACTTTTAATTTGTAATAATCCTCTTAATTCATCCTGCATGGATATATTAATTAGCTTATAATCCAAGATTAATTGATAATGAGTTTATTTATATATATAGCCAAGTGAATGCACCTGATGACATTAATATTTTAAGATCAAGAATTTTCATATTTGACTTGATATACGGTACACTCGCTCAATTTTTATATATGATGGAACTACCATCATTAATTCCAACATAGCTTACGTTGATTTTAAATCAGGGTAAATTCCATCCCATAAAATAGCAATATCATTATAAAGTACAATATCTCTAGCCCATTGCATCATTTTTCCCATTAATTAATAAATGCTCGTTGATGCAATTTTTGCACCAAAAAACACACATTCTATAATTCTACAAATTAAATTTATAGCCTCATTGAAAATGAATCTCGTTCAACAGTGCTGCTGGTCCATCTTAATTTTGACCAGCCAATTTTGTTGCCTTTTCTAGATCTAGTGATGTGTGCCGGCGTACATCATTGTTGAATAATTAAGTAACAATATACTACTAGAATTTAAACAACTGTATACGTAATTAATTATATATGTTCCGCAAATTATCTTCAAAGTTTATACAAATATTACAATGTAAATTAATTCAATAATGGTCGGAACGATTTCAACTAACGACGATTATAATGAGACCTGATTTTGCACATTTAATCTAGTTAGTTTACATAATTAAACAACTTAGACACGGATTTCAACAATTTATACACTGTTATCACACCCAAAAAAAAAAAAAAAACATCACCGTACGATCATTATCATTAACTTTAGCGAGTGATCGATGAAACAAAACTTCGTAATAGAATTCTCTTACGAAAGGATATATGTTGAGACACTTTAAATTAACTTCAACAATTTCAACACAAAGTATATCTATAAAGAAGTTTTCAGCAATAAAATCCTTTTGCGTTAGCAACGTTTAATTATTACATTGAAGAAGTTGGATTGCATTTCTTAATTCTAAGTGAAATTGTAGTATTTTATACATATATATCTGTGTGTGCAAGTGTAACCATCACTACAAGAAATTCGCAGCAAGGCGACGAATTTGGCGATGAAATTTTATTGAAGTCGTCGCCTGACAAATTTCGTCGCCTAGAACGCAAGGCGACAAAATCCTTTCGTCACCTGCCTCCGAAATTCTTGTAGTGCATCACATTGATAGGAGGAGATATAATTGAATACGTAGGTGATCATCGTAGACCAAAGCAATATAGTAGGAGTATTAATTACTTATAATTAATATTGTGGTGGCACATAAATTAAATAAATAAATACGTACGTACATGAAATTATTCTTGTCTGTCTTCATTTGAATATATAGTAGTAGTAGTGGTCTGGTCGTACTTAATTATGATGCCGATTAATTTCATGATCAATCACTCACGATCGACATTGATGTTACGTACATTGATGTATCATTATTTTGGCATTATTGATAAGTTTTCTTTATAATCGAAAAATAATAATAATAAGTTTTGTAGGATATAGTGTATTATAATATTCCCTCTGTCCCACTATTTATGTCGCAAAACTTTTGGGCACACTATCCAATGCATTTGTTTAACGGTTAATATCTTAAAATGTGTATAAGTAAAAATTATAAAAAAAAATAAATATTCTAAAACTACACGATTAGACGAATCTAACAAGACCGAACTTGACTATATTTTTTTTCTTTTATAATTGTGATAACATTAGGTCAAAGTTGATCAATGAACAGTGTCAAAAGTTAAAATAAGACACAATTGTTGGTACGGAGGGAGTAGTATATAATAACCACCTAATAATATTTTAATATATTCGATTTTAAATTTTTACGGGTGGAAGAGTGTTTAATTAATTTGATAGATATTAGATATATTTAAAGGTTGTTTATGATTTTTCTTTATTTACATAATATAATTATTATTTTTCTAGCCATATAAAACATTAATTATAATATACTAGTAGTCTAATTAATTAACTTGGGCAACATTTATTAATTGAATGAGGACATAATAGTTATTTTATGATGGAATGGGACTTGACCCAATTGGTCAAGTTCCCTAGTTTCCAACTATATGTTGGGGATGTCGATTCCCACCCGGTTTCTTATCCCTCCTCTTTATCTCCATTTATAATTTGTGTGGCTTAGTCATTCACACATCTTTGCCGACACATACGCTGTCAATGTTTACTTAAAAAAAAAAAAAAACAAAAACAAAACAGTTATTTTTTGATGCAGACATCACACGTTTGTATAAAAATATTGTGAAGTAAACGTGATGAAGGTGTATATATATGTTTTGCTGTGATCCACATACGTACAGTTTGTGTAATTATTTTTAGAAATTTCTTATGTGACTTATTATTAATATTATCCAAAAATAAGTTAGAAAGAAATGAATCCCTTGACCATCTGCGAGCGATAAAGATTAATTACGTCATTAATGAAATCATTTACTCAATATACAATTAAGCACTGTTGACGGTCGATCTTATTGTTTTCTTTTTCACCTTTTCCTAGCCTTGATTGGTGTTTCGCAAAAAAAAAAAAAAAAAAATTATACTCCCTCCATTCCTTATTAGTAGTCGTTTTAAGAAGAAACACATTTACCAAGGATTGTAATCATTATTCTGTATTATTCCACTTTTACTCCTATGTGTTTTCTTTGGGAATAAAAAATAAAATTGGAGTGGGGAGAGAATGCACTGTATTTTAGGAATATTTTTATATGGGTAATTTTTGAAAAGTAAGAGATAAATATGTAAAGTGGCAACTATTTTGGAACTTTTTTTTTTGTTTCTAAAAGGACAACTAAAAAGGAACGGATGGAGTAATTTATTTTTCATGGTGACACGGTAAAAGCTCAAGCTCGGACCGGGTTAGGGATGTCAACTTTACCCGTAGGGTCGGGTAATCGGGTAGGGTAGGGTAGGGTAGAGATAATCGGGTAATCGGGTAGGGTATTACCCGAAACCGAAATAAATCATATCGGGTGCGGGTAGGGTACGGATTTTATATATTATCCGATTACCCTACCCGATTACCCGATTAAATATATATTTATTTATTTATCTATATATACTTATATATATTTAATTTATATTATATATTGAGATATATTGAGATATATTTATATGTTTGTTTATTTATTTATTTATTTTTATATTTCAAATTTATTAACGTTTGAGATTGGCAGTAAAAAGATTTATGAATTTTTTACTGAATATTCTTAAATATTACAAAGTTTATTTATGTTGCTTTAGTGGTTTCTTTTAAATATTATTTTAAATTTTGTTCTCGTGCAATAATGAATGTTTTATTTATTTTTTATGGTGAAAAATAATTTTTTTCTTTATTAAAGTTGGGTCGGGTAGAGTCGGTTAACTATGTACTTATTTAAGATTTCGGGTACCCGTTTACCCACAGATAATCCGCATACCCGACGGGTATTACCCGAATCCTACCCGATATTTAATTTTAGGGTAATAGGGTAGGGTAAGGGTAGAATAATTATATTTCGGGTAGTGAGTAGAGGTGGCCTACCCATACCCTACCCTACCCATTTACATCCCTAGACCGGGTGGACATTTAGGAATGCCCTTTTCCCTACATTATCAACAGCTAGCGTGTCGTCGATCATCTCCATCGTCTCCGGCGGCTTCTTCTAGATCATGAGATGATGATGCATTGATACTGTTAAAGCAGCCATATGGCGACAAATTGAAAACATAAACAAGAAAATTGCAAATTAAGTTTTAACAGGTTATTGACACTGTTAGAATGTCCTGCATCACCTATGTGTTTGGATATCCCCTGTTTATCAATTTATTTTGGGTTGATGCCCTAGATCCATCATCTTCCTTCTAACAGACACCAATGCAATGCTGGATGAGTAGTCTCTTGCTCCAAATTGACCACAAAATTGAATGCACAACAAAGAGGGTTTTCTGCGCATCATATACAATTATATTGCATCAACATTTTATGTTTAATATTTTATCAAAAAAAACATTTTATGTTTAATGGAAGGGAAAATTCCTTTTTGGTATCATGCATGCATTCCATATAGTATATATTTTCTATTCAATTTGGTGTATATGTCCTAGCTATTGACAGATTTTTACATTTTGGTATAAAGTTTGCACGGAAAATGGATGTTCGATCTATATATATATATATATATATACACTAGAATTAGTCGGAAATTTCGTCCGAAATGATGTTCCTCAAAACTCTACAAAATTATGAAGGGTAGAGAATTGAGACAGGGAAAAAATAATCATACTTCAACTAAAATGAACAAAGTATTACTCCCTCCGTCCCACCCCAAGTGTCCTGTTACTGTTGGGCACGAGAATTAAGGTAGAGTTGGTTTGTGAGTATATGGTGGGGTCCACATAGTTGTTGGAGGGGAAAATTATTTCTATTTATAGAAAGAAGACATTTGTAATGGGACATCCAAAAATAGTAAGTAAGACATTTGGAATGGGACAGAGGGAGTACTTTCGTACATTGGGCATAGTTCTGGATGATTTATTTACTTACAATGTTGTCAAAGAGAACAAAATTTGTAGCAATTAGCACCAATGTGGACGTCCTCTCTCAACTTCTACTTCAGTTTCAACAATTTTTCCTTTCTACAAGATGGAACATGCCCGTCAACGTAAAAGGATGTATATGAAATGCTAAAAATATCTAAATATATGAAGTTCACTCACAAGCGAGCACGCAACAGATTGTGAGAAATAAGTAATTAACAACACAAATTCCATCGACATATTGGAGGGACGGGCAATAAAATGACAAATTCCAATTCTTAAAGATGTACAGAACAGGAAGGATGAACAATGTGCATACCTTGAAAGGGCAGAGCCTTTAAAGATGAGCCCAACCACGCCTGAATCACTTCCGACGACAATGATTCCGAGAGATACCACACCCATTCCCATTGGAAATTTGATGGGCAATGTTATTTGGCATTGGCTCTGAAAAGGCTTTAACCAAGTCGATTGAAACCTGTGGCACGCAATTAAGGGGTCATAAAAAAATAAGTTTAGAAAAAGAACCCCAACAAGTTAAATTCAAAAAAAAAAAGGAATCCCTACCCTCAAGGGAACCACCCATTCAAGGTGAGATTAAGGCTCAGGATTGAAACAAAGTAATACAAGGAAGAACAATTCAAGCTATAAACATCAGGAAATATGAATAACAAAGCTATTAATGCTGAGAGTTTAATGAAGAAAACCAGGAACCATGAAGTACAATGTTGTGAATATGAGTTTAACGACAAGGAAAAAGAAAGGGCAGAAAGCTGCTACCAATGAAAATAAAACCTACATTCCAAGTGTTCCTCCTCTTTCAGTGTTGGAACGTAAACACTGATCATGATCACTTCATTTTCTTAGATATATACTTCTAAACTATTTTTAATAAGAATCATAAATGTGATGAGTAGGTAGCGGTGATACATTAAGCAAATACCATGTATAAACATCAATTTGAAACACAGAGGATGACTAACCAGAATTCAAAATGCACAACGACAACGAAGGAGTCCATATTTTAAATCCTGAATCGGAAACCAAAAAAAAAAGAAAAAAATGTAAACAATAAACAACCCACCCAATCAAAGTAATCCAGTTGACCCATATAAAAAGATCAGCACAATAACCACACAATAAATTGAACGACCAAAACCAAGTAATCTGCAGCCCCAAAAATGCTCCTCGAACGACACAAGCCCCAAAATCCCCCAATCGAAACCCGCACATGCAGCAGACCAAAATCAAACAACATGCCGCCCCAAAAAATAAAAATTAAACATCCCCCAATGCATATTTAAAAACCCATGAACATAATAAAGAGTTCAATAGAAACAATGCAGTGACTAGTTTACCATACCACATATGTAGTGAATCAACCGACAAACACAATGTAGCAAACACATTGTACCAAATTCAGCCATAAACTTAAACAGATTAGTATAACAAATCAAAAGCAACAGAATATAATCCTCACAACTAAGTATTCAATAGACCGGACCACTACAACAATTACCAGATTCTAACATGTACAGATTGGGAATGCAAACAATTAATGTCAATTGGCCACAGAAAATGAGCTTGCATTTTACCAAAAACCTTAAATGCAGGAATGAGACAGTAAATGTAAAAACTAGAGCATATGAAATGAGCGAGCACTTTCCCAAACTACTCAAAAGCAAGATCTCAACACAAAGAGTCCCAAATTAACAACACCCAAATATTGTAAAAGGAGTAAAAACATCAGTAACTAACTAACTATACAATTCCTTCCATACCCTACCACTATCAAATATCCGTGAATTACCTTGAAACTTAAAAGTAGATTAAAAAGTCATGTCCTGATTCATGGAACCAGACACGATGACGATAAAAAAGTGCATGCAAGTTTTTATACAGTAGTTTATTAGAAAAAAAAAAACAAAAAAAAAACAAACGTGTGTGCAAGTGTGTGTACATTAGATTAGAAACATCCCTCCTACGAAAATAAAAAGTTTGTTTATTTGGGAAGCACTCAACCAAAACTGGTGTTTTATCCGTCCAAAATAATCCTAGCCCATTTAAATGTACTGCATTTTTTCAGTCGGCCAAAGATGAACCAAAAATCCTGATCAGTGCAAACCTTCCAAAAATACCCTAAACACCTTGAATTACAACAAAAGGCCACAAAATTACCACAGAAATACCTCAAGTAGGGAAGCTGCTTGTTCAGCTTGATTTTTCCCTTGTTCTCGTTTGTCTTCTGTCGAAACGAATCTAACTCCAGATTCGTCCTCTGCAACTCGTCCTGGAAAAACATGGATGATTCCCTTAGCGTAATCGAAACATCGAGAAAACGAACCCAAGACAAAAGAGCAGTCGATTGAACTCTGCCCTAGCCTACGCAAGCTTAAATTGCATACTAAAGCAGAAAAACATGGATATTGCCCTTAGCCTAATCGAAACATCGGGAAAACGAACTTTGAGGACCAAAATTTTGTTATCGAGAAGATGAAAAGCGCAAACGGACAACCCTGCACAGATAAAGAGAGACAACGATACCGTAGCAAGGCGGCGGACAGCGCGATGCGATTTATTACGTGGACGTGTGCAAGGAAGCAGCGATCGAGAGATTGATCAATGATACATGATCAAATAAGCTGGGCAAAGATGAAATCCCTAACAAATACCACAAACCCTTGGATTTAATCGCACACGTACTCCCTCTCTCACTGAACCATAGCACCGATGTCGTCCCCAACTCCCATTCCAATTTCTGAATGCGATCCGCTTTTCCGGGCATCGCCGACTTCCACCATCGCCTCTGTGTGCGATTTGAGCGACGATCCGTTCTGCATCCCGTTTCCTTGCGGCCTCCTTTTCCCTTCGCCTCTGCAGTCGCCTCGCCGCCGCAGCCATGCTTGGAAGCATCCCCCTCTCCGCGAACGCCTCGCCTCATTTCAACAAAACATGAAATTTGGTACCTTTATCTGTGAATCGGGCCTCACCAAATCGATGCCCACCGAACCCTAGCGATGCTGCGGCGCCGAAGCACGAGCGCCGCCCGCGCGCCTTTATGCGCTTCCGACGCACTGCCCATTAGACAATGTTAGGTTAGCTCCTTCGACGCTTCTAGGGCAAACTTGGGCGCAAGCAGGGCATAAGCAGAAGGATGTGAGAGGAAATAGGGAGGCTATGACGAAGCGGCGGCGATTCTACAGGAAGGAGAGGATTGAACAAGGATTTACTTGGTGGGAACAGGGAAGAGCTCCGACATAGGGATATGGAAGAAGCGGGGAGACAGGGTCGGGTATGATAGATCCGGAAGGGAGGGCACTGTAGTACTGTTCATCCTCGCTTCGCATTTACATATTATAGATATATATATATATATATACTAGAACTCGTATCTCGCACGCTACACCGCGCGGGACGGTTGGAGTGAGTGTTAGTGGATATATGTTACTTCAATTGGATTTATAGGTGAAGTCACAATGATAGTGTTTTGTTGAAAAAATTAAAATGTTTAAAATGGATATGGAGGCTGATACCACTTTACTTCTTGGAAACTTTAAATCCTTGTGAAGAATATTTGCAAAGGTCTTCTGCCTTTTCCTCCCCCGAAATGGTGTATATCCATATAGCATTTTATATAAGAGAATTCCTACTGAGCAATATGGAGCAAAAGGAGTATTAATTGCATGTTAATCAATCCCTTTTTACATTATAAAGCACCCAGCAAAGCTTTTTATCACAAAGACTTGCTAGAAATTACCTAGAGCCCACCAATCGACTGCGCTAGTATGGCCGGCTCCAGTAATGATTTTCTGTTTTACACAAAAGCAGCCAACAGTAAGTGGAAAATACCGAGGAACAGAATGAATATATAAGAAGACAATGCATTCTTCTTGATTTGTTTATGCAAAACTAAGAATATGCATATGAATCTTAAGTCATTCTTGATCTTTAAATTATGCACTGGAAGAGTTTAGAAGATGCTAACGAGAGCTATGAATTCCTCAGTACCAACAAAACAATTTGATGCTCGCATTGGTTCTGCAACAAAAATTGGAGCCTGATGACTTTTTGACTATTGTGGCTCTTTTTCTTTTCATTTGTTCTGGAATCAAAAGCTACATATGCACCAATTCGAAAGAAAAAAAATTAGAAGAAACAAAGAAAGAAAAGAAAAGATTGATGTCAAGGGCCCTCTTTCGAGAGCAGTCAGTAGTAGTGCATGAGACACACCTGCGGTTTGCAAGATGTCAAGCAGGACAAATCGAAGTCGGTCAGAGCAATATTACCATTGTTCTGAAGTAAAACATTTTCTGGTTCCAAATCCCTATAGATTACCCATGCAGCAAGAACATATATGGTGCCATGGAAAATAATAAGAGAACATTAAAAAACAATCAGAATGGGCAGCAAGGTATGCAGTGAAAAGTAGTTCATTTTGCAATTCATTCAAATCCCTATAGATTACCCCTGTAGCTGATACTTTTTCCATTTCTTGGCAGTAGCACCTTCTTCTTCAAACGGTGGGCCCATAAATGGTTCAGGAGCAGGACAATGTTCAACAAAATGGGCAGCAAGAAGTTTACCGAAACATGAACAAAACTACCTACATAAACAAATTAGAATGACCTATATCATGAGTTGTCAAATGCATTAGCAAGGTATGCATATCATCAAATATGCAAATAAAAACAAGGCCCCAAATAACACAGTTCCCAAGTTGAACTTTTAACGCAACTTAACTAAAAGCATCAATTATAAACTTTAGCAACTAAACAAAAATGTCCACAAAACAGACCAGAACTTGACTTTTAGTTCATCGTATTAGGGCATTCTGATTTTGGTACAAGCAAGATTGAGTGCACAGTGAAATATCCACAAAAAGAGTATTTCAAAAACTTCTAACTCAGAGGTTTGAACCAAATGCAGAAGCATTCATTTAAAGATGATGATTACATGCTGTTTTTCTAGTCTAATAAGTAGCTAGCTAGTAACTCAATGATTACTCTGCATTGGCTAGAAGAAGCAATGCAAAAAATTTACAGTAGCTTAAGTTCTAACATAGTATTTCAACATCATGAACTTGGAAAACTCTCCACATTCAACACAGAACTTTATAGACGTACAGTGTACAGCGAAAAGAACACATCAAATGTGAAAGTTACCTGGTGTCATATCCTCATTCCTCTCAATAACTTTATTCATCGAAAGCCTTCCATGTTGAATCAATCCCTGAAATATCTCTAGTGACATGGATTTCCGATCCATGCGATCCAGACACTATAAGAATGAAACATAAATAAACTCCAACACAATCAACCTCAAAGTTAGCCACCACATTCATATGAAAAGAACACAAAAAGAAACACAAACAGAGGTAATTTCAATGGGAAAAACAAGTTCTCTCATCCTTTTCAAGGTTCTCTGACATTTGCAAAAATTTCGGAGCCCTCATTTTGTGTATCATGTTGTCCAACAGTGTCATATAGTTGGTTAAGATTTTCAGTGCCTCTTGAAAGCTCCTAACAACCAGATAACATTGCCCTAAGATAAATTTGTTTTTAGTGAATAAAAAAATAATCAGGTCTCTGCACAAACACCAATAGTTCATAGAAACTCCGAAGAATCATTGATGCATGAACATACGGCACTGAAACAATAGAAACTAAAACCTTCCATCTGGCATAGAAAAATATAGAAAAATTTAATCTGGAAAAAATGTCCTGTGGTGCCACTAAAAATGGAAATAATGGACACTCATAAGCTCATGCTTGGCAACCATAATAACAGGCTTTGGTTACTGGTTATTGGAAAATATTTATCTGGAACAAAGGATATAAACGAAACATAAAAGATCTTTAAAAAATTTTAAATAGTAAATCTAACTTTAAAATAAATGTTTAATATCATCATGGGGCAATGGTTCCTACGGAGTGGGTGCAAGGGAAGGAAAGGGAACCGGAGCTACCAAAACTGAGTATATTACAACATAACTATCTGAAAACATTGGCTTAAGATTGCACAACCTCGTCAATATATGTTTTTTTTCTTTTTTTCTTCTAATTTCCTCTTTTTACAACATAAATAAATTTCCTTTTACTCATCTAAATTTTATATCAGACATTAGTGTCGAACTGCCCCTGCACCCACAAGTTAGCATTTTAAGAAATGGGAGATGCTTTCAAAATGTAATTGTACTCGTTTTCAGGACAGTAACATATTTAATGAATAAAGCACACCCAAACGAATATAATTGGAGTCCCTTTCAAAATCACTCAACTCCATAAAGCAAGAGATCGGACTTCACAATAATCGAATATAATTTCTAAATGCAATGTAAAACTTTCAGTAAGGCATAATATTTCACCTTCTTGCTGAATTGTGTACGCTTGTACACAATTTTGGTGTATTAGAACGCGTAAGCAATTGATGACATTGTCCCTGGACAGTTCCGTGAATCTTATTATTTGAACTAATGTTAGGTTTCCTCTACGAAGCAAACACTCGCATACTTTCTGCAACACCAAAAATTCGTATTATAGGCAGTTAAACCTCGTAAAAATAGAAATTAGAAAAATACAAGAAATAAAAGGAAATCAAATAAAATAAAACTACTAATGAATTCATATAGCATAGAAATCAGAGGAGAATATCCAATGAAATAAAATTCCTTTGATGTCGGCTCTGAGAAGTGACAACCCTTCCAATCCCATCGAGCGAAACCCTACCTTCGCCGACTGTCGCCGCCGTCTCTCAGTCGAGGCGAGTGACTTGGAGATGACCGAAAGAGGCCGGATTTCACAGGTGTGCGGGGCTGTGAGCGATGGGCGGTTAGCGGGGGGTGGGAGTGTAGAAGGACGAAACCAAAGGAAGCGGATTAGGGTTTACCCGTGGCGAGCCAGGGCCGGCGCAGGGACATCGTCGCGTTGGCGCGGGACCAGCGGCGGATGGATGCCGAATCGACAGCGGCGAACGGCGTCTTGGAGAAGGGATCCCTGAACCTTGGAACACGAGAAGAATGAACGAATGGGACGATGATGAAGAGGGAGAGGGCAGCGGTGGCGAGTGAGTGCGGCGCTAGGGCAGCGATGGAATGGGGAATGGGGAAAACCAGAGAAAGCAAGGGGGAGAGTGTTCGCAGAACCGCTATCAGAAAGAAAGAAAGAGACAAAAGAGGCTACTGTAGCAATGTACGGTACTGTTCATAAGAAAACAACTGTAGCTTCATACGGTCTCACATATATATATATACTAGAATTCGTCCTGGGCGCGCGCTACGCTGCGCGCGCCGGTGAAGGAATTTTAGGAGATCGTGTTGATGATGAAGGGAAGATGCTAGTAATATTTGATGCAAATAGCAGCAAATGTTACTTCCTTGGGCCGTCAATAAGTTGGTGTGTTGAAGTAGAAGTAAAAATGATGCCAGTGTCCTGGATTTTTTTCCTCTTGTTCAGTCCACGTTTTACTGTTGGGTCTTGATAATTGTGCGACTTGCACAGTTGCATTCAGTGCAAGAGAGAGGCACACATTTAGGTGTGATTATGCTTTTTTGAACGAGACAAAATGCAACTGCATACTATAATGCACTTTTAGTAATACTTACTATGACTTCATCAAGCAGTTCATATACAAGCACAAATTTTTTTCTTAGTATTCCTCATTAAGAACACCAAGGTAATCTTTGATGACCCGTGCAGTCCTTTGTAGAAGCTCCCAGGCTAATGAAGGAGACAAATTCACTGTCATGGTTGCAACAAAAAGCAGGCCAACAACCTTCACATGAGAATAGTTTATCCCATCGAGATTCTGTTGAAATGATGTAAAACAGTATAAAATTAGAATCATCACTTATGAACCAATTAATCTTTTTCTTCTTTTTGCTAGAACATATAGTGAAAAATGAATTCGTGACAAACCCCTGGCAATAAGTAATAGGAAACAAACTGGCAACAGTGAATATCTTTATAAATCCATCTATTGCATCAAACCAACCATGCCAATGAATGTAGCAACACCATTTAACCGAACCTAATCACAATCACAGGTAAAAAAATTAAAATTTATCAGAATCCAACTACTCAGCATTTATAAATGACGTTAAAGAATCAAGAGAATTAACCTGTTGAAGGAAACTGAAACTCATGAATATTTTTCTTTACATCACCAACTGGAGTATGGCCAGCTGGGAACTGGACAAGCCCTCCAGCATCTGTAGAATGTCTAATAAAAAATCTACCAGGATACAAAAGTTACTTATTTAGTAACATATTCCAAGAAGATTAAATAACCCATGAATCATGTCCAAAACAGAGAACCTGACAAGAAGGATATGATTAAAACTGCAACTGCTACAGCCAAACCAACCATGTCAATGAATGTAGCAACACCATTTAACCGAACCTAATCACAATCACAGGTAAAAAAATTAAAATTTATCAGAATCCAACTACTCAGCATTTATAAATGACGTTAAAGAATCAAGAGAATTAACCTGCAATGTTGTTTCTTCAACATATAGTGAAAAATGAATTCGTCACAAACCCCTGGCAATAAGTAATAGGAAATAAACCTATAACAATCTCAGACCTGGAAATTAACTAAGAACCCCCAAAGCAGTATTACTTGCATAGGCCAAAAGTGACCCTCACCAGAAGGAAGCGAGCAAGAATGTTGGGTAAATTCTGCCTCACAAGTGACAAGTCTGGTTTTAAAAAAAAAGGTTGTAGTGATCTGGTGTAAATGACTATTCAGACACTGTTTACAGATAAAAAAAAGGAAACAAATAATAATTATTTGTGAACTTACTATATAAGCAATAAGAATACGGAAAATGATGTCTTGCCATAAGATATATGGAGAACTCCAGACGACATAATATGAATGAACTGACTGTTTGGACTGGCAGTAGGTACAAGATCTTCCGGAAGTTGAGGTGATGGTGTGGCAGGAGGGTAGGAAGCAAATGCAAGAATGAATGATTTTTTTCCTGAAGCTTCATAGATGCCAAAAAAATTATAGATGCTGAAATCAAGCGAAAAATTAAATAGCACGATATTCAACGTTGCACCTAAAATTACTCACTGAAAGGGGGGCAAGCCTATTGCATTGCAATTAGTTTGTCAGACCTGCTGCACGTAAAAGTTCTTGATAAACTATATTGCGTGTCCATTCGACACCAATTGTTTCTTTTCTCACCATTTCCTCTGTTGGGCGAATTGTTATGTGCAGAGTGTCAAAGGATCTTGCACGTGACAAAGCCACATATAATTGTCCATGCATGAAAACAGGCTCTTTAATGAATACGCCAACGTGTTGTAATGTTTGGCCTTGTGATTTATTTATTGTCATTGCAAAACATAATTTTACAGGGAACTGAATTCGAGTAAATTCAATGGATGTTTTATTTGTTTCTTTCGGTTCTAACGGTATTCTAGGTATAAAGCAGGTTGTTCCAGAGCACGGGCCAGTAATGATTTCAGCTTCAAGAAGGTTATGTGTCATGTGCTTACAGATAAGTCTAGTTCCATTCGATAGACCGTTTGATGGAGCTAAGTTCCGTAACAACATGATTGGAACACCTTTCTTTAGAGAGAGTATGTGAGGCGGCATGCCATTAGGAGTTATTGTACAAAGCAAATCTTCATAATGAGCTTGTTGACTTGGATCTTTTGTTTTATTCCTTGAAATGGATGCCATTATCTCGCCAGGGATTTGTTGTAAGATGATATTATTAATGTCGTCAACAATTTCGTTCGTTGTTGTAAGAATTGAGCGTGATACAAAGGCCTTAGTAGAAGGTAACTGGAGTATATTAGGCGGATATATTTTATGTATTAATGTAGCAATGTTGTCGTCCTGAAATGGTATTAAATTATTACGAGGAAGCCGTACTTCACCATCGACTGAGTTTGGACATGTATTGTTCCCAATGGCATCAAGGAATGCTGCAAAAGCAGGATCATTTTGAGCGCGCATATTTTTTGTAAGATGGAATTTTTCTGCATTACGAAACAAATTAGAGGATACAACACTTGCTTCAATGTATATGTCTTTTGTAGCATTTGGTATGACCGGTGTAATTTGTCTAAAATCACCACCAAATATAACAACTTTTCCCCCAAAAGGCTCTGCAACATCGGTAATATCTCTTAAAGTATGGTCCAATGCCTCAATAAGTTCTTTGCGTGACATAGAAATTTCATCCCAAATAATCAATGAAAGTTCTTTCAAATGTGCTGCTAGGTTTGATTGTTTTGATATGCTACAACATTTATGTTCAAGTATATCTAATGGTAATTTAAATTTTGAATGAGCTGTTTGCCCATTCGGTAGTAACGATGCTGCAACGCCCGAGGACGCCACAGGAGCTGATTGAAGATTCAATTTGTGAGCATAACCAAGAATAGTATTATACAAATATGTTTTACCCGTGCCTGCTGGACCATCAATGAAACATACAAAGGGCAATCGTTTATTTAATTTTTCTGCCACAATCTGGAAAATTTCATGCTGCTCTTCATTCAATGTATTTGGTAACGGAAGGTTATCATATAATGAAGAATGTGTCGAAGAGCTCTGCTCAAAGATGTTCTCATTTGTATTTGAAGTTAGATCATTATTTATTGTAATTCCAAAGTCTGCTAAAGTGCTTCCAGCTGCTGAAAGGTGTCTATTGACATGAATAGCAGCCTCGATTTCGATAGATATGTTGGTATGGTTAGTAGATGATGATACAGCAGCAGTACAAAATTCGTAGAATTGAGTCCATAAGTTTTGGGGTTCAGCAGGATCACAGAACATGAGGATCGTTGCGAAGAGTTGTGAGAAGGAATTTGGAAGCTGAAAGTGTGATGCTTCAGTTAAGCAATCGATAATGGCTGTGTCACTCTCGAGCAAGCCTAGGGCAACACATGCAGCTCGAAAAGTTTCACACCGTGTGCCATTAACAGTTTTAATGTCATCAAATGATGTTGGTGCTCGACGGTGTTGTAAAAGCAGTCGTAGATAATATCTTTCATTTTCATTTGGTCGTGCAGTGACAATACGCCCTACTACAGTTCTGCACTTTCTTTGATGCCATTCTTTCTTTTTTGAATCCCATACAAAATGTTCAGGAAAATCCTTATATAAAAGATTTTTCTCTTTAGCGACACTATTGTGGTTATTCATATGGAAAAATTCTGTAAGCATGGTACGGTGTGCTTGACTGTTTTCTACGACTGTTTCAATAGGAGCAGTTGTACAAAAAGTAGTGTACTGATAATTTGGCAAGTGTAACTGCAGTGCTATAACAGCAGGCCGCATTTCATTCATGAGAAACCCAAAAATACGCCAGGATGCCTCAGGGGGGGCAACCCAACGGCCTGTTTGAAATGCAGTAATTTCATCAATTTGTTGATCTTGATCAGAGCCACGCACTGAAAAGGCAATACGGTCATGACCTTTGTAAACATATTTATACAAATACTTGACTAATTTAATTGTAGAACAAATTTCAACATTGATATGACAATCAAATTTTGCAAGCAAGTATGGGTTGTAAGGTACAATCCATCTATTGTCCAGTAAACGGTTTCGTGAAAACACAACTGAGCCATTATTCCGTCTACGATATAAAGGATAGCCATTGGGAGCATGTGTTGTAAGATCATTGAATTCTTTAGGGTAATGATTTTTACATTTTCCATCACGCATACAAGCATTGTTTGGATTGTCCGTTCCACAAGGGCCATGAAGCATATGTTTGGTAACCAAATCGTGTAGGTACTTTTCTGTAGTAGGATCCGGAAGTTCAGCAGAAATGAAATTATCGTATTGTGAAGGATCTTCTATTTTATCATCAGGATGCATAATTAATAACATATGGACATGTGGCAAGCCTCTTTTTTGGAACTCGACTACATATGAGTAAGCACAAACACGGCCTAATAGATGTTCGTCGAAAAGCTCATGTTTAAGCTCGTCAAGTTTCAAACGGAAGATTCGTGCAGTCAAGTCAGGTCGATTAGTGCAATTATCATTCTGCGAAAGATGTTGTGTAATTTCAATCCATTGTGGATTACATGTCATTGTAATGAAGAAGTCAGGTTTTCCGAATTTTTGCACAAGAGCCATAGCATCCATATAACGTCGTTGCATATCTCGAGGTCCACCAATAAAAGAAGATGGGAGGACAATTGGTTTCCCAATTTGATTTAGATCATGCAATCCTTGTAAATTGAAAGCATCTTCAATTCCTTGCATGGTTTCAATTCTTTGCTTTTTTTGATTTTGTTCTGATCTGTAAAAGTCCAAGCGTTGAGTTTCAATTTTGATATATTGGTCAACAACATATTGCTGAAATAAACGGCCAGTCTTGAGTAAGATGCTTGGCAAAGATGGGCGAATCTGCAGCCGGTACGAATAGTACTCACGAATGGAAACATGGCTTTTATCCATCCGCCTTTGCTTTTTCGGTGGTGCTGGGAAAGGACGAAAAGAAAGCATTAAAGGAAGAATGTAAATGCATCAGAAAGAAAAAAGTAGAAATGTTAAAAGCACATACGTTGTTGTCCTGTTTCAAGAGACGGCTCATTTAGGCTAGCAAAAAAAATTTCTGCTGTGTCTGTACCAACACCAGGTGCATCACGTTTGTTCTTAATTATGTCTGGTTGCCAACCCGGTTGTCCATATGCATGGATTAAAGGGTACTGAACAGGATCATATGCAAAAGAGTAATAGGATACTTTCTTAGGCATACCATCGAATGGATACACTTGTATATCTCGAGTTAAGTCAGCATCACTTGATTGTCCATCTTGCCATATGACAGAAATATCATCAACAGTTGGAAGGTTATAGACTCGCTTATCCAAGTGATTAGATGTTTTTAAGAAGATTTTATATTCATTCAAACATGGGATATCATGTAGTTGTCTAAAGAATCTTGCATAAGGATTTGATGCTGTAATATTTATTAGTAAAGCAACAAGATCTTTGTTCAGATCTGGCTTGTCATGCATTCGCCGTTCGAGTTCAATTCCAGCATCATGAAAATAAAGTTGAAGATTTTTGGCAGTGTGCGTAGTTGGGAATAAGGAATTAATGAAGTGGTGCATCATTCCATTCACACGGAATACATACACATTGTGTTCATTGAGTTGTAGAGTGGCATCATATTGAACTCCCAAAGTTGAAAAAGAGAATGAATTGTTGTATGTACGGATATATGTAAGAAAATGATCCGATAGTGGATGCCGGCCTAAGAAAAGATCTTCAAGAACAGGGTGTGTCTGCAATGGATCTAGAATAAAAGTTCCAAAAGCACAACAAAATCCTCGAGATTCACCATAGAAAAGTAATGCACCACAGTGATTGCAAATGCAAGGCGATGGAGGTGCCCAAGGCGAATTGCTAAGAATATTTCTACGTACCTGGGGTTCGTGCCCTCTACCACGACGACCGCGCGTATGTTGCTGGCATGTATTGGAGTCCCCAGTTTTTTGCATTTCTGCTTCTTGCAGGCCTTGTCGTGCTGCTGCACGAGCCGCACGAGCAATTTGACGTCGCTGTAGAGAATTGGGTTGTACCGGACATGCATCCTACCGGCAAACCCATTAAAAAAGTGAAGGTTATTAAAAAAAAAAAAAAAAAAAAAAAAAAAAAAAAAAACTTAAAAACAAGAAAAAAAAAATTATCGAGATGATGTAAACAAAATATGAAGTGAATGTTTATACCTCTTGTTCAGGTGTTTGAGAAGAACGACGAATCCTGCTGTTGGCGTGGACTGTAGTTAATTCATTTGGCTGCATTTCTGTCTGTCTGTGTGTTGTCTGAGCACGACGGCGAGCGCTGCGCACTTGACGGCTGCTGGATTCAACGGGTCCTGCATCTTGAAGTTGTTGGCTTCTTCGTATACTTTCGAGGCTCATCTATGTTTTTCAAAAAAACTTAAAGTGAGATGTATAAACTGCAAGAAGCAAAGGATGTAAAGAAATTGTAGTTTAAACCTGACACGCGTCAAGGACTGGTGCACACCTGTGTTTTGTTTGATTGAGAACGAAGAGCAGTCCTGTGACGCTGTTGGAGGGGAGTGCATTGTTGGGCGGGTTGTGTCCCAACTTCTTCGGAAAAGGGGTGTTGGGTTCCATGGGCTTGTTCATCCATGATATGTTGTTGATGACTTTTTTGGGTCATGTGTCGTTATCCAAGAACAATAAAATGAATCGCAAGAAAAAGTAGAGTTCAACGACAACATAAGGGCAAATGGAAGTCGTGTTTTATTTTATATTTTAAAATGGAAGACTAAAAATACCTTGTGATTAGCAAGCTTAGAAAGCAGAAAAATCAATTTAATTTCGGATCTGCCAGCAGAACACCTGTGGAACAAAAACCGGAAAGAAACAGTGAAGACTGTGGCTAAAAGGAAAAAATTATGCATGAACATATAAATGGTTACATGACATAGCGAACAGTGTGGCCATTTCTTGTGACAGGCAAAAAAAAAAAACTTTTAAGAGTATAATATGTTTGACGAAGATGAATTTTGACAGAATTTACATGCCAGCCCTTCTAAGAATTTTCACAGGATTAAAAGAAGAAAAATTAGAGGACAAACATACGACACACACAGGAATTGCAGGTTTTCTAGCTTTCCAATATTAGCTGATATGGGTCAACTCAATTTGTGATTTGGGAGAGTCCTGCAATGTTAATGTCTAATATCATACCTGGATTGAATTATCAATAAGTTGCATATCTCACAGCATAGGGCAAGCATTTTTTTTTTTTTTTTTTTGGGTTCATTTATATTTTATTATAATTATGATTTTCTTTTCTTTTTTTTTTGGGGGGTGGGGGCCGGGGGGTTGGGGGGGGGGGGGTGTGGAACCTGAAACCCAAAATGGTTCCAGTATTAATATTGAATCCCATTAAAGGAGTACTCCCCATAATATATGGAATTCAATAAGACAACTTTAGTACCATGAAACTTACAGGGCTGTAACTCTTCTTGACTTGGCATCACATTGCACTCCTTTAGTCCTTTCCATCCACAGGGATCGACATCCTCGGGTCTCCAATGAAGCAGAACACTATCTGAATTAACAATAGCTGTCCTAAAGTTAACAAGTGCTTGACCTGCAAATCAAGAGGAGAGAATAAGATTCATAGAAACCATCAACCGAATTTGGATTGGCCTTTCCTTTTGCAACTTTTTATTGGTTACATATTACATTAACAGGATGACCCTAATTTGACTTTTCAAGACATCACAATGCTAAGAAATAATCCAACACGAGCTATCTGAAAGCAAAGATATGTCAGAATACGAAATGATTAAATAGGAGTAATAAACTTCGTGAAAATATTTAGTCCAATAAAAAGGCATGTTATTCGACTCTTTCAGGAAGAACAAAATTGTAAGCATAAAAAGCTTAATTCTTGGATAAGGAATTGAAATCATAACTGCATATTTACTTGCCAACAAAACACTAAAAAAAATGCTCTCAAATAATTTGGCATCCAATTGCAGAAAGAGAATAGATTTAACAGAGATAAAACGATAATCGATCGCATGTGAGCCCATATCTGTTTCAGGGAACTTGTTAATCTTCTTCAATCCTTCTTCTCGGTACAAACAACACCATACATGATGAGGAATTTGCAGAACCCTACCGCAGACAAAACCTAGATTTCCATAATCACCACATCATGACAAAAATCACAGAAACAAACTCTACCAGGAAACCTATATGATAAAACATATTTAGAAACAAAAAGTAGCGAATTCCATGATACATGATGACGAATTTGCCGAACATATTCCAACAAAATGTAGGATAAGATGTCAAATAAATGATTGTAATCTCTATTTAAGTGAAGATTGCAAATTACACCCACAAAAAGATGGAACCCCCAAAGGCCAACCGCAGCCGCCCTAAAATTTCATTCCCCAAATTTCATTTGCGCAGAGGGCCCAATTCCAAATTCCAGATTTGGAATTTTCATGCCCAAATTCGGGTGCTTCCTCCTCGCCCTAATTTTCTTCCCCAATTTCGTCTGCCTCCTCCTCCTCCCGGCAACGTTCCAATTCCGGCCCGCGAAGCCCCCCGCGGCGAGGTGATCGAAGCAATCATAAAAAGAAACGGAGATATAGGGAAAATGAAGAAAATGGAAATAAAGCTCATACCTTTGCTCCCTGTGGTCCAGTGGAACGGCGTCAATGGAAATGAGAAAACCGGCAGAGGATTTCCGCAAATTAGGCGAACAAAACCGTGAATGGAAGAGAGACACGATCCCAAATCTGGAATACAATACCGGCGTGAATGCGATCGACGGCGGTCGGAGGTCTGGCACGGTGCGTACGGCGACGGCGCCCACGGAGACGCGACGAGACGCAGGGATTTTCTTGGAGAGCGGAGTTGGAAGAATGGAGATCGGAGAAAGCAGCCGCGTGTTGCTCGCCTCCACTGCGAGACCAAAGGAGTGGTGGAGATCTGAGGACGAAAAGGTTAGAGAACGCAATTGGGGAGGCTCGATTTTGGTGGACAGCGAACAACACAATTGCAGAGTAGGTTAAGTGAAAGTTGGAGGAGGAAAGTAGGTTAAGTGAAAGTTGGAGGAGGAAACAGTACGACGTCGTCCGACATTCACTGTTCAATGAATAGTACCGCTGAAGTACTGTTCACCACTTGTTTCACATATATATATACTAGAACTCGTCTGGCCGCGCGCTACACTGCGCGGGCCGACGAATGGATTTTATGATAGATTTGTAAAGTGAAATTGAAAATAATTTATAGTGAAAGTGTGTAAATTTTACTTCGAATAGCTCGAAATGAAGTTTGTATATACATCTGCAAAGACCAATAAACTGCAAGAAGACCACTTTGGCAGCAGCAATGTGTTCCTTTTGCACTTGGTGTTGTCGTTAATACTCTTCCAAGAATTGTTACTTGTCCACAGCCACTTTTATCATTTGATCTTTGTAACTTGGAATCAGACCCTTCGCATCAATGACAT
Organism: Hygrophila difformis; assembly: GCA_030278955.1. Lineage (NCBI taxonomy): Eukaryota > Viridiplantae > Streptophyta > Magnoliopsida > Lamiales > Acanthaceae > Hygrophila > Hygrophila difformis. The sequence continues at coordinate 5,017,428 of JAOANR010000014.1, read as the reverse complement.
TCATTCGATCAAGGATCTTCCGTGAAGCTTTCACCCATTTTGACCAATTTTCATCAATAATTAACAAAAAAGATGAAAACTGTAACATAATGATCATAGGGAAAGAATTTACATTTCTCATGGATCATTCCACCATGAGATAAAAAAAGTTGGGTGTAAAAACCTCAAGTGAACGACTTGTGTACCCGCAAGAATTAATATAATGCGAAACGTATAGTTCCTTAAAAAATACATACTACTTCAAAGCATCCCACAAGTTTTTTAGTATTAAGAAACAACTAAACTTTGGGATTTCCCAGAAACACAGGCAACATTATGCCAAAAGCTTTGCATCGAAAAAGAGATTCATGATTCAAACATAACAACTTATTTATGTCCACCTCACCTTCTCCAGGCAACATTATGCCATAGTAATATTGAACCTGAATTATAAGGAAACAAAGGAAGTGACATACAAACAAAAGAAATGCAGAAATCAGAAGGGTATTACCAGTTATATATTCTAGTTATATATTCTGAGCTGCCCTTGGTATATTTAATTGTTGAATACAACCTCCAAGACAAAACTTGTCTTGGGTCATGATGAATAAAGCTTAGTATTCCACATACCTACGGAAGTGTTCATAGAGGACAAGATTCCGTTAAAAATCCATCAAATAAAAATGATAAGTATTTGGTTACTATCCATCAAAAGACTAGTTCCAAATCTGTTTTGCCTATTATGGGCACAGTCATTGCTCTTATCACTTTGGAAATTGGAATTGTATTCTAGCAAGTTTGAATTCTTAGACCTTAGTATACCACATGGCTTAATTTATTTTTTTCATGTTTATCTGGGTATCACCACTGCATATTTTGATCAATGAAAGTAATTGTAAAGCAAAAATAGGCAATAACAAGTGCATTTGCATTCCATTCTAACTCTCACAATATACTCACCTATTTCAAGGAAAATGTTCGCTTCAAAGTAAATATAAATGAGGCATCAAACAGCGGCTGCCCACTTATTCATCGAATGTACTCCCCCTGGATCCAGGAACAGCGACATGTACTAAATGCACCTATCACTACCAAAATTTGAAGTAAACACCTCAATGTCATAATTGTTAGTATTAAAACAAAGCACAATATAATTTTGTTCTATATCTTTGCAGGGTATGCCGAGCCTCTTGAGCTTGTGGTTCTAGCGATGAGAAGCTTCTGGAAGTCACCAATACCAGATTCCAGCTTCTCCACATGATTCTCCAATCCTTTCCCCACTTCATTCAAGAACTCTGGTATTCCGACCTTCTCTATCACCATAGAAAACACTCAAAAAATTTTATCACATCCCCCACAGCATACTTACAGATATGCATACACCAATTTAGAATTAGGAAATCATATGGAATTAACAAAATAAATTGTTTTCCAAAATCTCTTACCCAAATTTGGGCTGGATTGGTAGAGAATTTTGCGTAGAGGATTTAGGAATCTGCCGCTTCTTCTAAGTACAAGTCTAAAAATTCTTTATTTAAAGCTGAATTCGAATCAACAACTTCTCCTACCACTATCTTTTGGCTTCATATCTAAACACACAACTGATAATTATCAATGGTTATAATAGTTAAAATATGAGATAGTTATAAGAAATAGATGAATACTTGAATGAAAGATATATTAATAGCAACAAGCTTACTCTAAATAATACTTACAATTCAGCTCAAAATTCCAAGAACTGATCATTGAACAAAATTCAATCATTCTAACATGCCATCTAAAAAATTAGTACAGAAATTTGTAACTCTCAAACGTTATTGCAGACAATTATAAAACTACTTAACCCCAAAGAAATCCTTCATCAGGAAATCCAAAAATTGTCTGAAAAAGGAACCCCTCAAGCCTTTGCCCGCTCTAAAACAATGATACTCAAATACCAGTGCATCGAAAAAGGGTATTTCACCATCAATACGTGCTTATTGCACGAGGAACAAATTTCTTTTCAGATTAATATATGGAATAGGTAAGGGGTAAATTGCCTTGCCAAATTTTCATAGCGCAACAAAAAACCTTTCCTCAACTTGACGAGTCCAAGCAACCGAATGTCTTGGTTGGTTTTTCACTAAATAGAAATAAACAAAACTAACAAGCAACATATAGCATTTCTGAAAATATAATAAAACTAACAAAGTTAGAATACACTGGTTTTAGTGAGGATGAATGTACACTGGATGTTTCCCCTTTTTTTCCAAGCTTACCAGGACTCCACACACAAAAAAGGCACAATTCAGAGAAATCTGTGACACCATTTTTAAGTTCTATCATCATATGATGTAGCTCTATGACCTTCCTAAAGAACCTCGTAATAAAACTTTGAAATCTGCACTCTATCCACAAACCAAAATAAAATGCCTGGTAAAGATAACAAAAGATGATTAAAATTAAATGCCCTCTACACACAACCATGCAACTCGATAAGCAATAGTGAGAACTAAATTCAGAAATTTTATAAGAAAACAGCAACAACTATGCAACTCAGGAAGTGGTTATGTTTCTTTTCCTTGATGGAAAATATAGAAATTGAATCTCATTATATCTGTACCACGAAAGAGCAGTGGTAAGCTTACGTAAAAACAAACCACCGATGTGAAGATATTAAAGTGAACTCAAAGACAATCAAAATTCAAAATTCTGTTCGAATAATCACCGTGATAGATTGGCCGATAGGTGTGACTGAATCTAAATAACGGTCTTCGAGAAGGAACTTCAGACAATCAATAACATGATAAGGAAATAAGAGCAGAAGATGGAGGACAAAAATAGCAACCCGGAAAAAAGAACAATCCAATTATGCAACACAGAGAATACGACATGTTCAAATGGAAAGATAATGTAACAAAAGTGAGGTTCCTTTATAAAATGCTAGAAGCTTCCCACAACCATTGGAACACAAGGAAATAGGCCCACATAATTAAGCGCCACGGAAATGTCGCACTTGATCATTCACCCCTCAAAATTCAACCCGTAATCAACAGCCATCTCCCGAATTATTTCCTAAGTAGATACATTGGTAAGAAGAACCCAATAATGGCCACAATCAACAAACTCGAGTGTTGTTGCAGTATTAATTGGTCAACCAAAGCCTAAGTTTTCATACAAATATAAACACCCACATACAATGGCTAGAAGTTTAGCCAAAGCAATAATTAAAACCCAACACTAATTGAATTCCACATCCGGCTTCAAACCTAAAAGGCAGCACCTTTTCCAACTCCATAAGTTAAAACTCCCCACATCCACAGCAGAATGTCTAAAAAATTATGACTACTTAAAAGGTATGACACCCCCCAAATTTAAATATGATCAAACAATGCTTGAAACCAAAGATGAAGAATACCAATGTTGGAAGAACAATAGGAGGGGCGTTCAGCAGCGCCGTAATGTTGCAGGCAGAAAAGCGGTGCGGCAGATTCAGGATGGACGGACGGCAATGCGTAAGCAGCGGCCGTGGAATGATGGGCTACGTTGGATCATCTTCTTCTTGTAACACCATTTTCTAATGTGTTGTTTATTTGGAAAAATGTTTGACCCCAGCCAACACTCTAAGTGGACTTCCTTTTCAGCAGTACACCTCTCATTATATTTATTGATGCAGAGATGAATGTAGTGGTGCAATAAATGAATACAATAATTAAGAACAAGTGAGGCAAGATACAGGGAAGAGGGGAAACTATGGGTCGATTTGAAGCAGGTTGGGGAAAATACGGTGAAATAGAAGCGGGAAAAAATACATAAACAAATCCTTTACTCCAACAACACCACTGGACAAGAAGCATAAATTAATTCAGTGTGATTACCAGAGAGGATGGAAGAGCAAAGCCGTTCCGCGTATGCTGGCATACGGTGGAGGCAACCACGACTCCTGCGAACAGGCAAAGGTGGGGAAGACAAGCGGTGCTGGCCTTCATGGGCCGCGCAGATTGCGACGGATGGCGCTGCTAGTGTTTGGCGAGGCGGGCGATGGCTGGGGGAGGAGCAGGGAGGGCCGGTGACGCTGTGCAACAGCGATTCGGACGATTTTCCACGTCACAGAGGATATTCTCTGCAAGAGGCAAGCGAAGATGGAGAAGGTTGAAGGGGGCTTTGGCCGGTGGGTGAGGCGACGCTCGTGCATCGGGGCGGCGGCGTTGCTGGGGTTTCCAATTGGCATCAATTTCTGACGGAACGGAGAAGAAAGGGGGCACGAAATTTTGAAGAATCGCAAGGCCGCCGAATACTATACCCTCCGTGGTGGTTTGCTAGGGTTTCCATAGCATCAATACAAAGCCAAAGATTTTACGCGAATGAGTGAAGGTATGAGAATGAAAGGGAAGAGGGAGAGATTGGATCGCAAGGCAGGGACGCGTGGAAAGAAAGAGAAGGTAGGGAAATTCAGATGAAGCAAAACGACGTCGTATTGAATACTGTTCAATGAATAGTAAATAGTACTATTCATTACTTGTTTGGCATTTATATATATTAGATATTAGATATATATATATATATATATAAGAGATAAGAGATATACTTCCGTATATTTTAAACAACATAAAATTAAATGGTTCTTTATCTCCCCTTAAAATCGGCCCAATGGACCGTTTCAACCCTAAGCTCCCAAGTTTGGATGCCCAAAATCCAAATTCAATAATCAACCCTAATTAATCCGACATCCGATTTGAGTATATTTAGAACTAAACTAGCTAGGGACACATCAAATGGAGTCCATCGGATGTTATAGTTAAATTTTTGGTGGAAATATAATTCATAATTCTTTGTATGCGTATCTGTAGTCATATATTATTTTTATTTTTTTAATTATTTCCACGACAATTAAGTTTGATGTTTTTTTTTAAAAAAAAAATGATGGAGAAATACAAAAATGTCAAATTTCATTGCAAAGAGTATATAGCTCCCAAAAGTATGTTTCGGTTAGCACAGATGTTAGTTTTTTTTTAAAAAAAATAAAAATAAAAATAAACGAAAAAATAGAAGCATTGGTGCTAGGTTATACAACTGGAGTTTAACTCTCTTTGCATGGGTTTTCATAGAATTAAATATGGCATTTTTTAAACTAAATCTATTTTTAAAAACATTAGAGATATACTCTCTCTCTATATATATATATATATATAGTTAAAAGCCAAGTGTTAGCTTTTGTATATGTTCAAATGCGATAACTCTTTTGGGAAAGTTTAAAATTATTACTAAGAAAAGTTATTTTTGCGTTCAAATAAAAGTAAAAAAACCAGCTTATAAGCAACCAAATAGAGAATAAGTTCATGTGTGGATGAATTTTGTTTCGCTGCTTTTAACTTTTATTTAAAATACAAAATCTCGATTTCGAAATAAAATTATTTTTTTTCGGTAGAGAAATAAAATTATTTTTAAAAATGGTAGAACCACATAAATAGACCAAAAATGTTTTTTTTTTTTTTATGTAGAAATATGATTATTTATTTGAATAGACTTGAATTACATTATTGTTAAAAGGAACATTTGTTTTCTAGAAATAAAAATCAATAGCACTTAAAATAATATATCCAAACATATCTTAAGTGGTAAAGTAAAAGTTCCTAGTACCAACTATCATAATTTTTTTCAAATTATTTTTATGAACACACATATATATAAGCACAAGCAAAAAAGAAAACTAATAAAATCTACAGAGAAAAAGGAGCCCAGAAAAATAAGATTTTAAAAAAAAAAGTAAAAAAGAAAAAACACCCAATCAGACTCATTTTCGCAACAATAAAAATATTAAATATATTCATTAATTTTCATTCATCTGTCTGTTTTTTTTTTTTTTTGGGTAACTTTACACTTATATATTGGCAAAAAAAAGTATGAGACATAGTTGTTAAGATCCCGATTCTGATCTTAAAATCTTACGATTTTACGATCATATATCTCTAAAACGATCCCAATCTTTGTAGGATCTTAAAATTACTAAGATCTAGATAAGATCTCGATCCTAATAGTAGAATATTATATTACGATTTTATGGTCATACCCTCTAAACGTTTCTACGATCTTACCATCATACCCTCTTAAATGCATAAGATTTTTATAGGATTTTATGATTTTGTATCAAAGTAACTTTTTTTCTTTAATTTTAAACTTAAGAACTTATACTCCTTATGTATGATGTATAAAAAAAACATAATATGCATGTATGTGGAAATATTTTATATTTAATTGTTATGTTTTTTATTGTATTGTACTAATTAACTTCGAAGATTCATAAAAATACGAAAAATGCTTATACTTATTAGTATGCATAATTCAGTTTACCCATTTTTGTAATTTCATAAGATTTTAGGATCCCGATTCGATTATACGATCCCGAGCAAAGAGAAAAATGATCTCATATAGGATCTCGATCTTAACAACCTTGGTCTGAGAGCTTAAATTACACTAATTACAAAGAAATAAAGAGAATGATGGGAAACCAATAAGTGAAAAACAAAACCTTAACCCAAGTACGGGACTTCACCGGTAAGTGAAGTACTTCCTTCGTTTATTTATATTTGCTCCATTGAGCAAATTGCTACTGTTTACATAATGACTTTGATTTAAAATTTTATCATAGTTATTCAAGATAAAATATAATCAAGTGAAATCTTATTAAATTTGTCTCGTCTTGTATTTTAAATATCGGACTTTTATCATTTAAAAATCGAATTTGAATTATTAATGGTTTAAAATGTGCATTGAACTGCGTTCTAAGTGGATCCGTGGCAAAAGTTTGAAAACAGAGGGAGTATAAAACACTGATGGATTTCCACAAAACTTAAATTAAATATACCCATCTAATTCCATATTCAGCTACCACTCAGCCCGTATATATTCAAACTCCAGTTACTGAGCTTTAATCAAACTCCAGTTACTGAGCTTTAATCATTCGGTTATTAGATTATCTACAGAAACCACAGATCATAATACAAAATATAAGATGCCAATTATTAAATAAAAATAATAATTATTTTTTATTTTTTTAATTTAGATGGCATCCAAAGAAATAAAAATTTACTATATGAAAAGGGCTTAATGATTACAGACAAGGCCTAGAGACCATCAGCTACATTTCAAAGAAGAGGGGAAGAGAAATGAAAGAACCACCTAAACAAACAACCTAATCAAAACCAGGCAGAAAACCCCCAAAAAATATATTAAAAGAAAAAAAAAATTTAAAACTAAATCCAGATGAACAAATATTTCATCGAAACGGGCAAGGTCGTTCAGCCCGGTGTTCTCCTTGGTGGTTGTATGGTATGTTTGTTTCAGATTTTTTCTCTCGATGTTCCTGCATCCTGGAGCAGTCACGTAAGCGTGGCACCATGGACAGAAGAGTGCGCATCCGAGGGGTGTAGAGAGGGAGCAACATGGGGCTGCTGCATTTGTGCTTCAGATGCAGGAGCAAGGCCAAGAACCTCCAGTGTCGACCTGCCATGAATACAGAATTTTAAGTATTTGAGTTTGTTCTAATGAAGGTTGATGCCAACGTTAACACTTCACTGTGAGAGATAAATGCTATGTACCAATTATTAGGTGATATTTTGATGCATTCATTTATGTTGATTATGATTCAGAATACATTTTCAAGGATAGTTAGTGTTCATTCACTACGTGTGTGTGAAGCCGTACAAGTGTTAGAACTATAGGATTGCTACTATTTCCAGAACTGCTCCAGAATGATTGATTAGGATTAACTGTTATGTGTGTGAATCTGAATTCCATCAAGTCCATGATGTTTTTGACTGACTGGAAAAGTATACATCCTGTACTTCAATTCTTTTCTGAACTGCAGCTTAAAAGTGAGATATTTTCCGATGGCCCAGGGCGCGGGGTTACTTGTGATATTTCGGCATGGGATGCATTTTATTTGGCAGTTTAAAGCAAAACTTGTTGGAATTCATCAAACCCTTTTTACCCAGTTTTGAACTTTGATTTTGACTTACCGAGGCAAAGAGGTTTTAACACTAGATTGGTTTGCGAAAGCGGCGAGTGGGCCACGGATACTTGGATATTTGTTCAGTGCACTTTCAAGCTGTGGAGACGGCAACTGCAATAGAGAAACACCCGTGTTCAATAGAGAAATGAAAGACAAATATACTCCCTCGGATCCACAACGTTGGATCATTTTAAGGTTAATTTTGGTTCAAAATAAATGCACTTTATCCCTTTCCAATTGACCCCTATTGTTTTATTACTATATCTGTATATGTTTATGCAAAATTTGACCATGAATGTATTAAGGGTATGAAAGTTCAAATGACAAAATACAAATACTGTGTATCCGAGGTAGCATTATGAAAAGTGATGGAAATTGCAAAGAGAAATGCGGAAATGCCAGGTTGAAATATTGTCGAATTAGGGAAATGGAACACTTGAACGGACGAGGAAGAATACCTGCAACAGAACATGGAAAGAATGTGGCTGCGTTTGAGAGAAGCATTTTAAAACACCGACCCATAGTTTAGGCATTCTCCATATCTGTGGCCAATAATGAACAGTAAAGTAAAACTCTTTCATTTTGATAGATCACGAGCCACATCAAAAAAAAAAAAGGGGGGGAGTGCTCATCTTAAAGAGGGAAAAAAGAATCAAAGCTCTACATACCTGTCTCTTCACAAGTTTGGACAGAATTTCCATCACAAAATTGATCTGGAAGCAATTGAGAAATGTAAATAGCAACACATGAAATAATAATAATAATCATCATCATCATCATCCAGGAGAAAGAAACTCCAAAGGAAATTGGATTCTTAGGACCCATATGAACTTACCAGTGTAGGAAATGCATCAATTGCTTGTATTACTGTTCTCATGAAGAGGAGGGGGAGTGGAGTGAGATCGACCTAATAATAAGAGAAGGGTACAAGTTAGTAAAAATTGGATGCAGAAATCTAAGCATCCATGCAAAAAAAAATTACACAAATACCATCTGGCTTAAAGCCTTCATCAAGACTTGCTGCGTGAAAACTGTCCGTTGCTCAAAACAAGCAGAGCAAGCATCCGTAATCTGAAACGCCATACATTCTTAGAAGAGCAATGATGTAAGTTCAAATTTACAATAAGATCACCCGTCTTTGCTCCAAGGCCCCATTTTTGTAGTTAGCAACCAAGGAAATGTTTATGTAGGAATTAATAGAGACAAATTTCATCACATTAATTATTGCTTAGTGCGCATTTCACTAGAACCCATAATTTGAAGGTAAATGCTAAGACAAAATAAGATAACCCAAGTGTCTTTGCTCCCAGGCCCAATGCAATAGAAACCAAGCAGAAATGATTATGTCGAAAGAATATCGAGACATTTCATCACAACTTTATTCTTGCCTAGCAACCAGAAAACAAACTTTATGTAGTCTGTTATATCCAAAATACAAGTTATTCTAATGGATACCAACTAAAATCCTTTCAAGTTCAAATAATAAATAAAGGAAAGAAAGAAAGAAAAGAACAGAACAAAAATCAACAGAGGCTTAGCAAACACCTTTTTCAGTGGAACACCATTTCTCTCGGGAGAAATGAACAGAACATATATATTAAATAGGAGTAATAAATAAATGAATGAAAGAAAGAAAGGAAAGAACAGAACAGAACAAAAATCGACAGAGGCTATCCAAACACCTTTTTCAGTGGAACACCATCTCTCTCAGGCGAAATGTCATGGATTGCAACTAATACTTCGACAGGGGTTAATGCAGGACCAGTATGAGCAGAGCCCTGGAGAGAAAAATAGACATAAAAAACATTGGATCAATTAAGAGCCATATGACCTGACAAACCCTGGGGCAATGGCCAACAAACACACTACTTGTTGAACATGGTCACCACATCCCACAGCCACACCATGACATGTCAACAAAGGTGTGCAGGGGCTGAAAGAAGAGTCCAAGTAACATAGATTCCATTTTCTTTGCACGGACCAAGTAAAAAGTATATGAGATATTTATGTTTGCATTTTAACACAGATGAACACAACTTCCACTTTAGGAAATGCGAGAGTCTAGATAACACAGGGTTTTTGAAGAATTTTGACTTGATCCTCCACATAAAAGTCAACATAAATTTTCAGATCATAAAAAATGGAAGACAGTGTCAAGGAATTATTAATACATACCTGTAAAATATGAGCCAGTGCTGTCTGAAACTTGTTCAATGGAAGCTGGACAAGTTGAGGGAAAATAGGCAAAACCTGACGAATGAATAAAGTGATGCTTTCAAAACAGGGGGGTTGAGAGAGTCTAAATGAAAATAACAAAGGTGAGATGTGTATTCACCAAAATGTAAGTTATTACAGAAACTGGATTGATGTTCCAGGTCATTAAGGTCTATACCCTTTTCAAAACCAAAGGAAACAACAGCTTTTACCTTTGCCAATTCTCATCGTATTCTTTATATATAAACTACAAGTTAGCTAAGGTTTGTTATACTAAGTTCTCTAAATTGCCATGTGCATATTTTTATTCAAGATATAATCATGTAAAGTTCTTAAGTCTATCACTTAAATGTTAAAAATGGTTCCCGAAAATTATCCAAGAGAAAATGGCTCAACATGAAATTGATCATCTTCTAAGGTTCTCAACTTGGGCATTCAAATTCACTATGCTAGCGGCATAGTTGTCGATTGCACATGCTGGGATGGACCATACAGCACCAAACTAATCTAGCACCTTTAAATGTCAGCCTAGGGCTGTAAATGAATAACTGTGCTCACAAACTGTACCATGAAGGTGGGTTGGTTAATATTCCTTCATCGTTCATTTACTTAATAAATGAATGGTTATGCAAATAAATTTTAGTGTTCATTTACAAAACAAACAAAAACTTTGAAGGGCCCTTCATTCATTTGTTCATGAACATGAGTCGTTTGTAAATAAATCTATATATACAATAATACATTATTAGCGCATATTCTACATTCACATTTTAGTTTTATTTTGTAAAAAATTGCTGTTAAGATGCTCAATTCTAAGTCCAACACAGTGATCCAAAATTTCCCTTTCATTTTCTTTTCATTCAAGATTATTATGCAATAAATGAGATACTCCCTCCATCCCAACAATAATGTCCTAATTTGACTTTTGACACTGTTTATTGATTAACTTTGACCTAAGGTTATCGTGATTAAAAAATGAAAAAATATAGTCAAGTTTGGTCTTTTGTTAGATTGACCTAATTGTATAGTTTTGAGACAAATAATAGGACAGGGGGAGTAATTTTTATGGTGTCAAGCTCCTTTTTAGATATAACTATATAAGCAGTATAGCATGTTTATCGTTCATTTTTTACGTGTTTGTTTATATTTCTTACATATTTATTTACTATAATTCATCAGTCTATTCAAATGGTTCCATTTACTACGTTTTGCAAACAAAATACACAAATAAAACAGTAAACAAACAGAAATTCACAATTTTCTACATAGACAGAACAATACATAAACAATCCTTTTTTTTTCATGAACCTCCTTGATTGTGATCGTGGTCATTCTTGTTCATTTGCAGGCTGTCACAGTAGTACTATTATTGGACTATGCACAACATAACTATGGAACATGTGAATGCATATTTAATTCTTGATAGCCTTTCATGGACCACATCATTCTTGAAGTCAATCATTTATTTTATTCTTCAGTCCTTAGAGAAAGCTTTCTTGTTTCTGGTTTTCTATCATGGCATCCATATTTTGCCATTTACGTATTTCTTTAGTATAGCTTTATTGTGCCTATTATTCTCAGTCCTAGATAATTTGCTATGATTTAGTTTTATTAAAATTATTAATACTATAAACACCTTCTATTTACTGTAAAAGTTTGTGCCAAACAACATAAACCATTGACAACTTCGATTAGCAGGTTTCAGTGAAGCCATAATTTCATCATTCTCTTTCGAACCACATCATTGATTTCAAGATCTGTTTGTCTGGAATTTCAGCACATAGAATACACGACCCAAAAAAAATAGTTAACAATAACAGAAGAAAACAGAACAAGGATAAGCACCTCATCTCTTGAAAAAGCTGACAGAACTGGTATAAGGATACTTGCGTCCTGCCAAAGAAAAATCACAAATCAGTCAGAAAATTATAAGCTTATATAATAAGCAAGGGGCACAAGCCGGTGCCAGGGGGGAACCTTTAGTCTGGTCTCATACAACTGTCTGACGGTAGCCACTAGATCACCAGATGGTGTTGTCCCTTCAGACAATATTTGAAGAACCTTAAGATAAATCAAGAAAATTATTCAACGCTTGAGTAGATTATTCATGAAGAGAAATACGGAGGTATATGGGCCAAAACTTAGATGTTGGGAATTAAGTGACCTGAATCAGCAAATCGTCACTTCCCTGAGGTGGATTTGAGATTACATGAAGCACTTCAGAAGATGACCCCAAAGTCCTCATGAGAACATTTATGTGACGATGCACAGCCTAAACACACAAAGATAAGTTAGATTGCTCCTTCAAGCATGTTTAATTAATCTTAAAAGAAACAGAATTGTATATGCAAGTTCAACATATCCCTTACGAGGAATCATGGTTAATGGATCAAGTGAATTTATATATTTTCACACATCAAAAAATAATTTGTTTTGACAATTGGGCACTAGTGTGGAATTCCAAAAAAACAGATTTAACAGCACAAGCAGCAATGATTGATCATCAAACTGATTCTAGATTCAGAAATCATATGCAGTAAAACAAAGTCTAATCAATTTGTTGGAATCTAAAATAATATAATGGCCATCCATGATAGCGTATAACCTCTTTCGATATGTGAATATATATTGAATTATACTAGATCAGGGCCTTGAACAGAGTAAAAGCTAAAATTGTTGCCATGCACAGGTAATAATAAATATAGTATCCAGGCAGTATACGAATCATATATAATTAACAAAAATAAAAATTACTCCCTCCGTCCCATTTGAGATGTCACATTTCTTTTGGGCACGGTATTTTAGGTAGAATGAGTTATTGTGTTAAAGTGGAGTAAATAGTTGATGTGATGTTTGTTTGAATGGGTAAAAATTTTCTGAATAAGGAAATGTGACAATTCATGTGGGACGAACCAAAATAGAAAATGGGACATTTGAAATGGGACGGAGGGAGTAAAAAAGAACCCCAAAATACAAAAGGGAAGGGGTACATGTTATTGACTGCACATGTGCAGGCCAGAAAACAGTTACAGTTTAGGCAGAACACTGACAAACTATTTGGCCAGAAGTAGTTTAAAAACTAATTTTCGGAACATTATGTCCTCAAAATTCCTAAAATAGTAGTACATCAGAAACCATTTCAAAATATATGGTGCATGTCAACATGATACCAATTCATTAACCTCTTGTTTGCTTTAAGAATTTCTAGGAGAAAAAGAAAAGAAATGGAGGAAACAGTCAGTACAGATGAAGAGAAAATGTGATGGAGTGCTGCTATATTTAAAAGGAAAAAACTTTCAAAATCTTTCATTAAGGCCCTAGGAAGATTTGACTTTGTACAAAAAGGTCCTCTTTCAAAACATAAATAATTTTATTGTCCATATGACTTCGGATCTGCATGAAAATTGGTATCAGGGCCTAGATTTTATTGAAGAATATATTAATTATATTATTTATAATATTTTATTTCTTAATGGAGAAGATTTAATTATTAAATGGATTCAATTAATTTGAAACCAATGAGTTATTTCCAAAATTTGGAAATAAAAAATAGAAATTTTCAAAGGAAATTCTTGTCCATAGGACAAGATATTATAATTTTCTTCCCTAAAAATGAGAGGAACAGACTGGAAAAAAAAGTTTTCTTTCAAAAAGTGTAGGAAAATGGAGTGGATTGTTGATTTATAAATATGTATCTTTTAAATAAATAAATACCAATTGTATTTCTTTTTTTTTTCCTTTCCCACATTGCAATCACTCAATAAAACATAATACTTCATAAAATTTTGGATTACTTCCAGCTTTCTTTCCATTCGGCTGTCCTCATTTTGTTTCTTCCTCACTAAGTTCCTCGAAATTCCATAAACCAATAATAGTGTAAAGGAACATGCTTGAAAATACAATCACATGCATATGACAATTCGACATATTGCATATGCTACAGTTGCAAATACTTAATGCAATACCACTAAGATATTTATCAAGTTCACAAGCAAATAAGGTCACCTGCTTAGCTGCATTCATGGCACGTGCATAACGGTCAAAAACCAAGTGCATAAGAGTTGGTTTCTACAAACCAAGAAAGAAAAGGTAAAGGCAACATTAGCAAGGACACAAATAACCAGAAACATCCACATTGGATATCGTCAATTATCAAAGTGAAAATTTGTCTAACCTTTGTGCATAGTGCAAAATATAACGACATGATTCTGAAAGCTTGGTGACTGGAAACTGAAGAGTCATTCGAGGCATCCTGGACATTCTTGCTAGTTTCATGTTGAGAGATTTCAGATTCGGGAACCTGAGAACCACTGATTGATGTTTCCATGCGTTCCACCTAAAGGACATTGAACAGTAAGCAAAGAGTCAAAAATAGGATACATGTACTACAAATACTGTACAATTAAGTTCCCTTCTGGAACATCTTTCCAAATAAATCAAATAGCCAATTAGTTCATGTACTATTTCTTCTGAAGCAGGGATTAGTAGTCAGCAAAACCAAAGAGATGAAAATCTTGATTGATTTTGATCCTGGAACAGCGAAACTAATGCCCCAAATATGAGAAATGAAAAATCACAGCATTTTGCTAGTGTCCTCGGAGTTCCAAGTTTTAAGACTACTGAAAAATAACATACTTGCGCATTTCAAATTTCAAGTAAATGGAAATGCTACTGTGAATACACAACCAGCCAGTAAGCATTAATAAAGGGAATTTCAATATATTTCTCAAAAAAAAGACATAATCAAGCTTGAACATCTGTATGTGGTCAGAGGGTCAACAGTGACATACGAGCAAGAAACTTAAAATGAGAAATTATATATCATAATTTGACATTGTAACATATGAACCTGAAATATATCAAGAACTGAATGAACAATGGGTTGATATTGTTACAAACCTGCCCAGCGATTCTCTTATCAGAATCAGAAGGTTGTGAAAGCAATGAATCTGAAATGGGTTGATCTAGAGCTGAGATGAACTTATCAATAGCAAATTGCTCAATGTTTTCGGAAATGTAGCTAATGGCATATAGTTTGTTTGACACCTGAAAAAGAACAGAAACAAACTTGAAATATCTTATAATGAAAACTACTTCTGTTCGTAACCTTCAACGAGAAGGAAAAAAAAAAAGATGAGTTCAGCAATTTTGCTTACCAAGCGTATAGATTTTGCCCGGACATCATCCTTAGGGTGAACGGTACACTGCCAAGGTTACATTGCAAAACTAAGAGATCAATTTTGGCACAATCAACTAAAATTAAAAGCTGCAAGAAAAAATAGTTTCCGGGCATTCAATGCATAAAATAGAAACCAGTTATCAAAGCTTGGATTTCATTATCATAGAAAATGCTTGGGTTTATCAGATAACAAATAACCCAACCGCAAGAGCAGGAAAGAACTTTTAGTGGAAAAGAAAAATATACTTCCTCCATTTCTGAAATTGAGCACGAGAATAAGGAAGAGAGATAAATGGATATCTCATGAGGGGAGAGAGAAAATATGGTATTTCTTTATTGAGAGGGAAAAGTTACCAGATATGGACATGTAACACTTATTTCAAGAGTGCTAAAAAAAGAAAGAAATGTAACAAATAAAAAGCATCGGTGATAGACACCAATACATTTCTTGGAAGTATAGCTATTAAGAAGGTTTGGGGTTTGGGGTTTAGACGTTTAGTTCCATCCACCCAACCTTAACATGTAAAAATACTTTGAAGATTAACTATGCACATTAATATGTTGACTAAATCAATAAATACAACAATCTTGACTCATTCCAACAACCTCGATAATCATGCGTAAATACTTAAATCACAACAATGCTCATTAAGGATTCAATATCATGTTCCAACTTTCAGTAATAAAGGTCTAGGTGTTACCCTTACAGATGATTAATATCTGAAGCAAAAAATATCAGTGATAACTGATAAATAGTTTACTGCAGCTATTGTAAAATTTGGAATTAAAACTAGATGCATGAAAACTTACTGATCAACTAATAATGAATCATAATATTCTAAGAATGAACTCCCTTTATTGTACTATTTCCGTTTCTTTTTAATTGCCACGGACCCACATTTCACGCAATCCAATACATATTTTTAATCCTTAATACCTCAAATGCATACAAGTAAAAATTATGAAAATTTGATATTCTAAATCTACGCGATTAGACGAATCCAACAAGATCTCACTTGACTATATTTTATCTGTGACTATATTTTATCTTATATAACTGTATTAAAAAATCGAATCAAAGTTACTCAATGAACAGTGTCAAAAACCAATATGTGTCAATAAATAAGGAACGGAGGAAGTATAATATTTACTGTTGATTACTTAAAAACGAAAGCATTCAGATGTTCAACAATGTCTTGAGGCCAGCACAAAGATACAACAAATGAAGGCTCCAACCACCACAAAAACAAGCAAACATGCAGTTCATAGTTTGCAGCATGAAAAGATGTCAAAGTGTGATGCAGAATTCTAACATACAGACTGGAAGCAGGAACTTTGATCCAAGTAAATGAGAGTAACATTCATGTAATTTACAGACAAATAGAGACTAAAAAAAATCATATACAGAGGGAATAGCAACAGTAATAACCCATCCCTGCCAAAGAGATCATATGAAACAAATTTCTTTAGAACCGACAATTCTTGAAATGGATAACCGAACTCTTCTTACCCAAATAAGTTCAAGAAGCTATATAGAAATAAGTCACTACAAATCAATAGATGAATGCCTCTCTCTGATGGCAAACCTTTCAAAATACCGTACTACGGTTGTACTTGATGCCAAGCTAATTGGAGAATTATGAAAAGTTGGTTAATCCTCAACCTTCTACATTCTAAGGTTTATTTTTGGAAGAACCAAATTCTAAAAAATGGCTTTTTTTCAACTATTATAACACTGGGTTCCAGCCATCATCCAATTGTTGGGACCAAGTACTCATTCCAAAAACTAGTGCACTGCACAGAGTATTTAACCATATTAAAGTAATCCAGATGAAGCAAGTATTGTCATCATTTAAGCAATCATCAAGCCAATATACAGTGTAAGAAGGAAACTCCAGGACATGGAATCCCCATAGACTTATAGATAAACAAAGTGACAAAAGACATAAAAGCTGCTTCTTGGCATAAATCCATGCCAAAAGTACCTTCAGGGCTATATCCAAACATGCTTGACGACAAGGTGGTCTCCCCATAATCAAGCTCCAGACTGCTCCAAGGCCTTGAGTGACTCGATCACCACCACGGCTATCTATTGAATAACTATTGGTACATATATCATCAAGCAACCCTAACACAGAATCAGGTATGCAAGGAACTTCACCAAGGAGCCTGCTAAAAGATTTGTCAGATGCGGGTAGATCACTTATCAAAGATTTTGCCTGCAGTTGAAGGTCATATTAACATGTAAGGACATCAATAAAATAATTAATTATCAATCTTCAATTAATTTCATACCACTCCCAGAAGGAATTTCTCATATACAGCAGTGGCAGATGAAGCAGAATCAGAGATCACAAGGCCGTGTAGGTGGTAAAGGATATGCATTATGAGCTCATGTCCCTGACAATAACAACAGAAAAAGGAAATATTGCCAAGGTTTCAGCATTAGTGTGGGAAAACATAATGGCCTATCTCTTTAATTCAAAGTAGAACAGTACGAGAAAGTGCTACATCTAGATCTTTATAGTAATGGAGTGCATGAGTAAAATCAAATTATTAAATAATAAGTATTCAGAAATGACAAGAAATGCATTGTGTGCTTAAAAAAGAAAACTAACTGATAAGGAAAACAGTATTGTCCAAAGCTCTTAAACGTTTACAACTTTGGGTATATAGTGAGCAATTATTCAAAATTTAAAGCATATATAGATGAGTATACCTAACTAATGAAGAACATAGTCCAAAAACACTATAGAAAGAGCATTGAACTCAGCTTTCAGTAGAAAATTTTGTAAAGTACTACAAAAGAAGGCATCCATGTGAGCATGCACATCAGTTTAAGAGAGAGAGGGGGGGAGAGAGAGAGAGAGAGAGAGAGAGAGAGACCTTTTGTTGTTCATAATCTGATACAATGCGGTTTTGCACCATTCCAATCACATCATCAACATCAGTCTACAACAATAAACAGAAAATAGCAATATTTTAGTCCAGTAACATAAAAAACATGAACATCAGAAAGTGCTGAGTTCTTTCCAAGACATTGGAAATGCTGTATCGGGATAATACAGATATACCAGAAAATCATAAAACATCGCATTTGCATAGCCTTTCAAGTGTAAAAAATAAAATTGTAAATCCAAGGAGGTCAGATTGTTGAAATCAATCAGCAAACAGTCAACATGCATCGATAAAAATTTATTCATTGTTTGTTCATCAAACCATGGAGGCACTATCTCAAGAAATATCTTGGTCAGCATATTAGGCCTCCATCATTACTTCAATCTCAATATTCCATCTTCACCTCTACAAAGATGCAAGTTGAAGTCGACCACCCATTCCTTTGAAAACTGTATCGTTCTAAAATCAACCATTATTTTGAGGCTTAACAATTGATTCAGCCATAGCAAACTCAATACATGCTTCAGATGGATCATTTACTTCATGTATATACAGTGACAACTTACAAAAGCTAACTTAGTTTTGTCCTTCACAAAATAAATCATAATCACTTGGAATTTGGGTAATTTCATTTACTGGTAAAATATAAAGGATAGTAACAGCTACTATTCTATATGTTTCTGACCGCAATCCTGTTGCCCATATTTCATTGGTAAAACAAGTCACCAAACTCATGGAAACAACAGCAAACTGCAAATGTAAGTAAAAAGGGCAATAACCCCATTGACCAACAAATTGAGCCACTCTATTTTAAATTCTGTCAGTTACAATCAAAGGTTTACTATCAATAAAAGCCACCATCAAATCCATCACAGAGCGAAGAAGATAAACTGTCTAAATATCAGTCACTTTGATATGAAAAAAAAAAAAAACCATTATCATTAATTATCTTGTACAATGTGGCAAGTTTTTGTTCCAAACATGACGTGAATGTTTCAGAAATCAATATCCTCACTTATAAAGTAAGAAAACCAACACAAGTTACAATGTGAAAACTAATGAAAACTCTGCATGAGAATTAGTGGATGGAATCTTATGTCCTACCTGTGCAAACAATCGAGCTACCAATGCAATTTGTGTTTGCTTAAAATCCATTCTCCATGAGTCCTGGAATGAATTAATTATCCGTTCAAGAGCCAGTCTGCTCACATTCCTTTTCTCGTCTTCATCTAGGTTAATATACAGCGGAAGCATAGGTAAGTCCACAAATGCACTCTCAGATCCTTCAACATTTGTAGTGTCTTGCGGAAGTTCTTCTTCTTGTGACGATGGGGAATACATTTCATCAAGAACGGCAGGATTAATTGATGCTTGTGTAATAATGTCCTCAACTTTACCAGTAGAGGATGGTGAAGAATGTATATTTGATTCATTTTCTGGAGTGAATACATTAACTTCTATGCCCTGGGCTTCATCTTTGAGAATTGACTGATCAATTTCCAATGCTAAAGGTGGCTCAGATAAATTTAACTCAGTTTGAGTCGTGGGCATTTGAACATCAGTCCTCCCAGAAATGGATGGTGCAGGTGGCAAAACAAGTGGACTGGAAGAGCTAGTAGCATCAACATCAGCTTGTACAAGTTTATGTTGCATAGAACTAGCATTATCTTCCACAGCAAGTGTTGGTGGGACATCAACAGGAACTACACTACGTCTTGGATCAAGGCGACGAGGGTCCTGAAACACTTACCAAACATTAACAAAAAGAAGCTGCAAATAAAATGTGAAAACAATATACAGCAACCTGTCACACACTGAAAGCCTTACCCGCCGTGGATCACGCTTTGAGTCTATCAAGAGATTTGGGGAAGTGGATGAATCAGAAAATGGCAAATTACTCATGTTTACCGAAGATGCAGGGCCTTGAGCTGAAAGATCCAAAGCCTGAGAAGTTGCAAAACCATTGGATGCAATTACTTGTTTTGGATCGCTAGAAGGGTCATTAGAATTATTACTGCATCGTGTAGGAGGAAGAGGGTTCGTTGGCAAGTGCTTCATATTCATCATGACGATATCAGCAAGTAAATCAGGATGCATATTGGATATAAGAATTTCGAGAGATTCAACTCCCCTTTCTCCTTCTGCTATTAAGGCACCAATCATAGCAATCATCTGCTCAACAGGATTCAGATCCCCATCCAGGACAGGAAGCTTGGAGGATATCCCATTGGCTTGTTTCTGCCCAACACCATTAATATCAGCAGCAGTTGAATTATCGTGAGGGCCATATCTGAATCTCTTAGACATGGCATCAGAGCTATTATTTTTATCTTCATTATCCATTGGAACAGGCCTCTTTTTTGTCACCTCCCCTGAACTATGGAACTGGTTGGATAGCTGATCATCCTAGGAAACAGACAAAATATCTACTGTGAATATTCAGGTATCGGCAATCTGTAAAGTGTCTACGATGTTAGTTTCTTATACAAATACCACCTTATTCAATTGCGGGTCCCGCAAAGCACGCTCATTATTTCTCATTAGTTTATCCATTTGCCGGAGAACTTGATCAGCAGCATCTCCAGCATTCATTGTTCGCAACTCTTTAAGCAATCTGTCCCTTGACTGCAGAAATACGAAATAAATCACATAATATAGTCTAGTAATTAGCATTTGTTCTCGATGTACTTTACCCAAGTTCATATGGAAATAAATACATCACATAGCCTTGAGGAGGAGGATGTTGTTTGGGTCAAATGGCAGTTATACTCACTTCCTTTTAAAGTGGTCATGTATAAAGCACAATACCATGCCAAAACTAGTGAACAAAAAGCTTTATCCCAGTTTGGGTAAATTGATCTTTTGATTACAAATTTAACAAAAATTTCTTTGAAAATCCAGAAGGGCAAGGAATAAAAATGAAACATCCAACTGCACCAAAACCAAAAGCATCCATTCAGAATCAAATGATAATGCATCCTGTTGCAAATTTAAAAAGCTAGAATTACAATTACATATTAGTAATTCTCCATTTTCCAAAACATAAAAAGAACTACCTTAATTAATTTGTTTAGACCTGTTAAACAATGGATAGGAGGTTCCAACCCAAAGCCAACAGGCCACCACGGGTGGAGTAGCTCCTATCCATATAAATCAGGGAGAGTCCCACAATACATTCGATTTGGGACACTCAACACACACCCCTCGAGATAATATTCATCTCGAAACAAATCGCACAATCAATATCGAACCATACCCACCAAGGGTAGTCAACTAGTCATGCCTCTGATACCTATTGAACCGTGTATAGGAGGTTCCAACCCAAAACCAATTGGCTTGGATAGGGTAACTCCTATCCATATAAAGCTCCTGCCCATAAATCATGGGAAGTCCAATAATATATTTGATGTGGTACAGTCAACAAGACCTAGCTATAAACCAACTAAATAACGGTCCAAACACACTATAACAGTAATCTGTGAAGAAAACAATAGATGATTCAGATTTTGTCACAAACAGCAAAGGAACCTTTTTTTTAACTGTGGAATGGAGTTATTATTAATCTACATTTCAGACAAACGTACTCATGATAGTTGCCAAGATGTAATAAGTTCACTTTACCTCTGCAATCCCAGGGTGAGTACACCTCAGAAATCCTAAAAATGCAGTTCTCAAAGAATATTGAATGCTGACAGAATGGCGACCCTTCACTGCCTCAGAACTTGAGCGAAACTCAAAAAGTGCACTAAGCACAGGCTTAAAGAAGACTGGCCTTTTCCGACCAATAGCAGCAAGACTGAAAAGGTAAACAGAAGAAATTGTCACTACATTCTTAAACCTGTGAACACCATAAAAACAAGATGCTATGCTTTTATATATAAGAATGAACTGTTAAAAGTTATCAACCTACAATGGACAGGTTAAGGCATAATTCAACAAAAATAAAAAGCATTGCCCACACATCACTTCAAAAATAATTCCAGGGGACATATTGTGATATTGCTACAAGATTAGAGCATTAGTTCACAACAATCTATTAGCCACTAGGGGAACATGACTACTTTACTTCGATGTTCATAACCAACCTATAAATACATCCAATATCAAATCCTCTGACGTATTGAAAAGTAGCTTTATTCAATCTAACCTTGCTGCCTAGGTTACCCAATAAACATAATGATAGATCTCAATGTCACAAAACTAAGCGTGAAAAAACAG
The DNA here is from genome assembly GCA_030278955.1 of Hygrophila difformis. Lineage (NCBI taxonomy): Eukaryota > Viridiplantae > Streptophyta > Magnoliopsida > Lamiales > Acanthaceae > Hygrophila > Hygrophila difformis. Next base: position 4,994,950 of record JAOANR010000014.1, on the reverse strand, counting down.
TAATGCCGTAAACCATAAGAAATTTTTTTAAGATTTGACAGCAGAATTTTAAAAAGTAAAACATAAAAATCAATACTGTGTTTCTATCCCCGAAAAAACCACTGTTTGAAGGCAAATAGAAACAAAGGAATAAACATTCAAAATTAGTGCTCTAGAACAGAAAGAAGTTATCACAAATTTTATCCCCCAAAACAGAATGAACGTAACAATAGTGAAACATCACACTCTTCAACATAGGACACAGCTAGAAAGCAGAGCATGATACCCAAAAACCATGACAATTATGCACTGGACCAAAAGAACAGAATGAACAACAAACAAGATAGTGGGAAAAGCTTGAGTTTTGCACTGTGTTGGAATACACAATTGAATTTTTCATCAATTGAAGAAACTCACCACTAACAGAGTGAGAACATAGAAAAACATAGATAACCAATTTAAAGTCCTACTAAATATAAGTCCAAAGTCAAACAAATTACTCTGCATCAATCTTAAGATCAGCAAAAAAACATGTACTACAAAGACTCCGACACCTGTACAGAACAATAAATGTGTAACCGAGAAGCTATGAGTCACAAAGACTAATGCCTTGCATTTTTATGCAAACACACAACGTCAAGCCACAAATTAACATCACCCTATAAACAAGGATGTATATCCATATTAGCACAAAAAGTTTCCCAACCACAGGGAAAATTCTGAAGCTTGCCACCCAAGCAACTAGCTTGATATCTAGCTGAAATAAATCACTATATTGGATCTCAAGAGACAGCAGCATCTACATTTAGCAACACTAAAGTAGCTGAAAGGTGAATACCTTCTCATCTAATTGCTGATTTCCTCAGAAAGACCAAATATTGTCCCAGAAACAATTATAGCTTATATTTTGTGTATATTTTCAATATAAAAATTATCATATTTACCAATAAAGGAATACCCTGAGTCTCCTCAAAACCTACATCCTATCAAACATTAAGTTGAACAAATAAGCATGCTAACTTAAGTGGTAACATCACCACAGGCCCACAAAATGTATTGTTGCGTCTTCATGTATTCATACCACCTAGACTATGGTCAATACACGCATTTCACCAGAAGTAGAAAGCTATACATGTGCTTTTAAGTTAAGGTTTAATACAATACAATCTCTGTTAGTTCGATCCCTGGCACGATAAATCATTCCTTCAGTGCTAATCAATTAGCAAGAAAAAGATCTTGACTTGTTGAATTAATATATGAGAATTCTTATGACCTTACAAATTTACAAAACAATTGCATCACTCTCCATTCAATTTACCAGGAACTCCTCTTGAGCAAGTATAGAAACAATTGAATAATGGTATATATTACCAAGCAAGGTGACAAATTAATCATCAAAATTGGCCAAAGACAAACGGTGCATTGACCCGGAGCCTTAAAGCTTCTTGCTTCTCCCATACGACAATAAACCAGGGTAAAAATGACCAGGATAGCACCCAAATGGTTAAAACTCCTTAGAGAAAGTTGAGCCCAGCATGGGTGGACTGGATGATGCTGACTCTAAATTCCTGGTGACCGCACCCAAGTAATTACACAAACAACTCCAACATTAGAGTAACTTAAGAGATATTTAATACACTTGAGCCTTGACCCTTGACTATAGTAGCACCAACAAAATATTGCAAATGCAATGCTCAGACTGCTCAGTAATCACTTAACGTCATTCCGGGTGAATAAGAACTATTAGTTTTTGCATAAATATCTACATAAAAGTCTTCAGTCTACTGCATCAGAGCAATCTGGAAAATGAATTAATAATAGCCTAAGAGCACAATCTAAACTCTTAAACCTGAAGCGGCCAGGATGCTACAGATCTACCCCAAGAGATGCATTAGATAGAAGCTTACTACATAATAACATTATAACATAACATATCCCCACTTCAAGCAGTTCCTAGAGATTGCATGGGGGGAAATCCACAAGAGCATCATTTAAGGTACCACTAATTCACTGAATAACCAATAAAACATCAATAAGGCAAAAACAAGCTATAACCTATGATATTGTGGCACTACCAAAGAGGCCTTGCAATGACTATCACATTGAATCTGATCAAGATGTCTAGCAATGTATGCCAGCCATATTTTTCTGATATTCCATGTGCCTTTCATGAAATTTTATACTACACCAGAAAAGCCAAATAACATAAAAGGCTAAACAATGAAGATCACATTGTTGAACAACACTCACTACAACACTATTCATGTTGGCACTGATGCAGCAAAGGTATCCTTTCCTACCTCAAAGATTAAAGACAACTAACATCCTCAATTTGATTCAAGAGATATAAATATGATTGACCAAGCTATACAATTGGGCCCAAACTGATGTCTCCAATCTTCAGTATAATGCAAGTCGAGCAATTATTCAAAGTTGGCTTTTGTTTCAAGTCACATCTAAATATATAATTTGGCAACATAGATCACCTCAATTCATAGGATGATGAATTCAAATTCAGACTGTCACTATTAGATTCCACGTCACCACCTTGCCTCCAGAATTTGTAACTGAAACTTTGCCTTTGCTAATTAACATTTGTGATGTATGGATTTAATGATGATTCTATATGATGCAAGCTATAAATCACGTTTTTAACCATAGGTGCAACGCACGCATGTCATGACCAATTGACCATTAACCAAATAAGCTTTCCCTTCAAGATTTTGTTTTATTCCACTTCCTGGGGAATTTGACTGAATTCAATGACAATAATAACAAGACGGAACACCAATCATTTGGCATCATACTCATACTCACACGAGCAAACGAAGACAGATCAGGAATAACCTGTAATGGATGTCCCTCCCCCTCAGCACAAGTACACATGTTCATTCAATCCCAGAAAGTTCAATATGTGTTGTTCACAGGAATTACTAGCATTCAATATTTAGGAGAACACGCATAACTTGATTCATCTCACTGGAAGTATTCAAATAACCGAGCACTGGAATCATGATGCATTGACAGCCGGGTAACTGGATCTACGTTCAGCAACCAATGAAAAATGATACCTATAGTTATTCATACCCAAAGCGATGGTGGCATCATATTGGTCGGCAGTTGCTTGCACCCAGACCAGGAATATGCATTGGTACATCAAGGAAATAGAAACGAAGGAAAAAGAAGGGGGTAGAAACCCAAGTGGACAAAAACTTGTTGCTGTAGAAGTGATTATTATAAACTGTGTGTGTAAAATGCACAGTTACTTATAATACAATCATAAACTGTATTTACAGGCTCCACGTGCTGGAACTGTATTTCATACAAAAGAAGTCAAATTGTGTGGTATTTTTGCGTCACATAACAAATAAACTATGCGATAAGTTGCCTTCCAAGTGATTATTAGATTCAATGAAAGAAGTTATCCATAGCTTAATCGGTCCTATCAACGCCAATGCTGTTGAAATCAGCTAACTCCTACTTCTCTTATCTGAACCATCAATCCAGCTGTCCCAGGCAAACTTAACTCCATGTTAAAAAGCTGGACAGCATGCTGCAATAATAGCACAAAAAGGCAGTTGGACTTGCACTATAACATTGCTAAACTTATGCGATCCCCTAAAACACATTGGCTGTCATATGCAATGCATGAGGAAGTGGATAGCCCCAGGTGTCCTTGGAGAAAAGCAAAAAAGTACAAAACATACATAAACAAAAAGGCATTCCAATGATTCACCTATTTCTTATTAAGATATACTCTGGAAAGATGCATCATGTTTTTGAGATCAGCATGATCAACAAAAATGTGAAGAGAACTCAGGCCAAGGTTGGGAATTTTGTCACATTTAAGAAAAGAGCTTCGCAAGTATTAACAAGTTATCAGCAACTGCATCATATAGGCTTCACTGAATTCACAAGTCAATTTGCATAAAGCATGAATTATTTGTAGACAACAGTCAAAAGACAATGCTGAAAGTCAACCTCTGATACTCCCCAAGAATCAATTCAGATGCAATTGCAGAAGAAAATGTGTCAAACACAAAATAGAAGCATGACATTGCAATAGAACGTCAAGATGCAACAATCACACACAGAAACAAAGTTAACAATGATAAGTAAAAGAAAGAAAGGGGAAAAAAAATAAAAAATGAATCAGTGACGCATCTTAAGCAGGAAAGGAAGACACTTCACAAGTCAGTAATGCAGAGAAAACAAAGTCTACACTAAGAATTCACCTCACCACGCTTTATACCTGAATTAAAAAGAAAACAAAACAAACACACAACATAAAAATGATGTTTTAAATGCTGGTATACATTCAAACAGGACAGCAATAGTGAGTAGGTTTCCAGTATATAAAACATGCCACAAGAATAGGTGAGTGCAAAGCATGTGCAGAACAAGTGTAAGGATAACCTGAAAATGGCGGCTATAGCATGAAAAGATCAACATGAACACTACAGAGCAAAAGCCTTTTTCTCCTTCCAACTCAAAACTGTCCAAACTAGCTAGAATATAATCTTTATTCATCAAGACTCGACGTAGATACCCCAACCAGCCCACCTGTGTGTGTATTAGTTGTTTCCTTGGTATATTGCCTTTGGAAAATACAGGTCACTGTTGAATTTGTTAATTTGGAACATAAAACCAACTCAAATTTCTGAAAAGAAAATGTTTTAGGTAAAGTGCAACTGTTTTTCTTGCCGGTCATAGTCATACTTCATTTTGACATGATAATTTAAGTTTTTGCATCAGTTTTTCTTGTGTTAAACACTTAGCATCATAAAAGATCACATGTTATCAAAAGAAAGCATTCGCAAATCAAACAAGAGGTTGTAACAGATAAGTAGGAAAAGATCACCTATTGACAGAAGCAATTATCAGGGAACCAGGTAAACTGTTAGTCGACCGCAACATGTCCAATAAGATGCCAAAATAGTGGTTTGCATCTGACATAAGAGTTGGTGAATCCAGGACAGGATGACCATCCGTAATCCATGAAACATTAAACCTTCCTTGCCTTTTCATTCCTGTAAGGAACATTGTTCAGAAACGCAAATGCACATAACTGATCGTAAAACAGTGGATTATTAAGAGCAGCTTCCCATGTTAAATTCAGTAGTTAAAATTGATTGAAATGGTATACCCTCTGAGCTGTGCATCCCAAAATCATTAGACTCCAAGGTGAAAAGTAATACATATGTCTCCAAAAATTTTATCGCTAGCAACTTTGGGCCAACGGAACCAGCCTGCAACAGCAAATGGGAAGCCTAATTACAAGAATGCTCAAGACAGAAAAATAAAGGAAACTAGTTTTGCTCTTCATTCAAGGGCATTTTTTCTACAAATTTTCCACCCATTGAAACAAGAGAAAGCAATAGCACTTGTGATGTGTAATACAGATCATAATTTACCATTGAAACATCTTGCTCCCACAATCGAAAAAACAGAGCATAGGAATCAAATTTCAATGAAGCTCACAAAAGAGAAGTTTGCCATATTATTAGCATTGTTCAGCAGCAGTATAAATGGGTCAGTATAACCAGCCACTTCATATCTATTTTCAGATTTAACCATGACATCAGGCTATTTGTTTCAACTTCCAAACAATAATTAAAAAATACAATCCAGTTAGAGAGAATGAAAATGTTATTACGTGCTTGTGTGAGGTGCAACCACTTGAATCCCAAGCTCAAAAAAAATATGAACCCACATCTAGTCAAAACACTCCATAATGCAAAATTGTAAATCACTCATCTATAAACCATTATCGCTTTGTCATGATCGCGTCATGATGCCCTAACCATAGGAGAATTACTGAGCTATCACAAGCAATCAATCAACTGAAATAGAGTTCAAAATAGTTGCAAGTACATAATAAAAATAACAACAATAGGAAAGCTCAAAAGTTGTACTGCCATTCATTGCACCAGCAGCAGCTCACACATACCTCAAATATGACGCCCAAAACGGCATCCCTAAACTTGAGCATCCATGCCCACTGCTCTTCAAGCCATCTCTCAACTATACCACGCCGTTGAAACTATAAATTTTAAAATATCGCTTCAAAGTTTCATTATATATGAACAAAGCCAAAATCAGGATTTAAAAAACAAGAAACTGCAGCCAGCAGACAAGAGAATGCAAACTTTTAGAGAAGATCATTCTGTGGATTTTATTTTATTATCATGACATAAGGCACCGGAAGCATGAAGGATCATCTGTGCACCTTCCATCTTAGGCACCTGTAAATCTTGCTTGGCTAATGAATGAGAACTGGGGGCGACTAACAAGTAGGGCTACTCGAATTTGGCTACTCGAATTTGGCTCAGAAAAAACTTGACTCATACTCGAAAAATTCGAACCGAGTCAAGTACTCTATCGAGCTCGAGTCTAGATACATGATACTCGTCGAGTATCGAGTTGATTATCGAGTACTTGACTCTTTTTAAATAAAAAAATAATAATAATAAATAATGATAATAATATTTGTTTGTAACACTCATTTTTATTTATTTATCGTCCACTTTCACTCTAACACATTTTTTAAAAATCATCTATTTCCTCCCACTTTCCCTTATCCTCTGGTATTTTCGCTACTTACCCACCCACATTATTGTATAATATATAACAACTCAAAAAGTAAAATAGACCGCTAAGGGAAAAAAATAAATAAATAAAAAACAAGGTTGACGTATATTTTATGTTATGGGCTAACCTATGGATCCATTAAAATGTATAGTGGACAATATTTAAATATCAACACACAAATGCGACAAAAAAAAAGAAAAAAAAAAGAAGAAGAAGAAGAAAAAAAAACTCAAGCACAAGCTCGAGTAGCCAAAGAAACCTGTCGAGTCAAGGTCGAGTACCCCACTACTCGACCTCCGCGAACCTCGATATCACCCCTAATGAGAACATGATACATAAGAACATGAATTACATGTTGGCATAAATCGTTTTTATATTCAAATATGATTCAAGGTATTTGTAATGTACAAAACAGTCTATCCTGGTATAGACAAGTAAGGAAGAACATCAACAGTAGAAAGTTCAAAATAAAAAAATTACAACAAAAAAAAAAAACCATGAAATGCATCCAAATTCTAACTTGACATGAAGCGAGATTAATGAACAAGCATACATGGACAATCAAGTGTACTTGCAATAATATAAAAAAATTGAGCATATGAGATAAAGACATGTAGGTGTGGGCATGGGCACATGCGTGTGTGTGTGTGTGTGAGAGAGTGAGAGAGAGCGAGAGAGAGAGAGAGAGAGAGAGTGAGAGAGAGAAAGAGAGAGTGTGTGTGTGTGTGTGAGAGAGAGAGAGAGAGAGAAAGAGACCTGAAATGCTAATTCTTCCAAAACAACACAAAAAATTTTAGTGCCAATGACAATAGATTGCTTTGCAACCACGGGATTATTGTCTTTCAAAAACGCCACTAAGACAGGTAATAGCATGGAGAGGTGCTCCCTAGTTTTGGATCCAATCTCATCAATCACCCTGTCAATGAAACTCTCATAAAGTTAATGGACCGAATTGTTAATTAATTGCACACCAACATAAAAACAAGTGATGTAACCAAAGAGCATGCAACAACTGTGACTGCGGAACAATATGCAACTGAAAATCAATATATTATCTTCAACTGCGAAATAAACTGTGAAATGGCTTATAAAACTAAGGTTCTTCACAGCTAACTTGCACTTAAAATATCAGAACAGGTTGAAAGATTGTGTGAGAATGACTAAATGAGCATGTGTAACCTTTCTTTTGTGTGTGATAATATGTACATATTGAATTAAGGCCCTAGGGAGGTGGCGTTGAACACAAACCAGATCAGCAAACTTCCCCCATAATATTTATACATACAAGTCCATTTTGAGCAGGAAGTACTCACTCAAAACTAAGACATTTAGTTACAAAATTTCAAGCACATTGTTGTGAATCAATTTCCCTTGAAACTGTATAACTTCAATCTATGGTTGAGGCAGCATAGATCAGAAAATCTTCCTCAAGTCGATACATATAAGTCCTTAATGAAACAGCAAGTAATCACTTAAAACTAAGCCAATCCAATACAAAGTAACAATAACATCGCTGCAAATTACTTAAAACTGTTCAATGGCAAACTCCTATTTGCTGCCCCCATACTTGCTGTGGTGCATTCACCACATTCCCCAATGTGATACATCAACAACTAGCACAGTCTGGCATGTATCTTTCTTCTTTCTTCCACTACATCACATGAAAATATAACAAAGCAGATGAAGTAGCAACACAGAATTGTTGTGTAACTGTCATGGTTACAAGTGATTTCAATATTTCTAAACAACCCTAAAAAGTTAGAAATAAGCTACGAAACAAAGTGCTAGAAGAGCAGCCATGTTTTTTTTATTGGGTCAGGGGTCACGCATGTAATGTCAAAAGGGAACAGGTCACAACGGTGCTGCATTTCAATGGGCCATACTCTTGCGCTGCTACAAACCTTCAACCTTCCATATTAAAGAACTGATTTTCTAGAGATTAAAATAGCTTCCTACGAAATAATACAAGATCAGACGCCCATGCACAGAGTTGAAGGAATCCAAATATCAGGCCCGCTTACATTATTTCTCTTTCAAGTCGATCATAATGAGAGCATGAATGCATGAAAAATTTGTGTGGTGAGGGTGTGAAGGGAAAATAATATAACAAGGAGAAAGATGAAACAAGATTAATTAGATTTCTTCTTAAATGAAACCAGATGGATTATCTTTCTTCTTAAATAACCAATCTTTTTAGAAATTATTGGACTCATTCCAACTGCTTTGATATCTCTATGAATAAGATCGGGCAGGCGCAATCTAGATTTACAATCCTCAAATATTGACGAACGGAAGTTCAACCCCTAAAAACGAAGCATTCAACATAACGACTAATCATACTTAAACAGAGCATTCTTTACATAAGAATAAGAAAGCACACAATCGCTTGTGAGCAATAAATAGAACGCCACAATTGCATAGAGAATAACAAATCTGTCACAAGGAAATTACGAAACATAACCATGAGGCAAGTAACACGCAACAGGGCGGGCCCTTCTAATCGTAAAATCAGAAAAGAAAAAACAAAATATTGAAATTTAAATTGCATAAACGATTCAAACGTAAGAAAAAAAAATAATAATTTTTTTTAAAGAAATTCCGCCCTAATTACTCACTCGAGGAGGTACTTTCTGACGAGGGTTTCAGGGGAAAACTGAAGGTCGACCAAGTAAGGAAAAAGCTCCACCGCGTAAGACGGTTCAACGGACAACAAAATGTCCTTGGCCTGTTTCAATGAAGACAGCTTTACGGCCAAATCCCCGTGGTTGTTCGCCGCAGCGAGAAGCGGGAGCGCTTGCTCCCTCGCCGGGGCCGCAGCCATGTACGAATTGAGTAGTAGAAAAATGAAATAGATAATTGGGGGAAAGTGGGAGCTTTGAATTGGGAAGGGTTTCTAGGGTTTTGAATTGGGGAAAATTGGTGGAGCTTCGGACCTGCAGTATAAAAAATAAGGGTGTCTCCGCCACGCACCGCGTTATTAATGAATCGTGGCTATGTTTTTCCTCCAGAAAAATAGCAGTAGTATTGTCTGCTACTACTATACTAGTATTATCGACACGAAAATAATACTTCCTCCATTTTTTAAAAATTGAAACGGACTCACAGTCCAATACATATTTTAAAACATTAATAACTCATGTTCGGTACAATTAAAAATTCTAAAAATTTGATAAATATATTTTAAAACATTAATAACTCATGTTCGGTACAATTAAAAGTTCTAAAAATTTAATATTTAAAAGCTACTCGACGAGACGAATCTAACAAGATCTCACTTGACTATATTTTAACTTATATAACTATGACAAAACTTTAAATCAAACTGCGTATAGTATCCAATTTCTAAATGTTACAACATTTAGAAAATGGAGTACTATTTTTATTTTTTAAAATTTTGCACTTATATTATGTCCTCCCTAGTTTTTTTTTGGATCACATGTCCTCCCTATTTGTTATTGCTTACCGAAAAAAAAAAAGTATTTAAAAAAAAATAAAAAAGTATTTTACTTTTATTTTTAACTTATGGAGTATTATGTCGTCCCTCGTTGTTATTAAAAAATAAAATAAAATAAAGAAGATGAAGAAAAGAAAAAATGTTTTTTTTTTTTTTGATAACCGGGATGCTAAAAAGCATCGGCAAATAAAGGAAAAAGGAAGGAAAAAGTTACAAACCCATCAACCAAAAAAATTACACACGGGGAAACCATACTCCACTCCGATCAGTGGAAAGGGCGGTAAGCACATCATCCGACGGAAAGGCCCACGTCGTGAAGAATTCCAACGAACGTGCCCCTCGCTTAGCTAAGACATCAGCAACAGCATTCCCTTCCCGAAGAATATGAAACCACCTAAGACCTGGATGAGCTGTCAGGACCTCCGTAATGGACAAGACCAACGCATATAGCCAATGGCCGTGCGACACACCATGCTTGATAAGACGAAGAGCTTCCAACAAATCCGGGTAGCATCAGGCCTCATGGATTCCCAACCGGATCAGTGACCGAACACCATGCATAATACCATGTAGTTCAACAACTAGGTTAGTCCCAACACCAATCGAGCCGGCGAAGCCCTCAATCCAGTGGCCATCGTCACTACGAATAACTCCCCCAAAGTCCGCCGGACCAGGGTTACCCAATGAACTACCATCCACATGAAGAATTGTACCATGTCGCCCTAAGTGATTCCAAGACACCCACCTCGGCTCCACCTGCTTCACCCCCACAGCAAAGGCCCGCGCCAAGGAGACATTCAGGCGGTAAGCTTCCCCAACAACCTTAGGCACCTGAATATCCTCACCTCGGATGCAAGCAGCATTCCTGTGTTTCCAAATACTCCATAGCACCGCCCAATGGAGGCTCGACCAAGACTTGCAAACCTGGCACAGTACAGCCCCAGTCACCTCATCCCCATCCCTCCAATTGCCAAGAATATCAATACCATAGTGGCCCCGACAAGCTGTTGCCCAGCGACATAGAAAGAAAATGTGGGCAATAGGTTCCTCCGAGGCACAACATATCGAACAACCTGGGGAAGGTGCCATGCCTCGTCGAAACCGAAGGCTATTAGTGAGAAGAGATTGGTGCACCATAAGCCATATCAGCATCTTGATCTTCTCCGGAAGCTTCAACTTCCAAACCCAAGCTCTATTAACATCAGGCTGGACACCACGTTGATGTAGCAGCCATCTATATCCCGACTGGACTGAATAGTCACCGTCCGAAGTCCCCAGCCAACGCCATGAGTCCGCAGCTCGGGAATGAAGAACTAGCGGCCCATGCTCGCGAATTTCAGTCTTGATGTTCGGTGGGATAGTAGTGTACAACATCTCCCACTTCCAACATCAATCTTGAAAAAAATCCTTCAACTTAAGTTCAACATCCACATAATGGACGTACGGCAGCCTAGGCGCGATGAGGCCCTTCCGCAGCCAAGAGTTATACCATACACTGTAATCACCACTGCCAACCCGCAACCTAAACCCCTCCACAAAGAATGGCGCAGCTTTAGATACGGAACGATAGGTAGCAGAGGCACACGAGCGCTGAGGGAGCTGCCCCATACAACACTGATACTTCACAACTAAAAGCCTAAACCACGGCTTAGCAGCTAGAGAAAACATGTCCATCAACAACTTACCAAGTAAGGACAGGTTTATATCTCGACAAGTGCGAATACCAAGCCCACCCATACTTCTCGGAGTGGCAGCCTTCTTCCAACTAACAAGATTAATCCCCCGACCGTTCCCATCCTTCAAAATAAAGTGCCGAATGCAAGCATCAACTTGGTCACAAATAGATGACGACATCCAGTTGAGTTGCATCACATAATTGGGAATAGTAGCCAAGACCGCCTTAGCAAGCGTCACCCGCCCCGCCTTCGAAAGTAGGGCTTTCTTCGAAGTCCCAAGCTTACCACGAATTCGGTCTAACAAGAATTCAAAATATTGCCTCTTAGCCGCCCCCTTGAAAGATAGGAAAACCAAGATACTTATCAATAGAAGGAGAGAATTCAACATTGATAATTGAGGAAAGTTCCATAATCTTGCTAGCAGGAACCGACACCGAAGCATAGGCGATAGATTTCCGAGCATTAATCTTTAAACCAGCTTGCATAGCAAAGGAAGAGAGCACTTCATCCATACAATGGGAACTATCCACAAAAGCCACCGAGAAAAGAAGAAGATCATCCGCAAAAAGGAGATGTGAAAGAGGCTCGGCATCACGGGGCAGGAGGATAGGTTGCTAGAGACCAGCCGCAACTTTGGAAAGAATAGTGCGAGAGAGCTTTTCCATAACGATAATAAACAGATACGGCGAAAGCGGATCCCCTTACCGAAGACCCTTCGCCGGCGAGAAAGCTGGTAGTGCGACGCCATTCCATAATAGAGAATACGTAGGGGAACGAACACAATACATAATAATGGTGACCAGAGAAGTTGGCAAAGCCAAGTCCCGCAAGCAGCCTTCCAAAAACTCCCAATCAACATTGTCATAAGCCTTTTCCAAATCAATCTTGAATAGAAATTCCTGAGCCTTCCGGTGTCGGATATGAAAGGAATGGACAACCTCTTGAAGGATGGCTGCATTCCATGAGGTCCCACGACCCGGTAAGAAGGCTGACTGATAGGGCCCGATGTAGTGTTGAAGCAAGGGCCGAAGCCGGTTCACCATGACCTTCGTAATGACTTTATAGCAAACATTGCACAAGCTAATAGGCCGAAACTGACGAATTTCCCGCGGGATGGCAACTTTATGAATAAAACAAAGGAAAGTGGTGGCAAGGGCTGGATCGAACGAGCCAGTCTGAAAGGCATCATACACAATTTGCTATAAAGAAGAGCCTACAACCTGCCAATACAACTTATAGAAGGTTGCTGGGAACCCGTCAGGGCCCGGGGCAGCCAACTATTTCATCTGCCAGACAGCAGCCTTAACCTCCTCAAGCTCTACCTCCCGGCCTAGCTCCGCACCACCCGACAAAGGTTCTAGCGGCGTGAGAGGCGAGCATGGGCGGGCCGACGGTAAGGATACGCCAAATAGACCCTGGAAGTGTTAACATGCATGGGTGCGAAGGGCGGAATCATCCGTTTCCCATCGTCCATCAATATCCAGGCCGGCAATACGACTCCGTTGACGACGAATAAGAGTGCGGGAGTGAAAGTAACGGGTATTACGATCCCCCAACGTAATCCACTTGTCGCGGGACTTTTGATACCACAAGATTTCCTCCTGCTTCAACACTTCATCGAGCTCACTGAGAAGCTCCAGCTCAAGACGTTGCATGCAAGCAGAATCGACGCGAACAAGGCACCTACGTACCCCAGCTAGCCGCATAAAAATCCTCTTCTCCCCAAAAGAAAAAATGTTAAATATCAGTAACATAAATTGGCTTGTCATTAAGCAATTTTTCTCTAGAATAAATAAATAAGGAATCAAGTAAAATAAATTGAAATTAAGTGAATTTAGTTTCCATTTATAACTTTCTTTTAATATATTTTGTTATATTTCTAGTCATTTTTTTTGGTGAACTATATTTGGTGAATATATTTCTAGTCATTTTTTATTTTGTTTTATTTTAAATAAACCAAAAAAAATCAAAATATTTTTGCTTCACACTTTTATATACAACCAAAAATAAATTACTTTTTTCTGACATAGATACTTTTTTTCAAGTTTTTTTTTTTTTTTTATCCTTGATTGTTCTTATTTGTAATACCCTGAAAATTAGCTATGTTGATAATATTTTTAGAAATTAAATTGAATTGGGAAATATACTAATATTTTCCAGGAATAAAGATTGTTGAAAGAAAAGAATTATTTTCTAAGGGGAAACAACTTAATCACTAAAGAGGTATATTAAGGAAAAGTAATTTGAGAAATATATGCACAGTTATTTTACAAGGAAAAATAAATTATTTAGGGAGAGATACATATTTCCAAGGGAAATATTAAGACAATTATTTTCCAAAGGAAAAAAAAAATAACTTAAAATAAGAAATATATTTCCCAAGAAAAAAATTATTTTATCAAATAAAAATGGATATTTGAAAATAGTATTAGTTAGGTATTATTTTCTAACTAATTTAATATTAAATATAGTTAATTCTATTATTTAACACAAAGTTATCAATTAATTAGTGGTAGTAACATGAAATATATTTGAAAATAGTATTAGTTAGGTATTATTTTCTAACTAATTTAATATTAAATATAGTTAATTATATTATTTAACACAAAGTTATCAATTAATTAGTGGTAGTAACATGAAATACTTATTCTATAGGTCGTGGATTTCAATTCTACTATTTACAAAAATATATTTTGCTAGGATAATAATAAATTACTATAAATTTGTGCAATGAGCCAAAGCCTACCGAAAAATTAAAGAAAAAATAATATGTAAATTAATAACGGAAAAAGAAGAGAAACACGGATGAGAGGATGACGAGACATATACACGGCACAATAGCAAAATTAGAGACACACGGCAGAATAGCAAATAAATTAAAATGCATGCACTAGGTAATTTCAGCAAAGCTACTATGTAGAGTAGGCCTATTAATCAAAGCTATTATAAAAATAAATAAATAAATAAAATAATACATGCACACATACGTGTTGTGCTCTCACCAGAACAACACAAGAGTCGGCAAGCTTAAATTAATAAATAAATCATTCGATGAGAGCCTATTATCACTATAAATACCGCCTTCAGCTGAGGAAACATGATGTTCATTTAAGAAAAATCATACGAGAGATAGGAGGACGAGATCAGATATAAAAGACGGATAGCTCAGAGGAAGCTGTAAGAAAATTAAGTAGATATCGTCGGAAGAAACGGTAAGTAAATTTTTATTCTGCGGGCTTTGTCCTAAGAGTATTTTTGCATGTCTAAATTCCTTTGTGCTTTAATAATTCTAGGGTTTATTCATGCAAGCGATTTATGCAGAGGTTATGTCCCATTATATGTTTAAATAATTTTTGGGCTAGGCCATGCATGTGAAAAATTAAATTTCAATATATGGCATGTGAATTATTGAATTTTTATTACGCGAGATATACCCCAGAGGTGGATATCTTCGTGAGTTATTTCATGGGCTATCCAAGGGATCCCCATGAAGAGGATTGTGGTTGACCAAGGGTCTCTCAATCAAGGATTGTGTTTGACCAAGGGTCTCACAGTCATTTTCTAGATCGCAAGGTAGGGCCATCCTTGTGTACTCATATTTTGACTTCGGTCATTATGAGGGCATGCTAGGTCCTATGAGATACCCCGGGTGTAGGCATCATAGTCGAGCTACATGTGGATTGAATTATTGCAAACGGTTTGACATGTCATTTACTGTTGAGTCACATTTAGTTATTTTTGTCCAATGGACAAAAAATTATTTACTCAGCCGGTGTGCTGATAAAGTATACTTACCCCTTTTTACAGGATTTGACATATGTGGATTATTCTAAGAGGCACGGGCACGGGCATGGGTGTCAGCATCACTTTTAACTGGTTATTTTAAATTACTTTTATTCGCCATAAACTTGTCTTTTGAATAGTAAATCATAGTAATCATATTTTGTAAACTCTGGCTTTTCCAAATTAAATATATTCTTTTAAACTTAGTTAATCATGCTTTTATAAATTAGTTAGAAAAAGTTTTATTTTATTTTTTTTACTTTAGTTAATATGAAAAACTATTTTAGCGTCGGCAAGTCCTAATCGCCATATTTTACAAAACTGCATTTTATTATTTTAAAGTATATTTCTTGAAATAATAAATCAGTTTAAAGTATATTTAGACTTGAATTTCAAATTAGCCTTAGCGCTTTTCGATTAAGTTAGCAAATGCAAGGCAACTGCGAGCTTAATTGGGAGGCGTGACGGTAACAACCCCGGGTTCCGTTGGTAACTTCCGCTGCAAAGCTGAGCATGGAAAACGGGGGTGTTACATTATTTGATATAAATATAAAATAAATAAAAAATAATGATAAGTTGTAGCACCAATGCATGTGAGATTGGGGATAAAGACTTAGCCAAAGTGGTTAAGTCCCTCGACTTCTAATGGAATGTTGTAGGTTCGATTCTCCACCGGCCCCCTATCTCTCCCTTTTATTCCCCTTTGTAATTTGTGTGGCATGAGCTCCCACCACCCATTCCCTAGCATGTATAGACTGTTCAAAAAATAAAAAAGGAAAAAAAAGAAGAAGCAATGCATGTGAGATTGGGCCTTTGCAAATTGCAAAGGCGGAAAATTTGTCTTTGGCAACGTAGGTTTCCAGATTCCAGCCAGCCATCTGGAAAAGGCTATGGAGAATTAAAATGATGCCTCTGCTATTGTGGTGTGGTATGTTTGAAAATCATTAGTAGTTGATCCACAAATTCAAGGAAATACGCATTCTCATTCAATTCTGAACTTAAGAGCCAGTTTGTTTTGACTTATTTTTTATCATTTTGACTTTTGTTTCACCCAAAAGTCCTTTTGAATTTTTTAACTGTTTGTTTTAACTTTTTTTTAAAAAGAAATGAGAAGCAAAAATTAAAATTCAACTTTTTTTTAAAGTAGGTAGGGAGTTGTTAGAGAAGTCGTTTTGGAATAAAAATACAAAAATATCTTCATTCAAAAAGGAAATAAAAATATCCTTACAATATTTATGTCCATTTTAGTAATTTTAATATATCAAAAGTTCTTCTACGTACAATTTATCCAAACATGTTTCTTTAATAATATCAATCCAAACAATTATTTGAGCTGCTTTTGCTTTTGAATTCTCATTTTCTTTCATTCTCCTTTTACTACTGACTTATCCCTTTTTTCAAAAGCCAAAACAAACAGGCCTCAAAACCACCAAAGTGATTTTAAGGGGACATACAAACGAAAATGTAGGAGTATTTAAGATATCACCATTCTTCTATCCTGTTCATAAATCATAAATAAACACTTATGTACTACATACGAACGAAAATACAGGAGTATTTATAATACTACGTGGTTACAATAATTGAAATAGAAAAAAAGATTAAATTTAACAATGAGCAATGTTTTTATGACAAACTATGTCCGGGTCTCGTCGCCTTGAAATAGTCATTCCATGAATCCTTGTTTTCGCGTATATATGGAGTTAGAAATTCGGTCCGGCTGCTAAAATCTCACCAGTCAAGTTACTGTCTGCTCCAATCTTGTAGTTGACGAATACATCAAAATTCTTCCTGAATAAGCCCCCAAGCTTCACAAGAGTCTCCTTGTGCGCATTCTTGTCGGACCACTAAAATCAAGCAAAAGACAACAAACAGTTAAAAAAACGAGAATACACAAATTGTGCACGCACTCGCAATTCTTGCAACGAAATCGAACTTACTGCATTCACAGGATCGAGTATTTCTGAAGGCACACCCTCGATTTGTGTAGGAATCTCGAGCCCAAAGACTTCCGTTTTTGTGTAGGTCGCTTGCAGGAGGGCTCCAGAGTGTATGGCATCAATGATTCTCCTGGTGTATGCTAATTTGATACGGTTCCCAGATCCATAGCTGTGGATGTAGTAAAAAGACATTATGTGAATGTGGAGGTGGTTTTATAGGTAGTGTAATTTTTTTTAATAGGTTTGTACCTTCCACCGGTCCAGCCTGTGTTGACGAGCCATCCGGTCGCTCCATGTTTCTGCATTTTCTCAGCCAACATGGCCGCGTACTTTGTAGGGTGAAGCATTATAAATGCTGCACCGAAACAAGCTGAAAATGTGGCAGTAGGCTCCTTTACGCCTTCCTCAGTTCCCGCAACCTGCATTCCATTAAAAAACCTGTGAGAATTCGAGAGGAGTAGACTAGAATGTAAAAATTCGAAAGTTGTTTCTTATGTTTACCAGCGCTGTATAGCCGCTTATGAAGTGATACATAGTTTGAGCCAAGCTCAGTTTGCTGACAGGGGGGAGCACGCCGAAGGCATCGCAGGCTAATAGAATGACGTTCTTCGGATGAGGACCGACACAAGGTATCTTAGCATTTGGTATGAACTCTATTGGATATGCTGCCCTGGTGTTCTCTGAAAATTATCGCGCCATACATTAGTACAGGTCGTAAACCATTCGTGCTACGGCTAAAGCAGTTCTTAATTACCTGTCACTGATTTATCCGTGTAGTCCACCTCCCTCGTGTGTTCATCAAACACCACATTTTCGACAACTGCCAGGACAAGGAGAAGTGTTCATCAAATTATCGATCACAATTCGTTTAATAGGAAAAACATACCGTGCAGAGCACGTACCGGTGCCAAACTTGATTGCATTCCATATATCAGGCTCCTTCTCTCTCGACAAGTCTATGCACTTGGCGTAGCAACCGCCCTCAATGTTCGACACGCCATTATCGCTCCAACAATGCTCGTCGTCTCCAATCAGGTACCGGTTGTGATCAGTGGAGAGTGTCGTCTTCCCAGTACCTTCAATCATAGCCCCAAACATATGATACTATCCTACATTGCACAGATATGATGATACAAACACCACAACAATGCCCGCGAAGCTACAAAATAGTAAAACATACCCGATAATCCAAAGAAGAGGGCAACATCGCCACCCTTCCCCATGTTACATCCAGAGTGCAAGGAAAGAACGCGGCGCTTGGGCATCAGGTAATGCATCACACTGAACAGGCCTTTCTTCATTTCCCCGGCATACTGTGTGCCGAGGATGACCATCTCCCTCCTGTCGAGATTCAAGTCTACGCTGGTCGAAGATGTCATGTAGTGAGTGTAACGGTTACAGGGGAACTGTCCCGCGTTGTATATTGTGAAGTCCGGTGTGCCGAAGTTCTCCAGCTCTTCCTGCGTCGGCCGGATGCACCTGCAATAAGTATCTCAGCAGGTTTATTGATCTTCCTAAAGTGTAAGAGAGCCCCAGGGGTAAGATGAAGAGGAATTGTTTGTTTTTTTAGGTTAAGTTTACTTACATATTGTGCATAAATAGAGAATGGTATGCTCTTGCAGAGACAATCCTGACTTTGATGCGATGCTCTGGATCCCAGTTCAGGAACTGATCATTCACATAGACCTATATATATATATATATGCACCGGTAATTTGTCAATCCATCAGTTTCAGTTCATAGTGCGAGGCATATTTTTTACTACTAGTATATGATTGTGTGTTTATATAGCTGCTCGTTTGTAGTTTTCTCTTCATGTTATTATGGAATTCAGTGACTTCGGTCAAATGGATACATTCCAATATTTGTTGCCAAAGAATTAATGAACTCAAAAGAACTATGAAATTCTCAGCGACGAAAACGTTGTGAGTGTATTTGTTTTGAAAAAAATGTCAGAACCGAAAGATTTTTTATACCATGTCAATATGCCATTTCTTAAAAAAGCATGACATTTCCTTTCTTGTGAACGATTGCTCTGTTAAGAAAGTTAAAAGAATTATCTTTTCCGGTCTAGTGTTTCCCGTGACAAATAATGTTACTTTTGGGGCCAAATCTTCAAAGCAATTTCCAAACCATGTATGATAATTAAGAGCCTTTTATTTTTCCTCCTTACTTTTGCTTCACCCAAAAGTCCTTTTAAATTTTTTTACATGTTTGTTTTGACTTTTTTTTAAAATAGAAATATGATAAGCAAAAGTCCTTTTTTTAAAAAATAAGAAGTCATTTTAGGAATAAAAATACAAAGATGACCTATTTAAAGGAAATAAAATATATTATAAACAATGCATCTAAGCATGTTTTCATTGAAAATCAACTTTAATAATATCCATCCAAATAATTATTTGAGTTGCTTTTGATTTTGAATTCTCCTTCTATGATTCTATCTAGCTCATTCTCCTTTCTAAGTACTAATGTTTTTTTTTTTTGAGGCATTAAAGGTCTGGGAAATGGTGGTGGGAGCCCATGTTACACAAATTACAAAGGGAACATAGGGGAGTGATAGGGAGCAGGTGAGAATTCGAACCCCAATCTATAGGCTGGGAGTCAGAGGACTTGACCACTAGGGTAAGTTCCCAACCCAAGTATTAATTTTTTTGACTTGTGGTTAAAAGAATAACACTAATATTGTTTTCTATGGAAGGGAATTTGTGCAGCATATTAGGGTTAAACGTGTTTGAGAATAGATATAAAAACCATGTTAGTTACTACTAATAGTTGTAGCCTGTATGTAGGACAGTTTGCTTAAATTCATTAGAAAATATATACTACCTTTGAAATATAAAGAGCCGTACATTGATGAGTGTACTGTATTAATTTTAGTCGAGTAGTTTCAGTTTTTTCATTTGCAATTTTCGCGTGGTGCTGACTCATCCAAGTAATAAAGAGGATAAGCCCGTGAATTTGCAATTTGCAATTTGAAAATGAATTCAAATTTAATTAAATATTTGGAGCATCCATATCATATATCCCTACGACTCTATGACTCTATGAGCACTACGAAATTATCAATCACCATAATTCATTACTACTATTAAATTCATACTCAACTTGAGAATTAATTAAATAATTACCTTCTCCAATGAACATAAGTAATCCACAGCCCTCTCCCTGTTGACCAAGAAAGTATGTTCGTCCATCTCAATGTTGGGTGAACCCCTGCATATATAAGTTGCGTCATAAAATTATTAATAATAATAATATATCAATAAATGTAAAATTGTAATAAAAAAAAATAAAAAATTCAATCCATAAATTTAATAAGTAAAAAAGACTAGAAAGAATGCGTTAAACTGTTAAAGTGAAACACTTACTTCCCCCACCAAAGATCTGCGGTGGTTTCATCTTTGACGACACGCTTATCTCTAGGGGATCGCCCAGTTCTTGCTCCCGACAACGTTGCCAACGCCCCGCTTGCTGTTATGAATGACCCTTTCTCGTATTTTATTGCTTGCTCGTACAGCTCTGTAATAATATTCAAATTAAAATTGCAAAGCAATGATCATCATTTCATTTTAACAATTGAAATTTTTTTCTATACGTGCATGTATGTTTGTCTTGAATTTGAATGAATAGACTCGGGATAGAATGTAACATGCTTATACAATTTTGCACTAAAGAAATGAGTATACAGTAAATATTCAATAAAATAATTTAAATATGACATCGGGTTGTTAAATAAGCCAAGTCGAGCTAGCTCTAACAAGAAATTATACTTGAACCCGGCTCTTTTAATAAACGAGTCAAGCCGAGGTTGGTTCGTTTAGTAAACAACTTAATTGGTTTGTTTTTTAAACGGGTATTAAAAAAAAAAATTGACTTGATTCGTTAAAGCTTAAACAAATCATGAGTCGAGCTCGTGTTCTTAACAAGTTAAATCAAGTTCATATATGAAACTAGCTAATTATAATTAAATTTTTGAATTTGAAATTAAAGTGATGCAAAACTCATTTTATGAACTTATAAGCAATTTAATACATACATGTAAAAAAATTCAATAAATATCTAATACGAGTAAAATATATATAATTTAAAATTATTAATTTTATCGAGTTTAGCAAGTCAAGCAGGGTTGACTCGTTTTTTTTTTTTTTTCTAAACTAAAGTATGTGGACCTTAAATCATTTATTAAACGAATGAGCCGAGCTCAGACTTACCATAAATCGAACTAAGCCCGAGTTGGAGCTATAATAGGGGACGAGAATATAAGGAAAGTGTGTAAATATATAAATTATTGTTAATTCCTCCTATATACTTTGTTTTTTAATTGCTACAAAACTATAATTTAATGCACATTTTAAATAATTAATAATTCAAGTTTTGTATAAACAAGCACATTTGCTAATGTAATGTAACAATTATCAAAATAAAAATAAAATAAATAAAAAAGAAAAGGAGGAAGTGCTATTGTGCACCGGCAGGCGAGAGATTGTAGAGAATGTGAGTGAACTTGAGGCCACTGTCGCTTATGTCAAACTTGGGAGTCACATGCAGGTGGTGGCTCGCCGGCGCCGACAGCCTGGGCGTTTCCGGCGTCGTCCTCGTTGGATCTCCCCTCACCACCTTCGGTCCGGTCTCTCGCATCAGCGACGCCAGAGATGAACTGATGATCCACACACCACAGCCACAGGTAATTAATTTACTAATTCATCATGAAATTACTAGAAACAACAGGCTACACGAACGACGTATTGATTGATCGAAATAGAATACACAATGCAGTAAATACATACATACATACATACATACCTGATCGATTGGAGTTGCTGCTTCTGGCGCTCGTCGGGGGAAAACGGACTCTGCGCAGAAGCTGCCTCTACGATCGGCGTCGTCGGCGCCGATTTCTTCCTCTGCAGCGAGTGAAGCTCGTCGAGCGTCTGAGCCCTCACCGGCGGCGCGCTGTCGTCGTGGCAGATCTCGCTGCTCTCGCCGTTCTCCTCCTCATCGATCTTCTTGTGTGTATGAATCGTAGGCAACCCGTGGCGCCCTTTCATGCTGTTGCTCCTAAAACCGCCGCCGCCACTCGCCATTTCCGCCTAATATATAATTCAAAAATTTCTTGCTATCATTTTTCAATTTATTTAATAGTGGAGTTCGTGTAAAATTTAAATACTCGATCATCAAGCTAGCTTCTGCATAAGAATTGAATGGAATCGAATCGAATCAAACACAGTAAATGTAAGCAGTACTAACCGATAACTAACGAATTGGCCAATTGGGGGAAGCAGATGAAGGTTGGGGGTGCAGGGGATCAATGAATTGTGAACATGCAATGAAGTTGCAGTGGATTCGATACTTATACCCGGCGGTGAGCCAGCGCCAGCCGGTGACAGACTGATGATGGGGCGTAAACTGTGGTTAGGTTAGTTGACTTAATCATGGTTACCACTTAATATGTGTACACACGTCAGCGTATTAGGTGTACAATTTCGGATAAGATATTTTATTATTGACCAATTTCTCTATTACAAAAAGTAAAGGGATTAGCACCATTTAGGGGTGGGCACGGTTCGGTTATCCTGAATTTTTGAGGTATTTGTATTTGTATTTGAACCGGACAAATACTTAAATGAAGTATTTGTATTTGTAACCGGACTCCTCGGTTAACCGGGGGTTCGGTTTCGATTCGATTCAGCGGTTAAGCGATTCGGTTCGAATATTTTGCCCAAGCCTATTAAACCTTATAATCAAATCTTCATTTTACTAATTCTTAACCTTTTATAGGTTAATTTTTGAGGTTATTACAATATAATAAAAAAATCATATAATTATCAAATTCGATGGTTCCTTTTAGTGTTACCAAAAGATATTAATATATATAAAAAAATGTAGTCTAGTGTCTATTTCAATAATGAGTATTCTTAACGGGAAAAAATCAATATAGGACATATTTTTTTATAATTATCTTTACTTTTTAATATTTATTTTATCATATACTTAGAGAATTAAATAAATAATAGTAATAGATATTATCTTTTTTTGCGAAATAGTAATATATATTATTTTTGGCGTGTATCGGGTATCCTCAAGCCACATTGGGCCTAAGACTAATCCCTCGAGGATCTGGTGGGCATTGAAGGGTTGCCTCTCCCAAAGCAAAATTCTGCATACACTCAGGCTCGAACCCGAAACCTTTGCTTAAGCTGCCAGAGCCCCATACCACTCAGGCCAACTGCCAGAGCCCCATATATTATTGATATACAATTATGTATCATTAAATATGTATAATATATACAATATATATAATTTTTTAAGTACAAGAAATATATTCGGTTCGGTTCGATTAACCGGGGAAAAAAATTAAAGTATTTGTATTTGTATTTGAACCGGGCAAATACTTAAATGAAGTATTTGTATTTGAACCAGAGTCCTCGGTTAACCGGAAATTCGGTTCGATTTCGATTCGATTTTGCGGTTCAGCGAATCGGTTCGAATATTTTGCCCACCCCTAGCACCATTCCCGCCTACTACATTAAATGCATATAAGTAAAAAAATTAATTATAAGTATATAGTATTTTTTTTTGGGTAAATATTCGCACTCATGTGTCAACAAATGTGTGTGTGAAATCTAGCCACACAAATCATAAATGAGATAAAGGAAATGAATAGAGGATCAGTGAAAATCGAACTCCTAACCAAGGTTGGAAGTCCCCATTCCCATTATAAGTATATATTTTAAAATTATATAATTAAACGACTTGACTTTCTTTCATAATTATGTTTAAATAATTGCAATAAAAATATAGTAAAATTGAACAACTAATAATAATAATAATATAGTAAAACATTTTGGTGATACTATGGTTGTCATCAATTATGTATAAATTATTTATTACGTTAATTAAAGTTTCAGTACTTGTGGATAAAAAATTAATACATGGAAGTCTTTCTATTATAAATATACAGTATATGTATATATTTTGAGGAATTGCAACCTAAAGGAAGAAGACTTTTCACAAAAATAGTTTTTTTTTTATTATTAAATATACAATATATGTATATAGTTTTTTATTTTATTTTTTAAATTTTGAGGAATTAATATATCTTGTTTAAATGACTAGAGTTTTATGACCCCCAAAACTAATTTGATACATCAAAATTTTATTTAGAATGGATTACATTGCATACATGTCTAGTAGTGGTATTTTATTAATTGAGGTAGGCTGCCCTTTAACTGTTAATTTTGTAATTTTTTATTCTATAATTGGAAATCTAATTCCGATTATTTATTCTTCTACCCTTTCTTTAATTAATTCCTAATACGATAATGTCAAAAAAGTGGAATAAATCAATGAATAAGAATTACAATACAACTGTTAATTGAAAAAGTAAAATTGAAATTGAATAAAAATTATAGAATTTCCAATATTAATTAATTAATAGTCGCCGTATGTGATTGGAAATATATCAATTACTAAAAAAAAAAAAAAAGAGTTGCAATTATAAGTGGCCATGCTTATGTGTGATTAAAATTTCCTACTTTTATATTCGTGAGTCCAATTTCGTGAACTCCGTGTCAAATACAGTGGGGGTTTTTCCCCCAATTTTATTATTCCAAAATTTCAGCATACTTTATTCGTTACCTGTGGGTTAATTATTAATACTACTTGCCCGGTTATTTTTTAACTCAATATTCATATATTTAACATAATTCAATATACAATTTTTTGGTGAATTACCGGGTATCATCAAGCCACATTGGGAATTCAATATACATTTTTAATTTTTTATAATTTAAATTATATAAATATAAATTATAAAAATTTAATCCCTCTGTCCCATTTGAATTGTCCCAAAACTTTTGGACACGCAGTCCAATGCATTTATGTAACGGTTAATATGCCTAATGAACAGTGTAAAAAGTCAAAATGGGATAATATAGATGGGACGGAGGGAGTAATATTCTAAAATTACGTAATTAGACCAATCCAACCTCACTTGATTATATTTTATTTTATACAACTATGTTAAAAAGTTAAATTAAAGTTACTTAATGAGTAGTAAAGTTATTTAAAATAAGATGGAGTATTAATTTTCTTTTTTCTTTTTATAAGCAAAAGAAACAGGGTGGGAAAAACGGTTGTGCCCATTATTATTGGCAAGATAATTTTTCTATTAAAAAAATTTAATAAAATTCATTCAATAAAATAAATCCATAGTTCACCCAAAAAAAATATAGATGTTCACCAAAATAAATAAATAAATAAATCCATAAAATTGGTGTCGATGGATTAGAGCATCTGCAATGGGGCGAGCTTGGGAAATTTGCTCGCCCCTGCCCCCGCCACGTCAGCATTTTGCTGACGTGGCTAGAGCTCCTTTTCTAGAGCTCCTCCAAAATGGAGGAGCTCTGCCGGGCACACATGTGCCCGGCATATTTTATTATTTTTTTTTCTTTTTCCTTTTTCTTTTTTGTTTCTTTTTTTCTATTTCCTTTTTTCTTTTCTGTTTTTTGTTTTTCCTTTTTTCTTTATGTATTTTTGTTTTTCTTTTTTTGTTTTACTTTTTTTTAATTTTTTCCCTTTTTCTTTTTTTAATTAATTCATTTAAAAATTTAAATTGTCTCTTTTATTTTTTCTTTATTTTTAATTATATGTCTTTTTGTCTTTTTTAGTTTAAATCCATGATTTATTCTCATTTGGTTTCAATATTTAGATTATATTTATAAAATATTATTTCATAAATAAATATTTAATTTTAAATATATTATATTAATAAGATAAAATATAAAATATTATATATTCAAGTTGTTACTTTTTCAACGGCTATTTTCCTAACAACTATTTTCGCAACGATAATACATAATTTCATAAATAAAACACACAACATAGTACATCTTATAAGAAAATAATACAACATAAGAACATGAAATAAAGAACTACAAACAATAGACACTTTAAAAACACACACTACATTAAGAGTTCTGCAATAAGCTTTTCTCTTAAAGCCTTTTCAACTTCAGTAATATCGTCTCCTTTTGCCACTAGCGTTTGCAGTAAATTCATTTGTGCAGTCTTGTATGCCTTTTCAACCTGTTTTTCCTTTTGTTGCAGTCTCGCATCATGGAGTGTCTTTAATTCGGCAAGAGCTGCATCTTTTGCATTTGAGAACTGTTCGTAAGCCTCATCAGATATGGATTTTGAATTACTCTTCCGTACCTGTTTTGTTTTACTTTTCTTACAAGCTTTCACTCCAGGTGGACGACTGAGTGGGGTTTCGTTCTCACCAATACTGCCACTTTGTGGTGTTTGTGGATTTGAATTAGACATGTATTCTAACGGCTAGTTTCTAACGGCTAATTTTCTAATAGCTACTTTCTAACGGCTAGTTTTCAAATAAATATTTTTCTAACAGCTATTTTTCAAACGGATTGTTTCTAACAGCTATTTTTCTAACGGCTAGTTTTCAAATGGATATTTTTCTAACAGCTATTTTTTAAATGGATTTTTCCTAACGGCTATTTTTTAAAATTATTAATAAATTATTATGACAAAATATTGAATAAAAATAATATTTTAACTACAATAATAAATTATTATTAAAAATATTTCATAATTAATATTATTAAATAAATATAAATAAATAGTAAAATTATTTAAAATATTACTTATTATTATTATTATAGATAAAAATATTAGTGATGTGGAAAAGAATGGAGAGCTTTGTTGGAGATAAAAAAATGGAATGAAGTGCTGGATGATGTGGCAGAGAGAGAAACTGATGTGGAAGGAAAAAGTAGGAGAGTTAGGAAAAAGTATGAGAGTATTCTTGGAGATGCCCTTAGGTGGTGCTGACTTGGACGAGGTTGTGTGTGACACGTCATGATCAATGAATTTGTCTGACAATCTATAATAATCAAATACAGAGTGCCTCTTCCTTACCCAAAAAAAGTACACAGTGCCTATTACTTATAGTATTAATTAAATAAATTAAAAATACGTGTCCCCAAATTGTGGCACTATTTCAGGACACAACTTATTAATGACTTTTACACATTACTATAAAATAAAAATAAGAGGAATTTAAATGTAAAACCTTATTCACCAAAAAATAAATATTTTAAAAGTTAAAACCTAGATATTCAAAACCCCAATTTAAAGGAGGAGTACTTAGCCCAAGTAGTTAAGTCCATTGACTTCCAATGGAAGGTTGTATGCTCGATTCCCCACCGGCCCCCTATCCCTCCCTTTTATTCCCCATATAGTTTGTGTGGCATGGACTCTCACCACCCCTTTCATAACCTGTATAAGCTGTTCAGCACAAAAAAAAAAAAAAAACCAAATTAACAACCACATGGAGATTAAGGACTTGATCAAGTATCAAGTCTCACCATTTCAATCTTTTAAGTTGGTGGTTCGATTTTTCGAATTTTATGAGATAAGCAAATGATTATGAAAGGAGCATTGAATTTCAAGACATTTATTTACGAATGTTGAAGGAAATTCGGTTAATTACGTTTCATATTTCATGGAAAAAGCCAGCCATTGTCCAAATATATGGTGGCCTTAATCCATACTTTAGGGGCGGTATTAGTATACTAATTATATATTAGTACTACATATTTTCTCCCAAAAAGTCAATATAAACTTTGCCCATCAAATATGGCTATGTGTACCTAAAAAATAAAATAAAATAAAAGAAGCCCATGTGACAACATGCCATTGTTATATATTGGGCCTGTTTGGGAGTTTATCAGATGACAGAAGCAGATAGCAGATTTGACCAGTAGATTTGAGCAGCAGATATGAGTAGTAGATTTGACAAGCATATAATAGTAGCAGATTTCATTAAAGGTGTTTGATAGATTAATTAGCAGATAACATATTTAGTGTGTAAAATGACATATAAGGACAAATATTAGTTTAATTAAATAGTAATTGTAGTTATATAAGGACAAATCGGGAAGGGTATTTTTAGAAAATATGAATATACTGAGCAAACTGCTTCAAACGGGAGCATATTAGTTTTGAGCAGATTCAACTCAATCTGCTCCTCTGATCTACTTCTTACCAAACATTGGGGATGTTTGGGAGTCAGCGGATCGACTAGCAGATAGCAGATTCGGAGAGAGAACTGTGAAACAATATGCTCTTTCAATATGCTATATGCTGATCAATATGCTGTCATCCAAACAGACCCATTAAAAACAATATATATAATGGTCAAATCTGCTGGTTATGAATATGCCGTGTAATCTGCCCAACCAAACAGGCTCATTATTTCAAGAGCTCTTTATGTCCCCAACATTACAAGTCTTTTTTGACAATGGGTAATATATTTTTACAATATGATGACTTGTGATGCAGTTAAAATAATTAGTTTGATAATTTAGTCTCAAAATCAAATCATTATATTGATGACTCCAAAAACTCTGAACATGTTTTAGATTAACTACCAATTCATTGTATTATTATAAATCATCCAAAAATTAAAAGAAATCAAAACATATTTACAACCCGAGTCGAATTCGATCAAATTTTATAATAAAAAAAGTTGAGCTTCTTGTTGATGTTATTAGAAAAATGTTCCAAACCCAAAATTCTTTTTTCAATCTAATTTTGACCAGTCCAAAACTGTTGGTTTATATGCCCTTAAAACCTCATTTGGACCAAAGGTTTTTGAAAGGAAATGAAAGGAAATTAAAGAAAGTTTTGCGTTGTGCTTTGTGTGGAATGAATTCTCATTCTCTTTTTAAACAACGGGCTATCAGCCTATTATATAATTTTAAAAAACATTTTAATTGTTTTATAAATTATCTGCTTATTATAAGCATGCTTATCTCTGGCATATAGCTAGAGACACAGCCTTAAAAAAACATAATAGATATATATATATATATATATCATAAAAGAATTTTAATAATTTTATAAGTTATCGTTTCTGAAATACTATATGTTGACCCCTTAAAAAAAAATTACACTTTAGGACCCCAAAACAAGTTTGACTCCCTCTTCACACTCCCCCTATTTCCCTAATCCAATTAAACTTTAAACACAAATGGTTTACATTTTGAAAACTCGAGCAAGGGAGAAAGGGAGGGAGAAGAGGGACCGTAGCATAACAAGCGGGAGCTTGAGAGAAACCACAGAGAGAAACCGAAAAAGGAGACAGAAGAAGGAGCAACACTTGGTGACCTTACGAGAGAGGAAGAAGAATACCGCAAGCCGCATCCTCAATGCCACCGAATAGGAAGACCGCTCCCACCGAAGAGGCCGACGGAGGTGGTCCAGGTACGGTGTTGATTTTCATTTTATTTGGTCTTGTGTATAAGTTGTTTGTGTGATATCTAAGATAGCAATTTCAATTGAAGTTCGTTAGAATTGTCTGATTTCTGTTTATTTGAAGAATTGGGGGAAAGTGAAATTTGAATCTTGAGATTAGGTTTGTGAATGTATTCCGCACATAATGTGTTCGATGAAATGATTGAATTGGTTATTATGCGGTTTAGTAGTACTATGGCATCCTTGTGTATATCCCAATTATTACAGGCTTCTACATTGCGAATTGGAAAGAGGCAACTTTCCAATTATCCTTGTGTCTAATTTCTAGTTAGAGCAATATTTTGGTTTAAAAATGTAGCAGAGGCAACTTTAAATTGGAAAGAAAGCAGTGAGAGATGGCCTAATTAAAGGAAAGGGCTGCTGCAACCAAACCTTTAATGAAAATTCATGACAATTAAGAATCTAGGTAGCCTGAAGTTAGTCAATTATGAAACTGCAGGTTTAACCAACGTTATGAATTTTTAATTTGGGATTTGATTCCATCCAGCAGCAGCAAAATGCTTTACGAACACGACTGAGGAAGAAATAGTGTGACCTGCAAATATTGATTCCTTGTATTGAAGTTTATTACATCTCATAATGAAGCTCAAAACAATGCAATGGCAGCTTGTATTTACTTGTCAATTTAGAGAAAGAATAGTACGGAATTAAGGTAGCAAAGACATTAACTTTAGGTAGTATGTCTTGTCTTCCTGTAGGATATGCACATCAGATTGTAGTGATTGGTACATCCCAAATAGCGACTTCATTTTCGATTCACATTTATCATATCTGAGGAAACAAATTAAATTATATGCATATATGTTAGTATTTGTCTGACATAACAAGTATGTAATACGACCAGTAAGCAAAGTTTTCGCTAGCTTTAATGTGATGTGTATGATAATAATGCAAAATCCCAGATTGTATGGTTACCCGACTTTCTCTATAACGTTTTGGTTTTTCGTGTCATTGTTGAATGATAGTTTCATGTATTTATGAATAGGTGGTTCGAATGAAAGAAAAATACAAGCTCCTCGTTGCTCTGCGAAATATCTACGAGAAGTTTTGGAAGAGATGGAGATTAGGTGGTCGGTACAGCAAAGAGAGGCAATAGAGGCCACCGGATTTGGCCATCTGACAAAGGTGAGCAAAGAGAGTACCTTTCTCCCACTCCTGCAAGCGCTCCTAGAAATATTTAGTCCGGCTACGCGAAGCTTTGTAGTGGGCGATGACTTTATAGTACATTTGGAACATTTTGGATGAACTTGAATTGGATTTATATGGCTTGTGGATATGATTCAGTTTTTGTGTTGCTTTGTATGGAACAATGGTATTTATGAATGGAGTGGTTCAAATTTGCATAGCTACGTATGGAATGATGATATTTATTCGATTGAAGATTGAAGATGATTCATGTTTGTATAGGATTGTATGGAATTATAGATATTGTAGCAGATATGGTTTAAAAGTATGAAATGAAACTGTTTGATTTATTGGGACGTCCATTGAATCGGATATAAAAACCGTCCCATGGTATTTTTCGTAGAAAATGACCCCAGACGGCCAATTGGACGGTCCAAAGAACGTACACGGACCGTCCCAAAGCAAATGCATGATTCAGTGATTTCCAGACGGTTGATGGACGGTCTCCAAGGACCGTCCGTCGCACACCAGGACCGTTTTCCTTGAAATGCTAATAGGAACGGTGGACTCAACGGTCCATGTACCGTCCCTTAGCCGTCTGATCGGATCTGTGAAGTCCAGATTGTTCTGGATGGTTTTCACACGATGTTTGGAAACCGTCCACATATGCGTCCGAGGCTCATATGACATGGTAAATATTTTTAGTAGTTTGGTAAATCAACAACATACATTTGGTAAAAATAATAATCCGGTAAATGACAAGAGTAAATTTGGTAAACTTATGGAGTACTTTGGTAAAGAAGCATAATTTAATTTTTTTTTTCACAGTGATAAATGGAAAACAAAGCAAATGTTATAAATTCCCATATTTTTTTGAGGTAAAAATCATACAATATTTGGTAAAGTACGAAACCAAACAGTGGTAAAACACAACTATAAATGTGGTAAAATGTCGGTGTACTTTGGTAAAAAGGCCATATCGTGTCTGGTAACCTCTATTTCTTCGTTTTGGAAAAATACACCCTTAGACCTTAGATCTTGAACTCTTGAACCCTTTAATACTTTAAAATGGGTATGGTAAACAACCATATTTTTTTTAATAATTGGAAAACAAAGCAAATGTTATAAAGTCCCACATATTTTTTGTGGTAAAAATCATAAATCTTTGGTAACGTACAAAACCAACTGTGGTAAAACATAACTTTAAATGTGGTAAAATTTCGGTGAACTTTGGTAAATCGATCATATCGTGTATAGTAAACCTCTATTTCTTCGTTTTGGAAAAATACACCCTTAGATCTTGAACCCTTTAATACTCTAAATGGGTATGGTAAAAAAATCATATTTTTATTTTTTTCACGGATAAATGGAAAACAAAGCAAGTGTTACATAGTAAAGTCCCATATATTTTTGTGGTAAAAATCATAAAATCTTTGGTAAATTACAAAACCAACTGTGGTAGAACACAATTATAAATGTGGTAAAATCTGGGTGAACTTTGGTAAACCTCCAATATCGGAAAGACGTTTCGCAAACTAGAATTAAACCTCCATAATCGTCCTCATTTATTCTAGCTGGAGCACGTCTTCCACGTTGAATATCGGAAAGACGTTAAATAAATTTAAAAGAAAATTTTTCAAATCCATTACTACAGGAACCCTAGTTTTTACTACGTATATTTCTGTCCCATTTACCATTTCGATCTGTCATTCTTTACCATGTAAACCCTAAACCCATCGAAACCCTAAACCCTAAAATATATCATATCGGAGCATCATTCCGGACGGCTAGTGGACGAACTGTCCAAGTAACCGTCAACCACCACCGCAACCTTTCCATCAAATGTTACCAACCCATCCTTAATGTGTTACTACATTCGCGACTATTCTTACCATTATCAATTGTTAGAATTTACCACGTTGTTGATGTTTCTTACCACGTTTCAGAATTTACAATTTCGCATTACGAAACCGGTTTCTATGTACCAATAAAATCGGGTGCAGCAACCCAAACAATATATTTAAAAAGTTTACCATATTTTTTAAAAAAAAACACATAAGATACTAATGTTGAACCTCAAAGATAGTAAAAAAGAAATACTCTATGATGCATGAAATGTAAGAAGTGACATTCACTATACATTCATGGAGGAAGTACTGATAACCCTATTAGTCGCCATAGCGAAATGTAAGATACAATCGTAAAAAGGTATTAATTGGTAATTCCATGTTTCCTAGTCTAGTGTATTAGAACAAAGATGATTATACTAATAAGATAATGAGTTCGCTTGAGATGTGAAACAATATAGCTCTCAAGTATATACATACATTTCGATTCATGGTCTCACTTATGGGCATCAATTTAACCCATGGGTTGTTATGAATATATGATATCATTTAAATATGATAATAACTTATGAATTAAACCCGAAACCTACGAACGGATAAACTTACCACGCTCGATTAGGAGGTTTACCATACATATACTACATGACATACCATAAATACAGGATATGTTTACCAATATTGTTCTAGTACTTACCACACAATTCATGGTCTCCCTAAACCCTTCAATTCGTAGAAAAACACTCCCTAAACCTTAAAAAATGTGAATCCTAAACCCTACATATCTTCAAAACCCTAAACCATGTAGTGTAGATGATTTACCAAATACTCCCTCCGTCCCATTATTTCTGTCTCACTTTCCTTTTTGGTACGTCTCATTCCAATTGTCTCATTTCCTTTTTAGGAAATAATTAACTATAAACTCACTCCCATCATATCACATCAATAAATAAATTTATTAATATTTCAAACACACAACTATCACATCACACTTATATTAATCAATTAAAAATTCAAACCCACTACAAGAGTATTCACCTTGCACGGAAGATAGAACATATAATTTACGAGCTTTAATCACCATTACCACATCTTGATATGATTTTATGAACATATTGATATTTATGTATAGAACATATAATTTACGAGCTTTAATCACCATTACCACCTTGCACCGAAGCCAGAACATATTTGTATACATTCGTTTTGGTTCATGATAAGTATACTTATGGTCACAATTTTAATTAATTGAGATAAAAAAAATATCGAATAATTAATCTTCGATTTTGAACCCCAAAACCTCGAATGATTAAACTCACCATGTTCACTTATGTGGTTTAACACATCTATACTACATGCCTTACCATTATTATATGTGCATATTACTACAATCTTATTCGACTACTTACCACTAAACACTACTTACATGTGTTAGAATATTATGCTCTATAATCCTTAAAAACCACTAACCTAAACCCTAACTCTAACCCCTAGGGTTTAGAGTAAAGAAATAAATAAATAAATAAATAAATAAAATAAATAAATACAATTAAAAAAGAATTATCTTTACAAAGTATGGTAATATATATAATCACCATAAACGATGTTATATTTACCATGTGTTATGTATACAATTACCATAAATGGTGTTATCTTTACCACGTGTAAGTATATGCTCTTTACCACGTGTAATATTCTTGGTTTACCACAAACTATGTAAATCTTACCACATAGCATCATGCGATTTACCACAGAGTCACCACACATGGATACAACATTTCAAAAACACCTAATATATTGTGGTTGATTTACCATAGATAGTGTCAATAATTGACCATATAGTGGATAGACATTTGCCACAATAACTAATGTGATTTACCATATGTAGTCTTGTTGATTTACCATATAATTTAGATGGTTTACCACAATACTATGTACGATTTACCAAAGAAAATATCAGAACTTTTTGCACGAGGGAGAAGCACCGTCCATTCACCAACCGTCTCTCACACTCTGTTTTCCAAAATTCCCTGAACGGCCAATGGGACGACCGTCCTCTCACCCCAGGACCGTCTCGACGCTTCTGTTTGTCACATAACATTTGGGACGGTTGCAAAACGGTCTCAAAAACCGTCCCTTTAACCGTCCTGAGATATTTGCTTGGCCAGAAAGTTTTACACGGTCAATGGACGGTCTCAAAAACCGTCCCTTTAACCGTCCCATTGGCAGTCAATAATGCTTTACCATACATGTGCTATCGATTTACCAGATTATTCTTACCACTTTACCACGTTAGAAATTGCCACTTTACCAGGTTCTATGTTTACTGTCACCACAATTTCATTATCAAACCACAACAACATACCAACATACATCATCACATAGAACCATAAGCCACCAAAAAAAATATAATCCAACATCCAGACCTTCAACTTCCATTCTCTTTTCTACAAAATACAAACAAAACAATATTACCATTCAATGATTTCATATTCAATGATTTCTCAAACCATTACATAATATCTTCACCACAATATAACATAATATCACATTCTATCCCAAACCATTACATAATAACTAATGTAGATACACAGACACAAACAAACAAGCAAATGAAACAAAGAAATATTCCACTCTCTCCTACACAAGCAATGAAACACAATACAACAAAAAAAAAACCAAATAAACAACATTGAGCCCCTTACTCCAATAAACCCTAGCTCGGATTCTTTCGCCTAAGCTATGCTTCCACCTGCTCCTTGCCGTCGTCCTCCGTGCTCCGCCGTACACTGCCATCCGCCACCGCCTTCTACAGTGCAGGCGCAATCGCGGGAACGAAGAGGAGGGCAGAAGAAATCGCGATTCAATTGAGTAACGTTAGGAAATAGGGATATGAGGGTATATTTGTATTTTCCATTCCAAGAGGGTATTTTTGTATTTTCCAATTTGTGATTAGATTAGTTAAATTATAATTGATTAACTAATACTAATATGGGTCCTATATTGAGATATGTTTGGGAATGGGTCCTTGACTCAAATATATGTTTGTGGGAGGTCTCTCCCTCTAAGAAGCCCATAAAATTATGATTGGCCTATTGGGCCCAAACCTTGTTCTCAGCCCATTAATGACCCATCCAATACAAGGGCTACTAGCCCAACATAGTTCTAGTCTTCTAACAACTTTTCAATTTCTAAGGCTACACTTGAAAATACATACATCGCTAAAAGTGTCATTAACCACAAATTTTGAGTTTCATAACTCTTTCTACAATTTTTTTTTTCCCCTACTCCTATTTTAACAATATTCAAGTGTCGCTAACCATGCACTCCTGTGTCCTGTCTCTTTTTTTTTTTTGTTTTTTTTTTTTAAAAAAAAAATTATTTTTAAATATTGTTGTTGAAATTCGCAATAGGTTTAAAATGCTTATTGATGGCATAATTCGATTGTAAATGCAATTGGTCGTAGGATAAAAAAAGTACTATGAAATTGTTTGATTTTCCATGTGTAGTGATTTGGATTGCATTTATGTTTCTTGTATTGCACAAACTCTTGTATGTGGCGCATTTATAGTGATTGTGATTGCAATTCATGATTTATCTTGGACTGTACAAATTTTTATACTATGTGGCACATTTGCACTCCCTTCGTTTCAACTACCTTTATTCATTCATAGTAGAATTTTTGGAATTGGGCGTAACAATCACATATAGACTTTCATTGTTTTACCATCAACTCTCCTTATCAACTTACAAAATGTGATTTGATTTTGAACACTAAGGGTAACTGAGAACTGTAGCTACAAGATGATGCTGTAGGGAATTGTACATTTTGTTAGGGACTGGAGTTTTTAATTTGATATAAAGTTTTTTTTAGAAGTAGTTGTAGTTTTTAAAACAGTTAGAAAATTTATTGGAAAGTAGATGTTGAAAACTCCAGAAATCTGCTAAAGGTAGCTTCGTTTGCAGAGCTTTGCGGAGCTGCAATTCACAGCTACAACATTTAAAAGCTAGTGTAGAGAACGAGACTATTCTGCACGATTAGTTGTAGTTGCGAACTGTAGATGTGAGCTGGAGGTGTTGGAAACTTTAGATTTTGATAGTGGCTAGAATTTTTAATTTTATTTGAAGTGTTTTTTAAGTAGTTATAGTTTTTAAAACAATAAAAAAAATAATTAAATTAGAAAGTAACCGTCAAAAGCTTACGGAAGTTACCAAGGGTGGCTTTTATTTGCATAGCTTTTATTCATATGTACAAACTTTAAAAGCTAGTATAAAGAATGTGATTATTATTTAAAATAAAATCTAAAGCTCCTTAAAGTTACGTATTTGTTCGGTAAAGACAACATAAAAGAGCAACAATGTTGGGCTTACTCATTACCGGGTGTTCTCAAAACCCGAATCGAAATTAAAGTCCTTTTTTCCCCCTCTTCCAAAACACTTGTCTAAAAGCATGTCGTAAACATATGACATTTGGTTAGGCAGAGACAACATCTCATGGAACCTAGACGCAAGGAAAATTAGAATCACTACAAGAAAAATTTTGTTTATCGACCGCACCTGCGGTCGGTAACCCCGGGATGCGGGTCGTTTCGGAGCTTACCGACCGCACCACCGACCGCAAGTTTCGATCGGTAATATCTTAGTTGGAGTTTTTCCCCCGACCAAAAAAATTTGCCGTCGAGACCTTGCCGACTGCATTACCGACCGCACGGTGGTCGGTAAATTTACCGATCGAATTACCGACCAAATTACCAACCGAAAATTGCGGTCGGTAATTCTATTTCATGAAAAAAATATTCTCAACAGAAAATTGCGGTCGGTAATTCTATTTCATGAAAAAAAATGTTCTCAGGAGGGCTCGAACTGCCCACCTCACCATCCCCATCCTCAATAACTACCTTGCCAACACTTCACATTATCAATCTAAACCCGCCATGTGTCATATATAATAATTCTCCCCAAGTGCTCCGCAAATGCTGAAGAGAGAATTCGAACCCTGGTCTCCAAGTTCTCGTGCCCACGCGTGTGCCACCCGGATGCGCAAGCTTTTATGTCATCATATGCAATATGTTATATATATAATAAATGTAAGGAAAAAAGAACAAATATATCTTTTTCTTTTCCAAAAATTCAAATCAGTCATTTTTCTATTTTATTACCAAAACAGTCCGCTACAAATGCTAATTATGTCCAAATCAGTCCTATATTCACTAATTATGCTCTAATTACCGACGTGACAAGGGTTTAAATTTAAATCTAACACGTGGGAATAATATTAGTCCTTTTTCTTTTATCTTTTGTCAATTCAGTCCAAAATTTTTGTTTTGTTCCATTTATTCATCTACCCAAATCAGTCATTTTTATATTAATTGGCTTCCAACCTTTCAATTATTTCATTTTAGGCCAGAACCTTAAATTTTTTTATTATTACTAATTCATTGATCAAAAAAATGTCCGACATATCGTAAATAAAATTAAATACCAAACCTAATACATCGGGTGGTTACAAAGAGTCCGTAAAATTTTGAAACTTGGAAGACCTGGTAACAAGGCAGTTGAACTCAATGTATGATGTTTAATGTTTAATTTTATTTACGGAAGTATGTCGGACATTTATTGCTAAATGGATTAGTAATAATAAAAAAATTTAAGGTTCTGAGCCCGAAATGAAATAATTTGAAAGGTTGGATGCCAATTAATATAAAAATGACTGATTTTGATAGACTAAAAAATGGAACAAAACAAAAGTTTATGACTTAATTGGCAAACGATAAAAAGAAAAATGACCAACATTACGCCCACGTGTCAGGTTTAAATTTAAACCCTTGTCACATCAGCAATTAGAGCATAATTAGTGAAAAGAGGACTGATTTGAATATAATTAGCATTTGTAGCGGACTGTTTTGGTAATAAAATAAAAAAATGACTGATTTGAATTTTTAGAAAAGAAAAAGGACGTATTTGTCCATTTTTCCATAAATGTAATTATAAATGCATATATTAATAACCAATAAATCACTAATGAAATTTAAGAAATAAAATCAAAATTATAATTATATCTATAATTAAAAAATATTTTTACTAATATTTATTTTTTCTTTATATTATTTAATAAATAATTAAATAAAATAAATAAATAATTAAATTTTCAAAATAATCAAAGAAATATTTATAAAAATATAAAATAAATGGTAAAAACTTTAAAGACCGCAAATTCGATCGGTAATGCGGTCGGTAGATTATATTTTAAAAAATAATTAAAATTAAAAAAAAATTAAAAATTACCTACCGCAAAAATGTTGGTCGGCGCAGTGGTTGCCCTAAAAGCCGGGCCCAGTAAGGGCTCTTTTTTATCGACCGCATGTTGCGGTCGGCCATGCAGTCGGTAAATCCGACCCGTAACATGTCGGTCGATAAATTGCATTTTTCTTGTATGTAAATGAATTGGTCTATTTAACTACTGGATTTGTTGAGTCCCTCCTCTTGTGATTTTTGGTAGCTTAAGACTTTGTCATGTTATCCAACGAGAGAGGATACTGTGCAGGTGGCTGTATTTGTGACGAAAGAGTTTTGTTATATGATGTGTTATGCATGTGATTAAAGAAATATTTTATGTGATGAAAGAACATGTGATGTGAAAAATGGTTTATGTGATGCGAGATATATTTTTTATATTGTATGTACATACAAACTTATTTAAGGGGTTGTACCTAATCGGATTGTGCTCCAACTAGCCAACTAACATTCAATTTTGCCGTGACAATACCTAAAATCTCTAATCATGTAATGATGTTTTTGGACTTAAGGACACGTTATTTTCGGTTGTTCATGTCTCAATTTTCTAATCGATTGCATCATTTTGAACTATTATTTTATTTTTTTTAAGGAGCCATTAAAAGCCTGAAAAAATGATAGTGGTAGCTCATGCCACACAAATTACAAATGGAATAAATGAGAGGGATAGGGGCTGGGGGATTCGAACCACCAATATATAAATTGGGAGTTGGAGGACTTGACCACTAGAGTAAGTTTTAAACCCCTATTATAATTTAAAATTTTGATTAGCTGTGTCGAGTTAAAATTTTGTGAATTATCGGGAAATTTTAGAATTTATCTTTTTTTTTTCCTTACATTTTTTTAAATTTTATTTTACTACGTGGACTACACCATTTGATGAAGCAGGCATCTTGTACCCTTAATTTTTTTTTTTAGGTTTCTGTTAAGCCCTGTTCTCTAGGCTTTAATTTTTCTAGTCTGATTTGAATTTATAAGATCTTGTATGGTCTGATCTGAATTTGTCTGGTATGGTCTGATTCAATCTGGTCTGATCTGATCTGATCTGGTCTGATCTTATTTTCTATATATTATTATAATGATTTGATCTGATCTGGTCTGGTCTG
The DNA here is from genome assembly GCA_030278955.1 of Hygrophila difformis. Lineage (NCBI taxonomy): Eukaryota > Viridiplantae > Streptophyta > Magnoliopsida > Lamiales > Acanthaceae > Hygrophila > Hygrophila difformis. The sequence goes on along the minus strand of JAOANR010000014.1, from coordinate 4,954,819 downwards.
ATCTGATCTGGTCTGATCTGATCTTATTTAATCTAGTCTGATCTTAATGTTTCTTATCTGGTTTGGTCTGATCTGATTTTTATAAAAAATAAATAACAAGTTCTGAAAATAAGTGCTAGAGAACGATGCCTTAGTCTGCTTGTGCCTGGAAAAACAATATGTTTGGTAAACTTTAAATTGGAATATAAATATATTATAGTGATATTGTTGAGGGTAGCCATGGCAATTAGCATTCAAATAATACAATTTATACTCCCTCCGTTTTTTTTTAAAATGTTACATTTTGACTTTTTTTTATTGTTCCTTGTAATATTTTGATTTTTATTTTTGTTATAGTTATAGAAGACAAAATATAACTAAGTGATATCTTGTTGGATTCATCTCATCTTATAGTTTTTCAAAATATCAAAATTTTAAAATTTTTACTTGTACTGAATTTGAGTTCTTAATCGTTGAAAATATGTATTAGCATACGTCCAAATATGTCACTATTCTACAAATATGTCTTGAACCTCAAAGTTCCAACCAGTTGGTTCTCTCTCTCCGGCAACTATGAAACATCATAAGGAGTAGTAGGAGTATTTGACAAAAATAAAATGGCAATTGGGGATGTCGTTGTCCTGCATTTAATGTGGATGCCATAAAAAGAAGATTATAAATTGGCCTTGTCCAAACCAGGTCCAATAAATGAGTGGATCAACAGACACAAAAGAAAATCTGAGAATCAAATTAAATGGGATTTAGGTTTTAAAGTTCCTACATCATTAATTATACACAGTTCATGGTTTTTGGACTCATATCTAATAGTACTATCGGATGTTTGGGAGTCAGCAGATTTGCTAGCAGATAGCAGATTCAGAGAGAGAACTGTGAAAGGATATGCTCTTTCAATATACTATATGCTACCAAATATGCTTGCTCTCAAACATACTCTATATCAATGTGGGGGTATTGAAAGGAGGATTGGAGCTTCTTCATGGAAGGGGGCGGTGCCCCATTCCCATTTTTATCTTGTGCACAGTAATACTGTCATACTGATGAGGTTCTTAAATAGTAGTAGTATGTCTTTAATTAACTTGTTCCATTTAAAAATATTTTTAATTCCAAACTAAATTGTTTTTTTTTTTGTTCCGTAGTAGTACTGTAGAATAAAATGAATAAAGAAATTACCCAAAAACTAAAATAATTTAAAATCAATGTTAATCTATTCCCAAACCGACCAGTTCTCCATTGCGATATACAACCAGTAGTAGCACGATACTCGTACTAGTTACAATTCAATCAGGACAATTTTTTTTACAAGATTAAAAAAAAACAAAAAATTATTTATAGTTAGTAGTAATATATAGTGAGTGCAGAGAAAGATAATTTATTCCAAAATGCAAAAATGTGCAACTTATTGCTTACGTTGCAAATTTTTTGTATAGATTAGAATTTAGCCAAGTGGTCAAATTTATTTTGAGAATTCAATCCATATTGACCCCTTATTCGTTCACTTTTTCCATTTATAAAGAGTATCTGTTCTGATTCATGATTTATTAAATTAAAAATGCAAATTGTGGTTTATCTTATAACTAGGAAATGGGGATTGGGGGGAGTCTTTTATTCGCATGAATTACATGCTATGCCAGACTAATAAAACTGTTAATTGAATCGAGCGAGTCCTATTACCACATATTCGACCCGGCTCGAATTCTTAACTAGCCAAGCTCGAGCCAACTCGTTTATTTTTTATTTTTTTTATAAAATGTTCCCTTCGACGAAATATTTTTTTATTTAACTTTTCCTTATAAAAAATGATTGGGTATTTTTTTGAGAAATTATTAACCTCCTTAAATGATAAAATTATTTATTTATTTAGTCAATATTGACTACATAAATCCCTCTCCTCTTCAACGTGTTACTGGCCCCTCTTCACTATATACTACAGTATATTTTATCTTTAAAAACATGCAATTGTTGGCAAAACCAAAATTATACGTAGTAAGTAATAGTAGTATACATAATCATGTTTTGGGAAACAACCCTTTCATTATCGTAAAATTCTTCAGAGATTAGTTTTAAACCAATATAGTATGAAAATACCCAGTTTATGCAAAAAGAATAAGTAATAGTAGTATACAAACAAACAAAGAAGACTACGAAAAAATTAAAATCCTGCCTGCCCACCATATCGAATATGGAAAATACTACTACTATAAGTCTATAACCAAACCCGCTAGAGTAGGCTTCATTCTTCCATTAAACATTTAGAATTACGAATATACTTATGCCCTAGTCCTAAACTGCCACTCCATTTGACCCTCCTCTTATGAATACTTTATACAAATCTTATTTTGTTCCTTTTAATTTCAATTTTCTAGCATAGAAAATTCAAACCTTTCTCAAAGATTATCAAAACACAAATAACAAAAAAAAAAGGGGAAAAATTAAAACTAAAATCTAGCATTTTCAAAGCCATGTAGATCGCCGACTCTACTCGCCGATTTTTTCATCTGAGCCATTTTGGCCAGCTTCTCAGCCGCTCTCCAAGCCGACGTCGGCGTCAGCGGTTCCCCATTCTCATCCACCGTCCTCTGCCGCACCGCCACCTCCTGCTCGTACTGCCTCCGCCACAGCACCTCCCGCATCTCTGCCTCTAACTCCTTCACGCACTCCCCGGCGGTCTCCGTCCGCCACTGCACCAACAACCCACGAGCCGAAGACAGCAGCTGCATGGCGCTCGACATCTCCCCATGCTCAATCAACCGACGCGCCTCCGCGATCGCCCGGACCGTCACAAAAGCATTCCTCAGCCGTTCAACCCCTGATCCTACGGCCGCAGGCCGCGGCACCAGCAGCGCCTGATCTGGACCGTATATCGGCTCCTGATTAGCCGGATCCTTGTACCCGCATTTCACAGAAAGAACATGATGCGACCCTACCCGCTTAGAAGGAACCCGGATCTCCACCAGGAGCTCCTTTTCCTCCTCGGCGTACAGATCGCCTAGGCGGACGCAGCCCGACCCGAGGACCACGGGCCGCTCGTTGTACGAGTATACAGCTGTGATTTCCGCCGGGTCGGATCCGGAACCGAAACCTATTTGGATTCTCAGGTCCTGGACGACCACGCTGAGTAATCCTCCCACGCATTTTGTGAAAGCGTCTTCGGCCGGTTCTCGGCCGAAGCCAGAGGTGTGAACCGGTATTTCCACGTGCGAGAACCGGGTGGATGGTAAGTGTGATTGACCGGTTCGTTGGGAATGGTTAGCGGTGGTGGCCGGAGGAGCCGCGCCGGCGGTGTCGTCGTGGCCGTCGGAGAGGAGTATGATGCTGGCTACGGGGTTTCTCTCGCGCCGTTCTTCTAGAACTTTGGTGGCTTGCTTCAGAGCTTCCGCCATGCTCGACCCGTGGCTGCAGGAAAGCCGGTCGATGATGCGGCGGGCGGAGCGCTGGCCTTGGGCTGTCATCCGCCGCAGGGGGAGGAGCCTCTTCGGAGCGGCCGCGAACGCCACGATTGAGAGGCGGTCGGCGGAGCCGAGGGAGGAGATGACGAGGCGCATGGTGCGCTTAAGCATCTCCAGCTTGGCTCCGGTCATGCTCCCGCTGACGTCCAGGACGGTTACCAAGTCGATCGGCGCGCGCCGCGCTGCTGCGTCGCGCGCTTTTGCCGGCGGAGGAGGAGGCGCCTTGATTTTCAAAACGACGGCGTAAGTATCGTGAGTGCGCCCCTGAGATATCATGGCGGCCTCGGGCAACAAACTCACTTCCACATTTCTCGAATCCCGATCGAAGGAATCCTCGCTGCTTGAGATCGGATTCACGAAGAATCCCTGGAATTCTTCAACCTCGTCGTCTTCTTCATCCCTGCTTGCCTCCCGAATCGGACAGAACTTCGCGCCGGCTTTCGGCGTGACCAACGGCTCATCGTCGGCGTAGCTTTTTACTTCGAAATTTCTGGCAAACCTAGGTGTAGAAACAGGGGAGTTCTTAATCGGAGTAGCGGAATCAACCACAACGATTTTTTCTTCATCCGGTTGGGGATTTTTCCTCGTGTGAATTGCTAGCAAAGGAACATCCTTCCAATTGGTATTGCAAACAGGGCAGATTAGATTGCTTTGCTTCCTGACGTGCGAGGCGATGCAGGGGAAGTGGAAAGCGTGGGAGCATTCCGCCGTGTAGATCGCCATTCCTTGCCCAGTCTTCACGCTCTGCATACATACTCCACAGTTGTTCTGCACATCACCACACAAGCAAAATGAATTCCGGAACCAAAATCCGAATCGAAAAATCAGCGAGAACCAAAATCATAGACACAAAACCAGCAAATCTTACTCTGGATAAGCGAAGAGTGTTCTTCAAAATCGCAAAAGGCGATCGAGGAGAGGACGGATTAGAACCGAGGCGAGTCCTAGGGCTTCTACTGTTCGATTTTGGGGTGATATTCCGTCCGCAATTCGGACTCACCAGATCAACATTCTCACCAACATTACTCGCATTAATCTTGCACCGCAGGCGAGGAGTTGACGGATTGCTGCTGGCAAGCTTTCCACCAGAAGGCTGCTGCTTATCCACGGCTTCTGCCGCCGCCGCCGCCGCCGTATTAAGAACAGCGCTGTCTCGCCTTTCCTTCGTTACCGTATTGCAAAATGCTCTTCTCCAACCTGTCCCCATTCCTCACCCAAAACTTCCCCCCCAAAACAATCAAACAATCAGCAGATCTGATGAAGATGATGAAAACGAACGAATGATTGATTGAAGGACGGATTGATTCTTATCTATGGAATCAAAACCCCTAAAATAATAATAATATATCTGTTGGTTAGAGAATCCCTATTTCTCTATTGTCTATTTCTTCGTTCTCATTTCTCAACATACAACAGATATATACACACACATGTAGGGTGGTATATTAATAATTTTAATACCATTTTTTTTTTTATAAATTATAAGGGCAGGCTGACCAAGAGAGTCACATATTACAAGAAAAGGTACGATCATTTTTTTATATACTTCCTCTCTTTTCTATATATATTTTAAATAATTAATAACTCAATTTAGGTATATATAAAAATTTTAAAAGTTTCATATTTAAAAACTACACAACGAGACGAATCTAACAAGATCCTATTTAGCTATATTTTAATTTGTATAACTATGATAAAACTTTAAGTAAAAATCTGTATGTAAATCGTGACACTTTATTTTTTTTGGATAAGCAATAGTGACACTTTATTGAATTCAAAAAATATTTAAGAACGAAGGTAATACTCCCTCCGTCCCACGAAGTTTGAACCATATTCCTTTTTGGGGTGTCCCACGAAGTTTGAACCATTTCCGTTTTTAGAAAAATTAACTTAATATAAGTTTGATTAGAATCTTAATTATTATCAAATCCCATTAAAAATACTTACTTTTACTATTCTGCACAAATTCCAATGCATTATTACTTTCCTACACAAAGTCCCTTATATTTCTTTAACTCTTAATATTACAAAATTGATACAAATAAAAATTGTATAAAATATATATTCTAAAACTACACGATTAGACGATTCTAACAAGACCACACTTGACTATTTTTCTCAAATTACATCACTAAGATAATATTAAGTCAAAGTTAAACAATAAACAGTATCAAAATTCATTATAATCTTAAACACAAATACCCACACCACTTTAACTACTAAACTCCACTACCTAAATTACCGTGCCCAAAAGAAAGGCTTCAATCTTCGCGGGACGGAGGGAGTATATAATTAGATAAAATATACAGTACATACATATTTTTCCTTCCAAGGTAGGGAACTTTTTAATGGTATGTAATTTAATTTAATTTGTTTTAAAAGAAAATGATCAAGAGTGTGGCAGTGACCAATAGCAGTTGACTTGAGTGGATGGTGACTCTAGTCGCTTAAGTAAGGTCTTGGTTTCAAACCTTGTGTATGTAGAAAACTTCTTTGAAAGAGACGTCTTTAATTGCCCTTACAGATCTCAAGGGATTAATTTTAGATCTAATATGACCTGTGTGGCAGTGAAAATTAAAATTAGGTTCTCCCGGTTGTTACTGTTGACTGTTGAGGTCCACTTGCCAAGACAGTCTCTTCCACCGGCCTTTCCCTGTTTCTTTATTTTTGTTTTGCTGAATCAAATGTTGTCTATTTTTCATCTTTCACTTCAATCGTTAATCGTCCTTTTTTTTCCTTTTTTTTTTCTCCCTAAGGAAAAAAACTAAAGAAAAAAAGAAATATGGATGTGGACACGTGGTGTATATTTGAGGTGATATAAATTTAACCGCCATCCAACACAGGATGCTAGCTACCACAAAATGCTGGGTGTGGCTTCTGTGCTGTCAACAGCATATACAGGCAATATGGAATGATGTCTACGCATAAAAAAATAATGTCAGATAAATGAAAAATGATGTCTGTGTGAAATGATGTATGCATATGAAAAAATGATAAAATATTATAAAATAAGAAACATCATTTTTGATTGAGCTAACATCATTTTTCATAGCGTGAATATCATTTTTAGCCCTTCCTGTACCTGCTGGCATAATATTGCCAGCACCAAATGCTACTCGCTCCGTTTTTTTAATTGTTTTTATAACAAATATTATATAAATCAAGAAATATAATTATTACCACACAATCTTCCATTTCTACTCATCTCACTTACTAAGAAATGTACTATAAATGTGTTTGGGGTGGAGAGAGAATGAACATCATTGGGTGAATAAATGGGTAATATTGGAAAACTTTCATAGAAATACCCAAAATGACAACTATTGTGGAACATTTTTCATCTCTAAAAAGACTATTAGGGGAGTACTAGTGTAGTAGTATTTTTTTAACTCAAAAAGTAAATACTACTTCCTCCGATCCTAATTAATTGATACGGATTGTGTTTTATCACTGTTAATTGAGTAACTTTCATTCAATTTTTTCATATAATTATATAAGATAAAATATAGTCAATTGAGATATTGTTGGATTCGTCTAATCGCATAAATTTAGAATATCAAATTTTTTATAATTTTTCTCGTATGCAATTTCAGTTAGAGGTAATAACTAAAATAGGTCACCAGAATGAGTCATTTCCACTTTTGGGCCACGATATTTTGACTGAAGGAAATAGGCCATTAGAAGGATTTCGGGCCTGAGTTTAGGCTATTGGGCTGGAATTCGGGCCGTGATGGCTTAAAAGTGGAAATGACTCCTTCTGGTGGCCTATTTTAGTTTTTCTAAATTATTTTTTATTTTATGTAATTAAAATAAATAATACTCATTCCGTACAATTATTTATGTCCTACTATCATTTTTTCTTATTCCAACATTTTTATTTTATTTCTATTTTAAAAATAATTAAATATTAATTGCCAGACCTACCCATAATTAAATATTCAAACTGATTACTATTAATATTTCAATCCAACCTACAATCATATATAAGTAAATGACACATAAATAAATAAATTAAAATTATAAATTCATTACAACGACATTATATAAATTCTTAAGTTACCTTTAGTATAATGTGATTGTAATAAAAGGTAACTTAAGAATTTATATAATGTGATTGTAATGAGTTTATAATTTTAATTTATTTATTTATATGTGATTTATTGATATGTGGTTGCATGATGGATTGGAATTATTAACGGTAGGACGTTTGAAAGTTTAATATATTTATTTATTAATGTGATGTGATGGGTAAGTTTGACGATTAATATTTAATTATTTTTTAAAATGAAAATTCACATTATATAAATTCCTAAGTTACCTTTAATATAATGTGATTGTAATAAAAGGTAACTTAAGAATTTATATAATGTGATTGTAATGAGTTTACAATTTTAATTTATTTATTTATATGTGATTTACTGATATGTGGTTGCAGGATGGATTGGTAATTATTAATGATAGTGTGTTTGAAAGTTTAATATATTTATTTATTAATGTGATGTGATGGGTAAGTTTGATGATTAATAATTAATTATTTTTTAAAATGAAAATGAAATGAAAATATTGGAATAAGGAAAAAAAGAAGAAGTAGGACATAAATAATGGTAAAGAATGAGTATTATTTATTTTAATTACATAAAATAAAAAACAAATGAAAAAAATCAAAATAGGCCATCAGAATGAGTTATTTACATTTTTAGGCCATCGTGACCCGAATTCCAGCCCAATGACCTAAATTCAGGCCCGAAATCCTTCTAATGGTTCATTTACCTAAATCAAAATATGGTGGTCCAAAAGTGAAAATGACCCATTCTGCTGGCCTATTTTAATTATTATCTCATTTCAGTTATTGAAGATTAAAAATGTGTATTGGATTACGTGAAATATGGGTCCATGACAATTAAAAAGGAACAAAGGAAGTACATTTTATTATAATCGCTAAATTTTATTTTTATAAAAAGTAAATGTATCGTTAAATTTTAAACGATGATTCTCTATAATGCCAAACGTTAAGTTTAAATTACTTTTTAAAATTTCGAATGACAGGCGCTAATTTAAAATTTTAATACCAATCTTATTATTATCCAAAATTACATAAATTTAAATTATTTTTATCATTAACTTCACACTTCAAACTCTAATTATTCCAAATATAATCGCTAATCCTTAATTAAGGCTGTCACACTTTTCAAAATTTATTAAAATATTATTACATGCTAGTAGTATTTTTTACAATCCTTACTGGGCATTTTTAATTAAAATAATAATCCAATCAATTGAACTAATAGTATAGGCTGTTCAGCAAGAAAATAGTAAAATACTCTGACACATTAGTGGTAAACTCCTGCAAATACTACTATTATTCTGTCATCCAAATATATATATATATATATATATAGTATATATTAAACTCATTAAATCATTTTAGCTAATTTACCATTAGGGGCATTATAAGGATTTCGAGAACATTTAAGTACTAGCTATTTGCAATTAGGGACGGCTTTACTTTTGGATAAGAAGCATATTCATCTGCCGCCTTGTTTCAAAATTGAGTTAGACTATCTTTATTGATGACCACCCCAAACCATCCAACTATCTCATTATTTTATTAATTTCTCTCTATTCCACATCATCAATATTCATCCCAAACCTAACCATTTCAATTTTACCTACTTTATCAATAACCACCCAACCATCCAACCAATATAATTATTTTAATATTTACAATTGTAAATTATGTTGAATAATTAAAAAATTAATGTATCAAAAGTAAAATATTGTATCTTAATTATAAAGAATACAAAATCTAAAATTTTATATATTCTTTATTTATTTTTATTATATATAAATTTTAAAATATAACAAAAGTGGCCTCTATTGGTAGAGAACGAAAAAATATAAAATTTGGTATATTTAAAAATTATATTTATTTATTTATATAAAAATATAATAATTTTATTAGATAAATTTAAAAATATCACTTAACCAATGGAATGGTGACAAGTGTCACCATCTCATTGGCCTAAACTAAGAGACCACTTGGTCTCAATTTCAAAATGGTCAACCATTTAACCCAACCACACCACTATTTTTCTTTTTTTTTTTTGAAAAATTAATAATGATGAGGTGGTTGGATTGGGGTTAAAAAGCTCGTTGATATAGGTAGTCTCAAGTTTCAACTGAATTGTAGAGTTGATGTTTTTGTTTTTGTTTTTATATACTCCCCTTCGGCATACAAGCGCTTGGCCCTCATTCGAATCTGCGTGGCAAGAGCAAACCCACAGCTAGCACACATCTGGCTCTGATACCAACTGTCACGGGGTGACCGCTATTGATCATGTTATTGATGTTTTTGTTTTTGTTTTACATTTAACTTAGTCGTATGAAAAATTGATCATGTTATTGATCACACATTTTGCATTTGTTAGCAAATCAAGCATACATTTTCCCTGGAATTCCCCGGCAATATGAGCAATATCATCGTTAGCATGCTTATAGACAAATCAAAATATCACAAATACAGTACTATGTAGGTAACATTTTATGGAGTTTTCCAACTAAGCAATGATACAGATAAAGTAAAGGAACAAGGGTCTTAAATTTCAAAACTAATAAAAATAAAAAATATATTTATCCGGCTTCGGCTCTTCCAAAATAAAACTAATAAAAATATTAAAAAGGCTTTTATGAATCTCGTTAAAAGGTGTACCGCAAAAAAAAAAGAGAGAGAGAGAGAGAGTTAAATGGTAGAAACAACTTCTACATATTAGTTACTCCCTTCGTCACACTTAACTTGTCTTGTTTGACTTTTGGACACAATCCAATGCACTTTTTCAATCGTTAATATCTCAAAATATGTACAATGAAAAGTTATGTAAAATATATATTCTTAAACTACGTGATCCGACGATTCTAACAAGACCGGACTCGAATATTTTTTTGAAATATATATTTACAATAAAATTGAGTGAAAACTGAACAATGAACAGTGTCAAAAAGTCAAACAGGACACATTACATGGGACGGAGGGAGTACTATACAGACTTGTATCTCAACTGATTATGCAGTTATGTTGTGAAAGTATCATTTTTGTGATGTTTGTGTTTTAGAAACTGCCAAAAGTAAAATTTTGTTGCCCATCCATAAAATAGGATATTATACTGGACATCACAAAACTGAACACACACATCACAAATTCATTAAGCATCACAAAAAATTACTTCCTTCACATCCCAACTTTTATGCATTATTGCTTATCTCAAAAGGATAAATTTTTATTTTTTATTTTTATTATTATAAGACGAAAGGACTTTTATTTTTCCATCCAAATATTCCAAAACGGAAAATACAAAAAAAAATGTTTTAGGAGAAAAAAACTTAAAAGGGGAAAAAAGACCCTAAATACTACTTATGTTTCTTTTTTTTAGTTGTTACATTGCAATTACTACTTTCAACTGCCTAACTTTGGGGATCTTATTTTGTTAGGTTAGGGCATGATTTTGAAGGTAAATCCAATATGTATTTTGTAATTTGTAATATTCACTTTCACTATCACTTAGGCCAATAGGCCCCGTTCTCTTGGACTTATTTTCAGGTCTTATAACTTATTTTTTTTTTTATAGAAATCAGATCAGATCATATCAAATCATTATAATAATATACAGAAAATAAGATCAGACCAGATCAGACCAGAAAAATTCAAACCAGACCAGACAAATTCAGATCAGATCAGACCAGATCTTATAAATTCAGATCAGACTAAAAAAATTAATGTACGAGCCAGTATTATAAACAACTGCTAATGTGTTCTAAATACAATGATTATTACTAATAATTACTTATAGGTACTGACCTTAAAGTATCAATTCTTTGGAGGCATTTTTCTCTAATTTCCCCTATTTATTTAATTTTTTTTTAAAAAAAAAAAAACTAAATCCCATTTATAAAACTGACATGGGAAGCAGTGAAGTGAATAGAGCGTAGGAGAAGTACAGTATAGCAGTATTGATTAATTTACAGAAAATCATCATGTGATGTCACACTCACTCTCCTCCAAATCCCACTATTAATGGAAAAGCCAGCTTTTCTTTCCCAATGCTCTCTTTTTTCAATTTATACGCAGGCATTACTCCCTCTTTACCTATATAGTTGTGTCTTTCAACTCAATTTCAATAATTAAGATTTACACTAATTAACTCATAAATTTATATTTTTACCCTTCAATTAAACTCATTCTTTAACAAATGTAAACAAATAGTATTTATGTAAAATGAAGAGCAATATAGTAAAAACATAGCATAACTACCTATAATTACCTAAAAATAACAATTATTTTGGAACACTTTTTACTCCTAAAAAAGACAACTAAAAAAAGGAACAGAGCGAGTACTTACTTTTCTACTCCAACTGATCTACTCATTGCATTTTATTCACCGAGTTTTTTTTTTCCTTTCTTTTTAGTGGAATGATTGGGACTAATCCGATTAATCTCACTATTTTTAGTTGTCTTTAGAGATTAAGAAGTGTTACACAATAATTATTACTCCCTCTGTCCCATTTGAGATGTCACATTTCTTTTCGGCACGATATTTTAGGTAGAATAATTTGTTGTGTTAAAGTTGAGTAAATAGTTGATGTTATGTTTGTTTGAAGAGTAAATTTTTTTTAAATAAGGGATGTTATAATTGAAGTGAGACAGATGTAGTATTTTTAGTTAGTTATAAATAATTATGATATATTTTTACTATATTATCCTTCAATTGACATAAATACTATTTCCTGACATTTATTACAAATGAATTTTGTTTAAGGATAAACATAAAAATTTATGGGTTAATTAATACAAACATTGATTATTAAAATTGAACACAATTATTTAAGAACGAAGGGAGTACATTTATACTAATTAATACCAGTATTCAATACTCCTTACATTAAAATCCACCCTTAAATTACTAAATTCAATTGCGGATGAGATCTTGATCAAGTGGTTAACTCTTCTCAATTTCAAACTTATGGCCGGGGTTCGATTTCTTACCTAGCCAATATTTCTCCATTTGTGTCTTCATAATTCATATGGCATACACCCTATCACACTTTTTCCGACACTTGAGTGTATATCTTACTAAAAAAATTAAATTCAATTGGAAAATGATACATGTACTCGGACATCATTTTGTATTTTGTTTGCGCTAATAAAAATTTTGTTTTAAATAACAATAATGTGGTTTATAATTGGGTCTTATAATCTACTAACACAATCCATATCCGCTAGCTAGTGAAACCACTCACTCCAAACAACCAAGAATTTCTTACAATTATTTTTTTCTTCTTTAATTGCATTATTTTGTATAAATTACTAAATAATTATTTCAACATGCATGGAAATTTTGTAAAATAATCCTTGAAAAGTGTAAACTTTCAGGGACACAAGACTTTTTTGGGTCTTTTAGGGAATCTAAATCAAGAGTGTAAATATTTGTCAAAACCAACCATGCATGAAGTCTTGACCTAATCATTATATTAATAAAAAGACTTGGGTAATCCAAATGAACTTTAATTTATTAAGCTAGATTAATGTATTTCCCCATATTTTTTCATGGCCTTTTGTTTTATTTTATTTTTTTTGGTTTTGTTTTTTTAAAAAAAAAAATAAAAATAAAAGCGCATCCCTAATATATCTTTATATAAATGAGGCACTAAAGCACTAAGGCACCAAGTTTTGGGTTGAATCAACGCTATTTCTTAAGATTTTTTGAAATCGAAAATTAATATTGAGGTAGTAGAAGTTCACCCATAAAATGGCTAGAGACCAACTCGTGTTAATCTTACTAGTGGTTTTATTATTATTATTATTATTATTATTATTATTATTATTATTATTATTATTATTATTATTATTATTATTATTATTATTATTATTACTACTATTATAAGGGATATTGTAAGGTACGGAGCCTTAGCTAAGTAATCAAGTATCTAATCTTCCAATATTAAGATATTTTTTTTTAAAAAAAAACCTTGTATGTTAGAATATTAATTCAGTTACGGTACAACTCCTTTAACAGTATGCATATGCATACATTACAAAAAACATACTATCGCATCACGGAAAACATCTCAACCGTCACATATTCTTGCATAATACAAAACACATAATTTCACCAATCACGCAACACAACTCTCACAACACATGCAGTCACCTGTACACAATCTCCACCAATAGAATATACTAAATACTACATATGCATGCTGTCTCAAAAGTACTGTATTAAGGAATACATAGCATTCAACTACCTTGCTAGTAGCTAGAAATCTATAAACCGATGGTGTTTTTTCTTTTGTTTTTGTTTTTGTTCTTGTTTTTTTTTTTTTTTTTTTTTTTTTTTTTTCAAATTTTACTTTCTTAACAAATTATGACAACAATATAGTTTTCATTTGAATAAAAAGTGATACCATGCAATTTTTTTAAAGTGTGAAACTTAAAATGATTGAAAGTTGTCACGCACAAAAAAAAAGGTTGAAAGTTGAACCAAGCGTGACCAATATTTTCTTATCTTGTGGTGCGATATACTCCCTCTGTTTTTTTGTTTGTTTGTTACGGACACACCCAGCACACAGTCCAATGTACAGTTTAAATCGTTAATAACTCTAATTCGGTACAAGTAAAAATTTTAAAAGTCTGATATTTAAAAACTACCAGACATGACGAATCTAACAAGATCTCACGTGGCTATATTTTAATTTGTATAACTATGATTAAACTTCAAGTGAAAGTGATTGTGTGAATAATGACAAATTCCCAATGTAGCCATCTTTAAAAAATGGAGGAAATATTATATTACTTGGGCTATACATTAGTAGGTTTTGCTCTATTCACTGCCTAGTTTGATTTGTTTTCCTATGTTTCTTCATCAGAAAGTGATTAGCGCTTTTATGAAATTATTTCAAGAAGAATGATGGGATGACATTTTGGATTAATAAATTATGTACAAATATATTGAACTCCAGTTGATTTTTTTTAAATATAAAAAAATTAATTTTAATTTAAAAAATATGAAATGAAAATACACAAAAATGCATCCGGTTTCAAAGGTATATTTTGGAATCCACTCCATTTAAAACGCCACTTATCTTCGTCCCAAAAAAAGTAGTAGTAGTATTTCCTACTCCATTGATTTTTTTTGTTTTCTCTTTTAAAAAAATTATTTTAAAGTGGTGGTACTATTTACCGATAAAAAAGTTGTAATACTATTTGTTAACATGGGCATTACAGAACGTTCATGCACCAAGACGTTATAAATTAAATTAAATTAAATTAAATATTTAGCATTGTCCTTAAATTCAACAATTAGGGGACATGAACAAGAAATTTATTCAATTTCTTGATGGGATTCAAAATCCCTCTCCACATGAGATGGAATGATATTTGTTCCACAAAGAGATATGTATATCTCTGGTGCAAAACTACATTCAAAAACCATCTTAATTAAATTACTTGGATTTTTTTATTTTTATTATTATTTTGTTAAAATCGAAACCAAAGAAAGGGCGGTGGAAGTTCATACTGTAGTGTGCAAAAATGCGTAGACAATAACTGCAAAATGATTTTATTAATTTCACAATAGAATGTCTACAATTACAGAGAATTTCAATGAATTTAAAAGAAATATAAGAAAATCAAACGATTTATGGTTCGACTTCTAGTACTCCTTTGATTCCTCCAACCTTGAAGATCTCGAAGTGTTCTTGCTCTTCGTATCTGCCTTCTTGGGATTTTTGCAGTGTTTCCTTGCCGTAGATCTCAAGTGTTTGAACTTTGAGAGTGTGTAAGGTATGAAGACGTAACCCTAATTTGTGATGGGACACCTCTATTTATAGAGGAGAAAAGGACGGTGGGCCGGTGTCAATGGGCCAGCCTGTTTTGAGTGCACATCTGTTTGTTGGGCCGGTGAGTCTTGTTTTTTTTTGGACTTGTTCACCTTGGCCCGACATAGTGTCTATTGGGCTACTTTGCATGTTGGTCTTTCATTTGGACTTGTCCACATTGCCCCAATATCGGTCTATTTAGCTTATTGATCTAAATAGCCCAAATAAATATTAATAATTATTCCAAGCATTTAATTAATTTAAAATGCCTAAAAAAATAATTAAATCAATATTTAAAATTACACGTGTCGCATTGAGTGGCGATGAATTTTCACGTGTCTACACATACTACATAAGTTACAAAGAGATAAAAAAGAGCAGTATAGTTCATGTTCAGACTCTATTTTTAACTGCACCTGCAGTTTTTGAAATAGTGTTGTCTAATCCCCTTATTGTGATGTTTGTGAGGTTTAAGACATCATAAATTCTTTTGACATCACAAAAATAATTATATCAATCACAAATCTTCTGACACCACAAAAATGATCATACATATCACAAAACTTCGTCACATCACATAAAGAATTCTTCTTCCCACTGCCTGCAGAATGCATGCAGCTGCACAGTAGCGCCTTCCAAAAAAGAGGGATAGGGGTAGGTGGGCAATCGAACCTCCAACAATAAGATTGGAAGGTCGAGACTTGATTACTTGGACAAATCCCCACCATCATCCTCAAAATTACTTGGATTAAGAAAATAAAATCCATTAGATCATTTATGTTATAATTATAATAATGTACTAGCTAGTATGTACTGCCTAGTATATTTAATTTTACTGAACAACCTATACATGCTAGAAAATGGGTGGTGAAAGATCATACCACACAAATTACAAAGTGACAAATGAGAGGGCTAGAAAGCTGGGTGGGAGATCGAACCCCCAACCTAAAAGTTAGAAGTCGGGAACTTGATCATTTGACCAAGTCATCATCCCCACTAATGTACAACTATATATTTAACTAATGTTTCTAAAATTTATAAACAAGTAATTTACTATTAAAAAAATTCACACAAGGTGACAACATCAAAAGTTGCCATTTATAACGTCACTTTGTGGTGCATAAAGAATACGAAGTAGTAATTAAAATGATGTTAATCAATGACAATATGATAAGCACCATAATGCCAAATAGTAGTAAGTAGTAACAATGCAATTGTCAAAAACAGTAGGATGATTACGAGATAAACCCCACCAACTACTTTTTATAAATTCTAAAACAAAAATTAAAAATTCAACTGTCAATACCAATGAATACATTTAATTATTATTCTTGTTTTTTTTTTTTTTTTTTATTGGGGGCAAGAAGAAAGGCCCCCCCAAACACACCTTTAATCCATGGAACCATAGACAATTCCCACTAATCGTGGGATATTTGGATGCACCTATGATGTCCTAATTATTCTTCTTCAAATAAACATACATGGCCAAATATTACCATCATAATTTGTTACGAGTAATTTAAGTAAACTATAAACTAGTCACATCCATTGCTTGGCCTCAGTTTGTTTTTTTTTTTTTTTTTTGGAAGAGCCATTGAAGGCCTGAAAAGGGGTGGTGGGAGCCCATGCCACCCAAGTCCTCGGTTTGTTGAATACATAGTTTGAAATGATTAGAAATATATATATATATATATATATATATTCTCATATTTATTCAAGTACAAATAATCATCTTTATTTGGTGGCAACCCAAGTCTCGTATGGTAAATTTAAGGGAAAAACGTATTAGTATTATATTTTCCGCTTTAGGTCAAGTTCGTATGATTTTGTTTTTTTGGTACATTTCAAAAGATTTCATACTAATTGAGTCAGGTAAATACTTGTATTCAATCCAACATGTTCTTGAAATTCAAAAGTGATACTTGAATTCCCACCACAATAATTATCTTTTCAAATCAATGACCACACAACATGTCACGTGGCATTCCCTCTTAACGGTGCATGTTTGACTCAAAATACACAATATCATATTAATTATGTGGTTGGGGTGAGGTCCGAAGTCCAAATAAGTGATCTCAAAGCCACGAGACCAATGTGTTAGGTGTTGAAGGTCATAGAGACCACAATACATCAAGACCGGTGATCTCAGCCATTAAAAAAATACGTGATATACAGAAGAACACTTCAACGACATAAACAAGAACATTTCAACGACATACGGTGTATAGTATACTAGTAGTAAACAATTAATCGATAACTAATCATCTATAATTTCATAGTGTTACTCCAAATTCTAAAGATATACACGACACTTATCCCAATTCAAATTTATGATGATAGCAACTAAATACTATTGGTTATATATTTAATATGTGTGACATGATATGTATGGTGTTGGTGACATGAACAATCTCTTAGGCATTGGGGCATTGCATGTGCAGTGTCTAAATTGATTCAAGGATATAGTACATTATTTAATTAATTTGAAAAAAATTCAAGTCATCCCATCATAAGGAAGGGGGTCCTATTTAGCCACCCATATGAAATACTAATACTACCTTTGACCATGTTAGAACACACAACAGAACATCATAGCATGATTTCAATATTTGTTCTCATGGAACTTTCCAAATGAGAGAAGCCCCCTAAGCCATTCAACCACCTTTTGGTAGTTTTTTTTAGTAGGTCACCCCTTATTTGGCATTGTATTCTTGGATCTCATTCAATTCTTTCTTCCCCTGATCTTCTTTTTGATATGTCTGGGATTTTTAATAATAAAATAATTGAACACAAATATCTGTCACAAGTTCATTGTTGATTTCTTTCAAAGAATAAATATTCATAAGGGTTTTCCATAATGTAATAATGTGCACATTTTTAATGCCGTTGCCAAATACTATAGTACTTCATCCGTCCCACTAATAATGCCCAATGCACGTTATTTTATGTGGGGATAGTTAGTATTTAATGTAGGGTAGATTATGTTTAAGGTGGGGTTAAATTAAGAATTTATGTGATGTGATTGTAATGTCTTTGAAGTTTTAATTGATTTATTTATGTATGATGTGATAGTTGTGTGTTCGAAATTTTAATATATTTATTTATTAATGTGATGTGATGGTAGTGGGTTTGGTAATTAAAGTATGTAATTATTTCCTAAAAGGAAAATGTGACAATTGTAATGAGACGGATCAAAAAGGAAAATGAGACAGAATTAGTGGGACGGATGAAGTATATAGAAGTATATAGGAGTATGTATCTTAATTTATATTTGTACTTGTATTTATTTTATTATTAAATAAAAAGTTATTATTATTATTATTATTATTATTATTATTATTATTATTATTATTATTATTATTATTATTATTATTATTAACTTCTAAATTACTCATAAAGATAGGCATTATGATCCAAAATTTTTAGTGAACAATTTCCTATGGTTAACTAATCTTCAAACATGATTATGCTAGTTTACATGCGCTTGATTTGCCAGCACCTACAAAATAATATCACCTTCATAAAAAATGTTGTTGCTTACCATCCTCACTCACACCCATAAGATCCTTTAAATTGAATATCCATCATTTTTTTAAAGCGTACCCATAATTTTTCGGTGCCCTGTCATCAACCAAGCCATCCCCTGCTAATTTAGTTACACACGCATCACACTTATAATTAATTTTTTCTCTCTAAACTTTGAAGGGTAAAAAAAACTGTAAAAGTAGGAAGTTTCGTTGGTTGTTCGAAGCTGGACCATTTGGAGAAATTGGGTCGGGCCCATTTTGTAGGGATGGCCCATCTTGACTCAGCATTTTGTCCAAAGCTTGAATTAAAAACAAAATCACTATGATTAGTAATTTATGCATTTTGCATTTGAATATGTGTGCAATAATTGATTTTTCATAAGACCCCCATTTGGATGATGCAACATAATTCCTAATTTTGAATGTTGATAAACATTTTTGGCTTGTTCCTATTTATAAGTCATCAAGTTGTAAAACTATGGCTATATGCTTCCCATCAATGTTCTGATGTAGGAATGAGTTAGTACTCAAATATTATACGACTTAAATTAATAAAATTTATGTTTTGACTCTTATCCCTAATTTCAATATATTTTTCTGTCTCTTTTGACGATGAAAAAAATTTATTAATCCGCTACCGACCATTATACATGGAGGATGTTTGGATGTTGGTAGATTGGCGAGCGGATAGCGGATTGAAAGAGCATATTGTCTCACAGTTCTCTCTCCGAAACTGCTATCTGCTAACGGATCTGCTGACTCCCAAACATCCCCATGAGATATTTGGGAGTTAGCGGATCCGTTAGCGGATAGCGGATTCGGAAAGAGAATTGTGAGACAATCTGCTCTTTAAATCTGCCATCTGCTAGCAGAGCTGCTGACTCTCAAACATCCCACATAAATATTCATAAGTGAGACGATATAATGTTTTACTCAATAATACCATAAGAATAAAAGCATAAATAGTGATTTAAATTAATGTGTAGTCGGCAATTGAGGTATATATAAGTAAAATAAAATAAATAAACAAGATGTCCTAGAGTGCATGCATGCATCTATATTGTATTGTCAACGCAAATGTGGATTGCAATCCCACTTTAATTATAAATTAGTGACTTATTTTTTACATATCAAGGATGCATGCATGTTAGTATATATATATATATATATATATATATGGGTTTAAATTTGAGAATAAAAATTAATGGTTAGTGCAATACTATAATTTATTACTCCACATCAATAAATTAATTTCTTACTCCAAAAAGAGGATAATTTACATACTAATATCATATGTGTTGTAACAAACAAGTACTTCCTCCGTCTCACTAAGATTGTTACGTTTGACTTTTTTTGCAATATTCACTGTTTAAGTTTGATTCGAATTTTTTTCATAGTTATGTAAGAAAAAGTATAGTCAAGTGAGATCTTGTTAGATTCGTCTAATCTTATAGTTTAAGAATATCAATTTTTTATAATTTTTTATTATACACAATTTAAGTTATTAACCGCTAAAAATGTGCATTGGCATACGTGTCAGGTGGGTCCGTGACAATTATAGTGAGACGGAGGTAGTATATAATATTTGTTTTTGTTTTGTGTATTGCTATTTAAAAATTAATAAGCTTAACTACGAGTATTAATATATATCACAAAACACAATTTACAAAAGGAAAACTAAATGGCAGAGAAGCTAAGACATCAAAGTTGATTTTTTTATTTTTATTTTTGAAACCGGGTATCCCCAGGCCACATTGGACCCAAAACTAATCGTTCGAGGATCTGCAGGGGCAATTAAGGGCGCCTTTTCTAAAGCAGTTTTTGCATACACAAAGCTCAAATTCGAGACATTGTTTAAGCGACTAGAACTCCCATCCACTCAAGCCAACTGCTGTTGGTAAAGTTGATTTTTATTACAATGATTTCATAATATTATATTACAAATAAACGGATGGATTCTATCATACCACCATGACGCAATTTTAGATAATAAACTATGCAGCGATATGATGACATATTCATATTTTGTGTGTGTAATTCAACAACTATTGTGAAAACTTAAACAAGAACGGAAAACGGGATGGAGCATTGTTCGATCACGTGCTGCGAAACGTTAATGCCGTGAGGTGAGTTAGCCTAAAGCAGACTATATCTACAAATTGGTATGTCTGAAACGTTACAATTATAAGTATTGCTATTATTTAAGAAAAAAGAAAAATTTAAATAAGTAATTAAATATAAAATACATATAAAAAGTAAAATATGTAAAAGCCGACCAATCCCATGAATTCTTCCTGAACTTTTCCCTTTCCTTTTTCTTTCTTCATTATTGTATTTTTAAATCCCATAATTAAACCCCTAAACTTGGTGTTTGGCTCGGGTGTAGCCAAGGACCTTTTTCTCCTCAAGGGAGGCTATCGGAAAAGGATCAAACCGATTACGGGTTCGAATTAACAATAATGCGCCCACAATTGAATGAATCTTCCTTGAATTGATCAACAATAACACGATACAACGGAGAATCTGCCTGTTGTTAAGAAACAACGGCGGAATTCACCAAAAACAGAGAACCAAACTACCAGCTGCTAAGGAGCAACGGTGGATTTGGAAATGGTAACCGCTACAAACTAGGCTAGATTCTAAGGAAAGCTGTAAAGGAAAGCTGTAAAGAAAGCAGTAAAGATAACAAGGAATTAAAATTGATAAAAGTAATTTGGGGGTTGGATTGATCTCCCTGATTTTGAGTGCGTCGACCCCTATTTATAGCCGGAGCTGGAATAACCGCTCTCCGGCTAACTCCTCCTAGCCGAATTCTTTCTCTCTTTAATTCGATTGTTTAGGTTTCGGCTGTTTCTTCCCATTTCGGCCGAAATCTTCATCAGCTTCGATTTCCTTCCTTCGGTTTACTATATGCTTTCGGCCTTACCAATCTTGAGCCCATCTTCTTTTTTGGACTTCCTCTTTCTTCCAGCCCATGTCTTATGGCCCAATAGTTCTTTCGCGACCCATTATTCCATATGGCCCCAACAGATGCCCTCCTTACTTGGGCGAATTGCTTCCATGCGAAGGAGCCCAAGTAACTTCTCTCTCTCTCTTCCTCTTCGTGCGCTAACTCCTCCTTAATACCCGGTCACGTTCTTCTACGCCTTTTCGTTTGCCCCTACTTTGTTTTTATAACCATTTTCCTCTCTCCTGCTTACTCACTCTCCCTTCGTCTTCTCGCCCTTTTTTCCCCTTTATCGATGGCGCAACCGACTCTTTCCCCTTCCTCTCAAAAAATCAAAGCTGTTGAAGATTCCCTAGCTGAGACTTCTTCGCTCCGTCTTATTGATGATGACCTCGTTACTCTTGGGCCTCTTGCGACTTCAGCCGAGGCCACGATTTCTGCCTCTGTTCTCTTTGGGGAATCGAAGACGATCCCCTTGTTTTCGGACTATTTCTCTGTCAAGCTTTTCGGCCCTCTCAGTACTTGGCCGTTGGTGACCCAGGAACATGTTGCTTGGTACGACAGGGCCCTTCCTCATTGCGGATTAGGTTGGACTAACTCTGGCATTATTCACCTGATTAAGCTGAGTACTCAACCCTTTCCTACTACTTACAATTATATTCAGGCCCTCCTTTGCTTCTGGAACTCATCCATCAACTGCTTCTGTTTCCCATGGGGTATGATGACTCCAACCATCGAGGATGTTAAGCTTCTTCTGGACTTGCCCTCTCTTGGAAAGCCTGTCTTAGGGGTTACTG
The DNA here is from genome assembly GCA_030278955.1 of Hygrophila difformis. NCBI lineage: Eukaryota > Viridiplantae > Streptophyta > Magnoliopsida > Lamiales > Acanthaceae > Hygrophila > Hygrophila difformis. The sequence goes on along the minus strand of JAOANR010000014.1, from coordinate 4,932,234 downwards.
ACTCCGACAAGCCTAATACGAAGAACACCGGCTTTGTTTCTGGGCTCACCTTTGCTTCATGGATTAGCAAGTATCGTGAGGATAAGGCCGAATTCTCTGAGGACGAATCTGTGGCTTTTATGATGCATTTCCTCAGCCGATTCTTTTGGTGCGCCCCTGCCAAGAATGTTATTCTTGAGACCTACCCTCTGGCCAAGGCCCTTATGGAAAAGAATCATTTGCCTCTTGCCGACTACTTCTTGGCGCATCTATATTCTGGCATGTCTTCCTTGGTTCATGGATGGGCTGACGGCCACTCTAGCCGGTCTCATGGTCCTCTTTGGTTCCTTCACCTCTGGTTGGTATGGCATTTCAGGGATATGTCCTTTTTTGAACCTCAACCCTTCGAGACTACCCATCCTTCCGCCAATGATCTTCTCGGGGTTCGGTTTCCCGAAATGCGCTCTGAACAATGGATCTACTATTTCATGAGCCGATCCCCACTTGGTCCTTCTTCCTGCCACCTGTATTCTGGCACTTCGGATAGTTGGGTTTCGGCTATCAGCACTCCCCCTTTCGGTAGACCCCTTCCAAAGGCGTTCGCTCAAGTCTGGAATGCTTGTATCATTCCTCGTCACATTTTCAACTGTTCGTTGTTCGTCCCCCCTGACCACTCTATCCCTTCTGAGGTTTACAATCCTCACTTAGTTAGCCGTCAATTCGGCTTTGTTCAGGATGTGGTTGTTCCTCTCTATGGGGACCCGAATCGATACAGCAAATCCTTCAAAGGATTCGGCTCTGAGAACAGCCGAAATCTCTGTCGTATTTGGGCCCTCCGGATTTGCAACTTTGAAGTTCGTTCCTTCGACATCCGCCCTGGTCTTTCAACTGAGCGTTTCGATACCTGGTGGGAAAAAGCTCTTTCTTATGCTAATTTTGGCACTAACTTGCAGAGCCTCCTTGTCTCTCGCGGCTTCCCAGGTATTATGATGTTTTCGGTTGTTGGTTCAGCCCCTGATTACTCCTGCTCTTCTCAAGAGGATGACCCTCTACTTCCTTTACTTAGTAAGTCTTTCGGCTTTCTTTTTATTGTGTATCGTACATTTCTCTCAAATTTCCCCCTTTTCTTTTGCTTTGCAGGGGCTGCTTTGGATGATGTTTCCTCTCTTCCCCCTCATCCGCGTATTTCGTCTGCTCCCGCTACTTCCGGAAAACGCAAACGTGCTACTTCTGGTTCAGGGAAGTCGAAAAAAGAACCGGCCCCCAAGACGCTGCGACGTTCGGCCCGTTCGCCTCTTCCGGGTTCGGCCTCGTCTGCTGATCAGGTCTCTTGCCGTTCTTTTCTTCTATATTTATTTTTTTTCTCACCATCTTCCTTTTAATATTTGTCTCCCTCTTCTTTTCTCTAGGCTCCTCGAGTTACCGTCTCTTCCGGCCCTTCCGAATCACCTAATCCCTCATCTACGGCCCTTGACCCTATTGATGAGGACCCGGTTATTACTTCAAGTACCACTCCCGTTCCTTCGGCCGATATGGGGCTGGGATTGACTTCTCGCACGCCTGAGGGTGGCAACACTGGTTCGGCTGTTCCCATTTCGACTACTTCTCTAGCCGTAGCTCTTCCCTCTCCTTCTATTGCTTCTATTCCTAACCCCTCCCCTGTACACACTCGGCTGGGAGAATTGGCCGTTGGCAATGTTAATCCTCCTTCAGGGGATAATCCGAAGAATTCTGGTAATATTTAATTTGTTCTTTTGATCCTGACGATATTCGATGATTATGTCTTCCTTTTCTTTTAATTTCTCTTCTTAGATGCTCCACGTGATTCTTTCGAAGACACTACCGACAAGCTTTTCTCGTCTCAACCCGATGACCCTCTGGTTTCGGCGAAGCTGAAGCTCGATCGTATCGGGAGTTTCAATCGGTATTGGATCCGACCTCTACTAGTACTTCGGCCGCTCCTCTTACCAGTGACTTCGGTGAAGACATCGCTTATGATTTGAGTGGGGATTGAACTTTGTTGTTGTTATTTTCTTTTTTGGATGTAATAATATCCTCCCTTACTGTACTCTTGGCTATCATTTCGGCCGATTTGCCCTGTATACTTAATCGGCCCATTATAAAATGTTTGTCTTTTTGCGGACTTATTTTGCCTGTTTCTTCCCTGTTCCCAAGGATATTTTCTGATACTATATTATCTTCTGCAGCTTTATTGGGATTCTTGAAACGTTTCTTCCGTAATCAATGCTTTCCTCTTTACGTTTCCTTTTTTTGTTGTAACTGACGTCTCTCCATTCTTCTCTATAAATACCAACTCCTCTTCACTTCTTGTTCCATAATCTAGCAAACACCAGTCATGAACATCTCGATGCTTTTAATTCCTTCTCCTTCCTGGCCCCCTTGGCCCGTTGGTTCTTCGGTTGGTCCTTTACTTATAAACCGAAAACCCCTTTTATATGCAACGCGAGTTCAACTAATCTTTTCACTATTATCTTCATACACACTGGGATCTTCTCACACTTTTCTCAACATGTATTCCGACGGTCATACTTGGGCTCTGCCCTATCCCCTCTTGTTGTTGTGACCCGTCGTAATCTTACTAATATCGGTCCCAAAGTCTTGGGCGGTCGAATAATAATCGCGCCTTTCTATGGGACCGAATTATTTTCTAAGCTCCGAAGGCCATACCCCTCGAATTTCGTCCCTATCTTCAATGCTAAGAAGGGGGTATCCTTGCTGGAGCAAATTAAAATTTTCTTCTTCCTGGTCTGGGAGTTGGCTTTCGTGGCACAGCCATCTCTTCTCCCGCCGACTAGAAGAATCTGGGCTTGGGAATGAATGTTGGCCATCTACCACTTCAGATCCCATTTGCCTCTGCCTCTTTCTAGCCGCTTTAGGCCAGGACGTTTCCCTTGTATATTGTAATTTCGGGCTATCGACGCCGCTTTCGGCCGAAGTAGCACCTTCTTTGTACTTATTCGTTCATGCAATAAAATCTTTACTTTTTCGCATCGCTTAATGTTTGATCCCATACTGATGGATAATATTTCTTCATGTATCTTGCATTAACTGGATTTGACATTTGCTCACCATTTTCGTCCACCAAAACGTACGCTCCATTCGGTAATCTTGTATGAACAATAAATGGTCCCTCCCAATTGGGACTCCACTTACCTAATCGGCCGTCCTTCTGCTTCGGCGGCCATATAACTTTCCAAACTAAGTCTCCAACTTCAAATCGCTTAAGACGAATTCGCTTATTGTACCAATCGGCCACAATATCTTTATTTTTCTGCAAATTCTCGAAGGCCTGCACCCGATTGGCATTTATCTCCAATAACTCATCTTTCATTGCACAATCATACTGTTCGGCTGACATTGAATCCGCCTGGCTTATTCTCAAAGTCGGCACTGTTATTTCGGCTGGCAATACTGCATCCATTCCATAAGTCAGCCGAAATGGTGTGAACCCAGTAGCTGAGGTTTTGGCATTTCGATAAGCCCACAGTGCTTCGGATAACTTTTCGTGCCATTTTCTTGGTTGATCTTCAATCATTTTCTTTATGATTCCTAGCTGTTTGTTTGTGGCCTCTGCTTGTCCATTTCCTTGCGGGTAATATGGTGACGAATGTATAATTTTTATCCCGTATTCGTCCGCAAAGGCCTTGACTTTTTCTCCCACAAATACAGTTCCTCTATCTGTTAAAATCGTCTGTGGGATCCCGAATCTATAGATCAACTGTCTCTTAATGAACTCAATCACCTCCTCTTGTGAAATGCTGACATACGCCTGAGCTTCGGCCCATTTTGTGAAGTAATCTGTTGCCACTAGCACGAACTCATGTCTTTTCGACGACGAGGGATGAATTTTTCCTATGATGTCCATGGCCCATCCTCTGAATGGCCATGGTTTGATCATTATATGTAATTCTTCGGCCGGTAATTTCTGAATCGGCCCATGCTTTTGACATTCGGTGCATCCTCTTGCATATTTTTCACAATCAGGACCCATATTCGGCCAATAATATCCCAGCCGAATAATGCTCCACTTCATCGACTTTCCTGCCCGATGCGCACCACATATTCCTTCATGAACCTCTCCCATTACCCTTCTAGCGTCTTCTTCTCCAACGCATCTGAGCAATATTCCATCAATAGCACGCTTGAATAATAATCCTCCTATTATGACGTAGTCCAGCGCTTTCCGTTTTTCGGCTGGATTAGCCTCCGAAGGATCTTCTAATGTATGTGCTATCTTTTTAATCCATTCGGCCTTCTCTGTTTCGGCCAAACGCACTTCTACATTTCCTGCTATCGGCATCAACCGATATTTAGCCGCATGTTGAGCCAATTCATTGGCTTCTCCGTTCTTTTCTCTCGGGATGTATTCAATGTACACCTCATCAAATTCCTCTAACAAAGTAACCGCTTCCTCATACAATCTAATCAATTGCGAACTCTTAACTGAAAAATCGCCTAGCAGTTGCTGGACAACTACTTGCGAGTCTCCTTTGACAATGATTGCTCTGACTCCTTCTTCTATCAACCGTTTTAATCCCGAAATTAACGCTTTATATTCGGCTTGGTTGTTCGTATATGACTCTGGCAGTTGCACGAAATATTTGTATATCTTGCCCTCCGGTGTTTGTAGGGTAAACCCTGCTCCAACTCCTGAAGCGGCTTTAGAACCATCAAATGTCATTACCCATGGTTGCAAGTATACAATTCCTATCTCACCAACTTCCTTCGGCCGATCCTGGTGATCGATGTCATCGGTTATCGGGTGCGTCACATGATCAGCCAGAAAATCGGCTACAATCTGCCCTTTCATAGCCCTTAAAGGTTGATATCTCAAATCGTATGCATTTAACTTCATGGCCCATTTAGCCATTCTTCGGCTACTGACCGGATCATTCATCATAATCTTAACTATGTCCACCGAAGCTACCACTATCACTTGCCTTGGTTGAATATAATATTCTAATTTCTGGCATGCATGATAAAGGCTTAAACATAGTTTATGAATCGGCGAGTACCTTACTTCGGCGTCCCTTAGGATTCGGCTAAGATAGTAGATCGCCCGATCCCTTCCTTCATCGTCTTCCTGCGCCAGTAATGCTCCAATAGATTCTTCGGCCGCTGCTATGTATAATTTCAATGGCCGTCCTAAAATTGGAGGAACCAACACTGGTGGACTCATCAAATCCTGCTTTAATTGTTCGAAGGCCTTTTGCTGGTCGATTCCCCATTTGAACTCCTCTTCCTTCTTTAACCTCAATAAATCGGTTAGTGGCTTCGACTTTCCAGCCGCATTTGCTAAGAATCGTCTCAGAAAACCGATTTTTCCAAGAAACTTTTGTAGACTCTTCTTATCATGTGGAGGTTTGGCTTCTTGGATGGCCTTGGTTTTGTTCGCATCAACTTCTATTCCTTTGTTATGTACCAGGAACCCGAGAAAATTTCCTGCCTGTACTCCGAAAGCACACTTGGCTGGATTCATCTTGACTCCATGCAGCCTCATCCTCGCGAATACCTTCCGCAAATCGTTCAAGTGGCTTTCGATATCTTTGGATCGGACCATGACGTCATCAATATAGACTTCAACACACTCCCCTATGAGGTCATGGAAAACATAATTCATGGCTCTCTGGTATGTAGCTCCTGCATTCTTCAGCCCAAATGGCATCACCACCCATTCATATATCCCTATGGCGCCAGGGCACCGAAATGCAGTCTTGTGAATGTCTTCTTCGGCCATAAAAATTTGGTTGTACCCTGAATATCCATCCATGAAAGATAGCATCCCCTGTTTTGCGGCCGAATCAATCAACAAGTCAACAATAGGCATCATATACTCATCTTTTGGAGTGGCTATATTAAGATTCCTGAAATCAATGCAAACTCTCAATTTTCCATTCTTCTTTATTACAGGAACAATATTTGATAGCCATTCTACATATTTAGCTGGCCTAACAAACCCGGCCGCTAACAATTTCTCTATTTCTTCTTTTATTTTTGGGACTATTTCGGGCGCTGCCCTCCTGGCCGGCTGTTTATGCGGCCTGAATCCATCTTTAATAGGCAGTCTGTGCTCTACAATCGACCGCTCCAATCCTGGCATCTCTGTATAGTCCCATGCGAAACAATCCTTGAATTCGACTAGAACCTCCTTGAATCGGCTTGTCATCTGCTGATCAAGATTCGCACTCAACGGGATCTCCCTCGGGTGTTCGTCTGTACCAACATTGACCATTTTCAAGGGGTCTTGAGCTTTGAAATCCGGCGTTCGCTTTGGAATTGCGTCTATTAAATCGCTCCATCCTGCTTTGTCATCTGAAACTCCGAGTTCGGCCGATTCGAACTCGGTCGCTTGATTCGGTTGTGACTCCATCATTTACTTTCTTCTTCGACTGGCCGTTCATCGGCCTGGTATCTGATTTCAAACCCCAAATCTGTCCAATCACACTCGATCACCTGCGGGTACCGATCCCCTACCACTGCTAGGAATGGTTGAATCGGTTCTTCATATAACACCGCATCAATTCGTCCGGCTGAGCTGACTGGAAATGGAGGTTGATCTCCATCCACTTCTTCTACTGTGCCATCTTTCTTCCAGAACCATACTTTCTGGTGAAGCGTCGATGGCAAACATCGGGATGTATGAATCCAGCATCGGCCTAATAGGGCCGCATACGGAACTTCTGCATCCACCACAAAGAACATGGTCGGAATTGATATTGTTCCGACCGTTACATCCACCAGTATACATCCTTCGGCCGCGGTTTGAGCCCCCACAAAACTCATTACCTTCATTCTCGTAGGGAGTAAATCTTCCTTCGAGCGGCCTATCTTCGTTAGCGTGGATAGTGGCATGATATTAACTGTGGCTCCACCATCGATAAACATTCTCCTGAGTGGTCTCCCATTGACCCAACCTTTAACGTATAAAGGCCTCACATGCTGGGACATTTGTGCAGTTGGAGGCAAAATCGTACCTGGTTGAGCTTCTGGAACAAATGCCTTATATCCTTCCTCAAAAGATTTCTCTATTTCGGCTTCCGGCCGAAATACCTCAAGTTTATCAAAACAGAAATCCACTATGGGTTCTTCATCACCATAGTATTCTCCATCCTTTTGACAAAAAACCACCGCTGGTTCGGAATCCGACCAGTACTCCTCTTTCTCTTCGGTGGTTACTGTCACCATATTCGCACTAGACCCGAAGTCGAATTTAAACTGCCCAACAGGGGGTGTATCACTATTCGGAATGATAGTTGTCTTTGGCTTCCACTCCCTGGTTCGGACTGGTCTAGGCTTCCATTCCTCTTTCGATTTCGGCTGTTCACTTTCAACTTTCGGCTGTATTACTTTTGGCCGAAATTCAGTTTTGTTCTTCAGCCGATCCTGTCCTTCTTTCGGCTTCCTCTCTTCTTTTGATTCGGACCTCAAACGAGCCGAAAATACCCTATTGAGTATTCGTCCTCACGAGAACGAACAATCATCAGGGAAATCCTCTTCCATATGCATCATATCATACTCCTCTTGCTCAGAGGCAGCAGCTGCTTTAAGCCGTTGCATTCTTCGTTTGAAAGTACGATATGATCCCTTTCCTTTTGGGACTTTCCTCTCCTCTGCCCTCCAAGCTGAATGGTCGTGTCGGCGTTGATCGAAATGCCTTCTTTCTGGAGAGTTTCGGACCCATCGGCCTACCTGAGTATTTGCTGGTGGCCTTCTAAGCTTTTTCATTTCGGGGCTAACTGCTTCTTCAGGGACTGTGATCTGTATCACAGTCTTTCCATTCTGCTTATCGGCTGTTAACTTCATCTCTGAGTCCCATCCGTTGGTTATGATTTTCAACGTCGGTCTCTCACTCTTATCTCCAACCTCGATCTCCTGATGTCTCTCCGATTGCTTGATCCACTCTTTCACCTCATAGTTCCCCAATCGGTCAAAGACATTTGTAACTTTCTCTTTTCCCTTCGGAGATCCTAGCCTTTTCCATACTCCTGACTTTTGAGCCGATGGCTGATCCCCAAGCCGATCGTGCACAGAGCTCTTGCTAGATGATGTTTGATCCCCCAATCGGTCATGCACCGATTTATTCTGGTTGGGCTGCACCATCACCATGTTGGCAGTTGGGAACGGATTCTTATCGACTGCCATAAGCCTTTCTGGGAACTTCAGCTTCCCATCATCGACATGCTTCTGAATCAGCTTCCTAAAATGCCCACAAATGGCCGTGGAATGAGTGGCTGATCCGTGGAATCTGCACCATCCGGCCTCCAACTGATCCTTGGTAGGCTGTGGATGGTTTCCTTTAAACTCTAGCAATCCATTCTTCTGGCAATAATCAAATATTTCGCCCATTTGTGACAAGTCGAAAGAGTAAAACCTTTGAGACTCATCTCCTCCTTCTTTCTCCTTGCCTCTGGCTGGCCGAAGTGCTGGACACGTCATAGGCTTCTTTATGATTAACTCTGCCCTTGCAACCTCGGCTGATGCAGGAACGTCTTCCGCATTGTACTCTTCCTGAATTTCACATCTATCCAGAGATTCAGCAAATGAGGCAGCCGACTGGATAGGTTGTGACCTTCCACTTTGACTTCGGCTTGATTTGAAAGCCGCCTGTTCCGCCAAATAAGTCTCCATCCTTATTGCTTCAGCCGTTAATTCGGCTACCGTCCTCGGTCTTGTTACCATCAATTTGTCCTTGATGGCAAACTTCAAATTCTGCTTTAAAATTTGAATATATTCATGCTCAGGCAGCATTGTCTTCACCTGAGCCTTCACTGCATAAAATCTCTCAATGAATTCAGTAACCGATTCAGACGCCTTCTGTTTGGTTGACGTCAGATCAACTACCGAGACTTCCGGACTAGTATTATAGAATCGGTCATGGAATAACCGCTCCATTTCGGCCCAAGTATTGACCGATCCCGCTGGCAGGTTAATGTACCACTCGAATGCTGGGCCAGTTAATGACAAACTGAACAATATCAGCTTATGAAAATCATTTTGCGCGATTCTGGTACATTGAGCTGTAAATCGGCCGATATGCTCGATGGTAGAGCGGCCGACTTCTCCAGAAAAAGTGTTGAAATCTGGAACCTTCACCCCTCTAGGCAGTGGATACTGCTCCTCGATGTAATCTGGATAAGGTTTCCGATACATCGGCCTATTCTCCTGGCCGATGAGATTCCCAAACTGTGTGCGAATAATCTCGGCAATCAGCTCTCTGTCAACCAGTTGTGGTGGATTCTGCTGAAGTGGTGCGTATTGTTGTTGAACCACTGGAGCAGGCGGTTGAACTACTGGTTGAGGCGGTTGATTCTGTTGCTGATCGTACCTCTGCTGCGGAGGAACAAAAGGCCGAGCTCCATGCCCTCCTGGCGGCCTAAAGGCCTGCTGTTGAAAATTGTGAGGATTTTGCGGTGGATTTTGCGCCACTGGAGCTTGCTGCGCTCCCATCGGATACATACTCCTCGCGATCTCGGCTCTGAACATGGCTGGCATCGCTGCCAGGATATTTCCTTCGATTTGGCGAACCGAGTTGGTAACCGCCGCCTCCACCATAAATTGAACCTGATCTCGGAATCGCGGGGTTAAATCATCATTTGAAAACTCCTGATTATGGAAATGTGATGGTCCGGGGAACCCTGGGGGGAATTCTCCGGCTTCTGGTGCGCGCTCTTCCTGAATCGGCGGCAAATCAGTCCTCGCCGCAGTGTTTGCTGCTGGAGTTGCTTGTTCAAACGCCATTTTGAGTCCCACTGGGCGTGCCACTGTTTGGCTCGGGTGTAGCCAAGGACCTTTTTCTCCTCAAGGGAGGCTATCGGAAAAGGATCAAACCGATTACGGGTTCGAATTAACAATAATGCGCCCACAATTGAATGAATCTTCCTTGAATTGATCAACAATAACACGATACAACGGAGAATCTGCCTGTTGTTAAGAAACAACGGCGGAATTCACCAAAAACAGAGAACCAAACTACCAGCTGCTAAGGAGCAACGGTGGATTTGGAAATGGTAACCGCTACAAACTAGGCTAGATTCTAAGGAAAGCTGTAAAGGAAAGCTGTAAAGAAAGCAGTAAAGATAACAAGGAATTAAAATTGATAAAAGTAATTTGGGGGTTGGATTGATCTCCCTGATTTTGAGTGCGTCGACCCCTATTTATAGCCGGAGCTGGAATAACCGCTCTCCGGCTAACTCCTCCTAGCCGAATTCTTTCTCTCTTTAATTCGATTGTTTAGGTTTCGGCTGTTTCTTCCCATTTCGGCCGAAATCTTCATCAGCTTCGATTTCCTTCCTTCGGTTTACTATGTGCTTTCGGCCTTACCAATCTTGAGCCCATCTTCTTTTTTGGACTTCCTCTTTCTTCCAGCCCATGTCTTATGGCCCAATAGTTCTTTCGCGACCCATTATTCCATATGGCCCCAACACTTGGGTACTGATTTGAAATAAAGGTGGTAAAAAATAAATTACTTTTAGATAAGGTAAGGTAAAGTATTAAGATTTCCCGTAATAAAACAAAAGAATAAGAAAAAATATTTATTTATTTAAATGGGAAAAATGTAATGCACTGCCACTGGGAACATCCAAATCCTTTATGCACATCCAAATTAAATGAATCATTTAATTCTTTATCTTTTTTTTTTTTTTTTCTTTTTTCTTTTCCTTGAACGATGAGTGCAGATCAGGCTATTAGTTTTACCAAGTAGTATATTTTTTCCTTGTGTCAATTCTTTAATTTAAGTTCACCAAAAAAAAATTCTTTAATTTAAAAATACAAATTTAATTATCAGAATAAACATGAACGTAAAAATATTAAAGTGTAGGCTGGCACATTAAACACAGTGATGGACTGATGTCCTGCTTTATTAAATTTTAACATTATCATGCCTACAAAAATAGATCAAAACCTGAAGGTTTATTTTATAACCCAAAGAAAACCCTGAAGATATTAAAATAAACAATTTAATTATTTACTATTTATCTAATTGTCAGCTCTGCAGAGGAACCTCCATCTGCATATGGAAATGTGAGTTCCAGCCTTGATCAAATCCTCGAATTTTATTAATTACTATTATTAATTCTTTATTTTTTTCATGAAGATTCTCTATATAAGATTTTTTATTTTTATTTATTCCACTTGGTAACAAACATTTAATGCCAATAGTCGGATCCCTTGACCATCCAAATAAATTAATATTAGTACAAGACTTTATAAACAAACCCTTCAAATAATTAAAGACATACATACCCGTTCTTGTTTTTTTAGAGCTCTAAAACACTCTGGCAAATATTAAACTCCTAATATTAAATATTTTATTTTCTTTATTTTATCAAGGTAATCAGTACTAGTTTACTACTAATATGCTATGGAGTATATTTTTGCCAAAAAAAAAAAAAAAAATTACTATGGAGTATTGGAGCATCAACTAATGTTGTTGTCCTAATTCATACAATGCAATGTAATTAAAGTACACACAACAGTCATAACAGAGAGTTTTTTCAGAAATAAATATGGTAGAAAGAAAACCACCAAGATTAGCAGATCATGATTAATTAATAAATTAAAGTACACTTGACATTAAATTAATGGGTGCAATCACATGGCATTAATGATATGGTGGTACATATTTTTTTTAAAAAAATGTGTGAAAGGTACTTGGTAATAAAACTACTTACTTGATTTGATATTTGTTTTTCTTAAAACCAAAAGGCAAATTATCATCTTTTACAAGAATAATTCGAATTTGAGACTTTAGTAGTGTGTTTAGAATTTTATTTCTATTTTTTTTAAATTTTGATTATTTTATATTTTATTGTACTTATTAGCATCTGAATTGAATAAATTTGAAGCTATTTTCACTTTCAAGTCTAATAAAAAAAAAAAAATCATAACTTTTGATTAAAAAACTACTCTATTTAATTTATGGCTTTACAGTTAACAATGGTCTAATTTAGATTCAACTATGTCTTATTAGAGCTATTATGTTATTACCTTTAATCAATTTATTTATCATCAACTCATTTGTTGTAGAATGATTATTTAAATGGGTAGTTTTCTTGTACTATATATTAATATTAATTATTTGTTTTTATTGTATGGTAGTTGATGATGAGATGCTGGCTGCGATGTTAAGGGCACATGAGATGAACTAATAATTAACTGCCTATTATCAATAAAGAATTGAATATAATTCCTCATCATTAACAAGTGTAAATGTTAGTAGTACTTTTTTTTTTGGACGACTAATTAATTTATTAATTATTGTAGAAATTGGCATGTTCTTGTTCAACCAATGCCCATAATATGCTCCACCCCGTACATATGAGATTTCTTCTCCTTTTTTTTTTATTTATTTATTATTATTATTATTATTATTATTATTATTATTATTATTATTATTATTATTATTATTATTATTATTATTATTATTATTATTTGATGTTTTCTTTTTATCTTGTTGTGTGGGAGGTTGTGGGCATTAATTAATGCTTACAATCGTAATGAATGAAAGATGGCAACCCCAAGCCTTGTCTGTGTAAACAATGTTGAAAGATAATGCGATTACTCACGACATAATACTATGGGCCGTGTTGTTTGGGAGTCAGCAGATTCGTTAGCGGATAGTGGATTCGAAGAGAGAATTATCCCACAATCTGCTCTCTAAATATGCTATCTGCTAGCGGATCCGCTGACTCTCAAACATCCATTATCACTACTATAGGATTAAATAAAAATAAATTGTGAGATATTTTGATTTTTTTTTTCTTTTTATGGACGAGCCATTGAAGGCCTGGGAAATGAGTTGTGAGAGCCCATGCCACACAATTACAAAAGGAATAAAAGGGGGGAGGGGGATTGGGGGCCGGTGGGGGAATCGAACTCCAACCTTCCGTTGGAAGTCGAGGGACTTAACCACTTGGGCTAAGTCCCCATTCGCGGATAGTTTGATTTAATATTCAATCATCTATTAATTAAAAGACAGGATAGGATAGAAATGAATTAATGGCAATGTACTAATTAAGTAAAAATGGGGTGCATGCAGCACAGATCGACTAGAGGACACAGACAGACATATCCTTAATTCCATTTACTACACCAGAGAAAAATTTAATAGAGTGTGTGACTGTGTGCTTACAGACTTTCAGAATTGCAGAATTTCAATTCTCTAATTAGCTTTGTGTTTTTCTTTTGTTTTTTGTTTCAAGCAGGGCTGTTCAGAGTGCGGTCTAAACTAGATCAAATTGTTAACCAAACCGTAATTTGAAGGTTTGGTTTGGTTTGCGGTTTAAAATTTATGATTTGGTTTTTCTTTTTAGAAAAATCGTGGTTTGCGGTTTAGATTTGGTTTGGAAAAAAATTTAACCAAACCGCAAACCGTATTATATATATATTTAATAAATATAAATTTATATATATTGTTCAGTTCACTTCTTTAGTTCTTTTTTCGTCGTTTCTGTTTTTCCCTCACTTCCTTTCTTTGCTTTTCAACTACACTTCAAGTGTCTTAAACCTTTAATTTTTTTTGTTTCATTGTTATATATTTAATATCAATTATATAATTTGTTGTTTTCTTATTCTATAGGTTATTTAGCTTGGAGTAACAAAATCAAGCATGATTAAGATTCAATTTACTTGCTTTCGAATCATTGCCGATGTATTTATAACTGTAGTTTTATTTTATTCCAAGAGATTCTAATAGTTCTAGTTTTATTAAATTAAATATTTAGCTTGTAAAAGGTGAACTTATGTTTTTATTTAAAACTGTTAATTAGCATTTTAGAGTTTGGACTGTTACACTTATGACTGTAATTCATAGGACTTTTTATTTCTAAAATTTCGGTTAAAACTGTAATCAAACCGTTATTTTCGGTTTGGTTTGGTTTGGTTTGGTTTGAAATGCTAAAATGTTTTGGTTTGGTTTGATTTTTTTCCAAACAGTTTTTTTGCGGTTTGGTTTGGGTTTGGTGCGGTTAAACCGTGTTCACCCCTAGTTTCAAGTGAGAAAAAAAATACTACCTCCGTCTACGTGTTTTTGTTACAGATGATTTTTTGGCACTATTCACTATTTAACTTTAATTTAAATTTTTATCATAGCTATGTAATAAAAATATATAGTCAAGTGAGATCGATATTGTTAGATTCGTCTAATCTTGTAGTTTTAGACAAGTAATTTTTTTTTATAACTATTCGTTGTACACAATTGAAGTTATTAATCGTTAAAAATATATATTGACGTATGTGTTAGGTGGTTCCGTAACAAAAATAATAGTAAGACTGAGAAAATATACTTTTAATGTAAGAAGGAAGGAATGGGGTGCTGCTGCTGCTGCAACCTCTGCAACTTTGATAATTCATACCCATCCATCCTCATTCACTACATACTCCTATCCTATCACTACTATTTTCATCTAGTATTTTTATTAAGTACATTTATTACTAGTAGTAGTATTTTATTTATTTATTTATTTATTACTCTCTCCGAAATCTGAATCACTGTCAGTACTCATCACCTTCTTCCATGCACATAATAAATTCACTATTTAGAAATTAAATTATTTTAATTCTGCTACTACATTAATAGTATGCAGTATAAATGTTGTTGTATAATAATGCAATCTTCCCCTTCTTTGTGCAAAATAATACTCCCTCCCTTGCCGCAAAAAAAAAATAATACTCCCTCCCTCCGTTCCTTTTTTAGTTATTTCTTTTTAGTTGTCTCTTTCAGCTCAATTTCAATAACCAAGGTTTGTATTAATTAACTCATAAATTTATACTTTTACCCTTTAACTAAACTCATTCATAATAAATATCAGCAAATAGAATTTATATAAAGTGAAGGGCAATATAGTAAAAACATAGCATAACTATCTATAACTACCTAAAAATGACAAATATTTTGGAACACTTTTTCATCTCTAAAAAGACAACTAAAAAGGAACGGAGGGAGTAAAAGTCTCTCTTCATTCATCTCCCCGGCCACCTGCAGTGTAAACTGGAGTAATTCAGAATTGGCCTTCCACTTGGAAGATTAAGCCAGAAAAAGGAATATAAATCTAAAATTAGTGTTATTAATTTATTTAGAAAAGAATGGACTGAATGTGAATTTTAAAATGAGAAGAGTCAAGTGAATTGGCATTTGGGGTTAATTAAGGTACTTTAAATTTCACTACAACAAACTTTCATTTTAGCGATAAAAAAATTCAATTGTTAGAAATAATGGAATTTTTGACCAAAGCTTTTTTTGTTTTTGTTTTTAATGAAAATTCTTATAAATAATTATGATAAAATGAATTTAAAATATTTTGAAATACCTCAAACTAAACACGTAGCCCAATTATTTAAAATTTTGATTTCGATTGCAATTAAATATTCGTGTAGCCCAATATAGAAGTATGGCCCAATCTTATTAATTGGGTTTCAACCCCAATATGGGCTTTTCTATCTTTCTTTTGGGCCAATTGATAATTGAAAGTTGGATAGACGTTGGACTCAAAAAGCCCAAATAGAGTTTCAAGCCCAAATAGAAGTTACTTACGATTTCAATTAAATCTTGGCTGGGCTATTTATTTAAGCCCATCTGGTTTGGGCCGAAAGGCCTTCTTCACGGACTTGGGCATTTTCTTATTTCTCTTTGTTAACTGCCAAAAAAACCCTTGAGTGATCCACTTTTAAAAAGGAAAAACCTTTAGGACACTTTTTTTTTGGGACACATTTAATTTGGTTATTGTTTTAGTTTTTTTATTTGGATGAATTGAGAATTCTTTGGCTTTAAAGAAAATGACATGGGATAAATTAAAATATACTCGCTCCATTTTTATACTATAAATGTAACATTTGCATATTTGTTACTATTCATTGAGTAACTTTGATT
Source organism: Hygrophila difformis (assembly GCA_030278955.1). NCBI lineage: Eukaryota > Viridiplantae > Streptophyta > Magnoliopsida > Lamiales > Acanthaceae > Hygrophila > Hygrophila difformis. Next base: position 4,916,366 of record JAOANR010000014.1, on the reverse strand, counting down.
CATTTTTTAACATATTTATATAAGATAAAATATAGTTAAATGAGATCTTGTTGGATTTGTCTAATTGCGTAGTTTTATAATATTAAATTTTATATTTTTTTATTTATATATAATTTTTTTATGGCTGAGCCGAAGCCTGGAAAGTTACAAAGAAAAAATAAGAACTATTTATATAATTTTTAATTTAATATATTAACCGTTTAAAATATGCATCGGATTGCATGAAATATAAGAATGCTACAATTTATTAAGAAAAGATCAGATGATTTTTTAAGAAAAGACAAACAAAATGTCCTTCAAGATATTTATTAAAAATAATTAAAAAAAATTGAGTAGATTAATTAACAATGTCCTTTGGGGATGAGACTCGGCATATTTATCATATTTCATAACTTTCAACTTTATATTTTGGGGTTCGATTTTCACACAATTCCTTATTTATTCCATTTATCTCCTTTATAATTTGTATAGCTTGGGCTCCCATATATTTTTTTGCCGACACATGTTATTTCACAGTCCATTCCCAAAGTTGTTTTGTTTTTGTTACTTTTATCCCTTAAAAATTAATACTGGGCGCTATTTTCATTCAATTATTTTTTAAAATAGGTGCCATCAAGCGTCACTGATTTTTATTTATTTGTTTATTTATAAATACCTGTTACCTGTTACTCTACATATATACTACCTTCGTTTTCGTGAATATAAAATATTTGATTTTTTGGCACTATTCATTGTTCAATGTTGATTCATATTTAAACAATAGTCATAGAAGAAAAAAACATAATCAAATGAGATCTTGTTAGAATCGTCTCATCTTGTAATTTTATAATATCAAATTTTTATAATTTTTTACTTATACACAACGTAAATTATTAACTGTTAAAAATGTACATTGGATTGCGTGCGCATGGTGAGTGTTGTATTTTCACGAGAAGGATGTATATACATACAAAACGATGGATTTTATTAATGCTGCCACGTCAAGGCGGGGATCGGAAAAGTGCCTATATTATTATTGTTATTATAATAATAATTTAATGCTAATTAATTAAATATGGAATTGAATCTGACTAAAAGCAAAATTTTCGTCCCATTTGGGATGTCGTGGCCTTATGGTCATTACTGTATTTTTATTATATTCTTAATTATTTTCTTATATATAGTGTATAATAATGTAGTATAATAAATAAATAAAATGTTTGACTTGTTATTCTATTTATTTAGTAAATTTTACAAATAGTTACATGCATGCACTTGGAGCCCAAATTAAAGTGCCTATAAACAAGGATCCAAAATTAAAAATCGAATTTAAGCCTCAAAGTCGTCAGTGTCAATACGTGTCTGTCATTATCAAGTTTCTGGGCAAAAAAAAAAATTAAACAGGGAAAATTTTCATTATTGCGCTGCCCTTTCAAAATTGTGAATCAAAAAATCAACAGCAGTTGGCTTGAGTGGATGGGGGCTCTAGTCGCTTAAGCAAGATTTCGGGTTCGAGCCTTGTGTATGCAAAAAACTGCTTTGGAAGATGCGCCCTTAACTGCCCTTGCAGATCTTCGAGGAATTAGTCTTGGGTCCAATGTGGCCTAAGAATATCTTCGTATTCACCTAAAAAAAAATTGTGAATCGAAAAGTGCCAACAATGCTCATACCCGAATAGCTAATTATTATATTGATAGACAGCTTAATATGTGGGGAATTCTCAGCGTGTTTTTAACATACATATGAATATATTACATTTTCATATAAATGTATCATCACATTATCCATTTAAGTAAGTATTTAGGTAAGTTTTCGAAAGATATATTCAATAAAATCTTCATATAGCACAAAATGACAGTACAATACTATTAAGCATCCATTCAGCATATGTTTAATTTCCCAATTCGTAACCTAAACCGGACCGATTTTCTTGTATTTGTTAAGTTGCTAAATACTGTATAATTATTGGATAAAACTATTGATGATAAAAAAAATTATAATAGTTGACAAGTTGGCGAACTCAAAATATGGAGAGAATAGCAAATGAATATTACAATTAGGGATGTTTGACAAAATAATTAAATTGAATCAGTTCATTTGTACGCAAAATAGCTTTTATAAAGAGATCAAATAACCTAAAACAGGTGTCCAATCAGCTTTTTTTGAATCCGCTGCAAATAGCAGCATTTTGGATTTCAACTTATTGTAGGCAAAAAGTTGGTCTCAAAATTATCAAACAACTTATATATTGACTAATTTATTATTCATGTAATCAATTAATAGCTAATACTAATTGTCAAACAAACACAATGAGTATAAAGTTTTTTTTTTTTTTTTCTTTTTTGCGTGTACCGGATATCCTCAGCCCACATTGGATCCAAGACTAATCACTCGATGATCTGGTGGGCAATGAAGGGTTACGTCTCCCAAAGCAGAATTTTGTATACACAGGCTCGAACCCGAGCCCTTTGCTTAAGCTGCCAGAGCCCCATACCACTCAGACCAACTGCGTTTGGTACACAATGAATATAAAATTAAAGCGTGGTTAAATTAACTCTCTCTCTATATATTTCTACAAGATGAAAAGATGAGAGTTGAGAGGTGTAATCTTAACAACTTAATTAAGACTTAATTACAAATGAAAAGTGAATTATTATGGGGCCGTGGCATTATTATATAAATAAACATAAACAAGCGACGTGGAGGCTTTCAAATCTTAAATACTTAAACTTATTAAAAGTGCATTATTCAACTAATACTATACACATATAGATAGGGTTATAATACATGTGATTTTATTATATTTGCTTCATTCTAAGGTTATTTGTGCGAATTAAATGTTTCCATTGTCAGCTGCCGGTGTTTTTTTTTTTTTTTTTTTGGTGTATGTCAATGATTCCAAGACCACATTGGGTCAAAGACTAATCACGCGGATCTGATGGACATTGAAGGGTTGTCTCTCATAAAGCAGAATTATGCATATACAAAGGCGCAAATCAGAGACATTTGCTTAAGCTGTCAGAGCCCTACACCATTTGGGCCAACTGCGTTTTTTAGGTACCATGATCCAAAGTTTTATTATATTTCACTTTCTTTAAAATTGAATTATATAAAACTTTCACTATATATATACACTTTATATATATATATATATAGATCAACAACAGTTGACTTGAATAGTTATGAAACTCTGAAAATTTAAGGAAGTTCGGAGTTCAAATATTCATAAATGCAAATAAATTATTCTTGGAGAGGTCTATTCATACCCTTATAATCGATTCCAATTAACTAATGTATAAACGCACACAAGAAAGTAAGACATGATGATCTTATTTTTGATTTAAAAAGTGTATTATCAATGGTCACATAATACATATATACACTTACATTATAGTATCATAGTACATAGTATAGAAAGATTGATAGAGACAGGTCACAAATTGTAGGAGACAGGAGAGGATTGCCCAATTATTCCAATCAAGAATCATTCATGCTTCATAATGCACACAATATTTATATTTATATTTATATAAATAATACCAACATGTTCCATTTAAAAAATGACCCTTTCTCCAATACTATAATTTATCATTTTTGTAACTTGTCCCAGCAAGGTAGGCCAAACATTACCATATACTATACATACATATACATACATACATATATATATATATATGAGTGTGTGTGTGTGTAAGATATGCTCCAAGACCTTTGGTACCAATTGGCATGATGATATCCATATGAGGATATTGTCAATATAATTTTAAATTTGAATAATTAATTAATTCTACATGCAATTTGTTGCTTTTTAAACTAAAAAAAAATATTTTCCTGTACTAAGATTAGATTTTATGCGCCCTTTACCACACGCTTTTGATATTTATTTTATTTTATTTTGTTTAGTTGAATGTTATGCAACTTGTGTATATATGTGTGTCTAATTATTGGTATGTATATATAAAAAATTAACTTGAGTTATTTCTGACTGATCAAGTTGGTGCTGAGTTCCAATTATTTGTGAGCTGTGAATATTTTTTCTAGATTGCATTCAACAGTTAAATTTTATTTTATTTTTGGGAAAAATTGAAATTCATTGTTTGTGCATTATTGAGAAGTGATCGATTGTAAGTAAGCCATGATGAGTTAATTATATATATATATATACACACATATTTAATTTATATATGTTTGTGCATTTCCTTCCTTAATTTCATTTTTATACTATATAATATGGAGTGGATAATTCCTCAAGCCAAAATAAAACCTAGTTAAAAATCAAAGTAGTAACAAACACACAAGACACGTATTTGCGTTAAGTTAAAATTGAACGCAAATACGTGTCATATGTATTATTAAAGTAAACAATCATACCCAAGCTTGATTTTGTTCGTAAAATTTTGAATTTTGTTTAAAATTATAAATAAATTATTAAAAGGATTCGAATTATTTGCGATTAATAAGTTGAGCTCGAATCGAAAAGTTTGTTTTATTATTGAATTATTTGAACTTCCTAAAACTGTAGACTTGGTAGCTAAAACTGTGGTAGCTAACGAATTTCGGTCGCAAACCTCTTTAGTGACCAAATTTTACCAAAAATTTTTGTTTGCTGGAGTAAATAATTCTAGTGTTGACTTGTTACAAATTCGAAACCAAACTCAAAAATCTAGCTAGTATCTTTAACAGCTATGCGTGTGATGTGTTATGTGTAGTCAAAAATGGGACAATATATGGGTTGGGGACTTATCCTAGTGGTCAAGTCCCCTACTCCCAACCAATAGGTTGGGGGTTCGATCCATACCCGGCCCCCTATCCCTCCCCTTTGTCCCCATTTGTAATTTGTGTAGCTTAGGCTCCCACACACTTTGCCGACACATGAGTGTCACTGTTTAAAAAAAAAATGGGACAAGATCAACTTTCCCTCGATTCAACATGGAGTGTATGCATATACTACTATATCATAAATTCACAAATATTGAAATTAAAATGTGTGACGCACAAAAATTAATGTGGAGGTGAGCTTTTTGATTGATGATTGTTAGGGTGATCGAGGATTGATAGCAGAATCTTCAAGGTGTTTTACCGTAATCGAATTGGATATTTACATGTATTTATATATATTTATATGTGGGTTTTTATGCATGGTGCAATATTTGGAAAAAAAATTCATTTAGTCTCATAATTTAAAAAAAATTCCGAAACAATCTCATAAATATCAAATTAGACGAATCCGTCCAATAACTACTATCATTTTCGCCAAACCCATCCATAAATCTATTTTTTTTGCTAATTATCGCTGAACCCGTCCCATAACTACCTCAATCATCACCGAACCCATCACTCCATTAGGATAGTATGGGACGAGTTCGGCAAATTAAAATTAGCGATAAAACCGGGTTCAGGACGGGTTCGTCTAATTCGATACTTGTGGGATGATTTTGCAAATTGAAAAAACTTATGGTACTAAATGAGGTTTTTTTTTTTTTTTTTTTCGTGCAATATTTGCCTCTTACATGCATGCACATTGTACTACATACACTTTAATTAATTTTAACATATAAATATATATATACATTTCAAATGGATGATTTTAAAAATGATTTCTGAAAATATATTAGAATGTTGGTAAAATACTAGAAATATGCATGCGGTACGCTAAAAGTGTAACCTGGATAATTTTAATTTTTATTATATATAGCGCTGATACCGCAAAGATCAATGCTGCAGTTGTTGAACTACATATATACTTGGAAAAAACATACATTTAATTATATGTATATAACCATATACTTGGAAAATATAATACTAATAAATATAAATTTGAAAAGGGTATGAGTATGTTGTATAATTGTATAATTGTTTAAAGTTAAAAATGGAACTGCATGTGAGTTGGACATACGTGAATTCCCCAGGGACAAAGTCATCTTTGGCATTTATTAATTTGTTGTACATGTTCAATTTAAATAGTCCATGAAGGGGATGAGGACTTGTGTAGATGCGTAGTGGTCAAGCCTTCTGACTTCCAACCTTTATGTTAAGGTTCCATTCTCTATCCGACCCCCTGTTCCTCCCTTTTGTAATTTGCGTAGCATCGGCTCTCACTACTCCTTTCATAACTGTATAGGCTGTACAGGAATTATCTCCAATATTCATTATAAAGTTGGCAGGTTTGACCGGATGGAGTATTGTATAGCACTTATTGAATGTGATGAAAATCCATATTGTTGTGACTATTATTATTTTTTTTTGCTGAACAGCCTATACAGGCTAGGAAAGGAATGGTGGGAGCCCATGCCACACAAATTACAAAGGGGAATAAAAGGGAGGGATAGGGGGGCGGTGGGGAATCGAACCTCCAATCTTCCGTTGGAAGTCGAGGGACTTAACCACTTGGGCTAATAACTATTGTTTTGTAAATTAATTAAATTTTTATGATTAATTGTTAATAACTATTGATCACAAAAATATCGATATAAGTAATAATAAGTAAACCGATTCAACACCGAAACCGAACCACATTTGACCATGCAGCAGGTACCATTTGCCAATAATCCGAATTAATTCACTGCTCATTTATATCAACTTCTTTTTTAAAAAAAAAAATTAATTGCACCCTTTCAGCTTTCTCAAGAAACAAGAAACAAATTCATCCAATCGACATTTCGTCAATTTTGTAAAGTTGAAAATCAAAACTTTTAAGTGCTAATAATGTACTAATATAATTAAGAATATTGGGTTCATGTATCATCAATTTAAACCCCACAATACCATTAAAATATTAATTAAAGAACAGATGATGGAAAAAAAAAAAAAAAATGCGTCGCCCTACCTGTAAACTGCGTACAAGAAGGACTTGGGCACAAAAAAGACCTAATTAACGTTGGACGATCCAGTGGTAATTAATGCTGGAGTTTGAATGAAATAAAAAAGCTAAGATACATGGTCTGTTCTGCATGCAGTTTTTGGAAGCTTTTGGTAGTTTTAGCTTTTATTTCAAAACAAAAGCCACGTTCTGTTCACTAGCTTTTGGGAGCTTTTAGAAGCTTCTTTAATTTTTTTAGAAACTACAAGAGGTAGCTTTTGAAGCTACTTTCCAAATTTAATTAATTTTTCTCTTGAAATTATAATTTTTGACAGCTACAGCTACTTGTACCGAACACTTATGCAAAAACTGAAAGCTTACAGCTGCAGCTCGCAGCTACAGTTCAATGTGCAGAACGGACCCAGAGTCCCCCTTGTGCAATAGCGGTAGCGATCGAGCTAGGTGAATGAAACGGAAAACCACTTTAATGTTAGAAATCAACCGAGTTAGTTTAGTCATTTAATAATGGACACTGATAATTATTAGTAATTCTCAATCTTACCACTGAACGTTTTTAAAATGAAAAAAAAAAAAATCATAACGTCCCATAATTTTAAAAAATTTTGCAAAACAGTTCCACAAATATCAAATTAGATGAATCCGTCCCATAATTACCCTAATCATCGCCGAACTCGTCCATGAACCCGGTTTTTTCGCTAATCATCGCCAAACCCATCCCAGAACTTCCCTAATAGAGGGACGGGTTCGGCGATGTTTACCAAAAAAACCGGGTTCATGGACGGGTTCAGCGATGATTATGGTAGTTATAGGACGGATTCATCTAATTCGATATTTTTGGAACTGTTTCAGCGATGATTAGAGTAGTTATGGTACATTGGAATTTGTGCATAATAATAAAAGTAAATACTTTTAATGTAATTTGACAACAATTACAATTCTAATCAAACTTATACTATTATTTTAATTTATCTAAAAATGGAAAGTGGCCAAATTTCGTGGGACACCACAACAAGAAAAATTCAGTTTAGCGACCGAATTTTTCGGTCGCTAAGGCTCAAAATTTGTTCGCTAACAGGGTTAGCGACCGAATTTTTTCGGTCGGTAAAAGCTTTGTCGAAAAACTTCTACCGACTAAAAAAATTTTAGGTCGGATTTTCGCGACTGAAACTGCGACCGCATTTTTCGGTCTCTAAGTTCCGCGACCGAAAATTTAAATTTTTTTATTTTTAATAATTTTTATATTAGCGACCGAATTTTCGCGACCGCAAATTCGGTCGCTAAATAAGTCCAAAATGTGAGAAAAAAGGTTCCGAGGAGGGCTTGAACCCACGACCTTATCATCATCATCCCCAACCCTAACCACCTATACCAGCCATGCGAATCACCAATGAGAGCCTGCCACATGTCATATATATTAATTCCTCCCCATGTGTGTTGAAGAAGGGATTCGAACCAAGGTCCTGCTGACCTCCCACCTGAGCACATGCCATCCAGCTACTCACCATTTCATAGCATCTTATGGAATGTGTTATATATATAATATATATTTGTATAAATGTGTAAATTAATAACTTAAATAATAAAATATAAAAATTATATTAGTTAAATAAATAATTGAATAATTAATTTACTAAATAAAATATAAAATTAAATTAAATGGATAAAATTAAATAAATCACTAATTAAATTTAAAAAACCTGAAATCAATATTATTAAATATTAATTAAACTAAAAACTTTCATTATAAAACTATTAAATTCAATAATTAAAATTAAAAAATTACATATTAAATCCAACATTAATTAAATTAAATATTTAAAATTAAAATTAATATATAAATATAAAATAAATTAAAGAAAATTCAATTCAGGAAAAATAATTAAAATTAAAAAAGATAAAAAAAAATAATTAAAATAAAAAAAATTAAAATTATTTAAAAAAATTTGCGACCGAATTTTCGGTCGCGAATTCGATCGCTAGTTTGTGACTGAATATTTTCGGTCGCTAATTCGGTTGGTAAACGAATATTTAAAAAAATCTTTTTTAAAAAAAATAAAAAATTGGAAATTGGATTAGCGACCGAAAGTTTCGGTCGCGGATTGGATTTCGGTCTCCAGGTAGCCACCAATTGCGTTTCGGTCGCTATTTCGGTCGCTAAATTACGACAGAAAATTTCGGTCGCTAATTCGGTCGGCAAAGTAGCGACAGAAAAATTCGGTCGGTAATAGCGACCAAATATTTTCGGTTGTAAATTTCGGTCGCTAAACTGACTTTTTCTTGTAGTGCACCCCAAAAAAGAACAGTGGCCAAATTTCGTGGGACGGGGAGTAAAACATAAGGTTATAATTTTTATTTTTTTTAAAAAAAAACATTGGGATAGATTTGACATCAATCACCAGTATAGCTAGCCTATTGAGCAGCTAAACTGGCTTGGGCGAATTCTGTCAACACAATGACACAAAAAAATTATGAATTTGATTAGCTTTTTTTTTTTTTTTGGGGCAAAATGAATTTGATTTATTAGCTTTTTAAGTAGTACTATATGATAAAATATACTAATAAATTGAAAATCTTACAATGTCGACTGACTATGATTAGTGTATATACTCGGCATACTATTGCACTAATATAATTAATTAAAGAGTATATATGAACTTATTTATTGTGTGGGACTCCAAAGAAGTAATTTTTTTTTTTAAAAAAAAAAACACCAAATTACATACTCACATTGAATAGTATGATGCACACCAATTATCTTAATTAATTACATAAATCAATTAGGTTCTTTGAATGCAGAACTTAAACCATGCACTATATCTCCATGGGATATCCTTGGGTGACATATACAATTGAATTAATTCAAAAAGGTCCCCCCATGCACCATTATTTGACTAATGTAAAATTTAAAATAATTAATTATTCCTAATTAATACAACACTTGGTCCACATTGAAGCTAATTAATCAAACAATTAAGGTTTTTTTTTTTTTAAATTACATACACTGCATAATTATAAAATGGAATTCAACCCAATTATGACACTAATTATCAAATTTCAGAGCTGTCACATATATCTAGCTAGCTAGCTAGCTAGTATATATTAAGTCTGAATTAATTATCTTGAAAAGCCATACATGTTGTGCCAAACCAATTCTTTTTTGTCATTAAAGATAAATTAATTGATCGGTCTTTGATATGATGGATTTACACGCAGTCGTCATTTTCCAATGTACAAGGAGATTTTATATATCCCAAATTTTTATATTTACTCATGATTGTATATACCCACACACAAATAAATTAACCTAGCAATTAATTTTAAAAAATTACTTCTTCTCTTAACAATTTCCCAGTTGAGAGTTCACGAACGAAAGCAATCTAGCAATTATTTTTAATAATTTACTTCATTATTAAATGTGACTTATGATCGGGTTTGTGGTCGAACGGGCGCGTTACCTCGGAGTGGAGTATGATCGGGTTTGTGGTCGAACGGCTCGGTCTAGAGAGATGAGGCTTGTCAATTGGAATCCTAAGGGCTACATTGGGATGACTCTACACGTTGATGGTAGCTCCTTAGGAAACCCTGGGCGTGCGGGATTTGGTGGAGTTATTCGAGATAGAGATGGACGTTGGCTTGAGGGTTTCTCGGGCTCTATAGGCACATCCTCTAATCTTGATGCTGAACTCCACGCTATCTGGAATGGGCTCAAGCGGGTGCACCACATGGGTATTCAGTCCATTTGCTGCTATTCTGATTCTGAGGAGGCCCTCCGGCTTATCAAATGTGACTTATTGCCTGATCACAGCTACTTTGCATTGGTTAGGAATATTCAAGACATTTTGGTGTTACATCCGGGTTATGAATGGTTCCATATTCTTCGGGAGGGAAATGCTGTGGCAGATGTGATGGCTAAACGTGGTTCCCGATCCTTGGAGTTCTTTACGACATGGGCTTTTCCCCCTGACGAGGCTCGCTCTCTGCTCGCTGCCGATATGTCGGGGACGTGGTTCCCCGGTTTTAAACTTTGTTTCCATTTTCCTATTTGGTGCTTATTTTATTTTCCTTTGTTTTTCTTCTTTTCCTTGTTAGCTGATGCCTTGGCATCCGATCACCAAAAAAAAAATATTTTAAGCTGTTTTTCCTTCTGTGAACAATTTGCTGTGTATAAATGTATAAAATAATTACAAAGGTTGTTTGGTGCGATGCTATAAGATCTTTGAATGGATTAAGGTTAGATCTGATTGTTATGTGACTACGGAGCATTCAACCACCATATAATATCTTCAATTTTATTCCTTTGTATGATCCTGTGTGGTTGGCTTTATTGTTTTTTTATAGACTAATAACTAGTTCCTTCTTTCTTTTTTAAAAAAATATATATATATATATTTTTTGTTATAAGGAATTAATTTAATTACAGGATCTTTAGATTTTTCGAGGAAAAATAATGCGTATATGCTTGCTTGGTTTTTCAATAATATTTGTAGTACTACGTAATTAGCAAGTGGGACAATGATTAAATTGGTTTTTCATATGCATGTATATATGGCTGCTGGCCAATGATGAAAACCCTAATTTCTTGGATTCAGTCAACAACACACAATATATACATTTTTATTTATTTATTTGTATTATTAACTAATTAGGCCAAATTGTGATCCAAAAAAAAACTAATTAAGCCAAATTGTCCGGAGCGAAATGAAGCGCGTTGTTCATCTTTGTCGTTTAGTGCAAAATCAAACTATGTGTCAAACGATCATGAAAATTGTTCAAAATTTGACTTCATCATCAACTGCTTGTATATGTAATACTACAATACTTTTAGGATATGTTATATACGTCGAGCTGCAGCTGCGGCCATAGGGAGCTGTAGCTGTTGGAAGCTGTAGGAGCTGTATCTATTAATTTTTGTATAAGGGTATGTTCTGCACGCAGAGCTGTAGCTGTGAGCTTTAGCTGCGAGCTGGAGCTGTAGGGAGCTGTGGGAGCTGTAGCTGTCAGTTTTATTTAAGTGTTCTGTACAACTAGCTGTAGCTGTCAAAAAATGTATGAAATGACATAAAAGGACAAAACATTTATGTAGACTATTGGGTAGTGAGTTTGTTATTGTGATAAAATTGTAATTGTTCAACAATAAGCTAGGAGCTTATTTTTTAAAGCTACTACAAGTAGCTTCTAAAAAGAAGCTTTTAAAAGCTCCCATAAGCTCTTAAAAGCTAGTGTGCAGAACGGAGCTTTTGTTTTTAAATAAAAGCTAAAGCTACCAAAAGCTCTCAAAAGCTGCGTGCAGAACAGACCCCAAGTGTTTGATACAAGTAGTTGTAGCTCTAAAAAATAATATTTTGAAGAGAAAAATTAATTAATTTTGGAAAGTGGCTTCTGAAAGAGTGAAAGTACCCAAAAGCTACCTCTTGTAGCTTCTAAAAAGAAGCTTTCAAAAGTTCCCAAGAGCTAGGGTACAGAACGGGGCTTTTGTTTTGAAATAAAAGGTAAAGCTACCAAAAGCTCCCAAAAACTGCGTACAGAACAGACCTTAATAAATCGATAATAATATATGTAATACAATACTTTCAATTTTTGAACACTATCATCTATCACCAAAATTTTAAAAAAAATAAGTGATCGGTGAAGACAATATTTGCTCACCAAAATATTTGCATTGTAGAGCTAAAGTTCTTAGGTTTTTGGGCAACTAACAAGCCAAAAGTCGAAAGTGACAGAATGTAAAATAGCAATAACCCGCCACCCCACCCACACCCCCCCCCCCCCCCCCCCCCCCCAAAAAAAAAAAAAAAGAAAAAAAAGAGTAATGCAAATAGCGATATTTGAGTATCGCTAATAAATTAAAATGAATAGTTACACTTTTTGAGATGTAAGTATGAGCAAAAAATTTTTTTGGTTGTGCATAAAAATAATCCAATTAAATTAACACTACAGTACAGTATTCAAAACGAACTTAAAATAAGTTATTTTTGTTCATCAGCCAAATTTAGCAATTAGTGGTAAGTACTCCCCAACCCCGCTCTATTTCTTAACAAGTATTTTTAAAAACTAAATATTAAACACTAATCGCTTTCTTCTAAACTTTTAAGGCATATAGTAGCCAAAATTTCTACTATTGCCTGCTAGTTGTCACTGTGGGAGGGAAAAAAAAAAAAAAAAAGACTTAAGCACATAGGATGCAGTACATTTTTAATAAAAGACCTGAACACGGCATTCAAGGCATAGGTAGAAAACCGTGTTCCATCATAAAAAGTTCGCAATAAAACCATTTGCTGTTAATATAATTAAATATCTGGTTCCCCCTTTTTTAATGGAACTTTTTGTTTAATTTAATATATTTATAGGAATATTTTTTTTTATTTTCTCCTTTTTAACTAACACATCCAATATTTTTTTACTATCAATCCAACGATAGCCGGCCGTCAGTTTAATTTATAACGAGGCCATCTTGGTTTAATTATGTGAAGAAAAATACTACTAACATTTTATTTCCGACCCCTGGAACTCTTGATTGATTTATTTTCATTTTATTAATACCTAAAAGAATTACAAATATAAATATATTTATGTTATGAAATGAAAACAGTAGTTGTCAAAACATTCAATATCGATATATAAACATACATACCAACAGGCTACAACAATTAACATGAGTGGGTACGGTCATGATTTTCTATAATATTTTTCCTTTTTATTTTGGTTACCATAGTGATTACTAAATAGCTGATCATTTCCATTGTTAATATTACTAGCTACATAAAGAAGCAATAATACTAACTTCACAAGTAATTGTACAGTATTGAATAACCCATATATATAGAACAAGGCTACTATACATCCGCCCCATGATCTAGCTAGCTACCTCTAATTGCTCTTTAACCCTTCGCCCATATATATATATATATATATATATATATATATATATATATATATCACTCTGCCTTTTTAAGTTTCTTGAAAAACTAGCTAGGGTTTTGTAGTATTTGATTTACATTGTGATCAATCATGCATGTCCATTTATTATTGGCTTATTGCATACATTACTGAACATTCTGATTGAATTTTACTTAGCAAAATAAAGTATCCATTATCCAGCTGCGTACGTGTATATATATATATATATATATATATATATAATTGGTCGATATACATGCATGCACGCACTGCGTCTAGTGAACCCTGATCAAGCACTACTAGAAAAAATCCGGATTCGGTCGCTAAAATTGTGGTAGCTAACGAGTTTCGGTCGCTAATGAATTTCGGTCGCAAATTCGGTCGCTAACCCCTTTAGCTACCGAATTTTACCAAAATTTTTCGGTCGGTAAAACAGAAAATTCTTGCAGTGAAGGGATCAACATTCAACTGGCACTCATCCCTAATTAGTACTACTCCTCCTCCTTTGTAAAAAAGGATTAAAGTAAATTAAATACACCAGTAGAAGTAAAAATATACTAGTTGAGTAGTTGACCACTTTCACAAATGAATTCTACTTAATGTCATAGCATTGGGATTGAAACCCTAGAATTCTGAGTATTGATTGGTAGAATGGCACATGATGAGAGTCATGAGTGTTTAATTTTTTTACTGGTCTGGTCTGCAGGCTGGAGTCTGTACTGTAACAAGTTGGCTTCTCATAAATTTCAGTTAAAAGTAGAAAGACAGTGGTAGCAATAAAGAGGCAGACTAATATAAGCATCGGGTGAGAAAAAGACAAATTAAAAGGATAGAGAAAGAAAGATAGGACACAAAAGACCAGACGAGAGCGGTTTCGACAGAATTTCTGTGGGCAGACACCAGACACCAGACCACAAACCATACCACACAGACGACACTGAGACACAGTCCCCCCCCCAAGTACTATGAAAACACATTTTATACGGGAAAAAAATGCCAATATAATTCTTTATTTTTATAAAAAAAAGTTAAATCAGTCTTTTTTTTTTATTTTTTGGCCCAATTGGTCCGCTACATATACTAATTACGTCCCAATCGGTCCTTCATCCACTAATTATGCCCTAATTACATATTTTTGGTCAATTCAGTCCTTTTTTTCCTTTAAAAATCTAAATTGGTCCGTTATTAATTTTTGTCCCCTTTCATGCAGTCCAATGCACATTTCAAAACCGCTAATAACTCAAATTCGGTATAAGTAAAAATTCTAAAATTTTGATATTTATAAACTACACGACGAGACGAATCTATAAGATCCTACTTAGCTCATTTTAATTTTTATATCTATGTTTAAAATTGAAGTCAAAACAAGTCTGTGAATAGTAGCAAATTTAACAATGTAGTTATTAAAAAAAAGGAGGGAGTATATCGCAATTGGTCTTCATTTTATGGAGAAACACCAAAAACCACCGAATTCTAAAAGATGATCAATTTTTCTAATAACTACATTTTTTTAATAACTACGTTTTATGTAGAAATACCATTTTATGCGATATACTCCCTCCATTTTTTTTAATAATTACATTATCTAATTTGTTACTATTCACACATTTGTTTTGACTTAAAGTTTAAAAATAGATATACAAGTTAAAATGAGCCAAGTAGGATCTTGTTAGATTCGTGACGTCGTGTAGTTTATAAATATCGAAATTTTAGAATTTTTACTTATATCGAATTTGAGTTATTAGTGGTTTGAAATGTGCATTGGACTGCATGAAAGGGGGCAAAAATTAATAACAGACCAATTTAGATTTTTGAAGAAAAAAAGGACTGATTTGGCAAAAAATATGTAATTATGGCATAATTAGTGGATGGAGGACCGATTGGGACGTAATTAGTATATGTAGTGGACCAATTGGGCCAAAAAATAAAAAAATGGCTGATTTGGTTTTTTTTGTAAAAATAAAGGACTACATTGGCTTTTTTCCATTTTATACGTACAGACAAGACTACTCTGCCTCAACAACTGTAATTAATGTCTTCACCCCTTATTAATCGCTGCAATTTACTTCTACTTACTAGTATGATATAGTACTGTACCACTTTTAATCATTCATTATATCATTAAAATTCCCTTGTTTTTAAACTCCAGCGGCGGAACTAGAAATTCGATCCAGGGTGGTCAAAAATTTAATTAATTCTCCATCCGTTCCATGTAATATGTTTTGTTACTGTTGGGTAGGATAATTAAGCTAAAGTTTCTTTTTTTTGAAACATTGACACTTATGTGGCGGCATAGGTGTATGGGAGCTCAAACTATACAAATTACAAAGGGGAATAAAGGGGAGATACGGGGCCGGGTGGGAATATAACCCAACCACAAGGTTGAAATTAAGTCACATGACATGATCACTGGGCCAAGTCCCCATTCCCAGCTGAAGTTAATTAAAAGGAAAAAATATTTCGAATTAAAGAAAGAATGAAAAAAATTTGAGAAAAAATGGCTTATTCATTAAATTGGGGTTTATATATTACTAATATTATTTTTACATTAAAAATAAAAAAATAAAAATATAATATATATATTTTTTTTAATTTCAGGCTGGTCATAATCATAGTGGTTCATAGTGGTTCCGCCACTGTCCATATGCATAGGTATGGCTGTTAAAATTAATGTTGTTTCGATTGGCAACTGAGTAAAATTCAGTAATTATTGATCTGGTGGGGTTAAAACTGTTTATTAAGCAGTAGTAGTTTTAATTTGAGCTGATTGTCCCTTGTAAGTTGTCACTTTAAAAGAAAAATCCTCCATGTAATTAATGAATTCTGATCGAATACAACAGTCCATATATAATTAGTTACAAAAATGGTTTCTTTGAATCTATATCATAAATATTTAATTCTTGAAATTACTAGTACTATATTTTTCTGGTTCACTTTTTATATATGGGCATTGCTAGTTCAGTCTATAACCTAGCTAGCTAGTACTTATTGAAGTCGAGAAAAAAAAAATTACTACTACTAGCTACTACATAAAGTACTAAGAAAAAAAATAAAGGGTGAATAAAATTTCATATAGATAATCTATAGATGTAAAATTAAGAATCGAATCAAATTGACCAGAAACTGTACAAATTACAATGGCCGGAACTTACCAATTTATCATATTTTCTCTTTGAGTATGTGATCATATTTACTCCATCCGTCCCACTTAACATGTCCTGTTTCATTTCTGCACACAATCCAATGCACATTTTCAATCGTTAATATCTCAAAATATATACAACAAAAAATTAAATAAAATATATATTCCAAAACTACTTGATTTTACGATTCTAACAAGACCCAACTCGACTATTTTTTTTCAAATATATACTTGGAATAATGTTGAGTCAAAGTTAAACAATGAACAGTACCAAAAAGTCAAACAAGACAAGTATGGTGGGACGGAGGGAGTATAAGCTATAGCATATTAATTAATTACTCCAGAAGATAAAAGTTTTTTAACTTTTCTTTCTCTTATGCTTTCTCATATTCTTCACTTTCCACGTTGTTCATTTTAAATTTTATTCAAGTTTAGTTTTTTAATAGGGCGTTGTACTGAAAAAAAAAAAAAAAACAATTGCAAGTAACTCTTCTCGTAAATAATTTTAATTAATTTGTCTAGTCTGTGGAGTGTTTTCTGTATGTGTATATATAGTAGAGCCTTAATTGCAACCCCTCATTAATTCTTCCTATCAATCTTCATTACATTATTATTGAGAGAGAAAAAAAGAAACCTCAAAAACCCTTGAATTTGTGTTTCTTCTACCTCTGAAGAAACTTTGTCTTTTCCTGTGTGTCTGTAATAGACAGAGAAAGAAAGAAGGAAAAATGAATTATTACTACTCAGATAATCAAGATTTCAGCTTTACCACCATTAACGGCGGCGCCGGCGAAATGATCAGCCGCAGCGGCAGCGGCAGCCTCGATTCTTGTTCATACTTCCTCCCCTTTCCACCTCCGGCCGCCAATTCGATCCCTAATTGTAATAATTTCCTCCACGATGACGATTTCTTCTCCCTTCCTATGATCGCTGCTGATGTGGCAGACGTAATGAATTGCTCCTCATCTTCCTCGTACGCGCCCCCTTTCGCCGACCACCACTTCTCCCCACCTGAATTCACCTTAAATCCACCCAATAATATCACGGCGCAGACGCCATTCCACCCGCCGCCGCCGTTCCCCGGCGGAGGCGACCAGGATTTGTACTATTCGATTCTGTCGATTCTCGAGGACGACGACGACGACGAATACAATAATAACGCAAATGTAACGATGAATGACGGCTTGCGCTACGCGGGTCTCCACAATTCGGATCCGGATCCTCCGACTGGCCTCGAAACCCTACCCGAATTCCCCCCGGCTTTCCACGTGGGTTCGCCGTTTGCCATTTCCCCTCCCAAAAAGAACAACAGAGGGAAGAAAGGCCGCGGCGGCGGCGGAGGGCCGCCGTCCAAGAATCTCATGGCGGAGCGGCGGCGGCGGAAGCGCCTCAACGACCGCCTCTCCATGCTCCGGTCCATCGTCCCCAAAATCAGCAAGGTAATTAATTAATTGTCCTTAAATTCCATCCCATTACCCTAATTTGAAATTTCATCCAATTCTATCATATATCTAACTATTTAATTATCACAATTAACAATTAATTAAGCAGATGGACAGAACATCGATAGTTGGGGACACCATAGATTACATCAAGGAGCTTCTCGACAGGATCACCACTCTGCAGCACAATCCCCACCATTTCGGATCATCGAAGAATCACCACCAGTTATTGATGAGCTTGATGAGCATTTTCCAGGAGGCAAAACCTAATGAACTCTTGCTCAGAAATTCGCCCAAGGTAATGACCTAATAACACAGCAAAACCCCCCCACCATTTTTTGTCTTAAAAAAAATATCGAATCCATTACACATTTAATGTACTGCAATAATAATAATTGTGCAACAGTTTGAGGTGGAAAGAAGGAATTTGGAGACGAGGGTGGATATATGCTGTGGAAGTAAGCCTGGATTATTGCTATCTACAGTGACCACACTGGAGGCATTGGGACTGGACATTCACCAGTGTGTCATCAGCTGCTTCAATGATTTTACTGTCCAAGCATCTTGCTCAGAGGTAATAAAAAAATTTAATCTTTTTTTAAAATCAATTGATTAATACTTCTTATTTTATTTGATTGAATTTCAGTGTACTAAAATGAATGTTAATTAATGATGTAGGACTTGAAGAAAAGGGGAATTTTGGATGCAGAAGATATAAAGCAGGCATTGCATAGAAATGCAGGCTATGGAGGGAAGTGTCTTTAGCAGCTACATTAAATTAAAATTTATAATTATAATATAGTGGACTACTACTGAGGAATAAAATCAAATTCTCCAAATTTAAGTCATGGAAAATATGTAAGCGACATAAATATCTATTATTACATCAATTTTCTTTTCTTGTTTCTAAATGTGTGTATTTTTTTTAATGGGATATCCAAATTGATCAATACTATATGGGATTGGCTAATGATGTATGCTTAATTTTTTGTTTGAATTAATTCTTTTGAACATTGTGAATAAATCACATCTTTATTATTAATATATCCACACACTTTAATGTAGATATAATTAACATTATTATTATATCGAGGGATAGAAGCTATTGATTGGATTGTTGTTGTACGTACGAGTGTTGAATTTTAACCACATTTTTTTAGCTTTTCAGATAGTTCATAGCTTCTAATTTATAAAAGACATCATTCAATACTAAGATTGATATATGGATTGACTAAAAACTAGCCATAATGAGCTAGGCAATCACTCGTCACAATTATATGCTCAAAGTAATACTATAATTAAGCAATGTCTCGGGTTCGAGTCTTGTTTATGCAAAAAATTGATTTGGGAGAGGCGCGCCCTTAATTGCCCATGCAGTTTCTCGATGGATTGGTCTTTTGTCCAATGTGACCTGGTGATACTCAGTTATTCATCAAAAGTAATTGTTAGAAATCAATGCAAACTTAATAATGTTACAAGTGTCATTAAATAGAATATTTTAGAATAATGAAGAAATGGACTTGTGTAGAAGTCCATAGAAAAATCTAGATTAAGTATTAAAATAATTTTATTAGAATATTCTAGAAAATGGGGGAGTAAGATAGAATAATCTAGAGAATAATTAATTATGATATTTTTAGAATTCTCTAGAAACTTGTTCACCCTATAAATAGGGGTGACCCCCCTCATTTGTAAGTGTGGTGAGTTGAGTGATGTAGAAGTGCGGTGAGTAGAGTAGAGAAGTTGTGAGTTTAGTGTGTGGTGAAGAGTGGAGAGTTGAGTGAAGTAGAGAGGTGTGAGTTGAGAAGTGAGTTGAGAATTGAGGAGTGATAAGGTGTGAGTAGTGAAATCTCTTGTAATTGTGTTTTGTATTTATAAAAGTGTTATCTTTGTTTAAGTCTCTCGGTTAAGCCTTGGTTTGTTAAGTTCTTGGTGCACTTGCATTAGTTATATGGTCGGCCCTGCCGCCTAACTAATATATGGTCGGTTATACCGCCTAATGATATATGGTCGGCCCTGCCGCCTAAGTATCCTTGTGCACTAAGAATTTTAGTCAAAGGCTAACCAACATTAAAGCGTTGGTGTTGTGTGAGTGAATTGTCATAGGTCCTCTATAGTGTGTGTGTTTGTGTTTCGTAGTAGCATTTCCCAACAGTAGGTATCAGAGCTTATTTTCCCAACAGTAATACTATAATTGTGCTAATAATAGTAATTAGATTAACTATATAGTACTATGGCTCTATTTGGCAAAACAGCTAAACAGAATTAGCTTATTCTAGGCAATTTGAACTGAATTAGCTTATTTAAAAAGACAAAATAACTTAAAACAGTGTTCAATCAGCTCTTTTTGAAACCGCTGCAAATAGTCGCATTTTGGATTTTAGCTTATTCTAGGCAAAAAGTTAGTCTCAAAATTGTCAAACAGCTAATTTTAACTAATTATTAATCACATAATCAGTTAATAGTTAATTCCCAAACAGGGTCATAATATATATACCAGACATTATTTTGAAATTTTGGAAATAATGTTTGTACGAATAGGGCCGTATAAGTTGTCTTTCATGCACGGTAATTGCTCCCAAACAACCTATCACTTGGGGCCACTATATAATTCTCCTAGGAGATATTAATTTCTTAATTATTCATATACGTACGTACATTAAAATTTAATGAAGGATTCGTTATTATCTTTTAAACTAATTTTTACAGATGTACGATTAATTTGCTATTATAACGTTAATTTTTTTATTTATAGTATTTTTCTGTAGTACGTCTTTTTAATTATCTGTCTCTTTACATAGGTTGGTTTCTCCTTTCTGATCGATAAGTTCTTCAACAAAATCGAGAAAACCCTCCAAATTTTATAACAATATAGTTGCATACAAAAGATTAAAACATATTGATTATTAAGCCATTCATTCATCCTAATACTGTAATTTGCACATGTTTATATAAGACTCCTTATGCATTTTTTTATTTGTATTTTTTTTTTTGATGTCACGCACCATTTTTAATAAATTGCCTATCTCTTTCCACTTTCCCTCACACTTCACCCTCTCCTCTTACTTTCCAAACTAGTTACTTTTTTGTTGTGGTTTTTTTTTAAAACCAAATACAGTATAAAAAATGAACAAATATTCATAAATATTTCAAAACGGAAAAAAAAAAGAGCAATTAATAAAGTACAGAGGGAGAGGGAGAGAGTATCTAATAGGAGTAGTAGTATTAAAATTCGATGGTAATTAATTAGTATAGAAAATAGAGGAATTTAAGTTTAATTTAAGTAAAATAAAACGGAAGAAGGTATGTATAGAGTACAATTCAAATAATTAATACCCTCTATTTTCTATACTAATTAATTACCATCGAATTTTAATACTACTACTCCTATTAGATACTCTCTCCCTCTCCCTCTGTACTTTATTAATTGCTCTTTTTTTGTTTGGAGTGTTGGTGATATATGATGAGCCCACAGAATTAATTAATTAGTGGGTATATATTTTGTGGAAATCAAAGTTGTTTTGTATTGGTTGTCTGGTCTTTTACTACTACTACTGCTTTAATTTAGTTTGAGCTTTGTCTTTCATTTTACTAATTACTACTGCACTGAACTGTACGGAATGGGGTACTGATTAATTATTTATTAAATACTAGTCGAATTATTACAAAACAATGTCCTTGTATCATAGTAAGAGGGTGTTTGGATTGGCGATATAAAATAAATTATTTGATTATTGCGTTTTCAAAACGCAAATAATCAGGTTTGCAGCACCTTTTTTTAACGGTTAAACTGATTATTTGCGTTTTGAAAATGCAATAAGCAGATAATCCATTTTCTTGCAGCTTATCCATTGGGCATCATCATATAATTACATTATTATTGGCATCGATCATCATATAATTTATTTTATTTCTTGAATTTATTTAATTCACCCAGCCCCAAGTGGGCAAAGTGCCTGCCTATCAATCTTCAGGTTGAGTGTTTGAATCTCACCCGCCCCCTATCTCTCCCCTATTTTGCCTTTATAATTGTGTGGCATTGGCCCACAACATCCATTTCCTAGCTAGCATGTATAGACTGTTAAGCAAAAAATAAATAAATAAATAAAATTGAATGTTATTATATCATGTTACACTGAGTGACTGAAAGGAAAGCTGTATAGAAAGGGCACGGCAGGAATAATTAAAATAGAAAGGACGGTGTAATTAATAATTATCAATTGATAATACTACGACTACTACGTACAGTACTAGCTACTACTAATGGAATACTTATAATAATGGCATGCTAGTTGAGAGCTAGCTTTAATCAGATTCATTAATTTGCATGAGACTCGACAAGAATTATTATTATATTAATTTTAATACATACTTCCTCCGTCTCATTTAGATTGTCACGTTTGATTTTTTGGCACTATTCACTATTTAAGTTTGATTCGTATTTTTATCATATTTATGTAAGAAAAAACATAGTCAAGTGAGATCTTGTTAGATTCGTCTAATCGTGTAGTTTTAGAATATCAAATTCTTATAAATTTTTATTGTACACTATTTAAGTTATTAACCGTTAAAAATGGGTATTGGCATGCGTGTCAGGTAGGTCCGTAGCGATTATAATGAGACGGGACAGTATATAATAAATCCGAAATCCACAAGAAACCCTAGCTAGCTAATTAACGTAATGCATGTAATTATTACCCCAACTAACTAACGCAAACCACCACATGAATTGCACGGTTTGCAGCCACCAAATGATCGTCGAAAACATAACAACTAACAAAAACAAGTCTCATGCAAATATACTACAAGTATAACTATTACTGTATAAAAGTACATACATATCAATTAATCAGTACTTACTAGTAATTATATGCGTGTGTGTGTATATATATATATATATATTTTGTGGTGCATGCATGCCCTACTTATATTATACTCCTATTATATATGCATCATGCATGCACTCAACAATTAGCCTCTGTATCGTTAGGAATGGGACTTCACCCCAATGGCCATCTCCCCACCCATAGTTACATGTAACGTATTACGATTCGAAACGGGGAACGGGAACAGAAACGCGGAACGGTAGTCTTAGTGAATCGGAACGATTTATAATATCAATTTTTTTTCTAAATATTAAAATAAGCCCACATAAACCCTAGTCCAAAATCTTATTCCTTTCTCTCTCTTTCTCTACGTGTCTTCTTCTACCACCGCCGCTTCCTCTTTGAACAGGCATGTTTCTTGAAATCTTAATAATGGAACCAACTATGGTACCATGAACTATGTGCCAAACTTGAAAGAAAAAATATCCCTCCTCAGCCTCAATTGTTGGAACGTGGATCGGCGATCTGGTACGATTTCGTTTAGTGTGCTGGAACGAATCGCTCCGGTACGGAGAACGGCCGGCCATTCCCTGTTCCCGGTAACTATGTCCCCTCCTCTTTATCCTCTTTGTAATTTCTGTGGCTTGGGTTCCCACACACATTTGCCGACACATAGTTGTCAATGTTTAAAAAAAAAAAAAAAATGGCCTCCGTATCACATATCGTATATATCATACACCAAATCCACTCATTTGTCGCTTTTCTTATATACTGTCTCGTAATTAATCAAACCTGATTCGTACGGACAATATCATTAATTTCTTCCGATATACTGTACGACGTACTAGTATATGTATAAACTTAAATTTAAAGACGACATCACTTCCCCACACGACCTTTTAAGTTTTATTATTATTAATCCACCCGCAGGCAATTATATTCCTTATTTCTTTATATTAATTAAAACTCATCATACAATATGCAACTATACTTAATTTCGATGCCCCCCAATTGCATCTTTTTTATGATAGCTTCCATAATTAATATTTCTGTAATAGTATACTGGTATATTATCAAAAAGAATTGATGCAGGGTGATAAAAAAAAAAATAATTAAAAGATAAATAATACTATTATTTTTAGGTGGAATAAAAATAAAAGGGAAAAAAAAAGCCACGGCCCCTATAATTCTCCATTTAATTACCATCTGCGGCCTCATAGAATTTTGAAAGTAATAAGACTTACAATTAATTAGACGAAATTTTTATAAGCAATTTTTTTTTTTTCTATTAAACCAAGATTTTCTGTTTAAAATGTTGAAAGAAATCCATGCATGGAAGATAAAAATTTAAAAGTTTGATGATTAGGACGAATAAACTCTAGCAAATCCCTGTATATATATATTATTGAATTGCATTCTAATTAATGGTTTATTGGGATATATTGTGTTGAGATATGAAATTCAATTTTTTTTTAATTAAAGCAAGTCTTATTAAATACATGATAAAAAGGTCAATAATAAATTAATAATATAATACAATCGTCATACATGTCTGATGATATCGATACTATTTGGCGTGATACATGATTTATTATAGAAGTCGATCACTTGTGTCTCCTTTTAGTAATAAAATAATAATAGTTCAACAACGAATACGAATTAATAGCCAAAACGTACACAAATTAATTAATTAAACTCGTTTTATTTTCATGCCATGTTAAAAGATGGAATGGCCATCCATTGCTTTGTCCATGGGGAAGCCATACATGTCCAAATCAACTGCCAATTTTTTAATATTATTATTGATTAACATACTACATACATACATACATACATACATCCATCCATCCATACATACATACATGCATGCAGTACATAATTGATTAATTGTCCTAGCTACTAAAAACGTATCCCAGCGCAACATTTGTTTTTTTTTTAATATGAATCTACACATAAAGCTGTATTTTGAGGGATAAGATTGTACTACAAAAATTTTATATTTTAGAGCTACTTAGAATTTAATCCCTAATGAGTTGACAATCAAATTCGTCACCGAAATTCGATAATGACTAATTATTTAGAAACCAAATCGGAAAAGGGTCTTGTAATGCTAGTGGGGAATTCAAACCAGAAATCCTAACATTGAAATAAGGACATAAGAAGTATACCAAACCCTAGGCAACATTTAGTTCTTTGGTATGTTTCTTTGGAAAATACTAAGCGTACGTTATGTTCTTAGGGAAAAAAAGAAATTTAGTAAAAAATACTAATACTCAGAAATCTCCATATTAGTGTATGTTTTAGAGTTCCCTTGTCCCGTTCATTTAACAAAGTATTTCTCCAATCTCTTTATTAAAATCTGATCTCCTTATTTTTAATAAACATGTCCACCGAAGATTCCCAGTGGAAATCTCAGATCCCGAACCAAACGCCCCATTAGTTCATGACATAATTGGTTACAAGGCTTTTGCCTCCAAATCCCCTTGTGTTTTGAAAATTCGTCACACACAAAAAAAAAAAAAAAGTAAGTCCCATATATATGTTTTGTTTCTTACTACCTGTAAGTGATTTTTCAAAATCTCTCAACAATATATATATATATATATATATATATACACATACACACCATCAAATGCCAATTTTCAGAATGCATGTACGCCTCAATTAGTTACATCATCATCTACTTAATTAATTAGTATAATATTAAGTTGTTAATAGCACACAACTTGTGCAATAAAGTATATGTCTGCATGCATGCGGGTATATAAATGATTCCTAATAATAACATGCATATATAGAAGTATATAACAAAAATAAAATAAATATCCAAAGCGTACGTGAGGGATAGAGGCATATTGAAATAAAAATAATAAAATAAAATCCAAATGAATTTTAATTTGGTACGGTTAAACAAAATCACATCTCTTAATTAGTACATAATAATTTACAATTAATAATCAAAACAAAGTACAATTATTGAAAATCTGCACATGCATCATCAACAATAAACGTTGTATGTCTAGCCTAGCTAGTCGCAATATTTATTTTTTGAAATGATAATGTTGGATACTTTGTGAAAAGAATTATATATCGAAAAATGTGCCAATATTCACCAAATGTTACTCCCTCCGTTCCTTTTTAGTTGTCTTTTTAGAGAGTAAAATGTGTTCCAAAATAGTTGTCATTTTTAGGTATTTATAGGTAGTTATGTTATGCTTTTACTATATTGCCCTTCACTTTACATAAATGCTATTTGTTAGACATTTATTAAGAATGAGTATAGTTGAAGGATAAAAGTGTAAATTTATGAGTTAATTTGGTTACTGAAATTGAGCCGAAGCCTGAAAGAGACAACTAATTAGGAACAGAGGGAGTAATTGATAATCAAAATCATCAGAACGAATTTGAAGATAATTGCGTGTGCAAATTCCAAAATTACATTTGGGTTGAGTTAATATAAATAACCAATCAGCTGCAATAATTAGTAATTAATTAATTAATTAATTAGTTGAAGTTTGCATGAGCAAGCAACTAGCTAGTACTAATGTTTACAATTGATTACAGCTGCGACGACATCCAATTTCCCATATAATTGGGACTTGCACTGCATTGCATGTGGCTGCTAATTATAATACTAAGTGTATACTCCTATTAATTAATTAGTGGATGGTTATCAAGAGCCAGCATGGATGGATGATTAGAACATTATTAATATATAGTATAGTCCAGCTGTGTAATAATCTTTTGCTAATATACTGTAGAATTTTGAACTGTACGTGCATTTTTTAGGTGGTCTTCGTTCTGTGAGATTTTCAGACTGCCCTCCCTTATTACAAATTTCCGCATGTTTGACATCCACACGTGTGGTGTGGACGTGTGTGGTTGGATGAATGGGAGAATTTGGGAACCCTAATTAATTGTGTGACATGAATGAATGAATTGTGGGGCTGCTGGAGGAGAACAGCGTGATTTGGCTTCTCAGAATGGGTTCCGGGTCGACCCGCCCCCACTTTGTCTAGCCTTGAAGTCGAGCATGTGTGTGTAGGGATGGCAAAAGAGCGCCATACCCAATGATGAAAATCGAAAACCGAATTTTCGGTTCGGTTTTGGGGGAGTACTATCGGGGATGGGCCGGGGATTGAGGATTTTCTCGGGGATTTTATCGGGGACGGGGATGGGGATGGGGATGGGGAAGAAGTAGTCCCCGCCCCGACCCATCTGCGATATATTTTATATATATTTTTTAATAATTTACAATTAATATATTATATATATTAGATTTTGTAATTTTTACAAAGCCCATTCTAAAATAATTAAAAAAAAAAAGATAAGAACTTATTTTAGTGATTAATTAATCCGCTAATCCCGGTATAATTTATATATTGTTCCCTACATGACATCCCATAACTCATGACATGGGTTCCCACAACCCCTTTTCCCGACCTTTGGCTTTGCAAAGTCAAAAACTATTACCAAAGACCCATTAATTTATGGGTTGATTATATACTGAAAACTATTATGAACTTTTGGTGTTGATTATGGTTTATTATTAAACAATTTATATGCATGTTTTGATATACATGATTTATATTGAAAGTTGTCTCAATTAATATGGCTACGACCATTCCAATTATTACCAAATTTAAAAATAATAATAATAATAATAATAATAAATAAATAAATAAATAAATAAATAAAAGTTGGCTTGTAAGGGGGTCCCCGATAAGATCCAATGGAGATTGAGGAAATTATGTTATCCGATGGGGATCCCGATAAGGTCTCTGACGAGGATCGGGCCGGTTTTGGGATTATAATTGCTAACGGTTTTGGGGACGGAGATGCTACTCTCCGTCCCAAAACCGGCACATTGCCATTCCATAGACCCTCTTCTCTCCTAATCACCTCCACGTGGCAATTCAGAATACTTAAAGGTGAATAAGACCAAATGGATTTGGATTAACAAACATAGAGTGTAAATGGACCAGAATGTCGTCAAAATTTTGATAAGGACAATTTGGATCATTTTTTTCCTACTATATTAGTACACCTCCATCCAGCTTAATTTTGATTCGGGCACAAAATTCAAATATACAGTACTTCTTTAACATTTAATATTCACTCCGTCCCATTTAACTTGTCTTGTTTGACTTTTGCACACAATCCAATACACTTTTTCAATCGTTAATATATCAAAATATGTATGATGAAAAATTATGTAAATTATATATTCTAAAACTACATTATCATACGATTCTAACAAGACCGAACTCGACTATTTTTTCTAAATATATACTTGCAATAAAATTGAGTCAAAGCTGAACAATGAACAGTGCAAAAAAATCAAACAGATCATGTTATGTGGGACGGAGGGAGTAATATTTTAAAATGAGTGTATAAGTACAAATTACATAAAATACATATTACCAAATTATGTGCTTAAACGAATTTAACAATATCACAATTGAGTATATTTTTTTTTACTATAAACTTATAATTAAAAATTAAATCAAAGAGTTAACAATAAACAAGATTGAAAAGTGAAAATGGCCAAGTTAAGCTGGACAGAGGTACCTATACCCGTTTGTGCTGCTGAGAGAAATGGTCGGTTAGAAAGGTTCTGGAATGCTGGCAAGGCTGCTACTGTTCGGAAATGTGAAGAAAAAACAAGTTGATTGCTGCTATCTTATCGCTGAGGTTGTTCCTGTTACGCTTGGGTTCCATTTTGGCTGATCTTGGACTGCTACAGGACTGATGACTCATTCCATCGCAAATGTACAACCACCCGGCGAGATCTGAGCCTTACGTCTCCGAATGTATATATTTGAGGTGCTCATTTTCACATCCTTAAACTTGATTAAACATACATTTTGAACTTGCATATATTCATTTCCAGCGTATTGAAGAGGCTAAGGGCACTAGGATTTCCCGCTTCTCTTATCCCCTATTGAGACATGCCTGAGCCTAAATGAATTTCCCACCCTATTTCTCACCTCAAATCCTGTCCCTTCAACCTTTAGCCTTCTAATTTTTCTAGTCCTTCGGAATGTTTCGTAGCTACTCATGTATTTGCATATGAAATATCTTTGAGATGGTGCAATGTTTGATTCGGGAGTGTTAAGGTGGTGGGTATGATAGGCGAAAGTGTGTGGGAATGTTTCGAGTAGAATGTGGTTGGGGTACAGGAATCGAGATAGAGAAGAAAAGTTGATGATCGTTTCTTTGTTTTTGGATATTGAGAATTAGGCTGCCTCTGGGAGGAAGAAAAAAAAAAGAAGAAGAAGAAGAAGAAAAGAATTGAAAAAAAAAATTAATAATTAAAATTTCAAAACATATAAGGAGGAGTCCTGGTTTTGTTAGAAGGGCAGTCTCAATTAGAAGAGCTTGTGGAAAGTTGACATTAAGAGTTGAGATGAGTTCCATGATTTTTTGATTAGATATGAGCTCCATGGTTTTTTGATTTGATATGAAGATGGTTTTGGATCCATACTCAGTATTAAAACTGAAAGACAGTCCTGAGAGATGTGTTGATACATGGTTTAGCTAACTAGTTCTGTAGATTGGTGCTGGAATGTCAAATTGCGAAGCTTCGAATTCTTTATTTGATCATCTGTTGACGTTTCCTCCCCCTCTTTGCCTCTGTTTCTTGTTCATCTCTTTCTTACCCCTACCTTTGACCCCTTCGTAACCTATCCTTAGTCCCTTTGGTCTCTCTACATTGGAATTGAGCACTATGCAGGGAATGTGTGTTCCAAGCAAGTTTTGGGGATTGTCTTTTCATGCACCATTCCTAATGGTCGCCGCGGATGCCCCGGATGACTCTCACGCTGCGGGAAAAAAGAAATAGCCAAGTTTTGTATGGGATGGATTGAAATTTAGTTAGCGTGAATTTTTACTGATGGGCATTTGCTCTTATGGTATTATGTATTCAGGCTTCCCATTTTGTAAAATGTAATGCAACACTGTGGCTATCTATCGAAACATACTTTCCCTCAAAAAAAAAAAAAAAAAAAAAAAAAAAACTGGACAGAGGTAGTTCTACACATCCCTAGACCAATGAATTAGGTAGATTGGTGAGATGGTGGGAACTGAGAGGTCCCTCCCTGGATCATAATAAGCAAAACCTAGCAATTGATATATTGTAGGTAGCTAGGGAGTAGTAGTACTACCTCCGTTCTCAAATAAGTGATCCATTTGCATAGTAGTCACTATTCATTGAGTAACTTTGATTAATTTTTTAACATGGTTATATAAGAAAAAACATAGTCAAGTGAGAACTTGTTAGATTCGTCTAATCACGTAGTTTTAGAATATTAAATTTTTATAACTTTTATTTATGTACAATTTGAGTTATTAACCTTTAAAAATATGTCTTGAACGGCGTGAAATACAGGAATGGTGCATTTAAAAGAGAACAAATGAAGTATTATATAGACTATTCACATATTCACATGCAATGCATTGCAAGTATAGATCATATTCTTACATGAGCTGGGTGAGTTGGATCAACTACTAAGCTCCATTGCCCATGTCAAAGTAGCTAGCAATTAATGCACATGCTTTGCCCTTTGGGGGTTATATAGTACTAGTACATACTTACACACTCCAGTTACCTTTGACCCTTTTTGTCAAGCCACTGGTAATTAATGCCGGGAAAAAAGGCCAAATAAGTCCTTTTTCTTTTCCAAAAATTCAAATAAATCTTTTTTCTATTTATTACCAAAGTAGTCCGCTACAAATACTAATTATGTCCAAATAAGTCCCTTGTTAACTAATTATGCTCTAATCGATGACGTGGCAATGATTTAAATTTAAACCTGACACGTGGGCATAATATTAGTCCATTTTCTTTTATCTTTTGTCAATTCAGTCCTAAACTTTTGTTTTGTTCCATTTATCATCTATCCAAATCAGTCATTTTCATATTAATTGGTCTCCGATCTTTCAAATTATTTCATTTCAGACCCAGAACCTTAAATAAATGTCCAACATACTTCCGTAAATAAAATTAAACACCAAAACCTCATACATTGTGTTTGACTACCTTATTATCGGGTCTACCGGAATTTTACGGACTCTCTCTAACAAACCTCATACACCAAACCTGGTAACAATACAATCAAACTCAATAGATGAGGTTTGGTGTTTAATTTTATTTACGAAAATATGTTGGCATTTATTTAATAAATGGATTAGTAGTAGTAAAAAAATTAAGGTTCTGGACCCCAAATGAAATAATTTGAAAGATTGGAGACCAATTAACATAAAAATGACTAATTTGGTAGAGGACTAAATGGAACAAAATAAAAGTTTATGACTGAATTGTCAAAAGATAAAAGAAAAAGAACTAATATGAAGCCCACGTGTCAGGTTTAAATCAAAACCATTGTCACATCAGTAATTAGAGCATAATTAGTGAACAAGGGACTGATTTGGACATAATTAGCATTTGTAGCGCTCTATTTTGGCAATAAAATAGAAAAATGACTGATTTGGGTTTTTGGAAAAGAAAATTGAGTTATTTGGTCTTTCTTCCATTAATGCCGACTGTCTAGTCATACCTCTACTTGCTATTTATACAAGCAACCAACTCAAATAAAAATTCAACCTTCTATTGAACAACTTCAGCTTGGACAGCACAGCAAAATATTAGTATTACAACAATTAAAAATATCATAAGGAACAATAACATGTATAGAAGATATTATACTATATTTTAAACAAGTTTTTTTTTTTTTCTCACACTCTTTCAATCATGTAGTACAAAATACTACTATTAAAAAACAGTTTATGGAAGATGAATTGCTTCATAAATAAGACACAAGGTGTTTTCCTATGGTAACAATCATATGCGGTCTTTGACATTTACAAATGAATACCCTACATGGCAAAGTTTATGAACATGTGCACATGACCCGGTCTAGGATAGAATTAGCCCAATATTACTCAAAAATACATGGATGTACAGCTAACTAAATTTATGAGGCACATAAAATAAGTATCTCAAAACTATATTATCGTTAACATATATATACACAAACATTTGCATAACCTATACATAACATAAAAAAATTTCAAAGACTGATATTAGACCAAAAAAGAAATGCTCACCTTGTGTATCCATACGGACTCACAGTGCAGAGAGTCTTGTACATTCATTACCTCCAAAACCAATGAACGAGAAGAAACTCGATCGAGCATTTCAATCTGGACAAATAGTTCAAGCCATAACACCAAGACACTAGACAAGCCTTATAAGCAAAATCAACGCATCTCAGTTCATCATGTGTAAGCACCAACACAATAGACAAGCCTTTTAAGCCAAATCATACGAAAATGAGATGGACGCATCTCAGTTCTTCATCATGTGTAAGCACCAACACAATAGACAAACCTTTTAAGCCAAATCATATGAAAATGCGATCGACGCATCTCAGTTCTTCATCATGTGTAATCCCCAAGACAGTAGACAAACCTTTTAAGCAAAATCATATGAAAACGCGAGCGAGGCATCTCAGTTCTTCATCATGTGTAGGCTAGGGATTTGGTAAATTAGTAGTGGAAATATGCGGGTTATTTAGTGAAGTATTAAGTATTATATGCTAATCCTCGTGGTTGATATGAAGAACCAACTCTGGAACAACGGCCTCAACAGTAGAAGGGTTCTATTTTACAGACAAACAGAAACACAGAATAGGCATACCCAGTGACCAGATCATCTCCTTCTTGTCTTTGTCTTGGAACTGCGAGATCTGCATATTTCTTCAGGTGGCCTCCAGATGATGTCGTCGAGCTTCTCGCAGAAGTTCTTGTAGAACTGCAAGAAAGGGTGCTTTCTATTGTGAGATAATAATGTACTTTATAATATAGCTTGGGCTTGCTTGTTTATTTCATTCATTGTTGGTAAAAAGAAAGTTGCATGCATATTGATGGAGATTAAAATAAAAAAAAAAATAGGCAATACATTCAGATATTCCTCAGTTTCTCCAGCTGCTTTCTGAATGTCGACCATGATAAATGTCGGTGCGACTTGAAATACCTGTTTGGGCAAGAAGGAATTCATTCTCTGGGATATGAAGAAAATTCAGGAGGAAGATGCAGAGAGGGAGGGTACCTCCATTATTACAGAGAAATGTGAAGTCTTATTTGAAGACAGACCTTCCACTCTCATCTACAATAAAGCAATTCATAGCGTGAGAAATTGAGAAAACACAAATTTATCAAATTAAATTGGCTGTGCTGGTTGTTATAGCATTTTTGTGTGGAAGTTCAAAAGCACTATAGATTATTAGAAAAGAGTGTTGGGGAATAAAGATCTCCGTGCAAATATGTTTTAACCAATTCACCTTGTAATTACGAATGTGTGTCTTGAAACTCATTGATTGTGCAACAACTTCCATACTTGATAAGACAACCTTTGCTGGTTTTTGTGAAACAAATCTGGTCTGCTGTTTATTTGAATCCTGTTCAGGCAGGCAAAACTTAATTAAAGCATCATTTCCACTTGTAGAGTAACAGCATAAAGCAAACGTGTACATGTGATAGCAGAATTATATGACCAAACAAATGGTAATGGTGGATCAACATTTCAACAGATTGAGGAAATATATTAAAACCATTTCTTTGAGAGCAAGATGACAACAACATCACCTGTCTTCGATCAAACAATGATGAGAGATTGAGGCCTTGAGAGAGAATGATCAAATCAAAGGCATTGAGAACGAGAGGCCCCATGTCATCATTCCCGCATTCCTGACTTGGTAATTCTTCCTACATAAAGCATTTTACAGAAGCTCTTGAGATATAAAGCTTTTAGTGTGATTGTGTAAATTAAGGTAATTGTGATTGTGTAAATTAAGGTAAATTAAGGTAATTCTTCCTACTTAGTATTCAATTAAGGTAATTGTGTTTGAGAGCAGCAACCCCTTTTAATAGTGGACTTAGTTTTTAGTCCACTATTAAAATACACAGCAGCAACCCCTTTCGAGTTTTTTAGTCCACTAAACACAAACTGTATGATTCAGAATCTCAATCCATAAGCAAAGATCAAAATATTCTGAAGGTAGATGGATAAAAATTAAAATGAGCGAATTTTGAGCATATAGAGATGTGAAGAGGTGACCACTTCAGTGAGTTTTATCAAGGTTTTCTCATTGTAAGTGAAACTTCCCTGATATTTGTGTGATGCACTGAACCATAATAATCTTTCAATAACTACTAAAAAAAAACAGCAGCAACCCATTCAAGCGTTTTAGTCCACAAATACAAATTGTATGATTTAAAATCTCAATTCACATACAAAGACCAGAATATTCTGAAGGTAGATGGACAAAAGTTCAAATGAGCAAATTTTGAGCATATAGAGATGTTAAGAGGTGGCCACTCACTTCAGTGAGTTTTATCAAGGTTTTCTTATTGTAAGAGTACTTCCCTGATTTGTATGATGCATTGAACCATAATAACCTTATTAATCAAATATTTTGTTCAATTGATCTCTTTGCTAAATTTAAAGGAGGCAAAGGAGCCAGCATCAGTACCTTGCCATATTTTATCACATAACAAATTAATCAAACTACCAATCCCATGGATTCATAATGTGTTTTGAGTTAATCTTCATAATAATAACAAATGAATTTACTGGATGCAAAGCCAACAGGGAAAAAGGTAAAAAGAACTCCCAAACTTTTTCCTTCTGCTCAAACTTGGCATGAGTTTTTCTATAGGCTTGATGAATACATTGCAAAAAGGAAAGAAAAGTGCCCCATTAATTTATTTATTATTATTCAAAGTAAAATTAAAATGACAGAGTATACATAACCACAGTTCATTCCTCAAATAAATCCAAAATCCAAACATGGGAAAAATGTCTCACTAACCTCTGGATCATCAAAAGCAGCATTCACATCATCCAAATCAATGTCTTCAGTTTCAGCAAGCTTGACTGGATTATAATTCTTTTTAAACCATTCATCATTTCTGATATCTTCAATCCGAATCCGCTGCATGAATTATCCCCACAGTAGGCAAGAATTTAGCAAAAAACAAGAAATGGGAAAATGGGATTAAAAAAAAGTGAAGGTACTTCCATGGTAAGGTATGAACATTAACGTGTCAATAACTTTATTCAGTTCCAAAACTCCATCGAAAATATGTACACAAGTTTAATTCTCAAATTATCGCTTCAAAATAGCTCCCAACCCCCTTTGAATATCAGGCTTTATAGGAAATATAAATTAAGCCAGAACACCTTGTTAGATGTCAACAGCCAAATAAGCAATCATGACAAGAATGAAATTGAAATGCATTCTTTTCACATATTCATGTTCATACTGACCACTACCATGTAACATAAGAAACAACCAAGTGATGGTGATTTAAGAGGACATTTGTGAAAATCAATATATGACAATTGAAAGTTTGAAACTAATAAAGCTGTAAAAGTGAAACACCACAGTCGTCACATCAAAGAATAGACACTTAACTGTTTCAGGATTTGGGTCTAAAATCCTATGGATCAAGGATTTTGCTCCAACTGGGAACCAGGATGGGCATGAAAACTCAGCATTCTCAATCTGCAGGAAATTTTTCAAATAGCCCCAGCATTATATGTAAATTTTTCTTATACACTTTAATCATATCGGAATATCAGCATTCCACAATAGTTATGCATGGCCAATTGCAAATAAGAAGTCTACTAGTAATAAATTTAAGGTTGAGTACCTTCCCATACAAGGTTGTCAAATCAATCTCATCAAATGGAAGATAGCCAGCAATCAACACATAAAGGATGACCCCACATGACCAAATATCCGCCAGAGAACCATTGTAGCCTTTATGACTAAGAACCTACACCAAATAAAAATATGTAACATCTTCTTGAAAAATAAATTTCAGTGAGATAGATCTTAATATCTTATCAGTTACCTCAGGTGCAACATAATTGGGAGTACCACAGGTTGTCTTGAGAAGGTTGACACCCTACACACAAGAAATTTATTTAAACCATGCATCATCTTACATCTAAGATAGAGAGAAATAAACTAATGTCTTACTTCTGGAGGCAAAGCACTAAGCCCGAAATCAGAGATCTTAAGATTCCCTTGAGAATCAAGTAAAAGATTCTCAGGCTGCAAGAAGTAGAAGAAAGTAAATAATCTTGTTCACAAAGCAATTAAAAAAAATTCTTTATTTGCCTCTAAGAAAGACCTTTAAGTCCCTGTGATATACTCCCTTACTGTGGCAATAATCCACACCATC
The DNA here is from genome assembly GCA_030278955.1 of Hygrophila difformis. NCBI lineage: Eukaryota > Viridiplantae > Streptophyta > Magnoliopsida > Lamiales > Acanthaceae > Hygrophila > Hygrophila difformis. The sequence continues at coordinate 4,880,006 of JAOANR010000014.1, read as the reverse complement.
AATTAGCTGTTGAAAGTATCTTCTAGATTCAGATTCACTTAGTCGACCATGGTGAACCTGCAAGAGGAATTTCCCAATCACAAGCCAACTAGAGCAGCCTTCAGAACTCCTGAATATTTCCAGAATTGTAGCTTATCTAGGTTGAGGAAACTCACTATTTTATCAAACAATTCGCCACCTGTAATGAATTCCAATATGATATAGATCTTCGTGCGGCTTGCTATAACCTGTTAATAAAATTCAATCAAGCAGAAAAATGAATAAAGTGGTACATGGTAAACATTACCAATGAAGAGCCTTTGGTCTCCAGTATTTTTAAAAGCATTTAAAAATTACACTCAAGATTTTCATCCTCACCTCATGTAAACGAACAATATAGGGATGTCTAACACGCTTCATTATAGATATTTCCCTCTTTATCTGCAAAATAAAGATGAAAAATCAACCTATCCATTATCATTTGAGTCAGCATTATAAACTAGCTGCAGTATAACCAAATTTCAACATTTTTGAGCAAATAAATAATCTTAAGTCCATTGATTAATTGAAGAATTTTAGCATATGCATATATTCAAATCCAGTAAACAAACATTTCTTCTAAACTTTGCCTCTACTCCGCAAACTAATCAAAATTAAAAAATTACTAACCCTCAGCATATACCCTCAAAACCAAGCGAAAGAACAAATAAAGAGGAATATGATCCTACAAAATAATTATTCCTGTGATCCTGTCTAAGCTTTGATCATTCAACTCAACTCGACTACGCCTCCTTCCCCTTGAAACTGGGCCAAGCCCTTTCCATCAATCTCAAGATCTACTTAATGGAAAATTAGGAAAAATGAAAACTCAGATGATTTTCGAGGAACCAATAACTAATTTCAAGAAAATTCAAATCAAAGTAATAAAATCGAAAGCAAACATAGCAACCTACCTGATCAACCATCTTGTGTTTGATTATAGTGGACCGATCGAGGACTTTCATAGCGACACTCTCTCCAGTCTCCGTATTCTGGGCAAACTTCACTTTCGCGAATGTCCCTTCCCCTATCGTCCTCCCGACCTCGTACTTCCCCACCTTCCGTACCACCATTTTGCCCCGTTTCTTCCCCTTCACTCAATGCCTATTTCCCCAAATTCACCATTCAAATAAAAGCCGATGACAACGTGGAATCAGTTGATCCCGTTCAGTTCCCCCGACACCAATCTTTATCTACCGAATCCTAGATAGTCAATCAACTGCCCAATACACAGGCGATTACTTCAAGAAGATAACAAAATCGCACTAAAGAATTTGGGGATTCGCAGAGGATATTGTGGAGAGGATTAGGTTTGGTAAAGTGGAAAGAAAAGAGTAAAGCTAAATTGAAAATTGGTGTCCAGTACGCAAGTGATGGCGTGAAAACTAATTTTTAATGCTATTGAAATGCAACTTTTTGACGAATGGAGTCGTTATCAATTCTTATACTACTACAGTCATCGTTTTCACATACGTACATTTCACTGTTCACACAACAAGTACACGGCGGGGCGGCGAAGGGAAGTCGCTCTCGATCGGCGGCGAAGGGAAGTCGCTCTCGATCGGCGGCGGTTTTACGGTGAGAACAGGAATGGCATCGCCAGCTGGAACCGCAAAAGATCGTGTGCACATTTTGGCGATTGGCAGCACCACATCATCGGTTTTTCTTTGCTTGATTTTTAGATTTCAAAATTTCATATTTATTGACTATTGACTAAAGAAGTGCGCAAAATTTATGTACAATTAATATACAATTAAAATTATACTTCTCAAGCTCCAAAAGAAATGGTGTCTCCTTACTCCAATGTCTCGGTGTTACAAGGAAACAACTTGTAACGCCCCAAAAATTTAAAATCAATTTTTGCTGACGTCACTGCCGTGTTATCTCCCTTAAACTGTTGGCCAATCAATTTAAGTTCAATAACACGAAGCCTGGTAATCAGAAAATCCAACACAGAATAACAATAGAATAACAGAGTAAGCAACAGAACATGTCTATCACACAATCATCAAATCTCGGTTACAAGCCACATACAGTACCTCACCTTGGTACTCACGTTAACCTGTCCAAATTTCAAGTATACAGGGGAATACAAAACAACGGTTCTCAAACCAATCCAAACAGTCAGATAATGCTCAGGATAACAAGCTAGTCACAACTAGATAAAATAGAGCCTAATACAGCAACTCAATCAAGACTTATTCAATGCAATCCTATAAGATCACTCAGCCCCAAACCCATCTCCATGATCATGCTCTGCGTCCTCGGGAGTATCTATAAGAAAGACAAAACGCAAGGTGTCAGTACATAAAGTACTGAGCAAGAGTAGGAAAAGCTGGGAAACAGGGAACAAGATTTTAGAGGTTAATTAACAGTTTATAATAGCATAATTAAATAATTAAACATCACACCGTCCCATACCGGTGCTTCAACCACGTCATACACTGCAAAACAATAATAAGATGAATGATGGATGATGAGATGAAATGTTATGACCTAAAGTGTCTATCTACCCTAAATGCAGCACAGACGTATGCCTAGCGCGCAACCTAAGTACCATGGTCGGTATTCCTCTCCAAATAGGGTCCACTCCCCTAATGGTCAGAAGAGATACCCACAGTGCCCCCGCCGCGGACACTAACAGCTGAAATAAGTGGCTTACGGTCATGGCGGGTACTAGCCCAGAGCATCTCGCTCTCAAAGGCCAACATGCCCGGGAGAGATACTAACTATGCCCAGTCGGATACCGACTCGTAAACATTGTTAGGATATCTAACATCCACGAAAGCATAATTTCATATCGATCACAATCACCTTACACAATGTCCAGTCGGATACCGACTCGTAAACATTTAGTGTAATTTCTCAGTCCGCAGACTACATACAGTATTCGGGTTGTCAACCCCATACATCGGATCACAACAGTACCACATGAGTTAGACATATTCCAGGGTGTGCCACGTCCCACATATCGGCACTCGACTCACATACATAGTGATAGAAGCAACGCAAGATTCCATCCTAAACTAAGGCTCGGTGAATCTTCTAAGTTCAATCAATACTCATGATAGACACTAACATATCCTAGATCAGTTTTAAGCATATTCCAAGACCTAGAAATGAGTGAGAAGTGATAAAATACTAGAAGGGGAATGAAAAACGGAAGAAAACAGCAAATCGGGCCCGCATGTGACACCCCGGACTACAAATTCCAATTTTTGACTTTTTGAAGAGTCATTATCTCTGAAATCTGAATGCATATTTGAAATCCTCGTTTCGAGTAGGGTCAGATTCATATATGGTTTGCGAAAATCGGATTAGAAACGAGTAAGTTAGAGCCGATTCAAGTTTGTGAGTTTTTTGGTGCACAGGTGGCGCCAATTGTGGCGCTTAAGCCTATTTCTAGGCGCCACACAGGCAATGTGGCGCCTGTACTGAAGGCTCTGTGGTCCGGGGCGCCGAAGTGGCGCTCCAGGCCACTTTTGGGCGCCGCAAAGGCAATGCGGCGCCTCTGAAGCACCAAACAGGGGCAGAATCCGCGATTTTCACCCCTTTCTTCCAATTTTCCCCCACTTTGAGCTAAATCATACTATTGCCTTGTGTTTATGATGTCCCAACACTTCAACCTCAGCTCCCAAGCTTGTTCATACTCCAATCCAAGCTACAATACAAGATTTGCAACCAAAACATCAAGATTTACCCAAAAACAAGAGCTTTTCTTACATGCACCCAATGGAGACTTCAAAACTACAATTATCACAACCAAGAGCAATCTAAAAGCTTACCTCAGCTCCCCCAACTGATTTGCAACTCCCAAGCAAGGATTTAACACCAATTCCAAGCCAATCTACAAAAGTTCATCCCAAAATCATTTAATCCCGCCACCAACTTGCTCCCTTCAAAACCCACCTCAAGACTCTTCCAAACCATGAAATACTTGATGTAAATTACTTACCTTAGGTAGTATAATGAAACCCCCACTTGATTTGAGTATAAAATCAAGGATTTGTGAGGATTTGGCACCAACCCTAGCCTCCCCAAGAATAGTGACGGGAATGAGAGAAGAATTTGGAGAGTGAAATGATTCTTCCACTCAAGAATCAGATTTTTATCTCTTAAATGGATCTGGGTCGGTCACGGGATGCGGGTCGGGTCAGGAAGTGGGTTAATCCACTTGTCTTGAGCCATCTACACCACTTGAACACTTGAGTTCTTATTCTCTTGTGCGTTTGAACCCACTTATTCCTCCACTTCATTAAAATCATAACTACAAAATATTCATATAATAAATCCTTTGTCAATTAACCACAATTAATTAAATTAATCGTGTGTTAATTAAATCTGGGTGTTACAATCCCTCCCACTTAGGATCATTCGTCCTCGAATGCAAAAATATGGATCGAGTAAGTTATCTCATTGATTTGGAGTCAAATCCAATTCAGAATATCGCTCCAACCTACTGTCCTCGGTCTCCCAAGTGGCATCTTCTACACCATGTCTAGACCAAAGTACTTTCACCATCTTGATCACTTTTTTGCGAAGCACTTTCTCCTTAGTATCCAGAATCGCCACTGGATACTCCTCATACTCCAAGCTCTCATCCAATTCCACTTCATCCGGTTGGATGATCTTGTCGGGATCGAAAATATATTTTCTTAATTGCGAGACATGGAAAACATTATGCACATTTCCCACCTCCGCTAGCAATTCTAGTTGGTAGGCTACCTTCCCGGTCTTTTTGATGATCTCAGAGGTGCCTATAAATTGAGGACTCAATTTCCCCTTCTTCCCAAATCGTCTCAGACCTCGCATCAGTGAGACTCTCAAAATACCCAATCGCCAACAGCGAACTCAATATCCCTTCTTGCTAAATCTGCATAACTCTTCTGACGATCCTAAGCTTCCTTCATTCTGTCTCTGATCACTCGCACAATTTCAGTGGTTTGCTCAATGATCTCAGGACCCATCACCACCTGCTCTGAAGGATCACTCCAGCACAAGGGTGTTTCTGCATTTCCTTCCGTATAAGGCCTCGAAAGGAGCCATACGAATAGTCGCGTGTAAATGTTGTTGTAGGAGAATTCCACCAAAAGTAGAAGTTTCTCCCAATATCCTTGGAAATCTATCACACGAGCTCTCAACATATCTTTCAAGGTTCTGATGGTCCTTTCGGTCTGTCCACCAGTTTGAGGGTGCCACGCCATACTCATTCAATTCTGAGTGCCATAAGCTGCTTGCAATTCCTTCCAAAATCTAGACAAGAATCTGAAATCCCTGTCTAAGATGATCTCCTTCGGCACCCCAAACCGTCTAACCATATGTTGGATGTAAGCACCCGTCAATTATTGCATACTCCAATTCAATCCCATAGGAACAAACACCGCGCTCTTGGTCAGACGATCTACAATCACTCAAATGGTGTCTACTAACTTGTTCCTTATCTTAGGCAGCACTGTGATAAAATCCATAGCAATGGACTCCCACTTCCACATGGGAACCTCCAAAGGTTGCAATAACCCTGAAGGTCGCATGTGTTCCTGCCTTAACCTTCTGACAAGTAGGGCACTTAGATACAAACTTAGCAACTTCCTTCTTCATGCCCTTCCACCAGTAATTCTGTCTCAAGTCCTTGTACATCATCACTGTTCCCGGATGTACAAAGTATGGTGTACAGTGTGCTTCCTCCATAACGTTCATTTTCAGCGCCTGATCCTCAGAAGGCACACACCATTGATCCTCAAGCTTGATCGTACCTCTACTATCAATAGTGAATCCGTCTGCCTCGCCTTACCGAATCTTAGCTCTCAAGTGCATCATCTCTTGACTCACAGCTTGGCTCAATCTGAGCTCCTCGAGTAGTGAAGGCATCGCTGTCATAGCGTTCAATCTCACCTTCATACCACAAGGTTCCGTAACAATGCCTTCCTTATCTAACTATTGTCTCAGTCTTCAAGGAAGATATACAACATTCAATGCATGTCCCTTCCTACTCAATGCATCGGCCACTCGATTGGCTTTTCCTTCAGTGTACTGAGTGCTGGTGTCATAATCTTGCAAGAACTACAACCACCTTTGTTGTCTCCCACTCATCTTATCTGCAGTGTAGAGACACTTAAGATTCTTGTAAGCTGAATAGATTTGACACTTAGCCCCATAAATATAATGCCTCCAGGTCTTCAAGGCATACACAACCGCTGCCATCTCCAAGTCGTGAGTCGGGAAATTTAGCTCATGAGGCATCACTTTCCTAGATGTATATGCGATCACCCAGCCATTCTTCATAAGTACACATCCAAGTCCTCGATGAGAAGCATCGGTGTATACCTCACATTCATTATATTCATCGGGTAACACCAAAACTGCAGTTTCTGTCACATTCTCCTTCAATAAATCAAATGCCTCTTGGAAATCCTCGGTCCACTGAAAAGGTACATCTTTCCTCAGTAACTGAGTCAGGGGTTTAGCAATGCTTGTGAACCCCTCAACGAATCTCCTGTAGTATCCCACAAATCCAAGGAAACAACGTACCTCACTAACATTAGTGGGTGGATTCCACCAACACCGGTTCCACCTTTGCTGGATCCACATCAAATTCCTTATCCCGAAATGATATGCCCAATAAAAGCCACCTTATCCAGCCTGAGTTCACACTTCGAAATCCATTTTTTAACCAAACCATTTTTTAACCAAATCCATTTTTTACCATTTACATATTTCATTTTCAACCATTTACACTAAACGCAAACTCAAAAAAATATTCTCTATATATTCTTTCTTATACCCATCATACCCATCATTTCTTATAAATTATACATTAACCCACACAAATTCAATACTCATTGATTATGCCAGTATAATTTAGCCATCGTTATGTTTAAAATTTATTTTATAAAATAAAATTCTTAAAAACAAAAGAAAAACTTAAGATCTTTAATTAGTAATTAGTTATAAAATAAATTTAATAAAATAAAAATTATATAAATTATAAAATTATTAACCATAATACATAATTAGAAAAAAAGTCTTCTATTTTTAAATTAATATATTATTCAATTTGCAATAATTGGAGGGTTGGAATTGCAATTAATTTAATTGCAAAAAATAATACTTCCTCCATTTTAATATTTTTGCTACGGACCCACAATGTGCGTTGTCCAATGCATGTTTTAAACCACTAATAACTCAATTTCGGTACAAATAAAATTATAAAAGTTAGATATTTAAAAACTAAAAGGTGAAACGAATCTAACAAGATCCAACTTGACTATATTTTAACTTGTATAACTATGATAAAAATTGAAATCAAAGTTGTCAAATGAACACTGCCATCTTTTACAATGTAGCAAAAAATTCAAAACGGATGATGTATATGTCATGAATAATAAAAACTCAAATTTGAGTATTTACTATTCATAAAACTCAAAAAAAACTAAAATGGGTTTGATTTTAGGATATTGTTTAAGAAAATATGACACCCCATTTTAAGTTTTGGAGTGCCACAGAAGATGGTCTAATCCAATTAAATTAAATGAGTAAAGTTATAAACTTGGGCCACTAGATTCGGTTTGGGTTGTAATTACATTGACCCATATTAATCCACCATTCAATTTGATCCTTAAATTGTTGAGCTTCACCAATTTTACATCTATAATTAATTGAGCTCACTTGACTAATTAATTATAATTAAATAAATTACTTGTAGATTAATTAATTGGAATGTTACATATAATACTAATCACTCTTTGGTGAAGTTGGATAGAGAAAAACTCCTGCATATTTAATGGCGTGAGCAGGTCGGCATGGGTGCTTCAAAAGAAAATTTATTGCACCTTGATATTGAATCAGCAGGCGTGAAGACTGGGATCAAATATCAAACTACTCAATTGGATCATTGGAACAGGCATGAAAATTCTAGCTTTATTCTTCATGTTGATGGTAGCGCTCTTTGCAATCCCGGAAGAGCAAGATTCAATTTTCTTCACGACGTGGACGGGCAATTGAAGAGAGGGGGCGCCGACTTTCTTGGGATCCAGACTAATACATATGCAGAGGTGGAAACCCTGAGACATTGCCTAGAGTTTGCTTATAGGAGGGATCCATCAACTATGCTGCTATTCGGATTCATTCATGGTCATTGTTTGCTTGATCATTGGGACACGTTTCATCCTTTGGTGCCGCTTCTCACAAGGGTGAAGGAAATAAGAGCTTCATTTAACCAGTGCACCACCCGACATGTGCTCGGGAAAGGTAATCAAGTGGCAAACAGTTAGACTAAGCATGACTTTTCCTTGGAAGACTTCTATACTATATGTGCATTTCCTCTTGATTTCGTGTGTGGAGCACGCATCTGGCGCGTGGTTATCCAGACATTGAGCTCCTCACGTCCTTTCATTTTTATTTTTCTTCATCTATTTTCCTCATTTATTACTTGGCTTTGGCTATTCAATTTTTTTTTCTTTTTTTTTTAAAAAAAAAAGAGAGATAAAACGTCTTAGCAAAAACAAACCGAGAACATTAGCCCCAAATGTAAGAGTATTCCAACCAAATATCGACTACGTCTGTAGTTAATACTCAATCCGTCATCAAATGATATTAACATTCCGTGTTTTCACGCAATTCAATACAAATGTTTAATGGTTAATATATCAAATTGTATAAAAGTAATTTAATATTTAAAGCTATGTGATTAGACGAATCTAACAAGATCTTATTTGACTATGTTTTATCTTATGTAATTATGTTAAAAAGTCGAATCAAAGTTACTCAATGAATAGTGTTTACTATGCCAACGTTAATACGATTAAATGATGAAGGAAGTATATGACTAGATTAGATATTAACATTGTTTGCAGCATATTGGGGAGCCCATAGCATATACATATTTGACCAAGCTATATGCTTGTTTGATAAGTAGCATATCAATATGCTAATTTTTGAAGTATATTGAAGAGAGATGGTGCAAAATTTTTAAGCATAGGGGTTGGGGACTTATCTAGCGGTTAAGTCCCCTTCTCTCAACCATAGGTTGGAGGTTCGAACCCCACCTAACCCTCTATCCCTCCCCTTTATCCTTTGTAATTTGTATGGTTCGGGCTCTCACACATTACCGACACATAAGTGTCACTGTTTAAAAAAATAATAATAAAAAAAATAAAATTTAAGCATATTGAAGTAGTACTAGTACATTAAACATGCTATCTATCAAATCTTTTATTAATTCTACTAATATAATCTATAATCTGCTATATGCTATTGCTTACATCCAAACCGTGTATTTCCCGATCCAACCAAATGTAAGAGTACTCCAGTCCAGTATTTGTGTAATACTATAACAATTAATACAATCTGGGCGAGGCCGAGGAATTCCGCCCTATTACATAGAATCAGACTGCAGTCGGGACGTTTGTCAGGAAGGTATTTCTCCACAGCATCCATCATTTTCGATTTTCATACTTTCTGCTGTTTCTTCTCCTCAATCATCATTTATTTGGCATTAGGCAGGTGCTTCCATGTTTGTTTTGATCCGTGCGGAAATTAGGGTTTGGACATAAGACAATAGGGAGGGAAGACCAAACATGGGTAATCTGAAGAAAGCACTGAAAAGCCTAGACGCGTTCCCGCGTGCAGATGAGCATTTGCTGCGGAAGACGAAATCGGGGGCCTTCGGTATGATCTATTTTCCTCAATTCTATCTCGGTTTACCTTTTCAAATCTACCCATTACGCAACTGTTCCCCCCCCCCCCCCCCCCCCCTTTTTTCCCTAAAATGAAGAAGCTAATCTATCTATTAGGATACAACTACAGAATCCAAGGAAAATTAACCCCAAGCCGTGTGCATTAGGTGCTTCACAATTTGGTAGAGTCTGTTAAGAAAAATTAAAATAAAATAATAGTACTACATTTCATTGTTGTAGAAGATTATTTAACATTCATTAATATAGATATGGGGGGAACAACTAACATTTACTGGACAAGGTAATGGCCTAGTGGGGTTAGTTTCCCTGTTTTTGAAAGCCATTTAGTAGATTTGAGTTGTGATCACATGATGACAAGGACTTTCTGTCTTGATTTGTTTGCAGCATTTATTGGCGTCCTGCTGATTATCAGTGATATCGTAAATGAATGCCATTTTCTCATGCCCGTAATCTTTAGTTTGTTCATTGCTTTGTCTTGTTGGTCACCTGATATTTGAGAGCTTGAATATAGCGCACATTCCCATTATTAATTTGTTAAAGTTTAATATAGCGAGATCTGTATAAATTTAATGTAATGGCAAGGGAATGCATGGTAGAGTGATAGAGTCTAGAAAACTAACATTCTATATTTCTTGTATTATATCAGTCTCTATTATTGGACTGGGAATCATGGCAACTTTGTTTGTGCACGAGTTGTCTTACTATCTGTCAACATCTACGATGCACCAGGTTTTCTTTTCCTCCTTCCAATCTACCCAGTTCTATTCTCTGCGCTGCTGGTTTTCCCTTTTCTTCGCTAGTTCACCTTAATATATATATATATATATATATATATATATATATATATATATATATATATAGCATCAGTGTGACATGTTGCCCTTTTGCAGATGTCAGTTGATTTAACACGAGGAGAAACACTTCCAATTCATATAAATATGACATTCCCTTCTTTACCTTGTGATGGTTAGTGGTTAGAATATCTATGTTGAGATGCTTCAAACTTTTGTATGTACTGTATTGAAACTTTCCATACTATGTTATGATGTGATTTTGCAGTTGTAAGCGTGGATGCCATTGATATGTCAGGAAAGCATGAAGTTGATCTTGACACAAATATATGGAAGGTTAGGCTTATTTAGGTTTTATTTGTCGCTGTGGATATATTTGCGCTTTTGATTTTTCTTTTGTACTATCTTTTATACAAACCCATTCAATGAGGAGAAGTGGAGAGGGTATAATGTCATGAAGGTAAATATGTGTCTACGCATGTGATAGTTGGAATGTTTGTTTGTGGGCTCACTACAAGTATCATTGCAGCTTAACTTGAATAGTCATGGTCATATCATTGGCACTGAGTATTTGTCCGACCTCGTGGAGAAGGGGCATTCCCATCATAGCCATGGTAAGTTCACCCTGCCCTACCATTTTGAGTGTTCAGTGGATATTCAGGACAATAATTCATTGTGGATGCAGTTTAGGATTCCACTTCCATGGATGCACATCTTTTTTCTCATTGGTTGTGATATGATTAGGCCAGCTTTTGCTGACTAAAACACTCTTGTGCAAAATTAATATATTCTCATCAGCAAATGTAAAAAAGAACTGTTGACAACAATACAGAACAGGGTGAAAGTGGAATTACATTTGCAAAACTACTGTGCTGGCCTGGCAAATAATTTCCGTTGTAGACAAGTAATTTTCCTTATACTGTAGCAGAATAAGGATTTGTGTTAACATTGGGAAAGCCTTTTCTTTAACTTCAAATATGAGGTACCTTATAGGGTGATATTTTGTATTGGTTGGAGTTGCAGTAAACAATTTCATTCTTTGGATTGGGTCAGGTAAAATATACAGCTCGAGAAGGAAGTTTCAAGCTTTATATAGTGTGATTTGTGTATGTCAATTGAAAAATCTATTTATGTTTCCTCTGTTTCAAGTTTTTATGATATAGACAGAGACAAGCAATGTAACACCCACCCCACCCCACCCCCCACCCCCCCCCCCCCCCACCCCCGCTTGTAATGTTTGATTCCTTACCTTTACATTGTCAGTTTTAGTTTTGCCTAATTGTTGAGGGCTGGGTCAATGTGCACCACCTTTCTTTTTTTTTTTTTTTTTTTTTCCGGTTTGGCTGATTAATATGGTCTGACAACTTTCACAAATTTAGGCCCTCTATAGTTTATTGAATCAAACTTGTAAGGCATTTTCTCACTCTTTGGTTCATGTTCTTTTTCTTGATCAGATGACCAGAACGACCACCATAACGAGGAGTCTGACAAAAAAATCAAACTCCAGAATCTTGATCATGAAAATGAAAATATGATTAAAAAGGTGAAACAAGCATTGGCTAATGGTGAAGGTTGCCGGGTATTCCTCTCTCCACACTCCACCTTAAACTTTTTCTTTCTTTCATTGTTTATTTTAGTATAATCAACATGTTGCTTTTTGTCCATTGGAAATTTAAAGAGCCCAACTTCAGTATTAAACCATTGGACCATTTTATGCTCTCTCTCTCTCTCTCTCTCTCACACACACACACACACACATTATATTATTATTATTATTATTTATTTATTTTCGTTCATTACTGCAGGTGTATGGAGTATTAGATGTTCAGAGGGTTGCTGGAAATTTTCATATCTCAGTTCATGGATTGAACATTTTTGTTGCACAAATGGTAGCTATGCCGCTCACCTGAATCCTTTCATTTTCTTATCTTATTTATTTATTTGTTTATTATTCATTCTTCTTTTTAAGTTATTGGACTGGAGGTGATAATGATTTCTGACCAATTAATTAACCAAATCAATGTATAAGAATTCCTGGTGGAACAGTCTCTTGAGCTTTCAGATGTGAACCAGCAGTTTTAGAATTCCTTATAAAATAATGAACTCAAACATATTACTTTCATATGTTTTCTATTATAAAATTATGAAATAAAATGACTCTGAAGATGAATTACTTATACAGACCCCAAGCTTTGTTACTTGGCTGTCAAGCACATATTAATGACCAAAAAACATTCTGCAGATATTCGAGAGTTCATCACATGTCAATGTGAGTCATATCATTCATCATTTGTCGTTTGGACCCAAATATCCTGGGCAACATAACCCACTTGATGATACTGTCCGGATCTTGCGTGAAGCTAGTGGAGCATTCAAGTATTACATTAAGGTTTAAGTTCTTGCCCTTTTATGGCTAAATCCAATATTTTATCTGATGTCATCCTCATATCATCTGCATAAGCTTTTCTTTGCTTTGGATGAGTTAAGAGCTTGGAGTTCCTAAAAGTGACCTCAGCATTATATCTTGTTCACCAAACTAAGATGTGGGAATCTTATGGTGTAGATTGTTCCAACACAATACAAATACATTTCGAAGGAGGTTCTACCAACAAATCAATTCTCTGTCAATGAGTACTTTTCTGCAATTAAAGAGTTCGATAAAGGATGGCCTGGTGAGTCTTATATCCAGAGATTTAAGGGGTTCCTCCCCCCCAAACCTCCTATTGTCCTATGTTTTAATCTCATTGTATGGATCTTCTTTTCAGCTGTGTATTTCTTGTATGATAAAGGATGACCCCACATGACCAAATATCCGCCAGAGAACCATTGTAGCCTTTATGACTAAGAACCTACACCAAATAAAAATATGTAACATCTTCTTGAAAAATAAATTTCAGTTAGATAGATCTTAATATCTTATCAGTTACCTCCGGTGCAACATAATTGGGAGTACCACAGGTTGTCTTGAGCAGGTTGACACCCTACACACAAGAAATTTATTTAAACCATGCATCATCTTACATCTAAGATAGAGAGAAATAAACTAATGTCTTACTTCTGGAGGCAAAGCACTAAGCCCGAAATCAGAGATCTTAAGATTCCCTTGAGAATCAAGTAATAGATTCTCGGGCTGCAACAAGCAGTAGAAGAAAGTAAATAATATTGTTCACAAAGCAATTAAAAAAATTTCTTTATTTGCCTCTAAGAAAGACCTTTAAGTCCCTGTGATATACTCCCTTACTGTGGCAATAGTCCACACCATCAATTAGCTGTTGAAAGTATCTTCTAGATTCAGATTCACTTAGTCGACCATGGTGAACCTGCAAGAGGAATTTCCCAATCACAAGCCAACTAGATTGAGGAAACTAGGTTATCTAGGTTGAGGAAACTAGATTCAGATTCACTCCTGAATATTTCCAGAATTGTAGCTTATCTAGGTTGAGGAAACTCACTATTTTATCAAACAATTCGCCACCTGTAATGAATTCCAATATGATATAGATCTTCGTGCGGCTTGCTATAACCTGTTAATAAAATCCAATCAAGCAGAAAAATGAATAAAGTGGTACATGGTAAACATTACCAATGAAGAGCCTTTGGTTTCCAGTATTTTTAAAAGCATTTAAAAATTCCACTCAAGATTTTCATCCTCACCTCATGTAAACGAACAATATAGGGATGTCTAACACGCTTCATTATAGATATTTCCCTCTTTATCTGCAAAATAAAGATGAAAATCAACCTATCCATTATCATTTGAGTCAGCATTATAAACTAGCTGCAGTATAACCAAATTTCAACATTTTTGAGCAAATAAATAATCTTAAGTCCATTGATTAATTGAAGAATTTTAGCATATGCATATATTCAAATCCAGTAAACAAACATTTCTTCTAAACTTTGCCTCTACTCAGCAAACTAATCAAAATGAAAAAATTTACTAACCCTCAACATATACCCTCAAAACCAAGCGAAAGAACAAATATAGAGAAATATGATCCTACAAAATAATTATTCCTGTGATCCTGTCTAAGCTTTGATCATTCAACTCAACTCGACTACGCCTCCTTCCCCTTGAAACTGGGCCAAGCCCTTTCCATCAATCTCAAGATCTACTTAATGGAAAATTAGGAAAAATGAAAACTCAGATGATTTTCGAGGAACCAATAACTAATTTCAAGAAAATTCAAATCAAAGTAATAAAATCGAAAGCAAACATAGCAACCTACCTGATCAACCATCTTGTGTTTGATTATAGTGGACCGATCGAGGACTTTCATAGCGACACTCTCTCCAGTCTCCGTATTCTGGGCAAACTTCACTTTCGCGAATGTCCCTTCCCCTATCGTCCTCCCGACCTCGTACTTCCCCACCTTCCGTACCACCATTTTGCCCCGTTTCTTCCCCTTCACTCAATGCCTATTTCCCCAAATTCACCATTCAAATAAAAGCCGATGACAACGTGGAATCAGCTGATCCCGTTCAGTTCCCCCGACACCAATCTTTATCTACCGAATCCTAGATAGTCAATCAACTGCCCAATACACAGGCGATTACTTCAAGAAGATAACAAAATCGCACTAAAGAATTTGGGGATTCGCAGAGGATATTGTGGAGAGGATTAGGTTTGGTAAAGTGGAAAGAAAAGAGTAAAGCTAAATTGAAAATTGGTGTCCAGTACGCAAGTGATGGCGTGAAAACAAATTTTTAATGCTATTGAAATGCAACTTTTTGACGAATGGAGTCGTTATCAATTCTTATACTACTACAGTCATCGTTTTCACATACGTACATTTCACTGTTCACACAACAAGTACACGGCGGGGCGGCGAAGGGAAGTCGCTCTCGATCGGCGGCGAGGGGAAGTCGCTCTCGATCGGCGGCGGTTTTACGGTGAGAACAGGAATGGCATCGCCAGCTGGAACCGCAAAAGATCGTGTGCACATTTTGGCGATTGGCAGCACCACATCATCGGTTTTTCTTTGCTTGATTTTTAGATTTCAGAATTTCATATTTATTGACTATTGACTAAAGAAGTGCGCAAAATTTATGTACAATTAGTATACAATTAAAATTATAAAAATTTCATCTTCCTCAAGCTCCAAAAGAAATGGTGTCTCCTTCCTCCAATGTCTCGGTGTCACTCTCCAAGTGCCCTAATTTCTTGCTCAACCAATACTATACCCAAACCATTTTTTAACCAAATCCATTTTTTACCATTTACATATTTCATTTTCAACCATTTACACTAAACGCAAACTCAAAAAAATATTATCTATATATTCTTTTTTATACCCATCATATCCATCATATCTTATAAATTATAAATTAATCCACACAAATTCAATACTCATTGATTATGCCAGTATAATTTAGTTATGTTTAAAATTTATTTTATAAATAAAATTCTTAAAAACAAAAGAAAAACTTAAGATCTTTAATCTAATTAGTTATAAGTAAATTTAATAAAATAAAAATTATATAAATTATAAAATTATTAACCATAATACATAATTAGAAAAAAAGTCTTTTATTTTTAAATTAATATGTTATTCAATTTGCAATAATTGGATGATTGGAATTGTAATTAATTTAATTGCAAAAAATAATACTTCCTCCATTTTAATATTTTTGCTACGGACCCACAATGTGCGTTGTCCAATGCATGTTTTAAACCACTAATAACTCAATTTCGGTACAAATAAAATTATAAAAGTTAGATATTTAAAAACTAAAAGGTGAAATGAATCTAACAAGATCCAACTTGACTATATTTTAACTTGTATAACTATGATAAAAATTGAAATCAAAGTTGTCAAATGAACACTGCCATCTTTTACAATGTAGCAAAAAATTCAAAACGGATGATGTATATGTCATGAATAATAAAAACTCAAATTTGAGTATTTACTATTCATAAAACTCAAAAAAAATTAAAATGGATTTGATTTTAGGATATTATTGAAGAAAATACGCCACCCCATTTTAAATTTTGGAGTGCCACAATAGTTGGCCTAATCCAATTAAATTAAATGAGTAAAGTTATAAACTTGGGCCACTAGATTCGGTTTGGGTTGTAATTACATTGACCCATATTAATCCACCATTCAATTTGATCCTTAAATTGTTGAGCTTCACCAATTTTACATCTATAATTGATTGAGCTCACTTGACTAATTAATTATAATTAAATAAATTACTTGTAGATTAATTAATTGGAATGTTACATATAATACTGATCACTCTTTGGTGTAGTTGGATAGATAAAAACTCCCGCATATTTAATGGCGTGAGCAGGTCGGCATGGGTGCTTCAAAATAAAATTTATCGCACCTTGATATTGAATCAGCAGGCGTGAAGACTGGGATCAAATATCAAACTACTCGATTGGATCATTGGAACAGGCATGAAAATTCTAGCTTTATTCTTCATGTGTGATGGTAGCGCTCTTTGCAATCCCGGAAGAGCAAGATTCAATTTTCTTCACGACGTGGACGGGCAATTGAAGAGAGGGGGTGCCGACTTTCTTGGGATCCAGACTAATACATATGCAGAGGTGGAAACCCTGAGACATTGCCTAGAGTTTGCTTATAGGAGGGATCCATCAACTATGCTGCTATTCAGATTCATTCATGGTCATTGTTTGCTTGATCATTGGGACAAGTTTCATCCTTTGGTGCCGCTTCTCACAAGGGTGAAGGAAATAAGAGCTTCATTTAACCAGTGCACCACCCGACATGTGCTCGGGAAAGGTAATCAAGTGGCAAACAGTTAGACTAAGCATGACTTTTCCTTTGAAGACTTCTATACTATACGTGCATTTCCTCTTGATTTCGTGTGTGGAGCACGCATCTAGCGCGTGGTTATCCAGACATTGAGCTCCTCATGTCCTTTCATTTTTATTTTTCTTCATCTATTTTCCTCATTTATTCCTTGGCTTTGGCTATTAATTTTTTTTTTTTAAAAAAAAAAAGAAGAGAGAAAACGTCTTAGCAAGAACAAACCGAGAACATTAGCCCCAAATGTAAGAGTATTCCAACCAAATATCGACTACGTTTGTAGTTAATACTCCATCCGTCATCAAATGATATTAACATTCCGTGTTTTCACGCAATTCAATACAAATGTTTAACGGTTAATATATCAAATTGTATAAAAGTAAAAATTATAAAAATTTAATATTCTAAAGTTATGTGATTAGACGAATCTAACAAGATCTTATTTGACTATGTTTTATCTTATGTAATTATGTTAAAAAGTCGAATCAAAGTTACTCAATGAATAGTGTTTACTATGCCAACGTTAATATGATTAAATGATGAAGGAAGTATATGATTAGATTAGATATTAACATTGTTTGCAGCATATTGGGAGCCCATAGCATATATATATTTGACCGAGCTATATACTTGTTTGATAAGTAGCAGATCAATATGCTAATTTTTTAAGTATATTGAAGAGAGATAGTGCAAAATTTTTAAGCATAGGGATTGGGGATTTACCATAGCGGTTAAGTCCCCTTCTCCCAATCATAGGTTGGGGTTCGATCCCCACCTGACCCTCTATCCTTCCCCTTTATCTGTTTTGTAATTTGTATGATTCGGACTCTCACACATATTACCAACACATAAGTGTCACTGTTTTTAAAAAAAATAATAAAAAAATTTAAGCATATTGAAGTAGTACTAGTACATTAAACATGCTATCTATCAAATCTTTTATTAATTCTACTAATATAATCTATAATCTGCTATATGCTATTGCTTACATTCAAACCGTGTATTTCCCGATCCAACCAAATGTAAGAGTACTCCAGTCCAGTATTTGTGTAATACTATAACAATTAATACAATCTGGGCGAGGCCGAGGAATTCCGCCCTATTACATAGAATCAGACTGCAGTCGGGACGTTTGTCAGGAAGGTATTTCTCCACAGCATCCATCATTTTCGATTTTCATACTTTCTGCTGTTTCTTCTCCTCAATCATCATTTATTTGGCAGTAGGCAGGTGCTTCCATGTTTGTTTTGATCCGTGCGGAAATTAGGGTTTGGAAATAAGACAATAGGGAGGGAAGACCAAACATGGGTAATCTGAAGAAAGCACTGAAAAGCCTAGACGCGTTCCCGCGTGCAGATGAGCATTTGCTGCGGAAGACGAAATCGGGGGCCTTCGGTATGATCTATTTTCCTCAATTCTATCTCGGTTTACCTTTTCAAATCCACCCATTACGCAACTGTCTCTCCCCCCCCCCCCCCCCCCCCCCCCCCCCCCTCTCTTTTTCCCCCTAAAATGAAGAAGCTAATCTGTCTATTAGGATACAACTACAGAATCCAAGGAAAATTAACCCCAAGCCGTGTGCATTAGGTGCTTCACAATTTGGTAGAGTCTGTTAAGAAAAATTAAAATAAAATAATAGTACTACATTTCATTGTTGTAGAAGATTATTTAACATTCATTAATATAGATATGGGGGGAACAACTAACATTTACTGGACAAGGTAATGGCCTAGTGGGGTTAGTTTCCCTGTTTTTGAAAGCCATTTAGTAGATTTGAGTTGTGATCACATGATGACAAGGACTTTCTGTCTTGATTTGTTTACAGCATTTATTGGCGTCCTGCTGATTATCAGTGATATCGTAAATGAATGCCATTTTCTCATGCCCGTAATCTTTAGTTTGTTCATTGCTTTGTCTCGTTGGTCACCTGATATTTGAGAGCTTGAATATTTAGTTTGTTAAAGTTTAATATAGCGAGATCTGTATAAATTTAATGTAATGGCAAGGGAATGCATGGTAGAGTGATAGAGTCTAGATAACTAACATTCTATATTTCTTGTATTATATCAGTCTCTATTATTGGACTGGGAATCATGGCAACTTTGTTTGTGCACGAGTTGTCTTACTATCTGTCAACATCTACGATGCACCAGGTTTTCTTTTCCTCCTTCCAATCTACCCAGTTCTATTCTCTGCGCTGCTGGTTTTCCCTTTTCTTCGCTAGTTCACCTTAATATATATATATATATAGCATCAGTGTGACATGTTGCCCTTTTGCAGATGTCAGTTGATTTAACACGAGGAGAAACACTTCCAATTCATATAAATATGACATTCCCTTCTTTACCTTGTGATGGTTAGTGGTTAGAATATCAATGTTGAGATGCTTCAAACTTTTGTATGTACTGTATTGAAACTTTCCATACTATGTTATGATGTGATTTTGCAGTTGTAAGCGTGGATGCCATTGATATGTCAGGGAAGCATGAAGTTGATCTTGACACAAATATATGGAAGGTTAGGCTTATTTAGGTTTTATTTGTCGCTGTGGATATATTTGCGCTTTTGATTTTTCTTTTGTACTATCTTTTATACAAACCCATTCAATGAGGAGAAGTGGAGAGGGTATAATGTCATGAAGGTAAATATGTGTCTACGCATGTGATAGTTGGAATGTTTGTTTGTGGGCTCACTACAAGTATCATTGCAGCTTAACTTGAATAGTCATGGTCATATCATTGGCACTGAGTATTTGTCCGACCTCGTGGAGAAGGGGCATTCCCATCATAGCCATGGTAAGTTCACCCTGCCCTACCATTTTGAGTGTTCAGTGGATATTCAGGACAATAATTCATTGTGGATGCAGTTTAGGATTCCACTTCCATGGATGCACATCTTTTTTCTCATTGGTTGTGATATGATTAGGCCAGCTTTTGCTGACTAAAACTCTTGTGCAAAATTAATATATTCTCATCAGCAAATGTAAAAAAGAACTGTTGACAACAATACAGAACAGGGTGAAAGTGGAATTACATTTGCAAAACTACTGTGCTGGCCTGGCAAATAATTTCCGTTGTAGACAAGTAATTTTCCTTATACTGTAGCAGAATAAGGATTTGTGTTAACATTGGGAAAGCCTTTTCTTTAACTTCAAATATGAGGTACCTTATAGGGTGATATTTTGTATTGGTTGGAGTTGCAGTAAACAATTTCATTCTTTGGATTGGGTCAGGTAAAATATACAGCTCGAGAAGGAAGTTTCAAGCTTTATATAGTGTGATTTGTGTATGTCAATTGAAAAATCTATTTATGTTTCCTCTGTTTCAAGTTTTTATGATATAGACAGAGACAAGCAATGTAACACCCACCCCACCCCACCCCCCACCCCCCCCCCCCCACCCCCGCTTGTAATGTTTGATTCCTTACCTTTACATTGTCAGTTTTAGTTTTGCCTAATTGTTGAGGGCTGGGTCAATGTGCACCACCTTTCTTTTTTTTTTTTTTTTTTTTTTTTTCCGGTTTGGCTGATTAATATGGTCTGACAACTTTCACAAATTTAGGCCCTCTATAGTTTATTGAATCAAACTTGTAAGGCATTTTCTCACTCTTTGGTTCATGTTCTTTTTCTTGATCAGATGACCAGAACGACCACCATAACGAGGAGTCTGACAAAAAAATCAAACTCCAGAATCTTGATCATGAAAATGAAAATATGATTAAAAAGGTGAAACAAGCATTGGCTAATGGTGAAGGTTGCCGGGTATTCCTCTCTCCACACTCCACCTTAAACTTTTTCTTTCTTTCATTGTTTATTTTAGTATAATCAACATGTTGCTTTTTGTCCATTGGAAATTTAAAGAGCCCAACTTCAGTATTAAACCATTGGACCATTTTATGCTCTCTCTCTCTCTCTCTCTCACACACACACACACACACACATTATATTATTATTATTATTATTTATTTATTTTCGTTCATTACTGCAGGTGTATGGAGTATTAGATGTTCAGAGGGTTGCTGGAAATTTTCATATCTCAGTTCATGGATTGAACATTTTTGTTGCACAAATGGTAGCTATGCCGCTCACCTGAATCCTTTCATTTTCTTATCTTATTTATTTATTTGTTTATTATTCATTCTTCTTTTTAAGTTATTGGACTGGAGGTGATAATGATTTCTGACCAATTAATTAACCAAATCAATGTATAAGAATTCCTGGTGGAACAGTCTCTTGAGCTTTCAGATGTGAACCAGCAGTTTTAGAATTCCTTATAAAATAATGAACTCAAACATATTACTTTCATATGTTTTCTATTATAAAATTATGAAATAAAATGACTCTGAAGATGAATTACTTATACAGACCCCAAGCTTTGTTACTTGGCTGTCAAGCACATATTAATGACCAAAAAACATTCTGCAGATATTCGAGAGTTCATCACATGTCAATGTGAGTCATATCATTCATCATTTGTCGTTTGGACCCAAATATCCTGGGCAACATAACCCACTTGATGATACTGTCCGGATCTTGCGTGAAGCTAGTGGAGCATTCAAGTATTACATTAAGGTTTAAGTTCTTGCCCTTTTATGGCTAAATCCAATATTTTATCTGATGTCATCCTCATATCATCTGCATAAGCTTTTCTTTGCTTTGGATGAGTTAAGAGCTTGGAGTTCCTAAAAGTGACCTCAGCATTATATCTTGTTCACCAAACTAAGATGTGGGAATCTTATGGTGTAGATTGTTCCAACACAATACAAATACATTTCGAAGGAGGTTCTACCAACAAATCAATTCTCTGTCAATGAGTACTTTTCTGCAATTAAAGAGTTCGATAAAGGATGGCCTGGTGAGTCTTATATCCAGAGATTTAAGGGGTTCCTCCCCCCCAAACCTCCTATTGTCCTATGTTTTAATCTCATTGTATGGATCTTCTTTTCAGCTGTGTATTTCTTGTATGATTTATCACCAATTACTGTGACAATTAGAGAGGAGCGCCGCAGTTTTCTCCACTTCATTACCCGTCTTTGTGCAGTACTGGGTGGTACATTTGCGGTAACAGGTATGTTATCTTCCACAATCTACTTTTATGTGGTCGCTGAATGATGAACAGTGTGTTGGTCAGTGTTTTAATCAAACTAGTCATTGAACAGGACAATGAGACAATCTATTAGCTCACAGGTCCCGGTCCCGTAGAGGACTACTTTAGTTGCATTTGGGAGAAAACACTGGCGTTTAACGTTTAACATTTAAAATACTCCATACTTAAATAGCTTAAAAAATTAGATATAGTAAACACTAATTTCAGTAACCACTAATTTTTCACTTTGAACTTCAAACACTCCTCTCCAACTTTTAACTTTTCAAACTCCACTTCTAAAATCTAATTTTAAACTCTAACGCTAAACATCATTATTCAAACCTATCACAATTTAAAATTGTTTTTCATCAATCATCATTAACTCCAAACATTGAACTCCAAACCTTTAAAATTGTCTTTAATGAGTTGGAAGCAATGGCACCACCTTTAATCATATCTGGACTATTCTTCGGGATATTGTGTGGTTAGTTCACTTGCAAAAGTATTTCATGAAAACATATGATAAATTCATAGGCCACAACTATGTGTTAAACAACCCACTTTAAAATGTATAATTGGTTCAAGCTATTACCATGGGTCCGGCGCCGGCCAGGGTCAGAGCCAGGAATTTGGTTTGACATGGGCAGGGGCAAAGGCAGGAATTTAAATATGTGGTGTCATAAGTCATAACTTAAAGTTGCCAAATTTTTAGTCCCATGGGCCGAATTTTATTTTTTTTGTGTTTTATTTTACAGAGCCACTAATGACAACATTAATAAATAAAAATAGATGCGAAGATTGAACTCGTGCAAAAAGAAAACTATATAAGAGTTCAACAATAAATTAAAGAACAGAGAACGTAGGTCGGATCGTGAATATAAGAATTAAGAAAATGGAAGAGGAAAATTGTATGGATGAGCAAAATGAAAGAATTTTGAAGATGAAGAATGGTGCAAAATGGTACTAGAAACAAGTTTTTATCCTTAATTCTATATAACTCTATTGAATTTTTTCAGTATAGTTTTAGTTTGTCATTTGATCCCACTTGAACTTCTATGGCTTTGCCACCCAGGGCATTACATGTATACTTCCTCCGTCTTAGTGTAATTGTTACATTCCCCTCCGACACGCATGCCAATACACATCTTTAATAGAAAAATTATAAAAAGTTGATATTCTAAACTACAAATTAAACAAATCTAACAAAATCTCACTTGACTATGGTTTTTTCTTGCATAACTACGATAAAAATTCGAATTAAAGTTAAACAGTGAATAGTATCAATTATGATGAGACGGATGTAGTATATAATATATGGAGGATTGAGCTTATGTTTTAATTATTATTATTATTATTATTATTATTATTATTATTATTATTATTATTGACAATGAGATTAGAAAAATTGAATTGGACTTGGGGAAAATAAATTTTAAAAATTAGGATTAGGCTTTCGGAAAATAATTTAAAAAAATTAAGATAGAGATTTATATTTGGCTATATATATATATATGTTATATATGAATATTTTTTTGGGAAGTACGATATGAATATTTTGGACTATAATAGAGATCAAATAACTGCATGAACTCGATAGGGGTGCCCGGCACCCCCTGTCTCCACTGAGTCTGTTTTTAAAACATTGGCTCTTGCTGGCTAAAATCTATTCCTACTAAAGCTTCGCCTTCATAAATGATTGTTGTCTGCAACAGGAATGCTAGATGGATGGATATCCAGGCTCATTGAAACATTAACAAAACCAAACACTAGAAGCATTGTTCAGTGATTTGGATCAGTTTCAAACGTGCAACAGGACAAGGAAGTTACTAATGCAGGTAACTTTGTCTTCATCCAGTTCTTGAGACTTTGGATACTTTTGTTAGCTTCAGTGTATTTTCTGGTCTAGTGGGTGCAGACACAATTGTAACAGTAGAGGTGTATTTTTTTTTAATTTCTTTATCTTTTTGAGGGAGATTCTTGTTAAAATTTATACTACCTTCATTTGGCACACAGAAATCTGGTATTGTTTGGTAGAAGTCGTACGCTGCCCAAATTGAGAAGTATAAGTGAATTGTCATTTGATTATTTGTATATACAATCCTTGAAGGAAACATTTTCTTGCACACGAGATACTGTCATTACAGCATTAAGTATCAATACAAAAAGTGGAAACATATCCTTTCCTAAAAGTAACCCTTTGCAAAAATCATTAGCAACACTACCCTAACATTTTAGAAACCACTCATTTACTCATCAATTTCCATAGACCATTAATTTTTGACTTGGACAAGGCTATGGAAGTGTTACCCTTTTACCAGAAAGGCCCTCTTGAGTCGCTTACTGTTGTGTTACATGCTCTGCTGCAGCATTGGTTTCTTGATGTCTCGTGTTCTCGGGTGACACAGAAGTTAATGCTGCAGTATGCGGATGTCCTGTATTCTCAACCACTGCAGTTTGTGGCATTTGATTATTTCTACGCTGATCATTGTGTGGGTGGTGCCAATTTTGGCGATGATTCTGTGGGTGGTCGTTGTGTCTGTTGCGGTGGTGATGGTGTCGTTGCTCATGTTGTGTCTGTGCAGCAACATTGGTTATTTGCTGTGATTGACGGCTTGACCTCCATCTCAGGTACTCCACGAGGAGTGAGTTGGTACTGATTGCAATTCCAAACCCAGTGAAGGAGGAGAGCAGCACCGAGAGGATCGCATTTACGTTGAGCTGAATGATGGAAAGGCTGCATATAAGAATTCCAGAAAAAATGGATAACAGCACAACACATTTTTGAGACTTTGAGTAAGGGGTACTGCCTTACCACGGTGTAAAAGATATGTGCGAAAAGAATCACTATCGCGAACTGGAACGAGGCATATGCCCATATGTAACTCTTGCTCACTGACAATCATGCCGCGAAAGTAGATGTTAAAACATTTGAAATATTTACTCGATTCCCTTATAAAAGTAGCCGAGTTTCTCCTTCAGCGAAAGTAGATGTTAAAACATTTGAAATATTTACTCAATTCCCTTATAAAAGTAACCGAGTTTCTCCTTCAGGACTTATCGGAAGAGTTTGGATTTTAAAAATTCCTTTCAACCAATAACAAAAAGAATGCGAATCTTACCCATTGTAGATGCAATCATAGATGAAAGGAGGCCTAAACCACAAGAAAAAGGCAAGGAGATGGCCAGAGCTCGAGGTCCCATATCGGATACCTGTTGCAAAGGATAACAGTTATTGAGGTTGGAGACATTTATCCACATAGCATGATAAAGCTGTTTGTATTTTGATGAGTGAAATCACATTTAAGGTTCGAAATGCAAAAACGAGCACAATAACAAACATGATTGAATATATATGCCAAGACGAGAATGGACAACCAGAAGTTGCTCCAAAAAGCAGAAGTACGCGAGCATGCTGACCATGACGAGAACAGGGACATCTTGCCAGACCCTGTCGAGAATTAAAACAAACAATATAAGAAGGTTTCGCAATATCTACAAAGGTTCGACTAACACTCGCTTTGCCTAGTAAATGCGCAGGGTAGATAATATTTCATCCACATCTCCCTGTAGTCAGCAAGTTCTCTTTCATAGTCCAATTAAAGGGTAGCATCACCTCTTTTAGCTTTTGTAAAATGAACTCGTTATTTAAAGTAATAAAGGCACCGTAGTAAAATAACAAACAATGTATTATTCTTCCAATTAAACGAAACTAATTATCCTTCATCTTAGTAGCAAAACATTAATCAAAAGGCTTTGCCATCCAAAGTCGGATGGATGGAGGGGGTATTGCTTGGACACTTAATCAAAATATAAATCTGAGTAAACTCACCTGTAACGAGGCGCTTCCCTTGGCTGTGGCATGGCTGGTGGTCTTCTTATTACATTAGGAGGGTTTTGTATTCTCAATAATGTTACAGGGAGGTTACGGACGTCCTGCTTACAGACATCACAGGTCTTATTCCCTTTGATGCTGAACCACTTTACGGCGCACTCCTTGTGGGCAAGTGCGAGGTCTCCCTTGCAACTGCACTCCATCTTTAGAGTTTCACCCCCTTCTCCGAGCTCAACAAAACAGATTCTGCAAACGGCTTCTTCTTCGGGAATGTCTTCTTCCCCAGCACCATCTATGCAAAAAAAGAATTAAAAGTAAATAACAAGATATAAAAAATGAAAAAGCAAAATACCATTGTTTCCCTTGGTAGGCTTTGTATTATGCATTCTATGCTATCTAGTCAACATTAAGTGTACTACTACTTGATCGAGGGACGCAATCTTTGGAATTTGATACAATAAAGTGAGGAAAAAATAATACAAGTTGGTTTTCTCCAGCCAATTTTGCCTGTGGATTTAGGTTTAATGGTCAATCCTCCAGAAAATAAAATAAAATAAAATAAAAGCATTATCCAAAGATTGACGCCATGTGCTTTTTGCATAATGGCAAGTCTAACATGTGCAAGAACTTGGGATTGGGCGATTCCATCATCGACAAATACCAATTCAAAAGACCGTACACTTTGACACACATCAAAGGAAATGCATACCAGCTTCGGTTTCAGGAACAATGTCTGGGGAGGCATTTTCAACGATTGCAGAACGATGGCTTGCTGATATCACACGTATCAAAGCTCCAGAAGAATCCATCCGTCTCAAGCTTCTATTTTTCACATTCACTGGAACTGATAAGGAGCGCGCCATGATTTTTTTAATTTCAGTTTTCTGCAACAAAAATAGTTCCATTAAAGAAGTACGTATACTATTAAAAATTAAATAAATAAAAATAGGGTACACCACTTGTAGGTTACACGTACAAGAGACCCAACTTACAGACAAATTAGATTGGCCATCCTCAAGATTTTGCTGCAAAAGCTTAGGATCAGCATTAGCCATTGGGGTCACAGGCAATGAATATGTCGACTTTGTTGATGTGGAGAACATTTTGTTCAAAGAAAAAGATCTTGAAGTCGAGGGCTTATCCGAAAGGGGCGTATCCGGGATAATAAGAACCGTTTTTTCAGCCTCCTGAGATTGGTTTTTACCCCTAAAGCTTTTCTGAGGAATCAAGCTTTTAACAGATGATTTCAGTTTTGCAGAATGTGGTCGGGGTGGCAGTCCAGCTCTAGCAGAACCCGGACTCGGAATATCTATCCTTGTGAAATCGGACAGTGTAGTCTCCAAAGATCGCATTGGTATCTCCAATGAAGGAAGATTTGGCCGTTTGGGGAGCTGCATCAAGGGGGCTTCTTGTCTTTCATACGCCTGATAACAATCGCGTCCAGAACTAAATTCTTTAGTCTTTCTTGTAAATAATCATACAATTCACAGATCGACAAAAAAATCCCAACAGTTGCAAAAACAAATCAAGCAAGTAATCAAAACCAGGAAATCTTCCCCAACAAAGCAAATGGAAAGTAGTAAGGTACAAACGGAAACACTGTTTGATACAGAACTAAATCCTATAAAACACACCACAGTACATGCTACACAATTTGAGTAAAATTCGAACCTCGCGATTTCATTGAATAAGAAATATCCAACTTTAAACAGATAAATGTTTTTCCGTGCTCAGCATGGACAAGAATACGGGTAGAAAAGGTAAACAAGATCATTCTTAACTCTATGCCTACGGTGTTGAGACAAGAGAAAGTAATGATTATATATGAAGAGCAAAGCTTTCTTCCCCAATAGCCATTTGTACCATTTTACTCTCTCCAGCCATTCTACTTTCTCCCTGCTTTACAATTTAGCTATTCTAATTCACAATATGGAACTTCAAAGTCCCAAAACACAAGCAAATCTTTTAAGAAAAATAAAAATCTATTGCATCTTACATGACTTATTGTAAGAAAAATGCAAAGCAATATTACTCATTAAGCAGGTTCTATATTGGCCAATGTAATCACTTTAATCTAACTTATTGGTAGTATCTGTTTTCAATTGGCTGCACAATGGTTCGTATTTAATACCTTTCACACCTAAGATTTAGACCAAATTCAGATTTATTAATCATTAATAGGCGCTTGAAGAAGCTAGATGAACTAACAACCTCTTGCCTTTTTACCCACCACAGTAACAAAAAGACAACACATCATTCATCATTAAATAAACATACAAAAATCAGCAAAACCCCCCAAATGAACATTTTCAGTTCTTAAAATGGATAAGAACATCGATACACTCAAACCCTAAATCCCCAAAATCTTCAGAGTCAAGCACAGGAAAGAACAAGTGAGACAAACAAAATGGAGGGGAATTTCAGGAACTGACCTGGTCATAATGGCCATGGACGCTATTCTCATCTTCTCGACCAATAATTTCATGCATTGCAAAAACCCCATTATTATCCGCCATTACTGTCACCAACAAAATCGAACAAAATAAATCCCAGAGAGAACCCTTTCCAGTGCAAAATCCGATTTGAACATCGAAAAAAAGAGCTGTCTTTTAGACTGTCCACTGGACAAAAACAAGAAAAAGGGGTCAAACAAAATTCCCTGTTCTGGAGTAAACTTGAATCAAATCAAAAGGGTGTGGGGACTGGACTTTCAACTTTGGGAGGAAAAAATGATGAAAACAAACAAGAAAAGAAAGAAAAGGGGAGAAAAAGATTCTTTTTTTTTCCCTTCACCTCACTAATATTTAATGAAACAATTAATTAACATGGGCACAGTTTTTTTCGACAATAGTACTTGCCAATCTTGATTTGCACTGCCTGCCATGTTTGATTCCTTTGCTTGTATTTGTCTCTGGTTTTGCCCTTTGTTTGATGTTTATTGTTTTTTCCGAGCTTTTTCGGAATTTTGTGAATGAGTGGTGGACAGCTAGAAATACCATTCTCTCTGAAGGTGATCAAATATCATAATCACCATTATGAGTTCTTTAATCATGTTTTTATTTTTTATTTTTAATTCTTTTGGGTGTTGGTAAAAAGGTAATGATATGTTACTGGAATTTCTTTTCTTAAAGAAAAAAAAATTATACTATATATGTATTGCTTAGATGTTGTGGGAAGTGGAGATGTTTATAGTATGTTACGAAGTATTTACTTCTTGTAATTAACTTTAATTAATTGTAGCTATAAAGCTAAAAGAAAAATGAGTGGATTCCTCATGTAGTACAAAAAATGAGTGGGATTCAATTTTTGTAATAAGATTCAACTTTATAGTTGGATGTTCGATTCCCACCCGTCATCATCTTCATACTTTTTATTCCCTTTATACTCTCTTCGTTCCATTTGAGATGTCATATTTCTTTTGGGCACGGTATCTTAAGTAGAATTAGTTACTGTATTAAAGTGGAGTAAATAGTTGATGTGGTGTTTGTTTGAAGGAGTGAAAATTTTCTAAATAATGAAATATGACAATTGAAGTGGGACGGAACAAAATACAAAATGAGACATTTGAAATTAGACGGATGGAGTAATTTGTATGATTGGGCTCTAACATTTGCCGACATATGAGTGTACTTGGTTTAAGACCAAAACTAGTGTACTATTTTTTTCATACAAATAGTTTTATTCAAAGTTTAAGAAAGTTGACACATAAACTCATTCCTTATTTACTTTTGAATTTTTAATAGGCTAAAATTCACCAAAAAAAAAAAAAAAAAAAACCAATTAAGAATAATAATCATATTATTGTTAATTTGTACTTGGTATTTTTTGAATTTATATAGCAGTGATTTAAATTTAAAATTTGTGTGTATAGAGTTGTTTAGATCTACTCATCCACCTATGACCTAACCATAAACCATTCATGTAAGCTTTTTTGGTACTCTGAGTAGATAAAAATATATAGTTCATCCGTTTCACAATGATATTTACATTTGATAAAATACTACTACTATTCAAACACCAACTTTCAATTAAAGTTTTATCATAGTTATGCAAATCAAAATATAGCCAAATGAGATCTTGTTAGATTCGTTTCGTCGTGTAGTTTTTAACTATGGAACTTTTAAAAGTTTTACTTGTACCGAACTTGAGTTGTTAATGGTTTAAAATATGCATTGAACTGCATGAAGGATAGATCCGTCAAAAATATTGTGAGACGGAGGAAGTATTAAAATTTAATTAGAGATAATTATTATATTATTGTTAATTTATACTGTTCAGTTTTTGCACAGGAAAGAAAAAATGAATTTATACTTTCATTTACATAGGAAAGAAAAAATGATTAATACTAAAGACTTGCGTCTAGAGAATATGTTGTGTGGAAACAAAATAAATCTAGGAATAAGACTTGATCCAAATTGTCATATTCCATGCATTCCAATCATAGACTGGGCATTCAATTCCCACCGACATCTTATCCCTCTCCTTTATACCCTTTATAATTTGTATGGCTTTGATCACCACACACACATTTGTCGACATATAAGTATTAATGTTTATAAAAAAAAAATCAAAGTAAAAGCATATTCTCTCACTCTGTATCATAATTATCGTCTCACTTATACTTTTATTATTTTTATTGATCAACTATAATTTAATACTACCAACAGCAGTTGTCTTGAGTGGATGTGGCTCTAGTCGCTTAAGCAATGTCTCAAGTTCGAGCCTTGTGTATGTAAAAAACTGCTTTGGGAGAGGCGCCCTTAATTTCCCTTGCAGATCCTCGATGGATTAATCTTAGGTCCAATTTGGCCTGGGGATACCCGGTTTCACCAAAAAAATATAATTTAATCCTGATATTCATCTAAAAGAATATTATACTTCATCCGTCCCACTAATGTTGTCTCACTTTTTTTTGTCTGTCCCATTGAAATTGTCATATTTCCATTTCTAGAAAAATTTTACTCTGTAAATATAAACTAAAACATCACATCAATTAATTACTTAACTTTTTTTATTAATTTAAATAAACATTACATAAACTAATTAATCCACTTTAATATAATAATTCATTATACCTCGTGCCTAAAATTTTTGGAATGGGAGTATTTTCATAATTATACAATAAAAGTGTAATTAAATTAAATTTTATTTAACTATCTAATTATAATTATTGAGACTTTTAAGGTGAGTAAAGCATGCTAGATGTGTAAGTTTACTAAGCCCAACTCTCAAGGCCCACTTAAGCCCATTTAAATGTTTTTTTTTTTAGTAATAAAGAACCCATTTAAATACTATTTTTGGAGAATTATACTCCGTCCGTTTTTTTAAAATTAAAACGGACTTATAGTGCACGTAATCCAATCCATATTTTAAATCATTAATAACTCAAGTTCGGTACAAGTAAAAATTCTAAAAGTTTCATATTTAAAAACTACTCGACGAGACGAATCTAACAAGATCCAACTTGATTATATTTTAACTTGTATAACTATGATAAAATTTTAAGTCAAAGTGAGTGTGTGAACAGTATCTAATTTCCATACGTTACAATTTTTCAAAGACGGAGGGAGTATTTTTTTTATAAGTGGTGAGAGCCATACCACAAAATTATAAAGGGAAATAAAATAGAGAGATAGGAGATCGGTGGGATCAAATCTCCAATTTTTATTGCAAGAGATCTAACTACTTGAAAGAATTCTATTTTAATACTTAAGGTTAGAGCTGTAAACGAGCCGAACCGAACCGAGCTTCAAGTGTTTGAGCTCTGTTCGTTAAGCTTAACGAACGAACACGAACCGAGCCAAAAATCTTAACGAGCCAATTTTCATGTTTGAGCTATGTTCGTTTAACCTTACGAACGAGCTAATAACGAACGAACACGAGCCTAGTTGAGCTCAGTTAACGAACTATTTACTTTATTAATAAATTTATTTATTTTAGATTAAATTAGGTGTGAAAATATAATATTATATTATAATATAATTTATGAGAGAAATATGAAATTAATAAAAATGAAAAATGAAAAGAACAACTAGATAAAATATTTATTTTTTATAATATATATTCCATTAAAAAAGAATTTCGAACTGTTCGCGAACTTAACGAACGAACACATAGGGGTGGGCACGGTTCGAATAACCGGGGTTTTTCAGGTATTTGCTAACCGAACCGAACCGAGCAAATATTCGAAAAAATTAACCGAAACTGAACCGAACATATCGGTTAACCGAAATTTCGGTTAACCGAAAAAAATCACACTATTCGCGGTTTATTCGAACCGAACCGAACCGAGCCATCCTGTAACAAAATTGCTCTCCGAATAACCGAAATGGCAGTTAACCGAAAAATTAATCTCCTATTTGCAAATAATATAAACCTAATCGAACCGAACCGAACCGAATCGACCCTTAAAATTTCAAAAATGATTTTAGAACATAATCCAAAGTCAAATGTCATTGATAAATATCTGCATCCAAAACATAAAGATAACAACAGCCATCTACCAGACATAGCCATCTTCTTTGATTCTAGTCTCCAACCAAAATAATAATATCTGCAAGATCCAACAAAAAGATATAGCCCATGAGCATGAACAACAGATATATATGGAACATGATTAATAAAAGAAAAGGCATTATTTGAGGTAATAAAACTGAACCAACAACAGATATATATATTTGAAGTAAAAAGCATTGTACTCAATCATATATATGGAACAACAGATCCAACAGCCATCTTCTTTGATAAAAGAAAAGCAGCCATCTACTACTAAAATTAATAAAAGAAAAGCAGCCATCTACAAGAAATGTTTGTTATTTGAAGTAAAAAACTACAACTGTAATACAACTATAGAACAACAACCATCTCCAAATGTCAATAGCAAACCAACTGAAATTAATAACAGTAGCCAACTATGGAACAGGCAGCCTTCATATCAAATTAACTTAAACAACATTATTTGATTAAACATTTACCTCAACTAGAATCATCCTCATGGTTAGTCATCCAATTCCAAGAGATTAGCCACCCTTACTATAAAGATTAAACAACAAAATATTATATTTGCTATAAATATTTATTTAATACATGAGTTAATGAAAATGAAAAAGTTAAACATACCTTCTTCTAGTTTCTCAAGTTCTTCAAAATCTTTTTCTTCAACATGGGGGATTATCCTTCCGAATCCAATCTTTTGAATCCATGGACTCCATAAATCTATGTTTAAACAAGAGAACACAATATGAATGAAAGTAAAATGAATATATGGTAGTTAATTAATCTATTTGTTTAGTCCACACTGCATCTGCTTGTTAGTTAATCTTCTTCACAAGCTAAGGTAACATATATGGCTTCCAGCAAAGCAAATTGATTATATTGGGCCAAATCTAAAATCTTGTCAATTAATATACTCTACTGCTCATCCAAAAATTAATATACTCTACTACATAATATATTTGCGTTAAGAAACAAGTACTATATTGATAGTCAAATAGCTGATAAATCTACTCCCTTATCCGAAACATACAATAGCCTATCTAGCTCTATATATGTCGTAAAACATACATCACTACCTGAAAACTTCCTTTTATTTCCAAAGCAGCATCCCTAAACTCGCTATTTTTTACGATTATTACAAGTTTAAAAATTATGTGTTGGGTTGGGAAGCAGACAGGACAAGGTGGAATCGCCGATGATGCTGATAAATTAATACCTAGGAAAGGGCATTTTGCTTGACGAAAATGAAAATAGAGCTCACCAAAACATGACTTTTCAAGGGGAAGGCCGGAGGGGTTGACCGCCAAGCGAACTGTCCTGCTATGCCGTTGCCTCGCCGCATCGCCAAGGAGAAGGCCGGAGGGGTTGAGCGGCGCTGTTGCTGCCTGACCGTCGCTGCTCCGCCGCGCCGGAGCCTGGATGGATTGTGAAGGCCAAAGAGTTTTGGAAGGAAGGGAATGCGCGGCGCTAGAATGGAAACTGAAGGGTGAAGGGATAGGGGGGAAGAAATTGGGGAATTAGGGTTAACATTTTGAATTTTGTTTTTAAAACTAATATAAGAATATATGTAAAAATATTTTAAAATTAAATTTAATTATAATATGCGGTTCGGTTCGGTTAACCGGGGTGAAAAAATCCTAAAAACCGTAACCGAACCGAACCGAGCAAATACCTATACTGAGGTATTTGTATTCGAACCGAATACCCCGGTTAACCGAAAATTCGATTCGGATTCGATTCGGATCAGCGGTTCAACGGTTCGGTTCGAATTTTTTGCCCACCCCTACGAACACACAAACCAAATTATATGTTTGAGCACGGTTCATTTAACTTACCGAATGAGTTATTAACGAACGAACACGTGACTCAGCTCACGAACTGTTTGTTCTATTTACAGCTCTAGTTAAGGTATAGATATACTTGATATTCACCTTTAAAAGAAATTCTACTTTTTACACGTTTTCAATCGTGTCAAACGTGGCATACTGGTGTACAGTGTAGCCGAATCATTAATTTTACTCCTTTGCCACTTAATTCAAAATCCAAATCACTAATTTATTTTCTCCATTTCTTTTGGGTAGTTGGCTTTTGAACGCGTGAGTTATTTCTTCAGCTACTTCCATGGCGCTTCTTCGATCACCTGCTCATTCTTATTCCGCCAAATTGATCGTCGGCTACACCTCCGCATCCGCTGCCTGCAGGCCCTCCGCCGCTGCAGTTTCTTTCCACGTTCAGTCCAGTACTTCTGATCCGGGCCGGCGGTTTCCGAGCCTTCCAATTTCGAAGGAGCTGAAGATGTACCCTGTAAAGGGGAGTGATTCTAGGATTAGAATTCGGCATTTGTCTCCGCTTGCCACGAATGATCAGGCCTCTCCACCGCCGCCACCGCCACCGCCAAATCCTCCGCCTTCCAGCTCCCACGCTAGTGAGAGGAAGTTC
Organism: Hygrophila difformis; assembly: GCA_030278955.1. Taxonomy (NCBI): domain Eukaryota; kingdom Viridiplantae; phylum Streptophyta; class Magnoliopsida; order Lamiales; family Acanthaceae; genus Hygrophila; species Hygrophila difformis. Next base: position 4,844,873 of record JAOANR010000014.1, on the reverse strand, counting down.
GCTGTGGTGGCGTGCTCGATTGTTACCGTGGGACTGGCGATTGCGAATCGCGTGCTGTACAAGCTCGCTCTTGTTCCTATGAAGGAATTCCCCTTCTTCCTCGCTCAGCTCACTACATTTGGGTGCGCTTTTTTCCCTCCAACACCGTTAGGACTGAATGATTATAGTGTTAATTTGTAAATTCATCAGGGTTTAGCGTAATAATTCTGACCGGTGAAAGTAGTTCTCTAATTACTCTATTTTACTCATGCTGGAAAATGCGATCATTTAGTATGCTTGTTGCTTGGGCATAGCGTGTGAACGGCTTCTGCCCTTCATCCATTGTTCAAATGCCCAATTTTGTCAGATAGACTTCCATATAATTGATCTTTTTCACTAGGATATTTCAGTTTTTTATATTTATATCTAGTTTACCGAAGCTGGAAGCTGAAAATTATGAAGGGACAGCAGTTTCCATACTTGACATCTAAGTTTAGCGGAACCTCTCAAAGCCTGTATATTTTTCAATGCATGATAGTTGCTATGAGTTAGGAGTAACGTAGAATTAGCTAATCCAAAGGGCACATGTAACCAATTTGAGTTGAAAAATTAAAGAGCAGAGCTCTGACATGTCCGTAGAGTAGTTAAACTTGTTGCTGCATAGTACATAGGCCCATTAGAAGGCAAAATAATGTCATGGCCTGTGGGATAATTTTCTAATTTGTCTCTGGATGATAATTTCCTTGCGTTCCTCCTCGTGCCACCCATGAAACTTAATATATCCCCCTGCACATAGTTTGCTGCTACATTAAAGTTGATTGTTATCTGTGGTCGACAGGTATGTAGCTATATATTTCTCCATTCTTTACACGAGATACAAAGCTGACATAGCAACTGATGAGATGCTTGCGTATCCAAAATTACCTTTCGTAATAATTGGTTTGCTAGAAGCACTTGGAGTTGTTTCTGGGATGTATTCTGGAGGTATGAATAATGATGACATGATTTAGCAACACTAAAATTAACCCTTGAAGTTGATTGCAATAACTTACTTTCTCCAATATGTATGAATTTATAGGTGATGTTTAAGAACATGTGGTGATGAACCTGAATTTATGGTGCAACATTTTAAATGAAATGAAGAAAGAAAATGAAATATGTTTCAAACTTTTCATGGATTACTTGTTTCCCTGAGTCTGATACTCTGATTTCTACTGAGTGATGTGTTTCTTTTACAGCTATGCTTCCGGGGCCAGCTATCCCTATACTAAACCAGGTAATGTGATTATGATTTATGAATTATACTGAAATATTGAAATACAATACCTATTTTATGTGTGGCTTGGCTTCTTGCACAAATACAGAAAAAAGATAAGAGTGTGATGCTTCCTTTCTGTTAAATGTTGTCCCCACCCACATATACACTATACTTGGTGATAGATGTGATTTTTGTTGGAACGCATCTGTATATATCTAAGGTAAGATTTTCTTACAATCTTGAAAAGTCCATTTGTGCACGAAATATAAATTTTTAAAGGACATAATCTTATTACAGGATTTTCAAAGTAATACTATATATTAGTGTAGATTGACATACGTAATCATAGTAAGACATGCAATCTCAAAGCTCGCAGCATGAAATAATTCTCTTGTATCGATGTTATGCCGGATTAAATAATCTCAACTCATTCCTAAGATGCATTTATTATTACCTTAAACTGGCTGAAATGAGAAACTTCCCTGTTATTTAAACTGAATACTTGTGATTGTCGATTGATCAGTGTATTTCGATGTGATTGTCAATTGATCAGTGTATTTCGAGTAGTCTCTTGTTATGAGGTTTCACTACTTGTCTAGCTTGGTTTAGAGTTGTCTGTCTTTCACTTGTGTATCTATCAGTTTCAAAATTTCTACACAAGATTGCATTTGTCTCTGCCAATCAAGTTGACAGTAGATATAGGAATTGATTTCCCATGTGTTCCTTGTTTATCCAAATCTCATGTCATCATTGTAAATTGTTTGAGTTTCTAAAGCTAGATTTATCGACACATGTCTGGTGGTTTTCTTTAGGCTTGTTCTGTTAAAGGAAACTACGGCATGCTTAATTCCAGTTACTACCTAAAATCAAAGAGGATTGTGTAGGTTCCTAGAAGTTGATTTGTTTCAGGGTTCTGTTATTGCAGACATTTTTGGTCTGGCAACTGGCCTTTACTGTGCTCTTCCTGGGGAGGAGTTACACTTTGAATAAACTTGTTGGATGCTTTCTAGTTGCTGCTGGTGTTGTGTTGGCTGTTACGAGGTCCGTCTTCTCATATAAGTGCTGTATGATTTATGTCAAAATTAGAAGTATATGCTAACATTTCTAGTGCATTGTGGCATATACATGATCTTAATGTGGGATATGCTTAAAATGAGTCAAGTCAGCTCAACAAGATAATATTCGAGCTTCATCGGAATTTCATGTGGGGCTTGGCTGATAGTAAACATGAATTATGCAAAGTAGGGTATGCATGCATTAGAGGATTTGCTACTAATTCAATGAAGGACCAGTGTTACATGACTAAATTGTTGTACAAGGGATCCTATCTTTGATAGGTGATAATTCAAACTATCAAAATAATCCAGAAGACTTTATCCACTGCAAGTGAACATGCCCTTAGGTTTTTGTTCCTTCGTGGAGGTATTACCTTTGCATGGGGAAAGGGACAAAAATCATGGTCAATTGGTCACTTCTAATTTTATATGCCCTGTGTTGCAGCTCTGGTAATTTTTTCGTTTGTGGGTTGCAGGGGGTCAGATGGTGACCAAATGCTCACGGGAGTTGGCTTTTTCTGGCCAATGATGATGATAGCTTCAAATGCATTTCAAGCAATTGCTTCTGTTATTAAGGTGATGCATCTACGGCTGCATCATACCTGTAGGCGGTTTAATTTTCTGATATCTGTTTAATGTGCAGGAATCTGTTTTCCTGGAAGCTGCTACCCGCCTCAAGGTGCTAAAACTTGCGATGTTAAATTGATATATTAGCATGCACTATTTTAAGTTTAAAATTATGATGCAGAAGTTTTCACTTAATTTTTTGGTTTATTATGCAGGGAAAGGTGCTCGATATCTTCGTGGTGAATTCTTTTGGATCTGGATTTCAGGTGATGTACTATGCACTCATTCTTAATTTCTTATAAATAATATCATAAAATAATTGTGCGAAAACTTTTTATTCTTTGAAGCCCGGTGTGCATCAGATATCTGCAGTGATATTTGATATGGATGCTTTTAAGTGGATAGGATATTAGGATATAGAATCTGACAAAATACAGTGCCAGTTTTAAGTAAACACTGTAGCCTGTAGTCAATTCTATCTGATGAAAGTACTATCTGATAAGTTAATATTCTTGCGACTATCTTAGAAACTCTTATTCTGCCCATAAATCCTACAATTGCAGTCAATTCTATACAAAAGAATAGAAACAGATAATGCTGTTATCAAATACTATTTCCTTGTGAATGCAGGCACTGTTTGTGCTTCTCTGTCTGCCCCTCCTGTCAAGCTTAAAGGGCATACCATTTTCTGAACTACCGTCATATTTGAAAAGTGGCGCCGCTTGCTTCTTCAACGCTGGAACCACCACCACAGGTAATACATTCCCTTCCACAACCCAGACATCATCTGGAATTTTCCTGTGCTGCTTGCAATGCCAAATTATTTTGACATATAGTTCTATAGTTGCTTTTTCGGTTCTGTTAACGCATTTATGTTATAGATGGTTGTTTTCTTGATTCATTGCTCTTGTACATTCATCAGGCTGTGATGGCGCGCCGTGGCTGCCCCTGCTTTACATAACAACTAATATTGCTTTCAACATATCCGTACTCAATCTTCTTAAATATTCATCTGCTGTAGTTTCTTCCCTTGCTGTAATGTCCTCAGGTGATGCCTCAAATCTCCTTTTCATCAACAATTCAAACTGTGTACTCACAATGAGATCATTCTAACACGCTTCTTGCAGTGCCCATCTCAATCTACATTCTTTCGCTGCCATTGCCCTACCTCCCCGAAGGCGTAACATTGAGCTCCTTTTTTGTGCTGGGCAGCATCGTTCTCATGGTCGGACTCCTCGTCTACAACATGTCCTGGCCACTGAAGCAGGACTCAGATATATTGTAACAATAGGCAACTCTCACTCCGTGTATCTGCACGAGGTTGTAGGAAATACTTGAAAGTTCCTAGGAGATGGATAAACCGCCCAGTTCTCATCGAACTCGGGTACAGCTCTTGCCAGCCTGAATCTTGCTGCATTTCCTGCGCGTTGCCTGGTAGATGGTTAAATTTGGTTCGTTTTGTACATATGTATATGTAATGATTCCAAAAAAAGGATGAAATGAACTGAACTTGTATGTAATGATTCCAAATCACTCTCAGGTGATTTGTAATAAGGTTTCTACTAAAGAGCCTTTTTTTGAAGTAAATTCAATAAGTAGTTTTGAGTTTGATTCATCAAGATCCTGCTTGGTAGGATAGTTTGGCATTTGAATCATTGAACTCATGTGTAAACAAAAAAACCCCACGAATTTGCAAAGTCCGAGTTGGTTGCTTGGAATTTTGATTTGCTTAAAGGTAATGTTTCAAATCCAGACCGACTTTTGGAACAAATAATTTGAAAACGCAGTATGTTAAACCCTAAATCAAATCCGAATCTGTTACTTAGAACCAAAATGACAATTCTCATTCTCGTGTCCACAATTTCTTAGGAGTCGAAGTTACAAAGCCTTCATTTTTGTTTTTTTTCCTTTTACTGCTGAGGATTAGGCAGGACAGTGACAGAGGGAGAATCCAACCGGGCCAGGCCATCAAGGGCCGGGCCGTAATCGGGTCGTAGCCGAATGGTATCATGGTAAGCCCGCCGGGCCTCCTCTTTCATCCCTTTCCTCTCGTACCATTCCGCCAGCATTCCGCACCCCTTGGCGGTCTCTCCGATCAACCTTGCCGATTCCGCCACATCCTCCGCCACGCCTTGATCTGCCGCCGACGCCAGCCGCAGCTCCGCACGCTTCAGCAGCGCGTCGCCCCTCTCGGCGTCGCTAAGCGACCCCGCGGCCAGGGGCGACAGCGCCACGTCGAGCGAATCGATCGCCGACGCTCGAAAACCCTGGAGATCGAGCGCGAGCGCCTTGAGGATGTGCGAGGCGGCGTCGCGAGGGTCGAGTGCGATGGCGCGGTCGGCCTCTGCGGCGGCGCGTTCGGCGAGGGAGCGACGGTTATCGGAATCAGATCTGGCCTGGGAGAGGAGCTGTGCGCCGAGGACGAAGTGGCGCTTGGCCTGGTATTTGGATCGGTTTAAGGCGGCGGTGAGGCGGAGGAGGAGGTTGGAGAAGAGGCGCTGGGGGAGGTTGTTGATGAAGAGGATGAAAAGGATGATGAGGAGGAGGACGGCTGCTTGGAGGAGCAGATCGCTCCACATGTATTGGTCCTCTGCTGCTTCTGCTTCTGCTTCCATATCAGATGGCCTTATTAGACTTGTGGGTGGACTCTGCCTTCTCATATATGTACTGTAGTCAAATGAGAACGGTATGAAATACTCCCCTCTTCATTAATTGTCTTTTTAAAAATTAAAAAGTATGTCAAAATAATTTTATTTTACATATTTATATTATATTTTTTAAATATTGTATTTATCTTTTCATAAATATTATTTCTAGAATATTGTGTAATATCTCACAACTTCAATTTTAGTACTTTTTTTTAGAATAAGTATAAAAATAGAAAATTAATAAATAATAATAATATTCCTCGATATATATAATTTTTGCTAAAATATTACTATCTAATAAGGAATGGAGGGCAGTATTACCAAATGAAACTCAGAATTGTTAATATAGACATATAGTACTCCTACATGGAATATGCAATACACATCAAAAATTGTTAAACGTGTTCATGAACGCATTTACAAAAAAGAAAAAAAAATAAAATAAAATTGGTCAGGTTAACTTATTGGACTGGCTCTGATCCAATCTTTGCTGTGTATATGCATTTTTCAAAAAAAAAAATTATTTGCAAAAATATTGGTTTATTATATACTTACTCCGTCTCATTATTTTTGTTATAGTATTAGCCATCGACATGCATACCGAGACACATTTTCAACGGTTAATAACTTAAATTGTGTACAACGAAAAATTATAAAAAGTTGATTGTCTAAAACTATAAGATTAGACGAATCTAATAAGATCTCACTTGATTATGTTTTTTCTTATGTAGCTATACTAAAAATTTGAATCAAAGTTAAACAGTGAATAGTGCAAAAAAACCATCCGTAACAAATACTCCCTCTGTCCCACAATAATGTTCTCATTTGACTTTTTGACACTGTTCATTATTCAAATTTTACTCGATATTATTGTAATTATATATTTGAAAAAAATAGTCGAGTTCGGTCTTGTTAGATTCGTCTAATCGTATAGTTTTAGAATATATATTTTACATAATTTTTATTTGTATATATTTTGAGATATTAATAATTTAAAAAGTGTATTGGATTGTGTGTAGAAATGAAATAAAAATATTATTGTGGGACGGAGGGAGTATGTTGAGGCGGAGGTAGTAGGAATGACTGACCTTTAGTAGGATATAATACACCTATCGGTGGGAACACACCCAGCCTACCGATAGGACATGTGGTCTATCCTAAGTTAAGACCTGGCCAGATTTTTTTTAGTTTTTAATTTTTTAATTTTTTATTTTTTACAAATAAATTAGCTTAAGCCATTTCGAATTACTTAGTCAAATTCGTTCGGCTCAAACTTTATAAAAAATATATTAACGTATCAACTCAGTTTATTTATTTATTTATTAATAATTACAGTATTATTATTATTATTATTATTATTATTATTATTATTTTATATAGAAATAATTATTAATTTGATCTTATATAGGTTTTTAAAATATTTTTAGATTTTTTTCTCCATGTGTAAATAATTGTGGATGAAGCCTTACTTAAGTGCACAAATTCATGTCTTAAAACCTTATAAAAGAATTTTAATTTAATTTTAAAACAGAGTTAATCAAACTTTTAAAATGTTTAAAACATAATATGCCTAAATAAATATACTTACACCTATTTATAGGTCTATCAAATGTAATAGGTCAGGCTCCGGCCTTACAAAATTGATGTAGGCCCAGCTCATTCAAGTCTAAACCTAGCCGACCTAGTCTATTTCCACCCCTAATTCAATCAAGACTTTATAGGATTTTTTTGGGACTTTTAATAAGTGTTGAAAAAATACAATATGAAGGTATTCGACTGTTTATGAATTTTAATTCTTTATAAATTTTAATGTTAACTCTTAAAGAATATAATTATACAAACTCTCTATTGGCTTGAGTGGATGGGGCTCAGTCGTTTAAGCAAGGTCTCGGGTTCGAGCCTTGTGTATGCAAAAAACTGCTTTGGAAGAGGCGCCCTTAATTGCTCTTGCAGATCCTCGAGGGATTAGTCTTGGGTCCAATGTGGCCCGAGGATATATACAAAATGAATCATCTTTACGTAAAGACTACGAACTTTCTAAATTCACGATTTTTTTAAATCTAAAAAGCTATCAAACTCTCAATCGAATATAACCTTCTAATTTAAGACGAAATCTTCTATAACTGCACAACCTTAGAAAATGGGTGTTCTTGAAATTCGAAGGGGAGGTTCAGAGAGGATATGCAGCCACCTTATCTGTGATAGGAGATTTTGTTATGTGATGGAAAAATATGATGTGATGTGTGTGATAGAAAATATATTTTCTATACTGTCCGCGCCTACAAGTCTTGAATAGCTAATAATAACTCGAGCGAGAGGGGGCATTAAAGATGCTGCATCCAAGCCTCTTCTGCTGGAGAAGGTTTCAGAGTTCAATGAGAAGGTAAGCTTCTTGTGTGGCAGCTGAAAAAGGGAAGGTTAGAAAGGAGATTCGATTCTTATTTCATTTGCTCGTCTCATGTACGATATTCCCTATTGATAGAGAAGAAAAAAAAATAAATGAAATGAAGGCAAGTAGGAGAACTGGAGAAGTAGCTAAGTCGTCACTCGACAGCAGCTCCGTCCTGGGTTGCGTGCCCGCTCTGTTTTCCAACGGCCAATCGACAGGCTTTTCCTCTACGAATTCATTTGTAGAGGAGGAGATAGTTTCATCGTCGCCTGTCTGCTGCTCTCTTCTCTCTTCGTTTACAGACTATTTAAAAGGTTATACCCTAACCAAATTGGGAGAGGTACGACGTGGCATTGTTCTTCGTTCTACTTTGTGATTGGCGGCCTGTAATTTCATCATTCATTGTTGGGGCATTTTTGTATACATTTTTTAGAACCATCTTGTGCCCAATTTAATGATAATAGTGGAATTGTTTTGTTTGATCTCCATTTTTTTTTTTTTTTTTTTTTTCAAATCCATTAACAAATAGCGCATCCCTTATTGTGATGCAGTTTTGCCAGGAGGACATGTGGTGATGCACAACTACAACCTCCTGTATCTTCACAATTACCATCACAGAAATATTAGTAGTAGCCATTACACGCCTCCTCAACATTACATTTTTGTACCCTAACCGCAGAGCCATTTTTGTACATTAATCATTTTTGTTCCTCGTGAGTCCTTACAAGTTGAGACACTGCATTTTTCCCATTGGACATTCAAATATCAAAATAATCCCAACTCTGCAAATATGAAACCCGCACCAACAATCGTTACATATTTTATTGACTAAAGATTAAAATAATTATACGATCAGATCAGAAGTTTTCGAATTATAGATGATCATATAAAATGTCTCGACAGCAAGCTGGCATTATTACACAGCCCTTCAATTGTGAAAGGATTTGAGAATACGTTCAAAAACAAAAACCTCGACCAAAATGAAGTCATTCCCATAAACCATAATATACTTATTAATCAAATCAATATATCATCCTCTTACAACAGTGCCTTCAGATCTAAACACCCTTTCTTAATGATGGCAAAAATTTATTTGTTTCTATCAATTATAATGCCTGTAAAAACCTATACTGATTTATATTTCATACATATGGAATTTTTTTTTTATTCCTCATATAAATCTTTGCTTCATTACAAGCTTAATTCAATCTTCGTCAGAGAAACCAAAAGTAAAATGGCATTAAAAAATAATGATGATGATGATGGTGATGATAAACGTCACAAAAAGGGCAAGGTACCGGGCAGCGGCTGGCTTATGGACTGCCCATTTGCACCAACTGCAATGGAGATTTCAGCAACTTCTTTAGTGTCTCCACAATACTACCAAAAGCCGGGCGCTGCGCTGGGTCACTGCCAACAAAGCGTGTCGTTCAGTAAATTAACCAAGTGCGAAAGTAAGATGGTTTTCATCGTAATGAATCATTAATCAGAAGTCATAGGAGACGTCAATCATTGAACAGATGGATATGGTTTAGAATGAATGTCAGGTATATTCAGTATAAACTCATTTGTGGCTTGTAGTATGTTCCACTACCAAATAAAGGCGAACAGATACAAGTGAACGTACAGCTAAGTAAGAACGTGTTCAGATCTTGGCTAGACTGTTCAGTAACACAAATTGCATAGTTTCAATCAAGTGCATTAGTCCAAAACTGATTCATAATGTTATTGTCTATCTCTAAGAGTTTACTCACTGTTATGGCTCAAAATATAGGGTTTGTACTTTGTAGTAGTGTCCTAACAAATTTTTGTACTTTTTTGAAGGACAATTTCAATTTCAATTGGTAGTGACCTAACTATTTTTCGTACTTGGGTAACCTCACTAGTATTCCCAAATGGCCACATATATTGAACTACCTAATTCCTAAGTGAGTACGTGGTAAGTTAATCTGCTCGCTTAAAAGAAGTAGTATAACTTTAAAAGTTCTATCAGTTCATTCAAGTAAATCTATTATATAAGGTTGTAGTTGATATAAAATTTTGTATATTTATAATATTTAGATATTTTGAACAGATAAAGTTGAGTATATAAAACTCAATACTTGACACATCCTGGCAGGACTAAATTGTTTCGAGGGGGTGAATCAAAACAATTCAAAATGGTGTAAAATTCCTTACTCGGCCCAGCAGGACTCCATCAGTGACACTAGAACTGGGGAGGTGTTTGGTGGGATTGTGAGCCTTCGATTTTGAAAAGCAACAGCTCCAACCACCTGATAATTCAGGATTCAAAGAAAATTATTAACTGTAAAGCTTTTGAAGAAACATAAACTCCGATCATTATTATTGGATAGTCACTTCGCCATGATGATAAACTAAGATGTGGCTAATTGTATACGAAAGTGCATTTGAGGGCACACCTGGGCGGGGCTAAGTCCAGACCAAGGTTGTTGCATGGTAACAAGCTCCCACAATACTACGCCAAAACTGTACACATCAGATTTCTCGTTGGAGGGCTCCCCACGTAGAAATTCAGGAGCCATCCACTCTGGCTGATGTAAAAAGAGAAGAGAGTAAAAGGGAGATTCATATAAAATATTGAATATCAAAAATAGTTTGAGAGGGAGAGGGAGACAGAGACATACAGTTCCAGCAACAGATTTTGATGAGATGAACGTGTTTGCCTTGAACCGTGACAAACCAAAATCACAAACCTAAGCCATTGTGTCAAAATCATTCTCAGAAACAGATTTCGACAGTACTGTGCCCTTCTCGAAATGTAGTAAAGAAAATTACCTTTACTGTCCAATTCTTATCGACCAGCAAATTCGGTGATTTCAGGTCCCAGTGGACTATAGGAGGCTTAAGCCGGTGAAGATAATTAATACCCTTTGCCTACATACAACTGTATAAATTAGCTATAAAAGAATTATATCTCTAGGCAGGATGAAGTGGTGTATGAGACTTACCACGTCCAAGGCCATGCGCAATCGCCGCCTCTGGTCTAATATCTCCCCTGCAGCTGGTCTGTGTATGAGTCGGAATAGGCTTCCCCTGGGCAAATACTCTGTTACTATGGATAGATGTGGGCGTTTGGTAACAGCACCCATAAACAGAACCACATTTGGATGACGAATGCGTTTCATGATGGCCACCTTCAGTCATGTAAGTAAAATAGGAATTTTGAATAAATTTGCATATATATAGTATGAGATACACCAGCATAATATGTCATCAATTTATTACATAAACTTGATGCGGCATTATACCAGTGAAGCTTTAAACATAAATATATCATTGATGGCATCATGGTAAGGTAATGATTTAGAGTCAATTTGAAATCGCCTTTAAAACCCCTTTTTGTGTGTTAAAGTGAAAGTAAGTGAATAATTAATTTGTTATTCTACTCATTTTTTGTTAACACCACTGCCCCACATAAATGCTTAAAAAGATTTGTCAACGGAAGCATTGGCTAATAATTCACTGTCCAAGTATGTCTTTCATACCTCTCTCAGGAATTCCTTCAATTGGTCATCATGAAAATCTTGAATGGTCAGAACCTTAACAGCCACATCCTGCATCGTAGGACATACTATTGATCATTAGAAATAAAAGCATAGAAGAATACACTTTTAATGATTGCAGCAAGTTCTCTAGTTTTAAAATAAACAATTAGAGGATAGAATATATGCAAAATCATTCTCATATAATAGAAGTATTACAGAAAATGAGAAACAAACTTTAAAAATATCTGCATTGGAACCTTAAAACCAATATATATTTCTAGAATGGAAACCCATGTTTTATTTTTAATTGTGTGGTAGCGATTTCGGAAAAGCAGTCTCACTAGTCAGATCATGCATATGTTACAATTTCATCTAAGAATGAAGCTGATAAATGTGTATCCATATTTGTATAAAGTTGAAGGCCTTAGACTACTGACCGATCCATGCCACTCAGCTCGATGCACTGTGCCAAAAGATCCTGAAAGAAGAAAGAGCATATCATAATTCACATTTCTCGTTATTGTGCCTAATATACAAAATCGCACAGAAGTGTAAGATGGAGTACCTGCACCAACCCGCTCCTTGATGTGCAATTCATCCCACGAGATCTCCAGCCAATCCATTGCAAGAGAAGGCTCTAAATTCAAATACATCGGAATGACAGCAGAATTATGTTTCCCACGGTCCTGATACTTACTCCTAAACTCTGTTAGATCCTTGCTATCGCAAAAGGTTATTCTGGGAGGCCTTTCAGAGTGGGTTAGAGCTCTATTTCCCTTCACAACAATCTCCTTTTTGAATGTTTGTTTTATGATAATTTCATCACCTCCTGGTCGAGGATAATTACACTCAGATATTGCAGTACCAGTCACATCAAAAACTTCTGAACTGCACTTGTTCTCTTTTGTAGTTTCTGAGAAAACAATCCCCTTTGTTTCATCCCCATTAACTGCAAAAAATTCATATATGGTATTGAAAATTTACAGGAAAAGATGATATCCCAATTTGAATTACTCGTAATAGTTTTTTAGTTCTTATTATGGATTGATTTCTCCTGACTTCACTTATCTTTTCCTCACTACATCTCATTAACACAGTCTTTCTCTGCAGTTTATCATTGCATCCCACTGCATTTCCACACGATTAAAAACCCAAAATTTATCCTGTTCATCAAGAGTATGGCTGATATGCCAATCATACGGAAGTTGAAAGTGTACCATATGACATACAATGCAGAAATTTATTTATTTCCGTCAATATTTTACTGCATGTTTCCTACTAATATGAAACCTTAAATAAATGCTGTAGAGACCTGCATAGTATAACACACCTGAATATGCAGCATTATCATTGTGACACGGATACTTCGAGTTTAGTGAATGATGGTCAACTGCAGTATTCATATCTTCCTGAAATTCCCTTAGATGAGATACTTGAAATGGGGAAGGCATAGAATCAGAGCTTCCGTTAATTGATGAATCTGCCCCGTGGACATTTCCTGGTTGACCAACTAGATCGACAACAAATTCCCTGCTCAAAGAAAGAGCAGAAGTAAAGAAGGAGATGTGAAGATGATACTGACAGACAAACAGTAAAGATGCTTATCCCAAGCATTGTTCACAGTTCAATATCTTGTTTTAAAGCTTGGATTGACTAGCTATCAAACTTAAAAACGTGCTTAATCGTCTCCAGTTGATTAGTTGAACTAATCTAGCTTTTTGCATAGTTTTGGAAATCAAGAAATGAACCATGCACATGTTATTAATAATTTCACATGCATTTTCTTGGTAATTTTCCTGAGTAGGCAAGTACGAACATTTGTCAATTGCTGAAAGGAACCAATCTTTTATCAAGAAACTGATCCCCAAGTAGGTTGGTTCTTTCTAGCTAAAGCAGAAGGATAACAATGCTTTTCATGGATAAACTGATGCATAAGCCTAACTGTATACATAGATAGGATCTATAAATGTTTGTGTATAAATCCTAATCCCAAAGGAGTATACAACTCAAAGCGCAAAAGACGGCCCTCAAAGCAAAAATAAGAACTCGTTACACAGGGATTTGCAAACCAAGAAAGACATAACAATCCGACAGATGCAAAAGATCCAATTCGAACAAATGCTAAGCCATTTTTTCCATTATATATTTATATTACATATAGAGCACTAACAAAAATGATATGGCAGATGAAAAGAGCATTATACCTGGGAAGTTTATTTTCATCTTCAATTTTGATGAGGCATGAGGAACGATGGTCAGAAACACAGTACTTACAACCTCGAGCAATCCGACAAGGCAATCCTACATAGTCGGCTAGTTTCTGAAACAAGATGTTCGTCAAATTACTGAAGCCATCGGGTGTATCATGTGTAGAATCAAAATACGTAACTTTCACAAGCTCTGAATGGAGAAATAGGATAAATATATTGGAGGGAGGACGAGGGTTATTGGTACGTGCACAGGTGAAAAAATCCCAGAGCTAAAAAGAAACTGAGGACAGAATCTTTTCCCCGAGTATGGTTTGAATTTAAGGAAGAAATTTCCAGCTTAATTCGGAGGGTTATTAAAGTTCATTAAGACGCTCATATAACGCAGGAAAAACACAGCTGATCTTGCCAAATACTATTATCATCAACCAGACATAACTCACCTTGAACAATATAGCCCGGTGCCTGCAGAGACCCATAGACTGGTTCCCTATTGGAATCACAACACACTTGTAGAAATCCTTTAATTTCTTGTTAACCGATTTCCATCCTAGATTAATTTCACCTTGCTCCTCTGGAAAAGAGCCCCTTCAAATTCACAAATTAATACTGTCAGGGGCAAAGCATATCCAAGCAATAAACCAGCATATTCATTATTTAATGCGCACCCCATGGAAACAGCAACAAGTTTGCCAAGCTTCTCCGCCAGAGCAAGCATGCTCTCCGCCGAAAAATATATCTCTTGAGCTTTATCTTCTAGCTCCCTCAGCTGCGAATCTCCCCTTCGATCCACAAGAATCACTTCCAATGCAGTATCATCAGGATCAACCGTTTTGAGCGACATCAATGAAGGCATCTTTCGACTATCCTCCATATCATTACACATTAGCCAGAGATGTGGATTCATTCCCAAAATGTTATAAAACCCATCCGAAATTTTATCACTGTAAGACAAACAACCACTCACCTGAAACAATAACGAATGAAGAACCCATAAATCTGCAAGGTGATAATTTTCAAAGAATTACAAGATTCCCCGTTAAGTTAAGACGAAACCTCGCACGTACCCACAGACGATAGGATACAATTTCAGCATCAGAAGATCCTCCACTTCTACGTTCTTGCAGAAGCAGAGGCTCAGCTGCAAGTGTTGCCTGTTCAGTGACGCGTTTGGCCAACAACAGTTGCAAATGGTACCCCTCAGTATACTTCTGCACCAGTCCATTTTCCACAGTTTCGCCAGCCCTTAGGCCTTCCTCCTCGGTCTCCTCCTTTACCGTGGCGGAATCCTTCAGTATCTCAGTTGTAGTCGAAGACCAATTTCCGTCCAAAGTAGTCCCCGAGAACAAGCTCCCGGCGTAGCTAGTGCTCCCTCCGCTCGACAATCTCTGCAACGAAACCTGCCTCTCAAATCCCTTTTCCTTGCCATGTAATTGATCCACACTGTCACTGTAATTGCTCGCATTACTCAGCCGCCTTCGCAACGAATCGTGCCGGCGATTGCACTCCACCACCAGAGGCAAAAGTCTCCTTCTATCTTCATCTTCTTCCTCTTCGTTACCATCGACGTCCTCGTACAATCTGAACCTCACGGGATCGACGTGGCCTTTGGATTTTTCCCTCTTCTTCTCGGAAAGCCACTTTACGAAGGCGGCTAACTGCTTTCCGTGAATTTTGTCACCCGTGACTCCACGAGAGAATCCGCCATAGCTTTCGCTGTCGCCGTAGCCTTTTACACTGTCGCCTTTCCCGTTTGATGGTTTGACAACGACCTCTTCGCGCTGACGAGCCTCCAGTTTCTCTTCATCCACCCCAAACTTCTTCTCGTGATTCTCACCCAACTTTAACGATTCATTGAAACTACGGTCCGGAAATTGCCTCGGGAAGAAGTAAGTCGTTCGATGCGGCATTTTTTCACCACGTGAACACCAGGTTCATAGAATTTTCCTCAATACACACGCACGCACGCGCAGATACACACACGCAGACAATTTCTTCAATCAGTTATCTTTCCCTTACTCTACACGTCGCCATCAAAATTCAACCACCTCCGGCCTCAGCCACAAACCTCCGCAAATACTCTTCAACTCCGTCAACGACGACGAATCCAAAACGCATCCGCCACACCAATTCCCCAACTAGCCAACCAAATCTAAATCCAACAAACGACGACACCACCAATTCCCCCAAATTCCACCCAAAACACTCAAAATCAACACGCAGAAAAGCAACCCGACGCCGAATTCCGCAACGAATTAATGCACATGTACAGTTCAACCGATAATGCGTTACCTTTACTGCATAGAAAAGCGCGATTGCTCACAAACAAATCGGGAGAATATCAAAATAATATAAAAACAGTATTGGTGGGGGAGAGGAGAACTAAGCAAGGAAGACCGAGAGAAAGCAGCTTTGTGGGTTTTGCAGGAGTATTTAAAACTATTTGTGGGGTCTTCTAAAATGCGCTTTCATGGTCTGCATGCGCTTCGCCGCTCTACGCGCGCCACGTATAAGTTATCGCTGACGATGGGGCGACACGTGGCAAAGGTGGGCAGAGGCGCAGTTTAGCCAGCCCGCTTACTAAAATGTTAAATTGAAAAAGATAGCGAATGAAAAAGCGTGTTTTGGAGGAAAAATGCGATTTTCGGGAAATGGGTGAATGTCAGGAGAAAGTGCCAAAAAAATTACAAAGTCGGCCAATTATGGCATGACAGGACGGACAACGAGGCAGGGCCATGTTTGGTTCCACTTTTTGGATTTTTTTAGTTATTTGGGGAAATGAGTCTGTGGATAAAAAGTGAACCGCTGAAATTCTAAATTGGGAATGAAGCGCAACTCTATGATAAGGCCAAGGGCAGTAAATTCTGGGAATCACCAGGTTCGTTCTTCACTTGAAATTGCTTGAGTTTAACTAGTGTAGTACTACTTCCGTCTCATTATAATTGTTATGGACCCGTATGCTAACATTTTTTTTAATGGTTAATAATTTAAATTATGTACAATAAAAAATTATAAAAATTTGATATTCTTAAACTACAAGATTAGACGAATCTAACAATATCTCACTTTACTATGTTATTTCTTACATAACTATGATAAAAAATTCGAATCAAACTTAAACAGTGAATAGTGTGAAAAAAGTCAAACGTAACAATATTTGTGAGACGGAGGAAGTAGTAGTTTTTTAGATGTGCTGTAAAAATAAATTACTGTATTTAATTATTGTGTTTTATAAAAGTCTCACTCTCATCATGATTTATTAGATTTTTTTCCCTCGTATATACTGTTTAATGCATTTATTTAATAATTATTATTTTAAAATTATATAAAATGAATATTTCAAAACAACACTACTAAAAAAATTTAATAAGACTTTATTTGATTATTTTTCTTTAATTGTTTAAATGTGATTATATTTTAGGTGAATACCAGAGTATCCTCAGGCCTAATTGGACCCCAGACTAATTCGTCGAGGATCTGCAATGGCAGTTAAGGACGCCTCTCCCAAAGCAGTTTTTTGCATCCACAGGGCTCGAATCCGAGACCTTGCTTAAGCGACTAGAGCCCTCATCCACTAAAGCCACCCGCTGTTGGTATTAAATGTGATTGTATTAGATCAAAATTTATAAAGTAAATATTAGAAATTAAAAATTATCTAATGAATTAACATGGTATGATTAATCGTTAGATAATTTATTTGTTAGACTTGTGAATAATTTGACAAAAAAAAAAACACACACACACACACACTGATTGTGTTTGAAATGTATATTTCATATTGGTTATTTCTTAAAAGGAAAAATACATATTTTATTTAATTATAATTATTCAGTGATGTTGTTTGGATGGTATCATATGCACTATAGTGGCATACAATCTACTTCAATAATTCAATATTTGCTAGCAAATTCATGACCTTCCGAATAATCCCTATATTATATAATATAATACGTTGATATATAATTATTAAATTGTACAATCATATACTCCTATAAAGTTATGGATTTACTATGGATGTGTCATTACGAATAATTGTTGCTGCAATTTGGAGCTACCGAGACTTCATAGCTTTAATTTATTATTATAGGGTTAAATTTTTAATTTTATATAAAGTATCATTTGAATTAGTTGTAGTTTTTAAAAACAGTTAAAACAAATTATGATAAAGCATTCGAATAATGTTAAATTAATTTCCAGCCCGCGGGTTAATCATCATCATCATCATAATAATAATAATAAATACTTAAATAATTGTTAAATTTCACATTTATATAAAAATTAAAATTGGAAAGAGTTTGTATGAATTAATTTTTTTTGCATGCGGTTGTTAGTTGTTACTTGTGCGTTTCCACTGCTGAGTTATAAATTTTTTTTTTTTGTAACAGTGACACTCATGTGTCGGCAAAGGTGTGTGGGAGCCCAAACCACACAAATTACAAAGGGGGATAAAGGGGTCGGGTGGGGATCGAACCCACAACTTATGATTTGGAGACGGGGGACTTGACCGCTAGGATAAGTCCCCAACCCCACTGCTGAGTTATAATTTTAAATAAAGGAAAATTAAAGTAAAATTAAACTACTATTACATTCAAAACACTTTCTTTCTGAAATTATAGTAAATGTTAGTCCTCCAAAATCAGATTATATTAATATATTAAACGAAAATGGTACCAATACTATAATTTGACAAATGAATAAACAGCCAAGCAACTTTGACTTTATTTATTATTGAAGCATTCGTACATTCATAATGTGGAATATCGACCTTATTTATCATGCTTGTAATTAATCACCATATATTTAGTTCCCATTTTTTGAAGAAATAAATCCAATTTTTTGTATGTGTGCATGGCATGTATCATTACAATTTACAAATATCTTAAATAAAAATTGCCAACATTTCTAACATCGCACACATATAATGGCTTAAAATTACAATCATTTCACCAAACTATTCCAAGAATCCTTCTCTTTTTCTGTTTCCCCTTCTATCTGTTTTTTTAAGAAGCATAAGAGCCAATACAACAAATGAAATAAAATACCACTCTCTCCGTCCCATCTAACGCGTCCTATTTTACTTTTTGGTACTGTTCATTGTTCAACTTGACTCGATCTTATTGTAAGTATATATTTGTAATAAAAAAAAAATAGTCGAAATAGGTCTTATTAGAATCGTATAATCATGTAGTTTTAGAATATATATTTCACATAATTTTTTGTTATACATGTTTTGAGATACGAACAATTGAAAAAGTGCATTAAATTGTGAAAAAAAAAAAAAAAGAGTTAAATGGAACGGGAGTACAAATAAAAGGGTACATATTATGGTCCACTATAGGCTAGTGGAGAGTACAAGTCAAGATAATTAAATTTTATCCAATTGGGATGTAGGAATTAGGACAAATTGATTTATTTAATTTAACTTGACTGTCAGGCGTTGGCGTTACCATGTCAAATGTGCCAATATATAATTAAAGCGTGGGTTTGTGGATCCCATTGGTTCCCACTTTTCAATAAACAATTTAATAGTACTAATATTTTTAAAATAGGGCACTTGCAGGGGTAGTTGCAATTATCACTTACTTCATTTTTTTTATTGCTAGTGGATTAATTAAAAAAATAAATAATGAATTGGTTTTATTATTTCTTGTTGGGGATATAGTAGTATTTTTTTATTATATATGTGTGCAATAATTTAATCAGTCACAAGTCATGAAAATGATTAATAAGAGTAAAGGTTGGGAGTATGGCATAAACTATAGTATAATATTTATATATATATATATATACATATATCATATTGTACGTTTTATAGCCACGAAAATACATTTAGCGATAATAAATAATTTTTTTCTAAAAATCGAACAAAAAAGTAATTTAATTGACCGTGGCCATATTATAAAAGTTTATTATATTGGCAAATTAATTAATATATATATATATATAAACCAAAAAAATTGATAATTATGACTAGCCATGTGGGGAGTTTGGTTTTATTTGTGGGTATTGGATGAAATATATATATTAAAATGGCAAGTTTATCAAATAAAACAAAAATGAAAATAAAAATAATGGAAAAAAAATTATGGGGATGTTTGGGAGTTAGCGGTAGATTCAGATAGAGAAATGTGAGGGAATATGCTCTTCCAATATGTTACTCCCTCCGTCCCATTATTTATGTCTCACTTTCTTTTTGGTCCTTCCCAACACCTTTGTCTCATTTCCATTTTAGGAAATCATTAAATATTAATCATCCACCTACACTCATCACATCACATCACATCAATAAATAAATATACTAAAATTTTAAATCCACTACCATTAATAAATTTCAATTCACAACCATCACTATAAATCAATTAAAAATTCAAACACATTACAATCACATCCGAGGGGAAGCCCTTTCCAGATGGAGTAGTGCTACTAATTTACCCTTATATTAAATATTAACTATCCCCACATAAAATACCATGCCCAAAAGTTTTGAGACACTTCTAATGATACTCCTCCGTCCCGTGTAAGATGTCATGTTTGGCTTTTTGGCACTGTTCATTATTTAACTTTGACTCAATTTTATTACAAATATATATTTGAAAAAAATAGTCGAGTTTGGTCTTGTTCGAATAGTATAATCTTGTAGTTTTATAATATACATTTTACATAATTTTCGTTGTACATATTTTGAGATATTAACAGTTAAAAAAATACATTGGATTGTATGCAGAAATCAAACAAGACATCTTAAATAGGACATAGGGTAACAAATATGATTGCTCCCAAAAATATGCTATAAAGTACTTCACCCTATATGTGAAGCATAATCAAATCACAAAATGCAGAAGGTTGCATTATTTATATGTACACTTGGACAGTGACTGAAATGTAAGTAAGTAGGATTATTACAATGAAAATTTGTAAAATAAATAAGTGGGGAATCATTCATGGGGTCACTGAATTTTATTTATTTTTGTATTATTAAGAGAGAAAAAATATAAAATAAATAGCAAGTTGGGTTTAGAAAAATGGGGTTTCTTCTGCCCTTACCAATTTCCACTTTTTTCAACAAAATGCCATTCCCTTGATTTGAAGACATTGAAACGTAAATGACATAATAAAATAAATAGTACTTCTACTAATTAAGACCCAAATATTAGGTGGTATATATTCAAAGTGGGTATATTCGTCAACATGGTAGTATATTACTAATAAACACTGTAGTAGTATACTTACTATTTGTAAATTTATAATGAGGAGTGAGCATAGTCCATAGAACCGTTCCATGTGTGAATAGTGGCATATTATTAAATGTAAGAAACAATCAAAAACGGAGGTAGTACAAAATTACTGAATTGTATAATATTTATGCGTAATTAGTGACACACGCGTGGAAATTGTGTAATACTCCCTCCATTCCTTTTTAGAGATTAAAAAGTATTCTACAATAGTTGTCATTTTAAAGTAATTATAGGTAGTTATGCTGTATTTTTACTATATTGCCCTTCACTTTACATAAATGCTATTTGTTGACATTTATTAATAATGGGTTTAGTTGAAGGGTAAACATATAAATTTATGAGTTAATTAATAGTACAAACCTTGGTTATTGAAATTGAGCTGAAAGAAATAACTATTTAAGAACGAAGGGAGTAGTAATGTTTATCTCTAACTAGTGAATAGAGAAATACTCCCTCCGTTTTTCTTTTATTGCTACATTTGGGGAAAAAAACCAACTATTCGCATACATACTTTGACTTAAAGTTTTAGCCAAGTAGAATCTTGCTAGATTCGTCTCGTCGTATAGTTTTTAAATATCAAATTTTTAAAATTTTTATTTGTACCGAACTTAAGTTATTAATAATTTAAAATGTGCATTTGACTGCGTGCTGGGTAGATCTGTAGCAGCAGGAATTAAAAAGACAGAGGGAGTAGATGCAATAGAAATTGCTAATACTAGTAAAGAAAATGGAGTATATATAGTGCGAAAGAAAGCCCGAATGGCATAGTCATGATCCATCATCAATTGTCATGGACATTGTTAAGGCCCAAATTTCTATCATCGGTTCACTCGAAAGTCACATCACCCAAATCTATAGATAGGGTTTACCCCAAAGCCCAAAACACGGTTTAAAAATAACATGAAATAAGTATCCTTTTTTTTTTTTTTAAAACATGAAATAAGTATCCTTTTTTTAAAAAAAAAACAATTTTTTTTTAACAAAAATAACACGGTTTAAGTTCCTAGCCTATAATTGGCTGCTATGCAAAAAATAAAAAATAAAAAAATAACAAGGTTTAAAAGCTCCACAGACGAGGTTGGGTGTAGGGGTGATATCGAGTCGAGTCGAGCCCGAGTAGTTAACTACTTGAGCTTGACTTGACGGGGAAAAATCACTACTCGAGCTCGAGCTCGAGCTCGAGTAGCTTGAATTTTTTTTTTTTTCTGGATTAGGCTCCTTATCTTATACTTCCTATATTTTTTTATAAGTGCTACGGAGTCACCCAATACGCAGTCCAGTGCACATTTTAAACCATTAATGACTCAAGTTCGGTACAAGTAAAAATTTTAACAGTTCGATATTAAAAAACTACACGACGAGACGAATCTAACAAGATCTTACTTGGCTATATTTTAACTTGTATAACTATGATAAAACTTTAAGTCAAAATATTTGTGTGAACAGTGTCATATTTCAACATATTGCATTTATTCAAGAACGAAGGAAGTATTATGAGTTTTGAGTTGTTTGACCTTTTTTATTTTGAGTTTGATCCATTAGTCTTATTCATTATCAATAGAAGCCAATAAAAAGATCAGATTAATTTAAATAAAATTACAATTGTTTATTCCTAATTTAAAACATACACTTTACACACAAGAACGATTTTTTATTTGTTCCAAACATTTTTTGTACACAGTGGCCAAAAAGACATCAATCATTTGTGATGAATATGACTTTAATTGGTTTAAAAAATTGGATTGCAACAAAAAAACATATTAAAAAGCCTAAGGCAATAGAAACATACTGCACTAAATAAAAAAATATATCAATCTAAATTTGTGAGTAAAATAATATGTTCCGTCAATTACTTAGAATATTCCAATTATAATTATTGATGTGGAATCTCAAATGTTAATAAAAAAAAACTCACTGGGATGATAGGATGGTATATGAAGAAATTGATTTTTTTTAAAGCATATGAAAAAATTGATGAATCCATAAATGGATAGAGAAAACAAAATGTTTAAATATTGATATGGGCTTGTGAGAATAGATAATGGCCTTAGAATATTTTGATTATAATTATTGATATGGGCTTGTGAGAATAGATAATGGACTTGTGAGAATAGGTAATGGGCTTGTGAGAATGGTGGGAATTTTTAAATATAAAATAAAATATAGCAAAATTAATTAATAACCAAGTACTCGACTCGACTACTCGACTCGACTCGACGAGTACTCGATACTCGACGAGTATCATATTCTTCGACTCGAGCTTGAGCTCGATACTCGACTCGACTCGAATTTTTCGAGTACGAGTCGAGCGTTTTCCGAGTCAAGTGCCGAGTCGAGTTCGAGTAGCACTACTCGTTAATCACCCCTAGTTGGGGTGGGGATGATGATAACGATTTAGGGCCTGTTTGTTTTGGCTTGTGAAAAAAGAGAAGTCAGTAGAAGAAGGAGAAGGAGGGAGAATGGGAATTCAAAAGCAACTCAAATAATTATTTGGATGGATATTATTAAAGTTGCTTTTCAACGGAAACATGTTTGGATTAATTGTACGAAGAAGACTTTTGATATATTAGAATTACTAAAATTGACATAAATATTATAAGGATATTTATAATTAATTTTATTTCCTTTTTAAATAGGGTTATTTTTGTATTTTTATTACTAAATGATTTATCCTTTTAAAAAAAGTAACCTCTACCTACTTTGAAAAAAAAAAGTAGAATTTTAACTTTTGCTTCTCCTTTTATTTTTTTTAAAAAAAGTCAAAGCAAACAACTAAAAAAATTCAAATGGACTTTTGGAAGAAGCAAAAGTCAAAAGAGAAAAATTAAGGCAAAACAAACATGCTCTTATATGCTGGATCATTTGAGAAAAATTAAGTCAAAATGTTTTTGTCATATTCCATGATGTGCAGGTTATTAAATTGATGGGCTAACCAAGAGGCTGAGGATGGACGAAGCTAAAGATGGTTAGAAAGCCAGCAAAATCCAAATGGGCACATTTGGACCTTTACTAGTCCCGGGTAGGGTTGTAAAAGAATCAAATATTTTTGGTTCGATTCGTGATTCGATTCGAAATTATTCGGAATTTTGATATTCGATTAATATTTGATTCGATTCGATATTCGATTTTATATTAAAATTATATATAAATATATAAATTTATTTTGTTAAATAATTTAAAAATTTAATTTTAGTGACTATATTTACTAATTAATATAAATATATTTATATATAATATTAAAATATTAAATTTGATCTATAAATCAAATTAAATATTTAAGTTTAATAATTAAAATTAATTTTATTAATTATTAAATTACCTTATAGAATAATTCGATTCGATTCGATAATATTCGAAAAGCTTATCAAATCAAAGCGAATACTGTGGTATTCGGTTCGTTTACAACCCTAGTCCCGGGTAGGGGTATTGAAAGCTCGACCCGCTAGGCTCTATAAAGTTATTAAATTTTAAAAATATATATATATTAATAATAAAAAAAAAATTAGACACAATTCAAGCGTTATCAAACATAATGAACTTATATTTTATTATAGCATAATGAGCAAAACTCTAAATTTAAATTCAAGTTATCTACTATCTAGTCTAGTTGAATTCGAGCTAGAGCTTCAAATTTATTATTTTACGGGCTCGAACTACACTCGATAATCACCCCTAGTCCCGGGGTGGGGTGTTCAGACTCAGATTTGCAATGACCTTGCAAATTATGGGCGACTAGGCAAGTTGTAAGGACTCATCAAGGAATTGCTCTACCGATACCTGTCGAACCTAGGCATTGGCGCGACACCCGTGACCTAAATGATTCTCAATAGTGACTCACCTGTCGCGGTGAAGCTCAGAGTTTCTTCACTTTCGGATCAATGCCTGCATCGGTCAAGCTCATAGTGACTCAATAGCAAGTAGCAACACTCTGGTCTGTTTACTCTCTGTATGGTTCGACAAAAATAGCTCAAACCAAGCTAGAACACAAATAGTTAAAAGCTTGTTTTTCGAGCAAAAAATTCAATATTGACTCGACCATTTAACACACGCAGCAGCACGTCAATAATCAAAGCAAAGCTTTTTGCACAAAGAAAGCTGTGCCAGAAATTTTGGTAGCCTTCTGCACAGTTGTGAACACCATTATAGTTAGGTATCACACAATAATGTTTGATAACTTTTAAGTCATGCAGGCAAGCTTCTATTGCATTCATCTTATGACAATAGAGAAGAGTGCATAAAGGACCGGCGCAACATTACACCATTCAGATTTGCAAGAGACGACATCCATGTATAGACCAACATATCTACAAATCTAAAACAGTCCCACCCTGGGGCAAGCATCGCAGTTCAATATGGAATGTGTATTCCACAAAACATTAATAGCCATCAACAGGATGCCGGAATTGAACATATGACAGCAGCAGCATCTCAAGAATTTGCCAAATTAGATTTTTTTTTTTTTTTAAACGACTGACAAAATGAAAACCCCCGCTAAAGAAGGACAAGATGAGCAACAAAGCCACAAAGGAAGCATCACAGTAAAAGAGAAAATTGAACCATTGCGATAGCCGATAATGAATGTTCGGTAATTGTGAAACAGAAAAAACATTTTGACCCTCAAAGGAGATTTTCTTTCCCTTCCACCCAAGCTGAAATAAAAGGCATCGGAGGACCTAAAAATAACAAAAATGTAAAGAAATCGATCACCACATCAGCTTGAACTTCTAAATGAAATACGTTATTACACCATTTCTGATATCAACACCAAAGAAGACACTTCACAGTTCACACCCACAAAGCACATTAAAATCTAGATAGATTTAGCCATACATATGTCTACAACATCGACACCTATATGAAAATGTTAGTAGACTATTTTCAATATCACAGCCAATGGACACTTCCAACCCCACATATCAACCGTTCATGAAGAAGCGCTTACCCTGGCGGAACGAAACATCTAGATAAAGACAAAGTTAAAATTATACACGTCTATAGACGTGACTTTGACATTAGACATTTGATCTTCAATTCATCCACTTCAAAGAAACTATACAGCAACAAAGGATGCTAAGAGAAAATAAGCATAGGCAGATTAATAATAATAACATCCTTTCATAATTAAAAACAGAGAAAAAAAAAAGACAAAGTGATGCTGCTTCACAGGTCATTTCCAAGTAGTACTTGGACGGAAAACCAGCCAACAAACCATGGCTCCACATAAATTACAACTACAACACATGAAAAAGAAACACATAAACACTAAAGCATCTAAATACCAACTACAAAGCTGAACAAGTAAGAATCTTTACCGATGGCCCTTAGGATACAACCAGCACAGTCACAGGGGCAGAACACCATTTTGATCAGCCTTGTCTTCATCCAAAAACCAGCCTAATTAAAGTGCTTCCTAGGCCTGCCCCTCTTTCTATTCATTGAAGAACCACCGGTGGATACAGGCGTCGCATTGGCAGCTGATATAGGAGTTGCATTGGCATTGGCAGTAGATATCGGCGTTGCATTAGCATTGGCAGCCGATATAGGTGTCACATTCGCAGCGGCGGCCACGGGAGTAGGCTCTGCTGCCGCAGAAGGGGGAGTGCCCCCAAAAATGGGGGGCATCCAGTTTGGGAACTTGTTTTTCTCTTTGGAATTTCCTGCCACAAACCCCATTGGGAAAAAGCCCCAGCAGCAATAATAGGCGTCCTTCCCGGGCACCTGCGGCGGCAGTGATCGGACCGCGGTGGCCGTAAATGCCCTCTTACAGTCCTGGTTGTCGCACCTCAAGCAACAGCCCTCAAAAAAATTAGGGTATTCGAATAGGTTGTAACAGTAAGGGCACGCGGTCCAGAAATTCCCAGACGAACTGCCGCCGGTATTTGCCCTAGTTGACTCATTTCCGGCGGATGAGCCACCAGTTGAGCCCCCGGCGCCTCTACCGCTGCGTCGAACGGGTAATTTATGTCCAAAGCCGTCTTCTCCTTGCTGAGGCGTCGTCTTCCTCTGCGGCCGCTGCTGTTGGTGTTGCGGCTGCTTCTTCCCGGAGGCGAGATCCACCCTGGTGAATCGCGACGCAAATTGGCTATCAAAGGCGGATTTCTTCGCCGGATCGGACAGAACGGCCCACGAATCGGCGACGAGGTGGAAGGCGGCTTCCGCGAAGGGGAATTTGTTCTTGTCCGGGTGGAGGAGGAGCGCGAGCCGCCGGTACTGCTTCTTAATGATCTCGAGCTCGTCGGTGCGCTGCGGAATCTGGAGTATCGAGTACCAATCGTGCTGGTTGGGCTTCAACCGCTTGCCATCGGCTGCAAGGAGGACCTCCGCCACCGCCAATATTTGGTCGGAACCCTCGAGCAACGGCTCCGTCTCCTGCGCCAGAATTGCGAAATCCCTGCAACCGCTGTAATCCTTGCTGCGGAGGAGCTTCTCCGCGATCCCCAGGAGACGCTCCGCCTCCGCGCGGCTGGTGGTGGTGTGCCGCTCCATTGTCGTCGACGTCGTAAATTTGCTAGATGGGAAACCCCACTGGTGAATGCCTCTGGTGTGATTTTGTCTGGGTTTGTACTGGTCCTCTGGTGCCTCGGGTGCAGTGCTCTCCGTGTATCACAGCCGTTCAGATGACTAGGAATGAATCAACGGCTGTTGCATCTCGCATAGGACAGCGTCTGTTCAACAGGTGGACGGTATGTGAAAGTGAACAGCGTTAGTGGCTGAGGAAGGAACGTCAGCCGTTGGATTTGGGTTTTCATCCACGGACCACGGTGGGTTTGATTTAACTACTGAAAAGATACCTCTTGGCTCTGGCCAGTCTGGTGCGGCGGTAATATGCACGGTTTATATGGATATTATCAGTATAATTGGAAATTAGTAATAATATCATGAATCTTTTTTTTTATTTTTTGGTAAACTAATAGTATCATGAATCTTGATCTCATTCCTGGATAATTTTGGGAAAACAAAATCCATATTTAATTGTACTAATATATTTTATTCTATTTTTATTTAGGTTCTGTTATACGTAGTTTTTTTGAGTTTTTGGTAGCTTTAGCTTTTATTTCAAAACAAAAACCTCTTTTTGTACACTAGCTTTTAGGAGCTTTTGACAAGAGGTAGCTTTTTGGAGCTTTCAGAAATTACTTTCCAAATTTAATTAGTTTTTCTCCTAAAATTATAATTTTTTGACAGCTATAGCTACTTGTACCGAATATTTATGCAAAAATTGATAGATACAGCTCCCAATAGCTACAGCTTCATACAGCTGCAGCTCGCAGCTACAGCTCGAGGTGCATAACTGACCCTTAAAGTTTGTAGTATTCTCTTCGTTTTTGCCCCATGAACCCTACCTTCATTTTTATTTCATTTTTTATAAGGCTTGTGTCTTACTTCCTCTGTTTTTCATTTTTTTGCTATGGACGCATATTGCACGCAATTTAATGCACATTTTAAATCATTAATAACTCAAGTTCGATACAATTAAAATTCTAAAAGTTCGATATTTAGAAACTACAGGACGAGACGAATATAATAAGATCTCACTTGACTATATTTTAACTTGTATAACTATGATAAAACGTGATGTTAAAGCATTCCAATGAACATTACTAAATTTTGCAATGTAGCAAACAATTGCAAACGGAGGAAGTATTACTTTTAATAGATCTATTTTATAAGCCTAAAATTTGACCTATTTATTTAAATAGGCCGGACTTTAAATATTTTAAATTTTTATTTAAGCTTATTATGTATTTTTAAATTTTATTAAATAATTATTAAATTAATAATAAATACTCCTTTCGTCCCATTACAAATGTCATATTTATTATTTTTGGATGTCTCATTACAAATGACAATTTTTCCCTCCAAAAACTATGTGGACCCCATCATATACTCACAAATCAATTTTACCTTAATTCACGTGTCCAACAGTGACAAGACATATTAAACGAGACGAAGGGAGTAATAAGATTAATACATATATTTAATAAATTATAATTTTTTTTAAATAACCGATCTACTAAGGCCCCGTTCTCTATGACTTGTTTTCAGGCCTTATTACTTTTTTTTATAAATATCAGATCAAACCAGATCAGATAAGAAATATTAAAATCATAACAGATTAAATAAGATTAGATCAGACCAGACCAGATCAGATCAAATCATTATAATAATATAGAGAAAATAAGATCAGATCATACCAGATGGAATCAGATCAGACCAGACAAATTCAAATCAGACCAGACCAAATTTTATAAATTCAGATCAGACAAAAAAAATTAAGGCCCAGAAAACAGCGCGTAAGCTTAATAGTCTTTTTGTAAATCCAGGCTAAGCTTAATAGTCTTGTCAACCTCATATTAAAGTAATTTTTTACTATAAAAGTGGGGATACAGGGGAGGGTCAAGTTTCCATTCCCCATATTAATGTAATTTAATGTATTTTGCTTAATTGAATTAATAATAAAATAAATGCAATACAATTTCAAAAAAAAAAAAAAAAGTATTGATAAGGAATAAGTGATTGATAGAATTTTGTTAATACAGTGTATCATTCAATACTATCTTTTTTTGAATTCTTAACAACCAACACAGGCTATGAAAAGAGTGGGAGGTTATATCACACAATTACAAGGACAAATGGGGGATAGGGAATCTCGTGGGAATCGAACCTTCAACATGAAAGTTTGGGGTTAGAAAGTTTGACCACTTTAGTCAAGTCCCAATCATCTATATCGTTCAATTTGACTTCTCTTTCTTCGAGAAACCACCTCTACATATTTATCTTTGAAATAAAATTTTAACTTTTACATCTCTACTTTTACATAAAAAATTCATTACTGAACTGAGATAATTTTATTTTTACTTACTTTTGTGTTGTTTCTTTTATACTATGGGTTCAGAATTTGATTGTACAATTCTACACTGTACAACTTATTCTGTCAATAAAATTTGATTGTACAAAAACCGATAGAGGGTACCAAAGCATTTATTACTTTCTCGGTCCTAATTT
Organism: Hygrophila difformis; assembly: GCA_030278955.1. NCBI lineage: Eukaryota > Viridiplantae > Streptophyta > Magnoliopsida > Lamiales > Acanthaceae > Hygrophila > Hygrophila difformis. Next base: position 4,815,023 of record JAOANR010000014.1, on the reverse strand, counting down.
AGTTGTATTGTTTGATTTTTCATTGTTTATTAATTAATTTTGATTTGATGTTATTACAAATATATACTTAAGAAAAAATTGTCCAATTGTATATTGTTATAATCGTAAAGTCATATAGTTTCAGAATATATATTTTACATAATTATTTGTTATACATATTTTGAAATATCAACAATTGAAATCTACATTGAATTGTGTGAGAAATCAAATAACATAGGTTAAATTGAACGGAGATAGTATATTGTTTGCCAATTGAATAATTAAATCATTATTTAAAAATATTTTGGTTTTGGGTTTAAAGTTATAAAGTTATATATATATTATATATATATATATATATATATATATAAAACAAATACCATAATGGATTTTTCGTTGTTCGAATAATCAACTGAAATTAAAGTGTTGTAATTTGCTGTTAGAGCCTAATGCCATTTAGGGCAATTGTGTTTGGTTACCAATGATTTAAATTGAAGTTGAGAGTTCGAATATAGTATCAAATATAACAAAAATGGGTTATTGAAAAGGCAATGAATTATGCGTTTGAATATGATAGTCATTAAGAAACAAGATGTGTGGACTAAATGCAATGATTTTTTGTAAACATTGAAAATATCAGTAAGGTGTATGAAAAGAGAGTCAAAGTAACATAAATTATAACTAAAATGATAAATGGAAGGAATAGCGGAAAGAACGAGAATCAAACTATCAACCGTAATATTGGAAATCATGTACTTAATTATTAGGCCAAGTTCTCATCCTTGAACTCAATGCATTTTTTTTTTAAAGTAAATACTTACTATATATCAGAAGACCCCATAATATCTTATTATCATTTATTCAATTTCCTATCCTGATATATGTTTATATTTTAATGATGCGGTAGAATAAAATAACTGATAAGAGACTCTTATAATATACTTGTCTATTTTCAAATGATTGATTCATTCGATTTTTATATAAATTCAAATTACATTTTTTTCAATTAATAACTCAATTTATAATAAAGTAAAAATGATAAAAATACAATATTTTAGAATATTATGTTTAGAATTTAGAGAATTCAACAATATTTCATTTAATTATATTTTTTAATATAAAATTAATAAAAGGTTGAGATAAAATTATAGTATAATCTTAATAATACTATAGAAAAATAGAACAAAATAAAAGAGAGGAAATCTGTAACGCACTTCTCTATATATTCCCTCCGTTTTTTGGGTTTGCACAATTGATGAGAGCAAACATGCCAATATACATTTTCAACTATTAATAACTTAAATTGTACTTCACCCGTTTGTTTGTATTTGCTCTATTAAGCAAATGACTACTATTCACATAATGCTTTTAATTTAAAGTTTTATCATAGTTATGCAAGTTAAAATATAGTCAAGTGGAATCTTGTTAGATCCGTCCCATCTTGTAGTTTTTAAATATCAAACTTTTGTAATTTTTATTTGTACCGAATTTTAGTTATTAATAGTTAAAAACGTGCACTGGACTGCTTGCTGAGTGGGTCCGGAGCAAAAATTTAAAAACAGATGAAGTATACAATTAAAAATGATAACAAATTTGATATTATAAAACTACAAGTGCAGACGAATCTAATAAGATATCACTTGCTAATTTTTTCATTACTATAATAAAAATTTAAAACAAAGTTAAAATGTGAACAATGCCAACAAATAGGGGTGAGAATAGACCATGCTAACTGACAGGGGCCTACGGCATTGCCTACCAAAGGCTAGGCCAGACGAGACTTTTTTTTACAAACAGGTCATGCTGTTTTGAAAGCCTATTTAGCTAAATAGGCAAGGTCATGCTTTATAAAAAGCCTATGAGGCCTACCAGGCCGACCTATTTAACATTATTATTAGTTTATTTATGTTTACTACATAGGAATATATAGTACTATTATTATTATTTTACGTAGAAGTAAGTATTGATTTGATCTTATATAGATTTTTAAAATATTTATACATTTTTTCCGATACATAGTTGTAGATAACGACTTGCAAAGTGCACAAATTCAGGTCTTCAAACCTTATGATTACATCCGGACACATATAAAATAATTTTAACTTAATTTTAAAATGGGCCTAATATGGCTTTTAAAAGTCTTAAAAAATAAGCCTATTTAAATAAAAAGGCCAGACTCAGACTTATAAAATAAGCCAGGCTCATGTCCTAAAAAATCAACGCAGACCTATACCGTTCGAGCCTAAGTTAAACTCGGGCCTAGCCTATTTACACTCTACCAAGTACCAACAAACCTAAAAACGGAGGTAGTATCTATTGATAAATGGAAAAATGCCAAATATATCCGTTTTGTTTTAAAAAAAAGCCAAATCTATCATTTTTTAATTTTATTACCGAATTTATCCTCTATATATGCTAATTATATTCGGAAATATCATAAATTCACTAATCGTGGAATGTCTGCTGACGTGACAATAAATTAACTTAAACCCTACACGCTGGATCGAATTTGAAGTGTGTCTCAATTAGGGCTGGGAAAAAATACCGAATATACTGCGTACCGCACATACCGATCGAAAAAATACCGAAAATATCGAATTTTTCGGTATACCGTAATTTTCGGTATGGTATCATACCGTACGGTAAGATTTCGGTACGGTAACGGTATAAATTTTTTGATACCGCGGTATACCGCTATCGTACCGAACTTTGGTATATACCACGGTATCGGAATATACCGCGATACCGTTATATACCGTAATATCGATATGTTGGTATATAGCGAAAGTTCGGTATGCCGGTATATACCGCAATACCGGTATGTCGGTATGTAGTTGAATGTTCGTTATGTCGGTATATACCACGATACGGTACGTCGGTATGTACTGAATGTTCAGTATAGCGGTATATACCGAACTTACCGGAATGTCGGTATGGAAACGGTATGGAAATATTTCATACCGAAACTTTCGGTACACCGAAATGTTCGCTACGGCAACGGTATGAACATTTTCATACCGTAAAGTTCGGTAAGGTATACGGTACGAAGAATTTTTTTTGGTATGATACCGTACCGAAAATTTCGATATTTCTTTTTTCGATACGGTATGTGCGGTATGCGGTATACTCGGTATTTTTCCCCAGCCCTAATTGAGAGACACTTCAAATTCCATCAAGCGTGTAGGGTTTAAGTTAATTTATTGCCACGTCAGCAGCCATTCCACGATTAGTGAATTTAGGATATTTCCGGATATAATTAGCATATGCAGAAGATAAATTCGGTAATAAAATAAAAAAAAAAGATAGATTTGGCTATTTTTAAAACAAAAAAGATATATTTGGCCTTTTTCCATTGATAAATACCTCATAATTCATGGTCTTGAATGGAGAGAAATCCACAACTTTGGAGGGCAGCTGTGCAATATTCTACAAAGTAGAGGACACTGTCGTACTTTCCACAAATCATATTGCCGCCGAAGGGCGACGTGTTTTTCGTCGTCTCGTCTTGATTGACCGTTTGCGATAAAATTCCCCAAATCGGAGTGGAAGTGTCCTTTGCCCTAATTTATATGCCAAAACCCTAACGTGTAACGTAGATTGATCTCTCCGCGTCTTGATCCTCAAGCGCCAGTGTTGTCATGACCGAGACGAAGACGATGGAGAATCCGACCAATTCGGTGGATGTCTCCGAGGACGAGCCAATTGAAATGGCTGGAAAGGGCGCGTCGACGTCGCCTAAATTTGGCCATCCCGACGACACCGACGGTGAGGCTACTTTCCACGATCATTTTTTTCCCCCGAGTGCAGTTACGAATTTATCATTTGTTTTTGAAACTTGGGAAAATTAATATCTCAATCTGCTCTAACTTCATGCTGAATTTGGTTGAATCGTGGGCACTAATGTTTGTAATTCTTTGCCCCATTGTATGTGAGTTTATTTCTATTATTTTTACAATAACCTTGTAGAATTTTGTTATGGGGGTCTGTGATAGCTTTCTCTTCCTTTTTCGTGATATGTTTAGGTGGTGGGAGAAAAAATAATTGATAGATAAGACTTTTCTATCTGGAGGCGAAAATTATATGTTTACAGAAATCAAGTTATGGACGATAGGCTGGAGTAGTAGTGATGTGCTGTGATCTCGCACGGTATGGTTAGCATTTAGGATAAAGACATTGAGTGAAGTTGGTTTTTCTAGTATTCACAACAATCAACTTTTTTCTACTAGTCATCACTACATTTAGAATATCCGCTGGCTTGCAAGTCAATTGACACATAATTTAATTGATGTGATAACATCACTCTAAAATGTACAATGGGTTAGTTATTGAGAGTTTCGCATTTTCAGCCTTCTGAAAAATTGTATGGATGATGTAGGAAACACCAAAGATGGTGATTCAAATTTGAAAACGAAACTTAGCGATCAATTGTACACTGAATGCAATTGATCATAGTATGCATACTCATCTCTTGTTGATCAGTTATACTGTGGGTGGCACATGTGGCATGCAATATATATAGTTGATTATCTTATATGTTCTTTGATTATGTGGTGCTTTTAATGGGTGATTTCAAGATATTGTCTGTTCGAATGATTTGATTCTGTTCCATCTCTTTGAATGGAAGTAAATCAGGATAGTTCATTAACTGACCAATTGTCATTTTGGACATGAAAGCTTTGCTATTCAACATTTACTTATGAATCACAATATAGTAATTTTTTATTTGACATCTTAAAGCCGTAAATGTGTTGTAATAGAGCATGATGCTGTAAAAACTGTTGTCATTCTTTCTTATTAATATATCTAACTATTTTCTGCTTGTAGTTGCAAAATTTTCATGAATTAGACCTTCACACACCTCATGAGTAGAGAATTTGGTTTGTAATGGACATGGCAGCACGTGTAACTGTTTTGGGTGAATTATATTTGCTTACTTATGTTTGTATTTGCATATATGTTTTACCACATGTTATGAAAGATTGCTGTGCTTTCCGAATCAGTATCTTTTTTTGCTATTTGCTAATGGAATATGTTAGTCACTTCATGCTAATTAACTAAAATTGCTTATAATTCCCTTACAAGTTCCCCTACATTCGTTTTCATGCTGTCCTTGCTAGATTTTGGAACTGAGATGCAGTACCAGGAGAGTGAAGCTGGAGGATGCCAGGGAATGGATCCTTCCAACATGGACTACAGCCATGATACTGCTGTTTCATTTCGTTTTGTCAATAACAATGAATTTTCTGAAATGCCGGAATCGAGTCATAATCTGCACAATGGATTTAAAAGCGATGGAGGAGCTGCAGACATTAACTCTAATGTTATCCAATCTGGAAGTGGTTTTGCTTTTGCGGAATGCAGGCCCAGCCTTGATGCCACAGCTCAGTTGGAAGGCCACTTGAATTGTGATATGTTGGAATCTTCCTGCAATGTAGTTCATTTGTTACTCAATTCACTGTGTTTTAAAAGTATAAAATTCTTCCTTAAGTTAGTTTATGTGATTTCAAACAATTTGCAGGATGTGTCTGTTCGCTTGACTTTAGATGCTGAAGATAGCATGGGCCAGAGATCTCCATCTGCTGTCACAAGTAATAATGGTTTTGATTTTCCAATGTTTCTTGCATCATTTGGCCCTTATTTTCTCCCTTTCCTCCTTTCGAAAAGGATACACTTGATTTAGTATGGGACTTTCAGGGGCACAACAATGTTTTCTCATCATTTGTTATTTGTATTGCACTGTCTCAGCTTCTTCTGATGGACCCTCTTCTCATAACTGTTTTGGTGGCGAGGACTTGGTGAGCATCTTTTGGCTTTTATCCCTCACTCTAAAAATCATTTTCAATGGACAAGATGAAAATAGCAACTTTCTTATTTCCCCTAATCATTTTTATACTGAATTCTCTCTTAGACAAATATTCAACATTTGAACATTCCTACTGTTACCATATACTACATAAATTTAAGTTCAAATACAAAGCGCACACACGCGTACCCCTTTAAATATGTGCAAATCCCAACAGCTAATTGTTGCCCATATTTGATATTGTATCTTATTATTATGCAACACATATAACTCAACAAATAATAAAGTCAACTGTGCATCTTATTCCTTCCTATGCTTGGTGTTTTAAATTTCGTAAAAAATCTATTTCAGACACTTATAAAGGTAAAAATTCTATACTAAAGCTTTTGAGAGAAATAAAATATAAAAAAAGTTACTTTGAATTAATAAGAACAGTGTCCTATCTCTAGGGCATCCTTAAATTAGTAAATTACGAAATAAAATAAAATCCTGAATAAATTCTAGATGCACCATATTTCTAAATGATAGAATATGTAACAGGTTATAATCTTAACTCCGAAAGATGCTATTCAATATCATTAATATTTGGAATATCCTGTTTTAAACAAATTTGGATTTGTTCTGAAACACGTATTCGTTTGGAGCTGCAACTCCTTTTGATAAGAAAACTTTTCCTGGCAGTGTCCCTGACCCCAACTCCTGACTAATGCATTTATGATTGGCATTGGAAAGGAAACATTTGGACCAATAGATGATCATATCCCCTATATTTTGTAATTATTTTACATTTTAAAGAAACAAATTCTTAAAAGCCAATTTCTTTGGTAACACCAAAGATTCTTTTGCTGAAAATTAAGGAAACCTAAACTTGTTCTTGCAATTTTCTTTTGCCTGCTTGTAGTGATATGTGGCAACAAATGTTTATAATTTCTTACTTTTTACAATAAGATGATGTTATTAGCATTCAAACTATTTTAATACCCTTCTTTTCCACGTACTTGTTTGGGATTTTTGCTTGCTAACTGTGTTCTTCTTAAACATTCTATTATATATAAACCTGACTTTTGCTGTGAAGCCATAATCTGTGTTTTCATCATGGGGATGGAAAAGGTACTATTACTGGAATCCAGAGTAAGATGTCGTAAAATCACAACATGCCATGGATGTTGAGCTTTCACAATCATAATTTCTTTGGTTATTTGTTTATTATTATTATTATTATTTTTTTATTTTTTTGGGTGATTAAGGGTCTTCTCTAAGTGGTTTATATAGCAAATTGATTACACTAGAAATTTACTAAATACCTTTATCATTCACATGTCTTTGGAAGTGCCAGGAAGGAGAAAATGTGGGAATTGTGCTCTCTGCAGTTTATCTAGAATACTGTGGCGCTCATCTTGTGGATTCTGTGGTGAGCTTTTCTAGAAGTTCTATTGAAGCAAGGGGCAAAACTATTTACGGAGAAGAACGTCCTAACCATATTCATTTGGATGTCAATGATGTTGTCAAGATAGAGTCTCAGTGGAGTGCTCGGGTAATAGAGAATACTGCTTGATCAAAGTTTCTGTTTATCCTTATGTTATGAACTTGAAAGAGACATTGTCATTGATGATTTTTATTCAGTATGAAACAGGGACCTTAAATATCTATTTCATCTTAAAATGTGCAGCAGAAGATAATATTTTTCAGAGTACTACAGGTTTGTCCGGTCTGCTTGCTCTTAGTGCTTTCTCATGTCGCTGTTCAGTGTTCTAGGTGCTGTCTATATGCTAATTGCACTCTGCAGTATTCATTGTTTAATCCTTGTTTTTTGTCATCTTGTGGGGGTATTTGGTAACCATTCAGTTCTACAAGGTGTTCCTTAGTGGATGCATATTGCCCACAAGCTTTTTAATAAAATTCATGCTGCCTTAAAAAATTATTATAGGTTTCCTTGGGCCCTTGGAATAATGACATGATTCTTTTGTGCACTATTTGCATAAATTAGTTGTTGAGCATTTGGTTGCTAATTTTATACAACACATTGATATCCACAGCAGCATCCCCTTAATTTTTCTAAGTTGTTTAACCCATCGTTGTGATGTGTTGTGGGTCCATTTTGTTCTGTCTGAATAGGCTGTAGCGCTGTTAATTCATGAATCTCACTTCTGTCATGCTGCACACAATTTCAGGACCTCAGGAGTTGAAATTGGTAGTCGTTGATTCTGACTGGCCGAGAAAACAGGAAGCAATTGGGACTCTGAATGCCCAATACAAGATCTTATGGAGTGTTCTACTTGAGTGAGTCTTTACTCATGCTTGTGTGTTCACAGGAGTACTTTAAAAGTGTGTGTGTGTGTGTATATATATGGATTATTTTCATTTTTATGATGTTAATTGTTTGTCCTTTTTCTGATACATGCGATGTATTTAGTTGTTTTATAACTTGTAATTGATGAACTCGGAATTAAGGTTTAACTAGTTATGTTTTGTATTTACTTTGCCTTGTGTTTGATTCTCTGTGACTTTGTATTGGATGCCTCTATAGCACATGCAACTGTATATGTCTTATTGTCTTTATTTGATAACCCAATGTGGGACCTGGTATATAATGTTTGAAGTTAAGAAAATTGTTGAACAAGTTTAAAGCTTAAACATCTATCATTATTGAGTATGAATGAGCAACATAAATGATAATGTTAGTCATCTTGTTAATGATTACAATTGTCACTTATTAATGGGGATATGCCAAGTCTTGCAATGTGCTTTTGTACTGTCCTTTAGTAGTTGGAAGATTGACTGTGCATTGGATTGAATTCATTGGAACCATTCTTCATCCTTCCTAGGTAAACAAACGAACTGAATTTGATTATTCTTTGTTAGTACGTGCCTGACCCATGAATTATCTTTTAATAAATAAAATGAATGCCTACTAGTTAATTATTAAATTTTTTTTAACATTGATTTTCAACTTTTTATTAGCAACATGATATTGGTTTGCATGACTTCGTCATTCCATTGGATTCGCATTGAGTCTGTGTTTGATAGGGAAGCCAAAGGATGATCCATTCATCCCATTTGTTTAATGTGAATAAACTAATTAGAAATCCTATGTGTTGGCTTTTAAAGTTGTCATTGTACATTGTTTTTAGCTGTCACTATTCTGGTGGTTTTATTTATTTATTTGTTTTTTAAAATCTCAATGTTTGCTTGTTTTAATCTGAAGCACTGGTTTGGAAAGCTCAGTTTTCCCTGAAGGAGGAACTATTTTACCTACACGCAGCTATTTTCCGAAGTGAGTGAAGCTATTCTGTTTGTTGCTGACTTTTCTTCTCCCCATAAGATACCCTTTTTAAGGGTTTAGACTTGTTCCTGTTACACGATAGTTATATATATATATATATATATATTACGCAGGTAAACATAGAAAATTAAAATTTACATTGAGTAGAGCCAAGAAAAACATTGCTGGTAACAAATGACCTCTATTGCTTGCTCGATTACCATGTGAACTAAGGTACCTCAAATTTTACAGATTTGATGGACCTTTTGAAGAAGTGATTTATCCCAAAGGTGATCCTGATGCTGTTTCCATTAGTAAGAGAGATGTAGACCTTCTACTGCCAGATACCTTCGTCAATGATACGATCATAGACTTTTATATCAAGTTAGTTGTAATTTTTCTTCCTTGGTGAATGACATTCAGATTCTGCAATTAGTCCCAAGAAGTTTTTATGTTAGTAGGTTCTTGTTTTGAGTGTTGGCATTGGGCAATGTTCTGCATTTATTTATTTCTCAATTCGCTCACACTACAATTCAACATTATAACAGATACTTGAAGACTAAACTAAATGAAGAGGAAAGGATTAAGTTCCACTTTTTCAATAGTTTCTTCTTTCGAAAGCTTGCTGACATGGATAAAGATCCCTCTAGTGCTTTTGATGGCAAGGCAGCATTCCTACGTGTCCGTAAATGGACCAGAAAAGTGAAATTATTTGAGAAAGATTTTATTTTTATTCCCGTCAACTACAAGTAAGATGTTAAATCTATCAGTTTTTTGGTTGATTTTCTAAATGCTATAATCGAGGCATGGAGAATGGCAACTTACAAGTTACAATGCAATGGTATGGCAGTTACCACTGGAGCCTTATAGTTATTTGTTACCTTGGTGAAGTTGCTAGCTATGAAGGCAAGTCATTTTCGGTTTGTGCACTATATCATAAAAGATTCTCCACTTCATGTAAGTTCTACTTTTCCTTGGGATATTGTAGATGTCGAGGATAAGAAATCAACAAGAGTTCCTTGTATATTGCATATGGACTCTTTCAAAGGAAATCATCTAGGACTCAAAGATCTTCTGCAAAGGTATATTTGCACTGTCAGTCACTAGATGTTAAATGCATTTGGGGTTTTTGTTTGAGCATATGTGTAGGTTGAACCTTCATACTACTCTCATTTAGTTCCTAATGCTCATACAACAGCCAATTACGTCTCATATAAGCATCAAGTTAACCTATGATCTCATGAAAATTTTGCACGCTTCGTTCTGTTCCTGCTCAAGCAAGATCTTAATGTTTGATGGTTACTGGCAGTCTGCTCAAGCTAGTTGTTTTTGGATCAATCACTTAGCACTTAGCAGTTACACTTCATGGAAGCACTTAACCCTGGAAATGTGATAAAATAAAAATTATGTAAGGCGAATTCTATTGAGAATTATGGTTCAGCCTTGATGGCTAGTTATTGGTTTAAATGAGTAATATTATTTTGTAGCCTATGCCATATTATTGTAAAATATGTGACTGAATTTACAAGTGTTGCATTTTTTCTACCTTTGTCTTTTTAGTTTTTCTTTTTGAAGTTTGCTGCTTCTGTTATAACACTTGACATTGCAGTTATCTATGGGAGGAGTGGAAAGAAAGGCAGAAAGACTCATGTGATGATCTATCTGAAAAATTCAAAAACTTAAAGTTTGTACCTCTTGAGGTAGACAATCTGATGCCAGCTTTTACTTTTACAGAGGTTAACATATGAATTAATTTGAAAGGAAAAGTACTATGAAATCTTCTAGAGCCATTATAATTGTAGTTGAGTAGATTAATTGAGTAATTGCTATTGGGACTTTGAAGTTAATATAGAGTGCAGTCTATGTTGCCATTAGTATCACATATGTTGGGTTCAAATTAAGTAGCCTCCCCAGTGAAGATTAACAGCTATACTTTTTCATAATCCCTTGAGCATATGGATCTAATATTGTTTAGTCTCTGATGAAAAACCTGACATTTGAATTGGTCCAGTCCCATCCTACCAAATGACCCATTCTGGACTTCTGTGCATTTTTCTTTAATCTCTTCTCCTCAGTAATCTTTTCTTGCCATCAACATCCTTTAGACAATCTTGTTGTCTATGTCCATCCTTTAGACAATCCTGTTGTCTATGTACCTCTACAATTGATGATCTGAAAGTTAATCCCGTTCTCTGATCTTTCCCAAATCATAAATCTGGCAGTTGATTTGTTAATCAGTTATGGTATTTGATTTTCTTCTGACTATATTTTTGTGAAATTTATTTTGATCTGCTTGTATGCTCAATATTTTTGTCCATGTTTGTAGATGATGGAGATTTAGATGGATAATTGTGGAATTTCACATTACATCCATGCTGCTACAGTTTTTTAAATGCCCATTTCGTTAATCTTTAAAATAGAAGTAAAGACTTCTTTTTGTTGTTGGCCTTTGCAGCTTCCTCAACAGCAAAACATGTATGATTGTGGCCTTTTCTTGCTTCACTATGTAGAGCGTTTTCTGGAGGAAGTTCCTAGGGACTTCAGCATCTACAAGATTACACCATCATCACGCATTGTAAGTACTGTTTTGACATGTATCAAGCTTACTAACTTGTCAAATCTTTCCTCGATGTTTTGCAATATTTGGTGTCAGATCCTTGGTTTCGGATAAGATTGGAATGAAATGACAACAAGGCCTTGTGATTGTTTTACTTATCTGCACTCTTAATTAACCAGCACGTAATGTGCATCAAGCAATGCACCTCTCAGTCTTAATTTAAATGAAGAGAAGTTTCTTTATTTCAGGAATGGTTCAAAGAAGGAAGGGTAAAAGGATGTCCCGATGAATTTGTGTTTTATTTAGCTTGTGTTTGACTGTATACTTTTCTGCTTTGGAGTGGTTTTTAAGTTTTAACATATTTCTAGCAGAACGAGAAAATTCTTGAAGTACTTCTGAAAAATGTCATATAATCCCAGTTTCAGCATATATGGTTATCCCGCTTAAATTGAAACTCACACTGGTGTGTCAACTCTACATATAAATTTATTTAGTCTGCATTGATAATCTTTCCAAGGGTTCTCTTTATCATTAATATTACCTGTCAGTCTCACTGTTTCCACATATCATTCAGTTTAATGCATTTTAGTGAAATCTATGACTAAGGCTAAGACAATGTGTTTCCAGCTTCAAGCAGATTGGTTCCCTCCTGGTGAAGCGTCCTTGAAGCGTACTCATGTTGAGAAGTTGATTAGTGATCTTCTGGATGTTCGCTCTGAAAATTGTAGTCCATCTGGCGGCAGCAGTTTGCATTCTTCCCCTGGATGTGCAAACATTAGTAATAACAATGAGAATGGCGGTGATTTTTCATTGAAGTCCGGTCATTTGAGAGATTGTCACGAGGAACCCTTACAGATTGAACAGGGCATTGAGATCACTTTATTACCATCTTCATCCGCTAGGAGTAATCTGTGCACGAAAACGTCTGGATTAGTTTTAAAGGACTTGTTTGAGCATACATCTGCTTCAGAATCTCTTAATGCGGCCCACTGGGGTTCTCTGGAAAGGAAATCTTCTTGTCTTCATTTTGAAGGCCATGTTCCCGAGTCAGAGGTACTTAGAATGCCATGAACTGTTTCAATGATGTTTTACTTTGACATTTTGTGACACGTTTTGAATGTGGACTGACTAAAAGAATGTGACATTTTGCTTGAAAGGCAGCAGAATTGCAGAAATGTATATAGATTATTCACTACTGTACATTGTTATGGTGTGTTAGGTGTTGACTTGTTTAAGATAGCTGAGTAGTATTAATTTGGAAGTATACTCTTTAAGTCCTATACATCTTGGGATTTTAAAGCTTGTTCATTTGGAACACTAATGCAACACCTTAGTCCCCATAGACAGAACACTTCGGTTTTATGTGGTCACCCAAATAAAGAAATTTGAACTATAATTTTATCCCTTGCTCATTACATTGCATCTGATGGTAATCTCCTTTGTGTTGTTTGCTGATCTACTATCTAAGTTTATACCTTTCCTTTTTATAGGAAAAGGAGGAGGTTGCGGAGTGCTTTATGCAAACAGAAATGCCAGAACCTGTATTTCAGCGTTTAGACAGTTTCCCTGGAGAAGATCATGCATTTGCTTACTCATGTGGAGCTTTTGAGTCGGAACCAGTTCACCAAACTACGCAGGAGGACCCCGACACATCCCCAGTAGCATCAGGTTGGTTACTGTATTAACATATTCTGTTATGGACTAGAATGAGAAAAAATATGCCTATCAAATGAAATTATCTGAATGACAAAAGAATGCATTCATCATCGTTTAAGCCTTTAACCTATGATTATATGAATATAGCATATTGCCTCTGAACATATGTTTAGAGCAAAATTTTCATTTACCGTAGATCCAATCCAGGTAGATGACCTTTATTACTTTACTGCTCTTCAGGAGAACTGATTAATGCTGCTGAACCTCATGAGTCTGACGAAATCTCTCTTCTAGCTGATGATCCCTTCTTCCCAAAAGTCACGCCAGTCTCTCCTCGAGAACCTAATCATTTCCAGGCTGATAACGCACACCCTCATTCTCTCGAGCACTTATCCGTTGCTGCTGCTGCTGCCTTCAATTCTGACAGCCGGCTGGATCTTTCAGTGTCCGAATCTTCAATCCAGATGGACCTGGAACTGTCCACTCCGCGGGCACAACCACACACGATTGCCTCAAAGCATTCTCCCGATGGCTTGGGATCCGAGTTCCCACTCATGATGGACCAATCCACCCCTCCGGCCCAACTGCACATAATTGTGTCAAAGCATTCTCTCGATGGCTCAGAGTCTGAACCTCCAATCCTGGTGGACCTCTCCACTCCCCAGGCTCAACCACACACAATTTCCCCGAAGCAGTCTCTCAATGACGGAGAGTCCGAAACTTCAATCCAGATGGACCTCTCCATCTCGCAGGCACAACCGCACACAGTAGTTTCAGAGTGTTCTCCTGATGGCTCAGAGTTAGAAATTGGGATCCAGCAACCACACTCAGTAGCTTCAAAGCATCTTCGTGATGGCTTGGAGGTCGAACCTCCAATCAAGATGGACCTGTCTACCCCTCGAGTGCAACCACACACACTTGCCTCTACACATCCTCTTGATGGCTTAGACTCCAAACCTCCTACCCATATGGATCTCTCCACTCTTCCTGTGCAACCACAGGCAATCGCCTCGAAGGATTCTCCCAAAGGCATTGATCACGAGCGTCCACAGGAATCCGATGAGCAGCAGCATGCAGCAAAAAGGATGCGCATCACACCCCCTGATGGTGGGGATGAGAAGGATGAGGGCGGCGCCACCAATTCTGCAGAAGACCTTCACTTGTGAGGGTGATCTAATTGTGATTTGCATTAATCATTTTAGTAATTTTACCTAAAAAGGAAATACTAGATTATATGGTGGGTTAGATTTTAAGGGCTGAGAGGATTGAAAGCTTTCCCATGTACATTTTGTTTGTGTAAAATATTGGGAGAAAAGCTTCATTGGATTTATGACCTGCTTGAATCAGCCTTGAAAAAAAAAAGCATGCGTTTTTTTTTTTTTTTTTTTTTTTTGGGGGGGGGGGGGGGGGGGGGGGGAGTGGGGAGTGGAATGATGGTACTTTGCTACTAACTTTGTGATGTCCTTCCGAGCCGTAACTAGCAGAAGGGGTCAGCATTATTATTTATTACTACTATTAGTTAATAGAAATAGAAATAGATACAAATCCAAGCAGAGAGCAAAAGTACGCTCACTCTACCTTTCTTTGGTTCTTCAAGGAGCATTTTTTAAATAGAAGAAAGGCAGTTCCTCTGTTCTGTGTTTGTGTTCTTTCACTCTTGATTCCCTTGTGCCTTTAGAAAGATTCAATCCACCTTGATGGGATTTTTGTAGCCGGGCGGTAGCCTCAATACTAGTGGTCAGCATTAATTGTTGGGAGTTAGAGGATTTGAACACTAGACTAAGAGCATGTTCTCCTGGATTTATTTCCAGGACTTGTTACTTATTTTTATTAAAATCAGATCAAATCAGATCAGACTAGATCCATTCAAATCAGACCACATATATAGTTATAATCATATCAGACCAGATCAAACCAGGTCCAATCAGATCAGACCAGAAACATTCAGACCAGACTAGATCTTATAAAATTCAGATCAGAACACCTTATTTCAAGCGAAGAGAACGTGACCTAAATCATCATTCCTTGATCATCAATGGTCATTTGAATTCACATTTCCTTTTTCTTGTATTTTGGATTTACCATAAGTTGTTGTTGTTGTTGTTGTTGTTGTTGTTGTTGTTTTTTTTTTTTTTTTTTTTTTTTTTTTTTTTTTTTAAATTCTAAAGACTAAATACATTGTTGGTAAGTAAGATGCTATTTTCAATCTTACATATATTGTTTATGATATTATTAAAAATTTGAATTTATTAACTTTCTAGGAAATGATTTGGGATAATTTTCAAGTTAAAAATAGTTGAAAATTGATTTGCATTAATTCCCAAACTAGAAAATTAGCCTTAGAAATGTTTACTTGGGGTAATTAGTTTTATTGAATCATTTTAGCACATGGAGTGATTATAAATAAATAAATTAATATAGTATCATGGAGTTTAGGGTCATGCTGCCACTTGAATGCTTTGGGGCGGCCATTTTAGCAATTGGTTGTTGTCTAACTTAAATTAAATTTGAGACGAACCGTCTAATTGAATTGCTTGGATATGAATTTATTTTTTAGCCGAACAATACAGGTGATAAGGGGCCTAATACAATCGAATTCTCAACCTGAATGAACAACACAGGGCGATAAGGGGCCTACTACAATCGAATTCTCAACCTGAATGTTGGAAGTATGTAGACTTGACCTAGATTTGTTGACTGTATTGCTATAATTTGTGGATGATACTATAAGTGTTGGGCCTTATAAAAGGCGTGTGACGTGGAATGCGACTTTAGGATACCAAACACAGCAAACAAGAAAAGGAAGAAATCATTCCCATTTCCCAATTCCAAAATTTGAATTCAACCGCCTTTTTCCTCCTATTCAATTTTTAATTCCATTTTAGAATTATTTATTTATTATTTTCCCTATTCAATTTAATTTAATTTATATATCCGTTTTGTCTCCTCCGACTTTCCCCAAATTCAAATCAAACAGCCGCCCCCCTTTTTCAACGGCACAATTTCATTTCTCGCGATCCACCACCACCACCAGCAGCAGCTAATGAGCAACTAGCTCTCTGATTTGCTTCGGATCTTTCTTATTCGTCTCCAGTTCGTAGGGGTTAGTGTAGTTGAGGTGTAGGTTTTGCAGATCGAGGGTTTGGCTTGATTTATTGACGTTATTTGTTGTTTTTGTTCCTAAGGAGGAGAGAATCGTGGTTTGGTTGGGGATTTGTGTCTTGAAAACAGATGGATAGTTCCGAGACGCATGTGAGGGTTGCGGTTAACATCCGCCCGCTTGTTACTCCCGAGCTCCTTGTGGGGTGCACGGATTGCATCACTGTTTATCCGGCGGAGAAGCAGGTTTGAGTTTTGATTGACGAAGTGTTGTGCATTTGAGCAGTGTTGTTTTCTGGATGTTCTCATTCCTGTTGGTGTAAATGGCAGGTTCAAATTGGATCTCATGCTTTCACGTTCGATTGCGTATTTGGTAGCACAGGACTACCGTCTTCGTCAATTTATGATGAGTGTGTAGCCCCATTAGTTGAAGCCCTTTTTCATGGCTATAATGGCACTGTACTTGCGTATGGACAGGTATACTCTATCTTTTGAACTCACTACTACTTTTAATTCCTTTTACGTATTTACATTTACAGTTGCCTTTTGCTTTTGGAAGGATTCTCCAATAATGAAAATTTATTTACTGTTTGATGAATTATATTTTAGACGGGGTCTGGAAAGACTTATACCATGGGTACTAATTATAATGGAGAAGACCAGAAGAATGGTGTCATTCCGAGGGTAATGGAAACCATTTTCTCAAAAGTGGAGTCTATGAAAGAGTCCACTGAATTTCTAATCCGAGTATCATTCATTGAGGTATCAACTTCTCAAGCGCTAAAGTTCGTTGTGGATGTGAATGTCACTTTATATTTAAGTATTTTCTAATGTTAAGTTCTGACAATGCAGATTTTCAAGGAGGAGGTCTTTGATTTGCTTGATTCAAAGGCCACTGGTCCTGCAAGAGTTCCCATCCAAATTAGGGAACGAGTAAGTGGAGGGATTGCGCTAGCTGGAGTTACAGAGGCAGAGGTACGATCAACGGAAGAAATGGCTTCATTTTTGTTGCAGGGTTCTTTATCCCGTGCTACAGCCAGCACGAACATGAATAGCCAGTCCAGGTAGATTGTCGTTCTATTTTATGATTTTCGTTATTATCATCATGACATCATCATATTCATCCTTATCATCTGAGGTTTTGTTCTAGTACGTGTGGTTCATACCAGCTACGGAATGTAAGTTGCATGGAGTAGCAACTCAAGCATGAAATTGACCATGTATTATTTATGCACATTAATATTCAAGTATACAGTTTCCACGGATGGACACTATTCCAGTACTGATGTTCTCACATTGTCTTTTTTTTTTTCCCCTGAATTTCTCTTCAGTCGATCTCATGCCATTTTCACTATCTCAATGGAACAAAGGAGAATGTCTCATTCTTCAGGAGGAGATGATGTAGGTGATGATGTTCTGATAGCAAAGCTCCATTTGGTGGACCTTGCAGGCTCAGAACGTGCAAAACGAACAGGTGCTGATGGAACACGTTTACAAGAAGGTAATTTTATAATTAATTTTGACACACATCCTCCCTATTTTTACATATACATTGATTTGGGCAAAGAATTGTTTTCTTAAACGTGAGGCTTTCGAATTGTTTTCTTAAATGTTACTGTTCTATCTATTCTTGTGTTATTATTGCTATGCTACTCTAGCTGTCTGTCTTTCCCATGTTTTGTGTTTTTAGAAGTTGCTAAAAGTTAACTCATATTTTTATTTTAAATGAAATTCAGGTATTCACATCAACAAAGGGTTGTTATCTCTTGGTAATGTTATAAGTGCTTTAGGAGATGACAAGAAACGGAAAGAAGGAGGTCATGTTCCTTATCGTGACAGCAAATTAACACGTATACTGCAGGTAGGGAGGCTCTTGCCATTGTACATGATGAAAAAATCATCTATAATATTTTCAGGGACAGTTTCTGTGTAGTATCCTTTTATTTGAGGAAAACAATTTTTTCCTTGATGCAATGCCCATGTCTTATTCTAATTGATGCTTCTGACATTGCACAGGATTCTTTGGGCGGAAATAGCAAAACAATCATGATTGGTATTTATGTTTTTATTTCTGGCATTTGCAGAAATTTGATAAAGTAATTACCTTTTATGTGTCTAGTGTCATTCCATCATTATATATACTATTTCCAGCTTGCGTTAGCCCAGCAGACACTAATGCTGAGGAGACACTCAATACACTCAAGTATGCAAATCGTGCACGGAATATTCAAAACAAAGCAATTGTGAGCTTCAAGCTAGATTTTCAGCCTTTACTAGAAACGATCAATTTCATTTTTTTTGCATGATATTTACTTTCAAGTTGATTCCTGTATTTCTTAAATTAGGTCAATCGTGATCCAGCAGCTGCACAATTGCAAAGGATGAGGAGTCAAATAGAACAATTGCAATCGGAGTTACTTTTCTTCCGTGGAGAATCGAATGCTCCAGCTGAAGAAATTAAAGTATACTAGCGCCTAAAAGTTTTATTTAATTTAATGAAGCATCAATCTTGCTGGCGATCTATCTATAACCACGTTAATTGTCACTTAAGAATTTTTTTATATTTTTATTTGTTTTTTTAAATTTAAAGAATAGGACTGTGTCTTTATTGTGAAGGAGATTTTCAAGGTTCTATACCATAACCAATATAAATTATTGGTTCTCCAATTGATATGCACTTCACTTTTTATTGGTTTCAGATTCTTAAACACAAGATATCTTTACTTGAGGCAAGTAAGATGGAACTACAGGAGGCACTTCAAGAATGTCGGATGGGTTATGAGCACCTGTCGCAAAGAGCAATTGATGCTCAGGTTGGTCATGCTTTTGGTGGTGATCAATTAGCTCTAGTGAAAAGCAATGAGTTCAAGGGCTCTGCATTAATAAGCTAAATTAATCAAGTTGATCATGTGTTAGGTGGAGAGGGACAGACTGATGATGAAACTTGAATCAGCGAGGAATGGAAAACTGTGGGATGAAAGTGACACTGCAACTGATATGGTTTGCTTTCTTTTAATTGCTGTGAACTCTTTATCTTCTGAGTTTACTTAAGGAATGTTACAGTTGAGAGGTGAGATTGATTTTAAATTTGTTTCCCCTTTCTAAGGATTATGACATGGTGAAAAATTACATCATGAAGATTCAAGAATTAGAGGGTGAATTGATAAAGTTACGGAATTCAAACCACTTGAAACACGAGAGCTCTGGTGATTTCCACGATTCAGAATATGAAAGTGAATCAAGAAATTCATATCCTTTGGATTCCGATATACAAACTATTGAATCAGATGGTATGCTCTGCTCTGCACTATTTAAATGTTTGGGCTGCTTACTCCTTTACACATACTCCATATTTCCAATTTTCCATAACTATAACACTATTTATATGTTGAAATTTTTATTGTTGCCTAAAGGTATATGTGATAATAAATTTATATATGAAATTATTGTATGGACTTGGTGTTTACAAACTTTACATCTTACAGATGTTGTTGAAGTTGTCGAGAAGGAGTTGGAGCATTCTTCTTTCCAAGAAAAGATGGATAGGGAACTCAAAGAATTAGACAAAAGACTCGAACAAAAGGAGGTAAAGTATTTTAGGAAGTGCCTAAATCTAATTATGACTTCTACTAAAGTTATGTGAATTTGTGTTAAATGAATCTCTGTACTTGGAAATTGTTTAAAATGGATTCATAATGTGATTGATGCAATTTGGTGTGTGTCGTCCACTAATAATACATAGTAACTAGTGAAAGATACATCTCCAGTTCTCCACTTCTACACAGTAACTTGCCACAAGATTGATTAGATTTGTGTGTTTGTTGTGTTTTTTTAAATGGTGATATGTTCTCTTGTATATTAATTTTACCTATGTTTCTATTTAAATTAAATAGTATTCTTAAATTAAATACATCATAACTCAATTTTAGATCGCACTAGATCTTAATCTCTCATTCATTCTTGAAGGCTGAAATGAAGCGGTTTGCAAGTGGTGATACTTCAGTCCTTAAGCAGCATTATGAGAAAAAAGTTCACGAGTTGGAACTTGAAAAGAGGAATTTACAGGTACATTTTAGTTGGTGTATGTCCATGATGTTTTACTAGTGAGTATTTCTTACAGTCTTGTAAACTTTTTGCAGAAAGAGATTGAAGACCTCCGGCAAAGTTATGCCAATATTTGTTCAAACTCTGATGATAGTGCTCAAAAGCTGAAGGAAGAGTATCTCCAAAAGCTCAATGCTCTAGAAACACAGGTAAATCCTTCATGAAAAGTGATCTTCCCAATTGATGTGACATTTAATAACTTGGATTGTTTTCCACAGGTTGCCGAGTTAAAGAAAAAACAGGATGCTCAAGCTCAACTTCTGAGACAGAAACAAAAAAGTGATGATGCTGCCAGAAGACTACAGGATGAGATTCATAGAATAAAGACACAAAAGGTTTACTTCATTGCATTTGTTTCTTGGATTTTGAAGTGCATAGGTTTTACACATCTGTTAATCTAGTTTAAACTGTGCGAAGGTTCAATTACAACAAAAGATTAAGCAAGAATCTGAGCAATTCAGACAATGGAAAGCATGTCGAGAAAAAGAAGTGCTTCAGGTCAGGGGAAAAGAAAGTTGCATTATTTCGGTAACAGCTTGATCATCTGCCCATTTTCAAACCAATACTTAATTTGTTGAAATTGTTCTTATAGCTTAAAAAGGAGGGGAGAAGAAATGAATATGAGATGCATAAGCTGTTGGCCCTTAACCAGAGGCAAAAATTGGTAATCATTGTCATAGCCTCACTCAGCTTTTCTAAAATTTGTAAAACTAAATCTCATAAATACTTTTGCCTTTCAACCAGGTGTTGCAGCGGAAGACTGAAGAAGCTGCTATGGCAACGAAGAGACTCAAAGAATTGATTGATTCTCGCAAAGCTTCTCGTGAAATGCCTGGTATGATAAAATTTCTCATCTAAAAGATTTGTTATGATACAGATTTCTCAAATCACAATTAATTCGTTTCTATGTTGATGTGTGTATGCAGGAAGTAACAAAGGTCCTGGGGTCCAGGTATGAGATGGGATAAATTACTGCATCTATAATCATTCTAACCAACACGTTGCTGACTTTCCTTCTTTTATCTCAAGGTGTTACTGCAGACGATTGAGCATGAACTTGAGGTTACAGTAGGGGTACATGAAGTGCGGTCTGAGTATGAACGGCAAATGAAAGAGTAATTCTTTCAGTCTTTTAACATATCAAGCTTTACTTCTACAATATTTTTCATTAGTGATGTTTCTCCCTCGACTGTATCTCGAAGCTGTGTAGTTTATTTTCATTTCTCGTGGAATGATTTTTTATTTTTTTTAATTTTAATTAATTTTAGGAGGGCTAAAATGGCTGAAGAGATCACAAGATTGAAGGAAGAAGCACTGATTGTCAAGCAGCAAAAACTAAGGTATGAAGTCAATGTGAATGAAATGATGTTAGAACAATTTGTGTGGTTTCTTTTTATTTTTCCTTCAATACTTCCTGATAAAAAAAAACTTCTTTCATGTCTTCCAATTTGTAGTGATTTCCCAGATACAATGTCTCCTGGTGCTAGAACTTCAAGAGTGTTTGCTCTAGAGAACATGCTTTCCACTTCTTCAAACACCCTTGTTTCAATGGCATCTCAACTTTCAGAAGCAGAGGAGCGTGAACGATCATTCAGTGGCAGAGGAAGATGGAACCAAGTTCGATCTCTAGCTGAAGCAAAAAATATCATGAATTTCCTATTCAACTTGGCAGCCACCTCAAGGTAATTGTCTCTTGTTAGACTTTCATGATATCAAATGTGCCCCTACAATTTGGTTTAACGATTGCCTCTCAACCAACTGTGCAAACAGGTGCAAGCTAGCAGATAAAGAAGTCGACTGCAGGGAGAAGGATGCAGAAATTAGAAATCTGAAGGAGAAAGTAGTCAATTTAGTTAGACATCTGGAGCAGCAAAAGGCTGAGTTCAGTCGCCGCGAAAAATTAATGGTGAGAAGCCATGGTTTCTGTCAGTGGAATTTTTATCCTTACTTTTTCTGCCTTGTTTCTAGCTGCAGTGGTCGGGTGTTTCTGTTATGAAAATAAGGGATTGTTTATTCTTTTCCTTTGACAGAAGTTGGCGTTAGAAGAGGGACAATCCAAAGAAATGAGGACAAACACCATAGACGGTCATGCTTATGACTTAAGGCCCACGGTATATTTGAGATTGTCATTTGCCTTACGATTGATTCTGGCCGACACAACATGTATATACCATTTGCCTTACAATTGCCTTAATGGCACCATTATGGTGCCATTGTTTCTTTTGGACATAGGGACTCCGAAACTCTATAGCTTCCGGCAGTGCGTTCATTGGGTTTGAATCATTGGAAGACATGAACACATCGGATGATGAGGATTACAAGTTAGAAAATGAAGCGACGAATGAGGATGATTTCTCATGGGGGCCTGGTAGAGACAGGAAAAGACGCCCAGCTAAAAAAAGAAGCTCAAGAACAGATAGCAACGAAACATCCATTCACTCGGAACACCAAATCATAGAAGTGACTTCATCACCAGATAGACCCTGCTGCACCTGCTCTAAAACTTCCTTCTGCAAAACCTCAAGATGTGAATGTCGAGCCGCGGATGGTAACTGTAGCTCTTCCTGTAGCTGCGAACCTACTAAATGCAGCAACAGGGGAAAAACAGCAGCAGCAGCAGCAAAGGGTTCTTTGGAACAATACTTGACAGATGATAATAATGGGAACATTTCTGAGACAGACGAAACAGAAAGAAGTCGAAACCTTGCTTCACATGGTGCAATGCTGCTTCAAACTGCACTGTCTGATAAGCCGGCCAATGCAAATGATGGTGGAGGCCCCGTAAGGAAGCCATTATCTGATATTGGAAACAACCTGGTAGGTGTGACACTCCATATGTAAGTAAATACATTGCCTTCTCAGTATACCATTGCATGATGACTCACTTCCATTGTCCGTCTGTTTCTTTCTTTTCCAGATATCTTCTGGCATACCTAAGCCAAACAAAAACCTTAGGAAAAAATGGCGAAGGTCGGTCATCCAACTCGTACCGGCTACACCCTCACTGCCTCCGCCATCTGCAACTCAAACGCAGAACAACTGTGAAGTTTCCGAGCCTCCTCAGCCCAGTTCAGAAACTGAAATTCCAGTGAAGTTGCCAAGAGCTATGCGCTCAAGCAATCAGCTCAAGGAGAGGAATACTGATATGCAGCACCGTGAGGTGGGTGATGGCGAAAAAAACAATTCGGCTGCAGGAGAAACTCCTCATCAGCAGCAAACTAGAATGAAAAATGGGAAAGAAAACAAGGGTGCACTGTGAGTGAGATGGCTAGGTAAGAAAGTTTCTCTCTTAACATTTTGCATCACAGGCACACACAAACTCACAATTGCTGCTATACTTGAGGAGCAAATGCGAGTTGATGCAAGAAAAGGTTAATTTGATTGAGTTTATGGGATGTATTGTGGGTTGTCTTTTAGTCTAAAAGGAAAAGCTGGGAGTTGTTTATTAGATAGCAGCAGCAGCAGCAGCAAGAAATGTTCTTGAATGGCACTAACCTTGTATGTGAATTGAATGCATTTGTTCCCATGATTGGTGGGTTGAATTGAATGCTAACGTTTGTTGTGAAATTGCACCATACTGTTCTGATAATTATTCTTGGGTTGCAGATTAATTAGAGCAGAGCATTCGTGTGGATATACGCCATTGGCCCGTAGTGTTTTCACATGATTGGTAAAATCATGCTTGTTTTTTAAGGAATTTTTGGTAAAATTCTTCATAAATAGAATATGTTCTTTAAAAAAAAATGTTTTTTCTATTGTTTGAAATAATGGTAAAGTAATTTTTAATGAAAAAAGGAATTGAAAAAATTGGCAAAATGGTACTCCCTCCGTCCCATTAAAAGTGGCCACTATTCCTTTTTGGGGTATCCCATTAAAAGTGGCCACTTTCCCTTTTAAGTAAATTAGATTAACATAAACATGATTAAAAACCCCACAATAATGACAATTGTACTTTCTGCACAAAGTCCCTATATATGTTTAACCATTAATATCTCAAAATGGGTATAAATAAAAATTATATAAAATATATATTATAAAACTATACGATTAGACGATTCCAACAAGATCACACTTGACTATTTTTGTCTTTCTACATCATTACGATAACATTAAGTCAAAGTTAAATAATAAAATGATTAAAAGTCAAATGTAACCATTATAAATTAGATGGATGAATTAGTCAAATTTACTCACACCACTTTAACTACTAAATCCCATTACCTAAATTCCCGTGCCCAAAAGAAAGGGGCCACTTATATTGGGACGGAGGGAGTAGAATTTAATGGTAAAGTAATTTTTATTCATAAATCATGTCTTTTTGATTCAACAATTCCTTATTTGTTTACTTTCTTTCGAGTATATGCTTTTTTCAAACCAATTATAAATTTTTTTATTTTACAATTATACTACCTCCGTTCTCATTTAAGTGCCCTCTTTGCATAGAAGTAACTATTCATTGAGTAACTTTGATCAAATTTTTAACATAGTTCTATAAGATAAAATATAGTCAAGTGATATCTTTTTAGATTTTTTTAATCACGTAGTTTTAGAATATCAAATTTTTATAATTTTTACTTATATACAATTTGGGTTATAAATATTTAAAAATGTGTATTAGTTTGCGTGAAATATAGAAGTTGAGCATTTATATGAGAATAGAGGAAGTATAAATTTAGTGAATAAAATTTTCAAAATATCTTTAGGTTTGTAATATGCATACATCAAAAAGCTGCAAATAATTGCCTAAATATGAGGCAATTTAATATCACATACATCAATTTCTTTTGCTTGACATAAGCCATGCTAGGAACAAATGAAAAATAAAAGGGAAATCACTACGAAATAAAACTCCATGCACCTGGATGGCTGAATCCATCTAGTGTCGGGGAACCATGTGCCAGTTGCATCCGCTGCCAAAAAGAGGCTTCACAGAGTCAGGAGAAAATGTCCAAATCATATAGAACAACTCACTATCAGCACCACACATCAAATTAGATAAATAATCATATCATATCTCACAATTCAGTGGACATATTGCATATAGTGTTTATGAGACAAAAGTTATACTCTACTTTTTTTCTTTCCATGAGATTTTACTATTGTATACTTTGAGGATTCTTTAATAATTATACTATTTTTACTTTCAACCTAATTTAAGACATATTTTCATCATTAATATTTTAAATTATATATTAAAAAAAATGACATTTCAAAACTACATAATTAGATTAATCTAATAATACCTGACTTGACTATTATTTTCTCTTATATAAATATATTAAAAATTTAGCCAATTTTATTCCATGGATCGAATAGTGACAACTAATAATGGAACAAATATTAAAAAAACAAAATAACAAAAAAAACGGACATATATAAATTGAGATGAGTTACAGTATAATTTGTAAGTTTACTTTTTGTAATAAATCATTTCAAGTTGAGATTGGAGACGACATATCACAGACCATAATGGACATTTATTGACACCTTCAATCTATAGGCAAAGATATGTATGCGCATCTTATTCTTAACAAATTAAATAAGAAAGAACATTAGACTTAAAAATATACTTATATGGCATGATTCTAACACCACCCTACAGCAATGAGCCACATCGAAGTGAATTTCATTTTCACAGATCCATTAATACAATAACAGAGAGGGAGAGAATACTGCCCCGACATTTTAAATGCCACGTTTTAGTTGTACATAGAAAAATAAAGAAAAATAGAATACTTTATTATTTTTTTTCTAGACATCCTATATAGGCTATGAAAAAGTGGTGGAAACTCATACCTCATAAGTTACAAATAGATAAAGTAGAGGAATAAGGACCGGGTGAAAAATCATACTCTCAACCAGAAGGTTAAAGTGGAGGAATATGACCCGAATTGGGAATCAAACACACAACCAAAAGATTGGAAGTAGGGACTTGACCACTTGGTCAATTCCTCATCCTAATATAATACTTTAATCGTAACAAAAGACTGGTTTATTCAAATCAATTTTAAAAAAAAAATTTAAAAAAAAATATTAGTTCGACGCTGATATGCACCATTTCAAATTACCAGGTTCAACATCAGCCATATTAGTTCAGGAATCATGATCGATTCATAGTCTCAGGCCTCAGCCAAGAAAAAGGAGGAATGATATGAAAGCATAATCCCCCTTACCATCTTTTGCCCTGCGCTGAACAAGAGATAATCCTCGAAACCGAGTAAATTAGGAAAGAGGCCAAATCACCACCACCGATATAAGCTGATACCAAATGTATCTAATAATGTTCACTAATATTACAGAATCATTTCACATATACCATGTTACAATAAACATAGTTCCCATAACAGTGGTGAAAATAGCATAAAATTCTTCTATATTGAATGTTTGAATGAAGTTGTAAAAACGGGGAAGGATATAATATAGGGGAAAAAAAAAAAAAAAAAAAAAAAAAAAAAAAAAAAACGCCTTGTCTATAAATAGAGCAAACCACAATTTATAAGAAATACAGTAAGTCTCAAGGCTGGGATTAACACTAGAGCTGGTGTTGAGCTACTTTTAGATAAGCTTCCAATGGTTCTAAGGAAAAAAAATTAACCACCCGATGATCTGAAGCGATCACCAGACGTCCCTTAGGTATCGGCCATCCATCTGGAGTTTCTTGACAATAGACTCTGCCTTTGATGAGTCCGCGTTTTCCTGGTAACAATAACAGCATTCAAAAGTGTATACTAGCATAGGTCAATTGTAACTAACTTTGAAAAAGGAAAAGAAAAGAAGAGAAACGAGGATTTGGTCCGTGAGGTTCAACATTCAAAATCATAACTTCATCTAATTTTTATTATCAAAAACATTACTTGTAAGATCTAGCAGCATTTTGTTGTTAGATACACCCACTACTGAATTTATCATAAGTTGGGGTGCTGTGCTATTCCATTCAGTTTATTGACTGCAAAATTATATAAATTGATTTTATTTTTAAAAGGTTGTTTACCAGAATGTTTTCTATAAAATAGAAATTATTCAACTGACATTATTCAAAATTAACTACTCTACGAACTATTATTCAAATTCATTTTTACCACATACTTGATTGGGTTTGCTCGAATGAGCCCTCAACTTTCATTATCTTTTACCGCTCATTTGCTATCATACTATATTAACATTCACTTATTTGAATATAAAGAACTGTTCATACTTTTTCACAAAACCATATTTAAAATTTCAATACGCATTTTTAAAAATAAAAAATAAAAAAATACACACATTGATTTCCAAGATGGAGCCTGTTGTGCATTGCACAAAAGTGTTACTGGTGTGTATATATAGGTATCATGCAATGGGCAAACCTGTGTTTGAACAATGGAGTGCAGAGCACGATGAACATCTCGAGCCATCCCCTTTGCGTCTCCACATACATATAGATATCCTTTCTGAGAGATCAAACTCCATATTTGGGCAGCCTGCAAAGCAAATATAACTCAAGTACGCAGATTTCCAGCTCTATAGAATATAATCCCCCACGAATTCATAAGTTTTAGTTGTTCAAAGCTTTTAAAATTAAATTTAATAAAATTTAATGGGATACCAAAGCAATTACCAACATTCTTATTATTATTGCCGAAACAATTAAATGAAATGTATTCTACTTAAGTACTGCTTGTTCAGAGCCATTCTAACTAAATTTTCTTATGGTCAACATCATTTGAGTAAAATTGAACATGGTTAAATTAAACATTAGTACAAGCTAAAACTCTGTTATCCAGATGCAAATAGCCAATTAACCTTGGAACTATTGAGAGCAAGATGGCAATGACCAACAGACCTTATGAGAAGGTTGTGAAATAGTAACCGTGGAAACCTGTTCAGTGTTTATCCATGGTGTGACCATTCTAGGCTAAGATCAATGTTCTCATTGGTCGAATTTCGATTAAGAGAAAAATATACCATGCATTCATATGTATAATCCGAGAATCTAAATAGCATAATGAAATGCAAACCGACCAATAACTGACCTTTTCCATCATTTTATGTTGCACATATTCCTTCTGGGGCCCTTCCCTTGAGAAGGCAACAATCAACTCTGATATTACTCCTTGATCCACAAAATCTTTTAGCTCATTTTCATAAATAAAATCCTAGGACAAAAGATCAATATCCATATCCAGATTAAGATTACTAACCCCTGCACTTCATATACTCTTATGACTACATGAGGTGTGGAGAAGCTATTACCTGCCGACGATTCCTGCAGCCAAAAAACAATAAAGCAGGCCCAAGTTGAGTGCCTTCTTGTTTCAGAGCTAATCTTTCCTGGAAATACATACATCATAAATCTCAAATGTTCCACTGTTCCTCCTCTTCGCATATAACATAACCATCCACAAATTCAAACAAAACATTATACCTGAAGAAATCCTCTAAAAGGTGCCAAACCTGTCCCAGGGCCTATCATAATTATTGGAATAGAAGGATCAGCAGGCAACTTGAAATTAGATGGCCTGATAAAAACCGGAGCCCAGCTACAGCTACTGTTTTTCTCCAAGGGAACTGCATGCTGATAAAAAAATTTATAAAGGTCAATGGAGTTGGAGAGTTATTTTATTTATATGTAAAATAAAATAAAAAAAGAAAGAAGAAACGAAAGGGTGCCAAATGTGCTTGCCCTCCAACAAGTGGTAGACTAGATTACATTAAAATTTTGGAACGCATGCCTGGGCGTCACGCATCGCGTTGCAAAAAATAATAATAATAATAAAAAAAAAAATTTATAAACTTCACAGGCACTTCAACATTGTGGCCAAAACATTGTGGCCAAAATATGTAGTAAAGTATTCTACATGGAAGATAAGCCAATAATTTGACGGGGAGTAATTATGGAGAGAGGATCTCAAAGCTGGGAAGGGGTAGAGTTTAGTGTTTAGCAGTGGAGTTTAGAGTTTGACTATTAGAATGAAAAATATTTATTTATTTATAGTAATTTTTAGATTTTAAACACTAGTGTTTAGCGTTTTTTACCAAACGCGACCATAATGGAATTAAAAAGAGAGGAATGAATAACATTTCTCAACCACCTTAGGAGTTGAGATGTTTGGGGAAGTGGGAGATATCACGAGTGCAGGACATAACACAATAAGAAAAAACATATACTTTTCTCAATGTTTGATACTTAGGTAATAGGGTATACCTTCATCCAGGTTGAACACACCCCTTTATGAATTCGGCCAGTGGGACTTGGACCATAAACTAGAGCGCATGTCACATGAACAACATTTTGAGCAAACCTTCACCAAATCAATAAGTTAACCAATTGCTCAAAGACCAATTTGAAGGTGAAATAAGTAATTTTTAGTTCTTTCATAAAAGATTCTTTCAGTTTCAAGTTAATTCAAATATTCAATAAAGAAGCCTACTTAAGACATACCTTGGAGATGAGGAAATAGAATAGTAGCGTGGCTGCAGGCGTGGAGCAATTGCCGCAAAAAATACGCCAAGTGGAGGTTTTGATGAAGGAAATTCAGCCATTACCTCAAGGAGACTTCTCTGACTGCCAACAACCCATTGTGCATATTCATCCTAAAATAATAATATATTAGAGATTTGTATTCTGGCTTGAATAATTCACAAGGCATAACAAGCTGCAGAGACCTTACACCTCTTAAATCTTCACAATCGGACATCTAACACCAACAACTTGAAAGAAAATGAAGGATGAAATAAGGAAACCAATCTACCTTCCCCTGCGGGGATGCCAAGAATTTAAGCTTCTCTGCTTCATTGGTTTCAGACGCATGTGCAGCTAATGCAGTCAAAGCAGCCTGTTGCCATATTATGGGTTTTGAAATTCACAAATCTCATATGAGCAAAAAAATAATGTAGCAAACAGAACCTATGGAATAAAAATATGCACCTTCCTAGGAGGATTTAACAGATCAGCATAGCACGCCAGTGCAGAACGTAGCGTGCAGGGACCAGGAAATGGAGGTGGCAATGAACCTCCGATTGGTGTGCCATCCTCCTTGTCAGAGTGGATAGAAAATAGTAAGTCCAAAGACTGGTCCAACAGTTTTGCTGCTTCTTCAATGGTTTCATCACAATTTTCAGCAAAGACACCAACATGGTCTCCAGTATCATATCTGAAAATAAAGGACAAAAAAGGTAATAAAATGCTGTCCCACTTCTCACATAATATAATCCTCTCACTGTGATAAGGGATTAAAGGTTAGGATTGTAAAACCACTGAGTTTAATGAAGGTGCAAAGTCTGATACAACTATTTTCAACATGTTTGTTCACTGAATTAAAGTGAGCATGTCGCTGATAACCAGTTTGCAGAGTATTTGCAAGACGAAAGGTCACAGAAAATCTGAAAGATTAATTCAGCTTTGATTGTTAATGGTATTTCAAAAGAAGTGTACTCAGCTCCTACGTTGGCAACAAGTCTTGGTGTTTTAATATGTATTTCTATTGGAATGCCTGTCCCAAGAACACACAAAGCAGGCACAGTGGCAATCGCTAAACTGAAAACTAAAAATACACAAAAAATTCCGTTCCATAAAAATGGTCTAAATCAAGGGAAATCAACAATGGATTCGATGGTAGACTCTTACTAACCTAAGTGTAGCTGATGAATTATTATAAAGAATCCTAAAATGTAAGTACATATTTTTTTTACATTTCTAGTATTTTACATATTTTCTATCATATTTCCCTGAGGAGCACATCATCTAAAGCTATAATCCAGACTTTTTTCCTTTTATGATTTTGCCACTCATTTGAATTAGCTACTATCAATCTAACGCTACACTGCAACTGCATTATCTTCTTGTATAGCATAACGTAAAACTTAAAATGCAAGCATACTGCAATCATGTATAGGATATGAAAATAAGGGCCAAAATATGAGTATACACAAATATATCTATTTATGGAATTAAAACGAATCCAATAATCATTACCAACATGGCAGAGTAAACCAAAAAAGTAGAAAAACTAAATGTAATTCAAAAATATTCAAGAGGAATAACTCAATAAAGTCATTTCTCATCCAATATTAACCATCATTTGCCAAATCACAGTACCTTAACTAATACCCAGAAACTAGATAGCTGTACAACATTGGCTTCTTTAAATTTTCTAGGCACAACAATATAGATGAGGTAACCATTTTCCCCAATGTGTTATCAGTGTCAATGATTTCTGCATAACTGTTTGCCTTCATTCAAAGGCACTTTGAAATGGTTTCTAGTAAGTTCAAGTACTCTTCTCCATTAGAGAGTACATGCACAGTAATACAAAGCTCAAGTGCTAGAAAAATCTTCCAATTCATATCGCAGTAAAATGGTGTTAGTATGTTACTGAGAGCTATATATTCATCAACTTGCATATGAAACAATAAACGAGGAATATTTTTCCAACATGCAGATTGCAGTGCTTTCAGCATGTTACATTAGTCAATTGTGTTGATTCATGAATTGTATTCCCAGTGGATACCACCCCTCCACACGAACACCAACTTTTCCCATGCACATACATCTTTAACTACCATCAGCCAAGTTTCATGATTGTCAACATGATACGAGTATAAATCTATCAATGCACATGTGCATTTCCTTGATTTTTTTTAGCTAATTTTATCGACATCCGGGGGAGCATCTCATCAAGTACCAAACACATAGGGAATGCCAATTGTCAGATTTGAGAAGACAATAAAATGCAAAGGACTTACACTAAACCAGTTCCAGATATGTCAAACTCCAGGTGGATACAAGAGCGATCAGATTCAGGGGTGTGCAGCTCTCGTTGAACAGCAACATTAACCCTTCATGGAGCAATTAAGCAATTGATAAGTTAGTGAGTCGACAGAAGCACATACAAAGAGAACAAAATACCTGCAAGGATGATGAACATCATAGGAAGCATCCCCATTTGCAACAAACTTGTGGTTGTCATCATATGATGGTGTGGAAGGATCATGGATCACTACTCTGTATTCAGGTATTGTAGCGGTATAAGGGGTTGAAACAGCATCCATATCATCATCACCCTTCAAAATTAGATCTAATTCAGGCCACACTTGCTCCTTCCTACAACCAGATTCCCACCATTAACTTTAGTTTATATATTTCAGAAAAGCATAAGATAAACCAAACCAAAACCAATAACTTGCAAAGAGTATAAATTTGCAACTACTTCTTGGGAAAATGTAAGCAGCAAGCTAAATGCAGCATACCAAGCAGAAAAATCATCTTCAATGCACTGATCATCGTCTCCAAGCCCTACTGGTACAAGACGTTTTGCACCTGAAAGACATAAAACAGTCATAAGCTGCTAACATTTGTCTGGCGTCACAAAGATATCAAAGCCAATGAAATATTATGATGATCCACCAACGTCAAGGCAAAATCTTTTGACCCATAGGCCATAAAATAGAACACAATTTAGACAAAAGTTAGACATTTTATAATTTAAGACATGTGAAAATATAACATTCAGACTAAAAAATTAGACACATTGTGAAGAAAAGAGAAATGGTAGAGGAATATACTTTCACAAACGAAATATACCTTGGTCACTAAGTTGTTCATCAATTACCTTTCCAATCTGTTTCAGAAGAGAAATGAGTAGAAAATTATCGAAAGTGATTTACACTAAAGTCTGCCACAATAACCTCAATGATTTGAAGAAAACATTATGTATGTTTTTCCCAAAAAATATCGAACAGAAATCATCGCCTATAAGAGTGTAGTTCTGACAAGCATACCTTGTTGAAATGCTCATATTGGCGGTTACCCAGACCGAATACTCCATAAGAAAGTTGCTGGAGCCAGGGTTCTCTCTCGTTCCCCTATCACAAATCCCATAGTGCAGTCAAACTAAAGCTCAACGAAGTAAGCAAAAACCCAATTAAATCAGGTGACTGACCTCACTGAACCATTTATAGAATCTAGCGGCATTATCAGTTGGCTCACCATCTCCATAACTGCAAAGCATGAAGCTTTTAGTAAGAGTTCCAGTGGAAACAAGAGATATAGATTGGAGTGAGGAGGGTTGTGCATAACCACAAATTTCCAAAAACAAGAAAAGGAAAAAATGAGCATATTATCTTACGTAGCCACCATGAAGAATGCCAGAGTCTCTTTCTTTAGCTTTTCCTCGTATTGGTCGTCATCTTGAGCATAATCATCCTAAAAAGAAAAGGAGAAAATAAAATATAATCCAAACAAAGCCATAATATATCAAGTAGAAATTAACTTCTACAACAGTCATGAATCCTGTGCAAGCATACCATGTCCACAACTTTAACAACAGCCTTCTCATATCTTGCTTTGATCTCTTCAGCTAATGCCTATACAATCATATCATATCATGAACAGGTATCAAGATCACCATCAATGATAATATATAATGTAGTAACATTAGCTCATCAACAGGTTAACATTGACTACGTCCTGAAAAAGATATGGGCATCATACACTTGCCTTTGCGTCAGAAAATGCACGAGCACATCTACATATGCTACAGTCAGATGTTTGCTATAAGCAATCAAATTATGCTTAAAATTCAGGCCAAGTTCTTCATTCAATCCCTATTTCTTAGTAATATTGTCAACCACTTAAGCTACTTGGTTATTAAGGGATTGGAAGGTCAAGAATTGTGGTACAAGTCAACAATGCCAAAAGTTTTGAAATTTAACAGCATCAATTTAGCTTATCATCAAATAACTTTGATTTTGTAATATCAAAACTGGCACGACATATATAAAAAGTTATGTAATAAGATGAAGAAAATGAACAAGCCATAAAATGTTCTTTTCATGAACAACAATCCCATTAAAGGACAAGTCTCTTAATATTGTAAGACAATCCCATTAAAGTCTCTTAAGGTTGGTTGGACCTGACTTTGGTTTGAAATAAATCAAAAAAGACATAAACTACTAAAATAATTACTGTCGACTGAATGAAAACCTCAAATAAATTACAGAATGTCCTTATACTTTCCAAACCTCCGTGTCTAATATCATTATTCTCAGAGGAAAACAGAGTATAACTCACTAGGTAAAAAGGTTGTCCCTGGGTCCACCGCAAATCCGTATAGAAGAACATATGCGGATAACCTCTTTTACCGAAAAGAAATCAACAAAGCAATTCAATAAACAAAGAGGCAACGTTCTTCCCAAAAATCCCAAACAGGGATTCCAACCAAGAAAACCAGATAAATTCGAAAATTTGCATTTTTAGAAAAGGTTGATCGTGATTCGTGGTCCCAACCTATAATTAAAAAGTCCAGTCCATGAAATTGGAAATATTTTACCAGAGACCACAAAAATCCGAACTTCAAACGCCCCAAATAAACACAAAAATTATTATAACTGAAAAAAACACAAACAAATGCCCCAGCAGATTCCACTGGGCAATACCTTCGCGAATCCCTCAGCAGTGCCAGTCTGCGTTCCGAAGAACACGGTGACCTTGATCTTGTCCGGCCCCACATCTTCCTCCTCCTCCTCCTTGAGCGAGACCAACTTGGGAACCACAACCTGCCTCGCCTCTTTGCTCCTATTATCACCCGATCTCTTCCAGAGAAACACCAGGAGACCCAAGATAACCGCCAGAGATGTGGTCAGGATCAGCACCACCGTCTCATCCCCCAGCTTCACCCCCAGGGCCTGCTCCACCGATCTCAACAATTCCAGCCGCGATTCCATATACAAAACTGGATAAATTTGTATGGCGACGCAGTAAGTGGAACAGATGGGAACTGCGCGGCAATGGTGGCTGTGGCGACGGCGGCGGGACACGGCGGTCCTTCAAGGATTGTTGTTGGTGTTGACTATACAGCGGTACTCAGAAAGGGGTCGGTGCTAATGAAAAGTGCCCCTCTCTTTCCGTCTCGTAAAAGTAAAATGAATGTACTAAATATTAGTAATATGGATATGTAGTAGGAGTATACACTTCCTCGACTTTGGTTTATTTGCTTCATTTGTGGCACATTTCACATTAAATTTTATTATAATTATATAAGTTAAAATATAACAAAGCAAAATTTTATCAATTTTTTTAAAATTTTTATTTGTATTGAATTTGAGTTATTAATAATTTAAAATACATATTGAACTGTGGATCCGTATCAAATTAAAAGAATGAATG
Organism: Hygrophila difformis; assembly: GCA_030278955.1. Taxonomy (NCBI): domain Eukaryota; kingdom Viridiplantae; phylum Streptophyta; class Magnoliopsida; order Lamiales; family Acanthaceae; genus Hygrophila; species Hygrophila difformis. The sequence continues at coordinate 4,779,418 of JAOANR010000014.1, read as the reverse complement.
GAGTATAATACTCCCTCTATCTTCTAATAGTTGAAACATTGGCATAATTTTTACTATTCATTCTGCAACATTGATTCGATTTTTTAATATATTTATATAAGATAGAATATAGTCAAGCGTGATCTTATTAGATTCGTCTAATCGCATGGATTTATATTATCCAATTTTTATAATTTTTACTTTTAAACCATTATAGATATTGAGCGTTATAAATCCATGAATCTTTCAATTATTTGAAAATGGGTTGAGTATATATGCATATAATTAATTTTGATCTCTCACATGACCGTAAAAGAAAACATTGGTGTAATACTAGCATATAGGAGTGCTATAGTTATTGGGACAAGATTTTTAAAAATATTAGACTAGTACTCCCTCCATCCCGCTAAACTTGACCCATCTTTTTTATACGGTAATTTAGATAGTTGGGTTTATGAGTTGAAATGGTATGGGTATTTGTGTTCAATATTTTAATAATTTTCTTCATTATTTATTTGAATTTTGACACTGTTTATTATTTAATTTTAATTTAATATTGTTGTAATGATGTAATTAGGGGAAAATAGTTAAGTATGGTCTTGTTAGAATAATCTAATCGTCTAATTTCATAATATATATATTATATGACTTTTATTTATACCAAATTTGAAATATTAAGATTTAAATAAATAAATGTGGAATTTGTGTAGAAAAATAAAAGTACATTGCAAGTTATGCAGAATAGCAAAAGTGACAATTTTTTATGTGATTTTGAAACAACCAAGGTTATAATAATAGCTATATTAATTTAATTCATTAAATATTTGAAAGTGATCGAATTATGTGGGACACAAAAAAGGAATACGAGCCAACGTGGGACGGAGAGAGTATAACATAATACAAAAACATTAAAATTAACAACAAAGATGGTGTATAAACATACATATGGTCTTTCTTTGGAGGACAAATTATTAAATCATTGTCCGAACGAAAATTGAGAGCAAAACAAATGATCTTACAAATGTCTTAAGATTGTATATACAAGGATCTTATATGTTTTTAAGAGGCTAGGGTCGTGAGTTCGTACTATTCTACGAGGGGTGATTATAACAAACTTGATTACGATTTTGAGAACAACTGAATCTACTATATGCTAATATACTTGAATACACAAATCGCTAGCAAATCCATTCACTCACATACATCCTATTACTTTGATTAATTAAAATAAAAATATAAAGTGAACACCCACTTAGGATTGTACTAAAATATGAAAATATGATATGACGATTACTAATATTATAATTATATGCAATTCAATGCCATGTGAAATTCACAATCCTTTTTTTTTTTGTCATTATTAATTGTTGTCAGGGCGGCAGTAGAGTTCACGTTCATGAGTTGTATAAAATTCTTTTAGCATTTTTTTAAACAATTTCTTATTGTGTTTGATGTAACAAGTTCTTTTTTTCTTCATAATTTTATTTTGTCATTATTAGTTATTGTGCAGGACGGCAATAAAGTTCACGTTCTTGATTTGTATCAAATTTTCTTAGCAATTTTTTTTTTCAATTTCTTATTGTATTTGATGTATGGACAGCGAATAGTCATTTCCAATTTTTTTTTTTTTTTTTGTACAGCCGGGGCCAGAAAAAAAAATTCCAATATTTAAGTCACACAATCAACTCTCTACCAATTTTCCAATATTTGATGTATTTAGTTGTTTTGGTAGCATTGTGTGACATGCAGACCTGCCACATATTAGCAATTTGGTGGATTTTATAATGACATGGATTAGGCCCCCTCCTTAATGATGAGTATTGGTTGGGGAGTTCATTGTATATGGGTGAATAGTACAAACTCAATTTTGCTATCGCCATTTTTAGTTAACGGGTCAAGTGGTTATCATTTAGCCTCCTTTTGTTTGTACCACCGGGATATGTAACATTGGATTATTGTTGCATATTTAGATATGTCATCAAATTTACCTTTACCATTTTTTATTTATTTATTTTTGTATCGAATTCCCTGACAAATATTTTGAAACTCAATATATCAGCACATTAGGTCGTTTACTACAAGGCATTGGGCAATTACACATATTAAAATCCCAATCCATCTCCTCATGCAAGAGGGTATCGACTCCAATTAATGGTTGTTATCGGTGTTTTTAACTGTTTTGGTTATATGAATTTTGTATTCTTTAACTATCGTACGATACTAGATCTTAACATATTCATGGTCCAATGCTCCTTACTAACTTTTACATTACATTTTGTTGATTCAAAAGTGAATATTCAATAGGTTTTAGCAGTTGTACTATTAGTGTGTAATATTAATAATATATATAAAATAGAAAATTTTCATTTAGCATGCTTCATTGGGATATAGTAGGATTATGCAAATTTGATTTAATTATGCTATTTAGTATAGTTGTTGATGTGATGTTCTATATATTTGTATTAGGATTCATTGAGGCACTGGATTGCAAGTGAAATAAATATGCTATAATATTATTTTTAGAATGATGGAGTAGTATTTTTAGTCAAATTTCTAATTACATCGTCATGTGACCCATGAAGTTTATATATACTTCCTCCGTCCTTTTTTTTTTCTTTCTTTTTCTTATTCTTTAAAAAAAAAAAATAGCGTTTCTCATTTGCACGTATGTCAACGTACATTTTAAACGATTAATAACTCAAATTTGGTACAAAGTAAAAATTCTAAAAATATGATATTTAAAAACTACAAAACGAGACGAATCTAACAATATCTCACTTGCCTATTTTTTTTGTATAACTATAAGAAAAATATAATTCAAAGTGCTACAATGAACAGTAACAAAAAAAAGTCAAAACGTGGCACATAAGGGAGTACATTGTAAGTGAATACAATACACATGGTTTCATACATTGGGGATGTTTGGGAATCAGCGGATCACTAGCAGATAGCAGATTCGGAGAGAGAACTGTGAGACAATATGCTATTTCAATCCGCTATCCGCTAGTCAATCTACTAACATCCAAACATCCTCATTATTTATTTGGTTGACAATATTGTTGTTACCAAGTATTGCAACCTCTACTTGAGGTTATTTCTATTCGAATTAGTATTTTTACTATTGAAAATCGTAAATACTCAACAATTTATTTTGTTTGTCCAAATTTAGTAATAAAATTAGGTTTTCATTTAAAGTGTTACATCATACGAAAGTGACCATTTGTGATAGTGTAATAATTAATTATTTGAAATTTGAAATATTTGGGCACCAAGTGTATATTTAGAAAGTTGACTAGAAAAATAGTAAAATCATAAATATAACAGTGTGAAAATTATTTAAATTTTGAAAAATACGAGTAGTGACAGCTTTTATATTTATAAAGTATTTTATGTGATTGTTTTAAGCGAATAACTAAAAAATTATCGAAAATTATGCACTAAATATTTTAATTACAAACGACATACATGATCTAAAGCAAGGTTGTTAAGATCGGGATCCTATATAGGATCGTTTTTCTCTTTGCAATATCGGGATCCCAAGATCTTATGAAATTGTAATAATTGATAAATTGAAGTATGCATACTAACAAGTAAAAACATTATTTCATCTGTTTATGAATCTTGCAAGTTAATTAATACAATACAATAAAAAAACATCACAATTAAACATAAAATATTTCCACATACATACATATTATGTTTTTTTTACACATCATCCATAAGGTTTACAAGTTCTTAAGTTTAAAATAAAAGAAAAAAAGTTACTTTGATTCCAAATCATAAAATACTGTAAAAATTTTATACGTTTAAGAGGGTAGGATAGTAAGATCGTAGAATCGTTTGAGGGAGTATGACCTTAAGATCGTAACATTCTACAATCAGGATCGGGATCTTACTAATTTTAAGATCCTACAATGATCGGGATCGTTTTAGAGATGTGTGATCGTAAAATCGTAAGATCCTAAGATCAGGATCGGGATCTTAACAACTATGATCTAAAGTACCGATTTGGTTCACATGCGGGGAAAGCATGTGCTCGGGTAATTTATAACCATTGGATATAATTTTGATCTAATGGTTTATATTGATTGTATGGATAATTGTGTCTTTTTCCCTATGAATTTAAATAAAAAAAAAATTGGATTGCTTTATTATTATTTTTTTATTTCCTTTCAGAATATTCTTTCTTTTTTACACCCAAATACACAGAGCCTTTGTAATAATAATGGAGAGTTGAAACGTTTCTCTATTATCTCACAAGCAACCGAAATGCTATATATAAATGGATACATAAAAAATATATAATGTCTAATTGAGTAAAACATAATGTTATGTGTGTAAAAAGAGAATGTTTGCTTTGTTGATACAGAATGGTAGTTGTAATATGAGAAAGAATGTTGCAACAGAATGGTTATTATATGAAACAGAATATTTCACTCAGAAAAACATAATGCATTGTATAAATAAATACTTAAAAAGTATAACAAAATGTTATGTGTATAAAAACAGAATGGTTGCTTTGCTCATACAGAATTGTTATAATATGAGACAAAATGGTTGTAATATGAGACAGAATGTTACACTTAGAAAAACAGAATGACTATTATAGGGGTATAAATGTTTCACAAAAAAAAAAAAAAAACAGAATGCATTGTATAAATAGATACCTAACAATACATATTGTCTCATTGAGAACAACAGAATGTTAAACACTTCAATACAGAATGTTCAATAATGTTAACTACTTAATACAGAATGTCACATTCCATGTAACAGAATGTTAAATACTTCAAAACAGAATATTAACTACTTCAACACCAAATATGAAGAGAATTAGTTTTTACACAAAAAAATTGCAATTGAATTTGAAGAGACTTTTGTGAGATAATAATAATTACCTTAAAAAAGGATAATGATTTCATGCAAAATCATAATTACAATAAATAAAATAAAAAACAAATAAACACAATATAACCAAATTACATTTATATTCTTATAAAATCAAAACCATCTATTTAATATAAAATACTGATTTAGGGCCCGTTTGGATTGACTTTTGAAAAAAGCAGAAGCAGAAGTGAAAGCCAAAAGCAGAAGCATGTAACTTTTGTGTTTGGATAGAATGTTTGAAAAGTAATTTTTTTTCAAAAGTGTGTTTGGATGTGTAAAACTGAAAAGTGCTTTTTAAATGTATAAATTACCAAAAAGGACATGCTACTTAATATGATAATAAGATATATTTATAGTGTAATTTATATTAAGTAATAAGGGTATTTAAGTCTTTGCATAATTTACGAAGTGTTTTTGGCTTCTGCTTTTCGGAGAAGCACCCCTGGGCTGCTTCTCCCAGAAGCACTTTTGCATTTTTTCGATGTGCTTCTGCTTTTTTAAAAAAGCCAAAGCAAACGTTTTTTTCCCCCAAAAGTGCTTTTGGCAGAAGCAAAAGCCAAAAACACCTTGGTATAAGCCAATCCAAACATCCTCTTAATGGTCAAGATTTAAAGCAACATATACTGGGAAATGAGCTTACAGCATATGAACCACACCAACTAAAGTACTCCAATAATTGCTTAAAATGGGGAAAATAAACTATTTATACAATTAAGTTACAATTTTTTTTAATTGGTAATCATTTTATCAGAACTTTAAAGTTAAGCATGCTAGTATTTGAACAATTTAATAATTTAACGATGGGTGACATATTGGAAAATCTCATAAGGTGTCCATGAATGAGACAAAATACAATGAAAATAGCTTATGTTGGTGTGTATACTGATTGTTTGATAATTATCAAGTGTATGTTAATGTACAATTTTGCTCTCATATTTAAAAACTGAAAGTTTTCAAATTTACAAGTAATTTATTATTATTATTATTATTATTATTAATTTTATGCTTAATATTAATTTCATCATGTTAAATTAACTTTCTACTTTGTAAAATTTTGTATTAGTGGAAAGTAAAATATTTTCATAATGGTCATTTTAAGTTTAAATAAATATTTCGAATTCGAGATATTGTGTATGTAAAATTATGAAGAGACAACCCTTCAAAAATTATATACAAAATATATATTTTAAAACTAAATACTTTAGAATATGATTATTTTTAATGGGAAGGGTTTAGGGCAGACAGTACGACTAATACGTAGTATAATAAAATAATGACCCGGGCTATTCATACTCCCTAATTTACTTACATCACCCCACCCCAATTTTACACTACCCAAAATGCCCTTTGTTAAAAAAAAAAGAAAATCTGGCATACTCCCCGCAATACTACATACACCCCAAAACTCTAAAACCCTAATTCTTCCAATTTCGTGTGTGGCCAACACGCGCCGAACGCTCTTTACAGTGCACGGCGGGACCGGCCGAACAGTGTTCACGGTGCGCGGTCGAGCTGGCCGAACGGTCTTCACAGCGCGCGGCCGAGCCGGCCGAACGGTCTTCACGTTGCGCGGCCAAACCGGCCGAACAGTCTTCACGGTGCGCGGCCGAACCGGCCGAACAGTCTTCAAGATGCGCGGGCGAGCCGGCCGAACAGTCTTCACGATGCGCGGCCGAGCCGGCCAAACTGTCTTCGCGGTGAGTGGCTAGGGGCAGTCGTGCCGGTCTGTTTCCATTTTTTTGTTCTAATTTAAATATTTTTAAACGTAAACCCATGATAAATTAGAGAGCTACCTGCACAGAGAGTTGAGAATGAGTTGGACACGATGTCATTGGTATCAGTTACGCATACGTGTCACGACGAACAAGTTTAAAACACTTTATATAGTAGTGATATGTTAGATTGAGCATATAATTTCCTATGCCGAATAAATTTTTTTAAAAAAATGATAGGTGATAAAAGCTTTTGCATTTTGTGTTTGCTTCATTATATATATCAGTGTCAGTGAAATGCCAAAAATGCGATCAAAATACTTCATTGTCATTTCTTTATATAAGGTTTAGTGCAACACAAGATTGCTTAATTAAAAATGTACTAAACATGTCAAAAGTAAAATACAAAAATTTGTCTCATTCAACAATACATTGTCCATCCACCCCCACATGCTCGGTGGCCTTGCCAAAATGCTCTCCATCTCCTCTCTAGCTCAGCATTATTTTGAGCATCTACCATTGGAAGTATCTTCTTATGCAATATTTCCATTTCCCTCATCCGCAAGTGGAGGACATCTTCTTGCAATGGATAGATTATTGGAAAATATATTCCTGCACATTAGATAGATATCAGAAAATTTGAGGTACTAGTTAATCGACAGTCCATTAATAGCATAGGCATGATTATCATATGACCTCAAACTATTGGAACCAAAGAATGACAGAAAGCATAGCAAGGAAGTTCCAAATAAGCATCTCCACATTACAAAACACATATTTAGTGCATAACAAAGATGGCATCTACTGTCTTTTTTCATTATAGTCTTCACATGGTATCACAAAATATCAAAAGTAGGCATATGTAGCACATATATTTTTATACCCCAGGCCTAGGAAACTGCAAATCAACTTTTCTAGACAGCACAACATTGCACGGCATATTAATACATCAATGGATGAGAACTCAGCATTATTTTGAGCATCTACCGTTGGAAGTATCTTCTTATGCAATATTTCCATTTCCTTCATCTGCAAGTGGATGACATCTTATTGCAATGGATAGAATCTTGGAAAACATATTCCTGCACATTAGATAGATATCAGAAAATTAAATTGCCTAAAGGATAAGGTTGTTTTGCAATGGATAAAGTCGTTCTGGATTATTTTGACAGTTTAATATCACCTATCAAAGATAGGAACCCTTGTACAAACACCCCATCCTCTTTACGATTTCTACAAGAGTAATGCAATAAACAAAGCAGAATTTGTTGGTGGCAGTTGTCCACCATTAAAAAATCCAGCTTTAAGATCTGCATTGCATAAGATAAATGACAGTTACCATTAACCTAAAAGACAACTACAAGCACATGTTTAAAATAGGCAATAAAAAATGAAGAATTAAATCACCCATCATCTCTTAGCAACACTCCATCAGTCAGGAACTTAACCCTTATTAGATTCTAAACATCAATATTACAATTTATTTATTAGTACAAGCTGTAATAGATCAATGTTTTAAGGTGCACAACCAAAAATTGGAAATAATGGAACATGTTAAAAACAGTACTATAGGCGGCGTGGTATGTGTATAATATAGAAGTACTATTAAAAGGTCTTTAGGTTTTTGCTTGAAGGATGATTTACACATATTATACTTGAATTCAGATATACCTAAAAGAAAAGGCATAGGACTAGAATCCTCAATGTTTAGACAAAACTTGGAATTCGAGACAAGAAATTGGAAAATAACAAACCTGGATATCATCTATTCCTCGTGCCCTTCAATTGTTTGGCATCAGATATATGAAACAAGCCTGGAGAGCTATAAATAAAGCTAGCTGAAAGGAAGAAAGGAAAAAAGCAAACCTTATTTCATGAGGAAGACAAAAACCAACCAATCAATGCCTGATGGCCAATTACAAACGATTGGCATGCTAGTGTGATACTGATGACAAAACTAACCAAACCAATTAATGCCTGATGGCCAATTACAAATCAAAACAGGGCTAACATTTTTCATGTCTTTATTTCAATATCTGTTCTTCAATGTTGATTAATGGCTAATGCTAGTGTGATACTGAGCACCATTGTGAAACAACTCCCATGTAAATTGTAAAGAACACCCTAGGTCCAATCTCGTATATATAATAACATTCCCTGCAACTTGCCTTTTGAAAGTATCATATTTACACCTAATCATCCTGTCGTTAGGGATGTATCCTATAAATACTATGCGTAAATAGATAAGAACATAAGAAGCCAAAAAAAAAAAAAAGGGTCACAGACCTGTTCGGCAGTGGGTGCCGAACAGGTAGAAGACCGTGCGGCCATATCGGCCGCACAGCTACCCCGGTGCACGGCTCTGGGCGCCGTGCATCCCTCACGCCGTTCAGCAAACCAGTGCCGAACAAGACCTCGTCCCCAACATTCCCCGATTCTAACTATGGGCTTAAAATCCCACGTAAGTGTAATATTTAACACCCAATAACAATAATATACCATTCCTAAATCTAATTGTAAGTTTGAAACATTTAACATTAAAATCTATAAAAATGGGTGAATTAAACAAAAACCTGAAATGTATCTAAATGGGTAATCAAGATTACCTCTTAGTCCATCCATGAAGAAGGATTTGCTTGTTGCGAAAATGTCCATCGATCTGTCTGAAAGAAATTCGTGAACTTTATTCTCTTTTCTTGAGGTTCTTCTCCACCGATCGATCCACCACAGAACTCACGAAGACGACAGACTTTTGGTTTGGGGGTGTTGGGCTCGTTTTTGGTGGTGGGGTGTATGGAGTATTTTAGGTGATTTGAGTTTTGTTTTTTTTTTTTTTTTAGTTAAGGCTAAATTGGTAAATTGAGATGGTGTGTATGTGGAATTATGCTAGGTTTTGGTGGGGTGAAGTAAGTAGTGGGGTGATGCTAGCAATATGAGGAGTGTAAATAGCCCGCGTCTAAAATAATTTATACTACTATTATTTACATTTTATATTTTATTTTATTTATATAAAAAGATGTCTCACAACTCTTTTACATATCTCTGACCACTTTCCGTTCTCTAAATTCTTCCGCAAAATCGAGCGCTTGATCCTTCGGTTACTGATTTTTGCAATTGATTTTCCTCCCCTAATTAATGACAAGAATCTTCACTGATTCAGTAGCTGGACCGATGAGGGCATGCAGTGCCAATGCGTTCAGGCTGTAAACCCAAAATTGGGGTGGATCGGCGCTAGAATTCGATTGGGAAATGGGGGCTTCTCCGGCGAAGTTCTTGTTCGGGTTCCTTTTTGTATCCATCGTCCTATGGATTATATTCGTGTAAGTCATACATTGTAAAATTCCTCGTTCAATTTTCTGTTTATTTATGGTGGGCGGATTTGATGTGCCCCCGATCAAGTTGATGTTAGCTGTTGCGTTGACCAATTAGTTTTGCGTGAAGAGCTATCACCGTTGGGTGGGTTTTGGGTGGGTGGGGGGAGTAGGTTAATGCGGCTGCACTTGCTAGGATCCACTTACTTTGTTCTATTTGTAGGGATATGTGAATGCCTAAACTTCTGTTTACAAGGTTGTTGGCTGTGTTGTTTTCTTCGGTCTCTTAGAGCACTAATGTTTTTGATTTCCGTATCTCGTGTTACCTGGCTGCTTAATTAATCAGGTGTACTGTAATTTAATTGTTTCGCCATGGTTTGTTCATTATGTTGGCTAGGAATGCAATGGGGGAAATGCATTTTATTGAATTGAATTAAAGTGTTTTGATTTGTGTTGCATTTACAAATTTGTTTGCAATTTTTCTTTCAGTCAGATTTATTTGTTTATTTATTTTTTCCTCATGGTCACTGCTTGAAGAACTTCTAAACTGTGCTGTTGGAACTATACTGTCGTGTTGCGAAGGTTATGTACTATATAGCCCTAGAACTCAGTTTCTCCATTAACCCATTGGACAGTGGTGAATGGAGTTTTGGAATGAAACTAGACGACTAACTAAAAATTTTAGCCTAACCCACCATAATTCCTACCACATGATTTGACTTGAAAATTATTTATGTTGGCAACTGAAGTTGAAATTCCAATGGTCATTCAATATTAAACAATGTAGAACCATGCAGTGGTTGTGGACTACTTGCATGTGTGCTGACTGCTGACCAATAAAATGAACAGGAAGATGAGGTCATTAGGCTCATATTTGCATCAATAACCTCACAATTCTACAAAGTTTATTCTTTTGCATTTTTCTCAATCTCATGTAGGGTTTCTTCTGTCCTTCTTGGATGGCAATTGAAACTCTAATGAAGTGGTCTTATGCACCCTGTTATTGTCCTTCACAGTTTGGAGACTCATTGCCCTCAAACCCTTGTATGATGCTCTACTTACCATACTATTGAATCTATTGATTTCACCATTGTCTTTGTAGAGTTGACGTTTCTCAAACTGTTGCAATCTTGTAGGGATTTTGTATTGTAATAATAGCCCCTAGAAATCAGCTCTGCAAGCATTAAATGATCTTACATTCGAACAAGCCTGCAAGAACATTTCCTCATTAGGAGTAACATAAGATACATTGTTCTTGGTTGCACTATAGTTTAAGATGGTGGCATAGGTGCTCAGGCAATCTTTTAATTGTGCACATGTCTAAGTTGTTAAGTTTACCTTCAGGCACCTGCTTCTTACAGGAAAAATATGATTTGTGAAATGCTCGAACCTGGATGTTTTTCTTGTGTATTTCTAGCATTTGTGATTGATTACTATGCAGGGAAGGCCGACGTTGAAGGCAGTTTTTCCATTGTTGTTTAAAATGATATTTTATATCATGTGGAGTCCTTTTAGTGTGGTCAGAGTTTCAAAGAAACTCCAATTTCATAATTCAGTGAAAGGCTGATACTGAAGCTTTTTTTGGCAGAAATATTACTACAAGAATTTGAAATAACTATTAACTACGCAAGTGGAATCCCAGGGATGATTAATTTTTCAAAATAAAAATACCATTTTTACATTCAATTGTTGATAAAAGAAAAACACTCCACCTGCTCTTTTTTGGATGTTCCATAGATTCTTCAATTTTAATTGCCTCAAGTTGAATTGATTTAGAGTTATTTGTTAACCACAATGCATATTGTTTTCAGGTTTGCTTCCAGGCTACTGGCATCAATTCTCAGTCGAGTTTTAGGGGCATCAGTTGGATTTCGAGTTGGGGGATGGAAGTGCTTGAGAGACATTGTTCTGAAGTTCAACAAGGTCTTTTTGTTGTTATTGGTTATTACAATATACTGAAAAACACAAGACCCAACTTGTTCGATTTTATGTATGTGCATTGAGATCTGCTTATTATAGGGTCATCCTTAAGAGGTAGTTTGGATGTTAGTAATGGAAAAGAAAAGAAAAGAAGAGAGAAGACAGGAATGATAATTTTAAAAAAATTGTTCAAATGTAAAAGAAAAGAAAAGAAAAGAAAGTTAGTGTTTGAGATTTTGCCATTATATGTCTATTATACTGAAAATATTCACATACGCAGGGATAAAGATATTATTGTCATTTCAAGCCAAATTCCACTTTTCGTTCCCTTTCCTTCCATAAATGGTTGGAAAACTGAGTATGATTTTCTACTTCACACTTTCCTCTCATTCCATTTGTTTCATTCTTTTCTGTCCATTTAAAGCTTCCAAACAAACAAGAAAAGCAATCCCTCCGCACTTTGTTTTCTTTTCCTATCAATTCTTACAATCCACACTGGCGTAAAACATTGTAAATGATTCTGCAAACCAAATCAGAAATAAAACTTACGGAGCAATATGGATTTTCATTGCAAGACTTTCTCTTATGTGTGTGCAATGTATAGTCTATCATATCTAACATCCATTACAGTGGTGTACAAGTTATATGTGCAACAAACTTTTTTCCCAATCAGGGGATCATTGTATGACTTATGAGCTTATTCAGCAGAATAAAATTACACAGCACAGTTGATAGCTGATTCATACTAAGATAAAATTGTAAAAGTGGTTTGTGAAGTGCATGTTCTAATTACCACTCCATAAAAGATATAGGTCATAAAAGGAAAACTTGATATTTAAAACAGAGGCTGATCGTATCTTAAAGCCATTTTGTATTTATATACTGATTTTTGAAATCAGTTTCAGTGAAGCAGTGAAGCACTCAAATTATTATTTATTTTCATTGGCCTTATGATAACAGGGTGCAATTGAATCCATATCCATTGGAGAAATCAGATTGAGTTTGCGACAGTCCTTGGTTAAGCTTGGGGTTGGTTTCATGTCTAGAGATCCAAAGTTGCAGGTATTAATATGTGACTTAGAAGTTGTAATTAGGCCTTCAAAGAAAAGCACTACAAAGCCAAGATCAAAAAAATCCCGCAGTTCAGGCAGAGGAAAATGGATGGTTGTGGCAAACATGGCACGGTTTTTGTCAATTTCCGTGACTGAATTGGTGTTAAAGGTAAGGAGAGCCTTGTTGATAAATGGATTATTCCTCCGTTTGCTTATCCACTCTTGCTGGTTCAGTACTATTTTGAAACAATCGGAGAATCTCAAAACAATTTTAAAGAATTGAGTTTTCAAAATGGAATTTGTAGTGGGGAAAGGACGATATTAAATCCATTACCATTTTCTGGCAAACTTTCTATTATGCATCTTTCAAAGTATTCTTGGAGTGGCTACCTGTATTGTTCTTTCTGATATTGCATTTGAGTTGATTCATTGTGCTAGATAGGTATGTATTTTGGTATATGCTAATTTCATTGTCTTCCATTTATATGTTTAATTATCTATGTTGGATATTTTCAGCAATGAGATCAGAAGAACCATGAATAGCTACACCCACAAAACAACTTTGAGCAAATTTGTTTAATTAGAATTATTCCAGCAGGAAATTTTCTTGTACAGAAGAATGATCTATGCATGTTGTATTTGCCACTGAGAAATAGAATTGTATATTAGCAAAATTGATGTTTCTTCAAGTGATTGTTGCCACTATCACACAATTAGACTTCTACGCACCACAATCCAACAAGAGCCAATGTTGAATTTATTGGATTTTGATGTACATTTCCCCACTGGCCCCAACTCCTTTCTGATACTCTGATTGGAATCTTACAACGTCATTAAATTCGTGTTAATTAAGTGCATAAAGGTCTTGGAGTTTTCCACGAAGTGTATACTTTTTTTTTAATCACGTTGCTGGAGGATGTTTTAAGTGTTAAAGTTATGAGATTTGGGTTCAATTATTTACAGTACTATGTTTGTTGACATGCTGATTAATCACCCTTACATGTTGACATGCTTCATATTCAGACACCAAAAGCTACTATGGATATTAAAGAATTGAGAGTAGACATAAACAAAGATGGTGGATCCGAGGCAGGCTTATTTGTAAAGCTGCGGATTTTTCCCATTAATATTCACCTTGGTGAATCACGAGTGACATTTGATCAGACGATGAACTCTGGTGGATCTTTCCAGGCACCATAAGGGCAACCAAACCTCAGGCACCATAAGGGAGGGCATTAAGGGCAACAAAACCTAAGGGCCAACAAAACCTAATAAGAAGCCATGCTAAGCAAGTATATTTTGATTGGGGAGGGGGGATGGGGGTGGGATGGTGGTGGGATGGGGGTTCTTATGGGGGGTGATTATAGGATTGATAAGCAACTAAGCAATCATAAGCAACTACATTTTTGTCACACTCACCACTGATCCACAACTCTATATGGGGCACTTGACACGCTTTGGCGCTGGGCATTGTTTTAGGAATTTTAGGAATTATACTGACTGCCATCCTACTGACATAGGTATAGGTATGGTCTTATATTTATTTCCATAATCTCAATGTCTTTTCAGTTCACTTGATAACAACGTCTTTTATGTATCATTTGGTTGAGATGCTATTTTTTGTGCTACCATGTAGTTTTTTTTTTGTTTTTTTTTTGTTTTTTTTTTGTTTTTCCCGCTGAAGCCAGAAAATGGCACCATGTAGTTTGACATAAGCTTACTCCACATACATTTATGCTGCCGGAGAAATACATGTTACCTTAGAGTCCATTTGATAGAATTGAATGCGATTCCGAACATTAACTATTACAGCAATTTACGAATTTAAAATGAATAAAAATGACAATAAAGTGTTTTAATTTATTAAGAAATATATAAAATTTATTTTTCATTTTGTAGAAATGATAAGAGAAAATCAAATTACTTAATTTTATGCTCTATTTTACACATAATATTTCCACTTAATCAATTAAGTAATTGTTTTTGCAACTACCAAGTTTACTCATAAGTACTTTTTTTTTTTTTTTATAAGTACTTAATCTATCAAGATTAAGGGCCGTTTGATAAAACTAAAGCCATAAGTCCGACGTCTCAAAATTTGAATGAGTTACTGTACTATTAAGTTGAGATTTTTGAAAGACTTTCGTTTGAATTTGAACACTGGATCTAATACATTTGTTTAAGAACTGTGCAAATGAATATGGAGGGTAAGATATTTTACAATTTTACTCTTAATACTTGAAAATTCACAATTACATGACAAACCCATTGAATTAGTATTTAATTTAATTTAACACATAAATTACACTTTTTTTCCCCCCTCACTCAATGTTAACTGATTAGAAAATCACTTCTGACTTAAATTCAATTTTATAGTAGGCAGTTTATTGCAGTGAGTGGAAGGATTAATAATAAAAAGAATTAAGCCCCTTATTAGAGAAGATTGAGGGAAGGATTTGAAGTTTGAACCAACTTAATTCAATTAATACTTTATTCATTAAACATTGAACTTATTCAGGTTAAGTGAAAAGTGGCACCAAATAGATACTAAGTCATAATGTGGTCATCACACATAATCTTTGTCTCCACTTTCCAGTGGTAACTTACATAGCATTATTGGTACTTTTAATCAATAATGACTTTAGATTGACCTTTATCACTTTCGCTTATTTATTTATTTTATTTTATTTTTTTACGCGCATCTAGAATCCAGATGAAAATAGTGAGCTTGTTTGGATTTACTTTTCGGATGTTTTGAAGAAAAAGTGGGGTGATGTGATTGTTTGTAGGAATAATTGTGATTGGTGAATAAGTTTTAAGTGACTTTAACCATTGTGCTGAGCATAATTGCTTTGTACATAATTTGTTCTTGAATTTTTTTTGGTTTCTCTTACAAGTGATGTCTCCTTCATATGTGGATTTACTCTGTTCTTTTACAATACAAGCTATGATTATTTTGTAAGTAATGCGCCCTATATCAATGTAAGGACAATGGTGGGATTCCTTAATTATGGAAGATAAACTGCGTAGGCCTTTTCTTTAGAGGGAGATTAGTTTCTAATAGTATAAGTAAAGAAGTGTTATGCTCTAATTATTCAATATTTTCCTTTTACGATTGGTGCAGGGAATCAGGTGTGGTAGTTCGGAATTTGGATATTGCAGTTGGTAAAGTCCACGTACACCTAAATGAGGATTTACTGCCTAAGGAGAAAGCTTTATCAGACTCTTCTCTTCACACATCCTCAGAAACTGTATTAGCAGCTGAGGAGTCTGGGTCTGCTAAAAAGCCACAGGGGAAACAAGCAATTTCTGCTGTATCAAAGCACACTAACATATTCCCAGAAAAGGTTGACTGAATATACGTGTTTTGACATTTCTTCTCAGTTTATCTTGCCTGGTAATCTGTTACAAGATTCATATCATCATTCACATCATGTTTTATTTTACATATATACATATTTATATATTGTCTATTTATTATTTGGTTGGTTTATTTATTGGATCAAATTCTCTATAATCTATATGCAGAGGATGCTAGTACTTCCAAGTTTAGTAACAAGATGATAATGCAGAGCAATGCTTTACTTCATTTATTAAGTTTGACCTATTTATCAAGTAGTACTCACTTTCTTGCATGAAAAAAGTACTTGGTCCAGCTTAGCTTTCTAGTGCTGCTATGGCTTCCAATTTTTGTATCTAAATGCATGACCTTACTTTTCTTTAGCTTGTGTTCAAGTCTTGTATCATTTATTTTGATGGAAGTAGGCTTACATGCTTTGACTTTTCATTTATGTGTTCTTTCGCCCGTGTTTTGATAGGTCTCCTTTATACTGCCTAAACTTGATGTAAAGATTGTACATCGAGGTTATGGACTTTTGGTTGAGAATGAAATTATGGGAATTCAACTGAAGTGCTTGAAATCTCAAGCTGTTGAAGATGGGGAAAATATAAAGCTTGATGTTCAGATGGAATTTAGTGAGATTTATGTGAGGGCACACAAATTTAAACTTAAATTTTGTATTAGAAGCATATTTTATCTCATCTTGTATTAATACAATCTACCATCGTGTAGCTACTCAGAGAAGCTGGCATCTCTGTTGTGGAAATATTGAAACTTGATATTGGTTCCTCCACTTACATCCCACCGCAGGTATGATTATTTGATAATGATTTTCTACCGGGAATGGGGTTAACTCTGGAACTTTTCTTTCTTTCATTTTAGGCAGTACGTGGTGTTTTTCTTATCTGTATAGTTATACTATTTTTTTTTTTTTTTTTTTTATAGACATATCTCTCCTATTCTCATTTTTCTTTAAACCATTTTTTTTGACATGCTTCCTTTATGTTTTCTGAACTATTTCTCTATGCTGCGTCTGTAAATTTTGTATTATATATATAAGTGATGGAAAACTAGATACCATAACTTTTTTCTACTAGGCTGTTCGGCTAAAGATCAGTGCTTCCAAAGATTGAGAATTACATTTTAAGCATTTGAATGCGCTGCTTGCCAACCTACCTTGTGAAAATAACTCGAGTATAAATTGCCAAACATCCTCCTCAAAAACAGACTATAACCTGTTTAATTTAGCATTGCACATAAGAAAAGTGGTGCTTCCTCCATCCTACTGACTTACTAATTAATACTGCATATTGTTCAATTGCGTTATTTAATACTCCATCCGTCCGCTTAACAACGGCCACTTCGACACTGTTCATTGTTCAACTTTGATTCAATTTTATTACAAGTATATAATAAAAAAATATAATCAAGTTAGGTCTTGTTAGATTCATCTAATCACATAGTTTTAGAATAAAACTATATATGTTATATAATTTTTAATTGTACACAATTTGAAATATTAACCGTTATACACGAAAACACGTACATTGAATGTCATGCCCAATTCAAAGGGGGCAATCCAGGCTGGACGGAGGGACTACTAGCATTGAATTGTAGTTCAATTCCCAAAACAGAGTCTTTGATCGTATGGAGGATAAATCTGTTATGAAAAATGTTGTCTTATTAATTGGTTATTTTCCAAAGAAGTTGGAAGAAGTTGATAGAATGGATGGAGTAAATTTTTTAAAGGATACTGGTCTAAGAATGCGAAAAAAATGTGGGACTGGTTTATCTTTGAGGCAAATCTGTTCACACAGTTACTAAGAGGCTTTTCACAATTTGATCCGTTTTATTGATATCCTGAAAATTTGCCTACTTGTTTATTCATTTATTATTTATCATTGGCTATCCTCTACTTAATAGAGAAACATTGTACGATCTAATTAGTGTGAAAATATTCCATTAAAAGTTTCACTATAATATACAAGTTTAGAAGTTCCATAATCTCCTTTGTTTGTCCAAAGCAATTACTAAAATAATCCATGTGATCTTGGACAAAAAACAGAACTTATACATAACCACCCTGGATCAAAGCAACTTTTAATCGACATTGGTGCATTTTGTTTGTTTTTATCTATGCACATATTCATGCCAGTTCCCCATTGATTTGAAATGAAAATTATGGATAGTGTTGTATAGGGCATAAAAAAAATTAGAAATCTAGTGCTGCTGCTTCTTATCTCGTGAGCATCATGTTGTATGAAGTGTTGCTTTCACAGTGGGTGTTAAAGTAGAAGTTGGTTTTATATGCTTGCATGTGTAAAAAGACTATTGATGTCTTATCTTGGCTGCATGGTGGTGGCTTGAGTTATGACTTAGAATTCCAGATTTTTTTTTTCATTTCAGCCCATATCTGATGATCCACTAATCTTGCCTAAAAACTTCTGATGATGGAATGAAGCAATTTAGGAGAAAGGTTTCTCCTTAATTTGAGGGATAACAATTACTCATATTTCCTTGTAATCTGGAACTAAATTGAAGGACACATAACATAAACAAGTAATGTATAGGCTCCAGCATTCTTTTGGCCATCAAATAGAAGAAACTCTTGAATACATAGGAGGCGCAGCATGCCTAATTACTTTTGGATTCAGATTTTTGTATCTGTAGCTCAAATTCTTGCTTGCGATGATATCTTACTATAATATCTCCTAGAAAGCTTTAGAGATGCGATTTTTATCAGGACTTTAAAGAATAGTGATTTGATGTGAAATATGAATGAGGTCATAAGCATAGTGTGTTTCTTCCATTTATGCCCACTTCCACAAGGAGAATGCTCAAATATGTTGAAAGGAATAAAGCCTGATGTATGAAACAGTTCTCCTCCTTTTTGTTTTTCTTTTAACACAAATGGTTGTTGGGTATTGAAAACCTGACCATTCTGTCCTACTATGTCAGAAGATCTTAATCATGCCTAAAAGGCTAAATTATTATTGAGATAAATTGTTTTGTACTTCCTCTGTCTCATTGTTTTTGTTACGGACCCACCCAGCACGTATGCTGATACACATTTTTAACAGTTAATAACTTAAATTGTGTACAATGAAAAATTATAAAAAGTTGATATTATAAAACTACAAGATTAGACAAATCTAACAAGATCTCACTTGACTATGTTTTTTTGTACATAATTATGATAAAAATGTGAATCAAAGTTAAACAGTGAATAGTGTCAAAAAACCATCCGTAACAAAAACACCGAGACGGAGGTAGTATTTGTTTATATTTTAATTTCTTCACATCACTTAGTTTGAAGTTTCAATTAACACCTGTGCACAAGTGGAGTAGACTAATAGGGAAGATACCAGTCTTATTAAGTTCCGAAACTGTCATTTTCTCTAAAAAATGAAACATAAGGTTAATACACAATGAGACAGCTCTGCTAAAGTTCAGTTTATACTGTATAACTCCCATAGATTGAAATAAGACAAACTACTAATAATTCTGAAATATGCCAATATAGAATTCCCAAGCATAGTTTTCTCCACAGAGATGCTAAAGAGCACATATGCTTCTTCAACTACTCTCATTAAATTAAGGGGTGCGGGGGAGGTGGAAAGGATAAGCCACTTCATTCTTGTCAGAATAACCATGTTTTGGTTGATACCAGAGCTAAATAGGTTACACGGCAGTCTGTTACAATTTCTGTGTTGGTGGAACGGGGACATGGAGATAAAAGATGCCTCACTGTTTCCTCTGTCTAAGATTGTCTTCTGGTGCTTGCATTATCATTGACTTGATAGGGTTGCTTTTTGTTCTGCAGCCCAATTTCCCTGTCAGGTCTGAGATTGATATTAAACTTGGAGGCACACAGTGCAACTTACTTGTGAACAGGTTGGAGCCATGGATGCAAATTCGTCTTCCGCGTAATCAGAAAAAGGTACTAAAAGAAGAAAGTTCTGTCAAAGAAAGGCCAAAGTCATCTGAACATAAAGCAATCATGTGGACTTGCACTCTTTCAGCCCCAGAGATGACTGTTGTGCTTTTTAGTTTGAGTGGTGTTCCACTGTTCCATGTAAGAACCTACCTGAATGTATACATGACCTTATATTATTGTAGGTTTATTATTATTATTTTTTTTGTTCTTGCATTTTTCTTTTACATATTGGAGCATTTAGGATTATCTAAATATTAACTTATAGCATTGCGTTTACCTTGTGATTGAAATGAGGATGCTTACTCAAATTTTAAAGTTCCGTATTCTATGATGTTCCATTGTATGATGCAAGATGTGAACGGGAGCAACACATTTTTGGGTATGTTTAGTTATAAGGTAAATTTGTGGGTTGATGAATATACCTTAATAGCGATGCTAGTTCAAAATTTGAATTTCCATATTCTATGATGCCCCACCTTGCACCTTGGTCAGAAATCCTATCAGGTTCTCTTCTCAAGCAGCTCACGACAACCCATACCAGGGTAAAGGTACAATTGCACACTTAACCTTAATACGGCCCACCCGTATTGTTTTCGTAGCCCCCTGGCAAGCCCTTGTTCACCTACCTAGTATCCTCTACCTACCTTGTTCCAGTCGTATGCCATCTTGTTTTCTCCCTCTACTCTTATTGCTGTGGTTTGTCTTTGGCTCGCTGGCACTCTATATGCTCATAAACATCAAGGCAAATAAAAGTAAAAATTCCTTTATTAGTGAATGTTTCCCCCATTCAGTTTCAGATTATACAATTCCTCTTTCTATAGATACTTTAGAATTCATCCCGAGGATCAAACAATTGATTTACCAAGGTAGGTGACCAGTTAGGTTGTGTGGGTTTATTTTATTTTATTTTACTTTTTACTTTTTGGTTCTTAATCTTACTATGAAATTACAGCTAGAGCATGTCTTTCCATTTTGTAATACTTTTATTTCATAGGAAATAAAACTAATTTCACAGTATTGTAGAATATTTACGGGAACAGATGGCAATAGTCTCAGGAGCATTTTTTATTACTTTTATTGTTAATTACCATCCCACCTAAAAGCTTCATGCCTCCAACACAACCTTTCATATGTAAGCACATTCTTGTTTTCATATAACATTGCATGTGATACTCTTTCTAAAATGGGTGACAAGGATGTGGTTGAACACGAGACCTCCCGATCTTATACCATGTTAATATTATTTCATCTAAAGGCATAAGATTTTAGGATGATAATATTTTTATTTTTGTAAAATATTTTTATCCATTCTTCGAACAATTGTAATATGTCATCATAGCTAGTTATGGTGTTGGTTCTGAAATTCCTTAGTGCATATCCTTGTTAGCCCATCTGTTTTGTTTTGTTTATATTTATATATGTATGTATGTATATTTATAAACTCAATCTATGTATTACCCTCTTGTTTTGGGGCTGCAGGGATGCTCACAATCATCACACGTGTACGCTAA
Source organism: Hygrophila difformis (assembly GCA_030278955.1). NCBI lineage: Eukaryota > Viridiplantae > Streptophyta > Magnoliopsida > Lamiales > Acanthaceae > Hygrophila > Hygrophila difformis. The sequence continues at coordinate 4,757,766 of JAOANR010000014.1, read as the reverse complement.
CAATATCTCTAGTACTGGGGAAACACTGCACATGGAACTTGGTGAACTGAACCTGCACATGTCTGATGAATATCAGGAATGCTTGAAAGAAAGCTTGTTTGGCGTGGAAACAAATACAGGTTCATTAATGCATGTTGCTAAGGTCAGCTTGGATTTGGGAAAGAAAGATATGGATTCACCAGAAGGTGGTTTGAAAAGTAAGTTGGTTCTTGGTGCTGATGTTACTGGCATGGGTGTGTACTTGACCTTCAGCCGTCTTGAATCACTTATATCAACTGCTCTATCCTTAAAGGCCTTGATGAAAAAGTTATCTGCTTCAAGGAAGAAACTGGCAGAAAGCAAAGGAAAGAAGACAGCGAGGCCATCAGGCAAAGGGATTCATCTTTTGAGATTCAATCTGGAAAGGTGCTCTGTAAATTTCTATGGAGATGTGGGCTTGGATAACATTGTTGTTCCAGACCCTAAACGTGTGAATTATGGATCCCAAGGTGGTAGAATTTTAATTAGTAACTCAGCAGATGGAACTCCACGTACCGCCCACATCATGCCTTCAATTTCAGAAGAATGCAAAAAGATTAAGTATTCTATATCTCTTGATATTTTCCACTTCAGTTTTTGCATGAATAAGGAGAAAAAATCCATGCAGTTGGAGCTTGAAAGAGCTAGGTCCATTTATCAGGAATTTCCTGAAGGCAATGAGTCTGGAGCAAAAGTTTCATTGCTTGATATGCAGAATGCAAAGCTTGTTAGGCGCTCTGGAGGTCATAAAGAAATTGACGTGTGCTCTCTTTTCAGTGCCACAGATATATCTCTGAGGTGGGACCCTGATGTGCATGTTGCATTATTTGAACTGGGGTTGCATTTGAAGTCAATGTTTCATAATCATAAGCCTCAGGTACATGATGATGTGGAAAAGAACCACCTGATGAAAGATAGTGAACCAAAAATGGAGACATCTTTAGATTCTGCCAAGTTCGAAAAACCACCTAAGAAAAGAGAAGCCATTTTTGCTGTTGATGTGGAAATGCTTAGTATTTCTGCTGAGGTTGGAGATGGAGTTGAAACCTTTATCAAAGTTCAATCTATCTTTTCAGAGAATGCCCGCATTGGGGTGCTTCTTGAAGGACTTATACTCCATCTGAATGGAGCTACTGTTTTCAGAAGCAGCAGGATGCAGATATCTAGAGTCCCCAATGCTTCGGGATGTTCAATGGATGGAAAAACTGAAACAGCAACTGTCTGGGATTGGGTAATTCAAGCTCTTGATGTACATATATGCATGCCATTTAGGTTGGAATTGCGCGCAATTGATGATTCTGTAGAAGAAATGCTGCGAGCTTTGAAGCTGGTGACTTCTGCAAAAGCTAGATGCATGTTTCCTCAGAAAAATGAGCATTCAAAACCCAAGAAGGCTAGTTCAACTAGACTTGGATGCATAAAATTTAGCATACGTAAATTGACAGCTGAAATTGAGGAAGAACCAATCCAAGGTTGGCTTGATGAGCATTACCAGCTTTTGAGGAATGAGGCTCGTGAATTAGCTGTTAGGCTAAGTTTTTTCGAGGAAATTATTTCTCGGGGTGGCCACCAGCCTAGTGTCGGTGATCTCAATGATGCTTTTGAAGGAAAGTTTCACTATAATGGGGAGGATATTGATTTTCAGGACAAAAAAGCTATTCAGAAATTGCGCGAGGAAATCTATAAAAGGTCATTTCGGTCATATTACCAGGCATGTCAGGGCCTTATCCCATCACAAGGGTCAGGGGCTTGTAAAGATGACCGCCAAGCTGGTTTCAAGCCTAGCACAGGCAGAACCTCTCTTTTCTCTATTTGTGCTTCTGATTTAGATTGCAGCATAACAAAGATTGAAGGTGGTGATACTGGGATGATTGAAGTTTTACATAAACTTGATCCTGTATGTCGCACCCATAATATTCCATTTTCGAGACTGTATGGGGGTAACATCAAACTGCATGCTGGCTCCCTTGTTGCTCAGATAAGAAATTACACTCATCCATTATTTGCTGCAACTGGTGGTCGATGTGAAGGTTGCCTCGTGCTGGCTCAACAGGTGTTTATTTTTCTATTGTGCTGTTCATTTTCTTCTATGGGTCATTCTTATCAGATTCACACTACTTAAATAACATTTACGTGAAGTACACCAATATTGTTTCCTTCATGCTTAGAAAAAACTGGTGTGGAAAAGACATCTCCATTGGCTGTACAGAAAGTTGGTGAATTTGTTAAACTCATCTGTTTGTAATCCATCTGCATAAAATCTTATATTTCAATTCAAACCCAGGTACAATGTTTGAGTGGTAAATGATAGATGCATTAGACAACCTATGTTTTAGCCCTTTCAATCAACATGCAGTCATTGCCACACCAAATCAGAGATTTTGAGTTCAAAGCTCACTGCTAACTAGACAAACTGTGTGACATTATTGTAAAGCCTGTGTGTAAGAGAGCATGTTCGAGTAATTAGATATGAACTGGCTCCACTCTTTGTTTACCAAAGCTTTTAGATGTGGTGGGCTGTCAGTGCCTCTACTATGTCATATCGATCTGTTTCCCTTGGACATATTGAGGATTTGAGCTCTGTATTGTGATTTATGCACTGAAAGTCATTACTGTCTTGTGTGGTTACAATTATGGGGGCAATGAGTTTGATAGTACTCTTTTGGGTGACACAAGCACCTCTCTTTTGTTTTTGCGTCTTGCAGATGTAGCTTAAAATTTTCTCCATTTACGCTCTTGCATGTTTTTATAATTGCATTCTTCATTGTAGGAATTGATGCTGGCAATCAGTTACCAAGTAGGCATACTTGTTTACTAGAATATTGGGCCTTATCTCATTGAGATTAAGTGGCTGTAGTTTAAGGTATAAGAGTGGAATCAAATCTGTAAGATAAAATTTTAATGTCCTAATGAATAAATTAAACTATACAGAAGTAATACTATGGATTTAAAACCATGGTTAAATCCAATTCTCAATTTGAACCAAAAAGATCTCCCTACGATACGAAATTACATGGAATATGATGAATTGGTGGAGAAACCTAGAGTTTGTGAAAATCGTTGCTTATATACATTCTGGCATCCGGTATTTCATTTCTTTCATCTTTTGTTCTAGCATTCCCATTTACTTTGATAATTATAAGCTATCCATGACTTTATGACAGTCTGTTTTACTTTTATCATCTGTTATGCACAGGCAACTTGTTTCCAGCCGCAAATTCAACAAGATGTCTACATTGGAAAATGGAGGAAAGTGCACATCCTTCGCTCAGTCAGCGGCACAACTCCACCAATGAAAACATATTTGGACTTACCCATACATTTCCAGAAAGGGGAAATTTCTTATGGGGTAGGGTTTGAGCCATCCTTTGCTGATATTAGCTATGCTTTTACTGTTGCTCTCCGCAGAGCCAATTTATGCATTAGGAATCCAAGTCCTGTCATTCACCCCCCTAAGAAAGAAAAGAGTTTACCTTGGTGGGATGAAATGAGAAACTACATTCACGGGCATACCACTTTATATTTTTCGGAGACAAAATGGAATTTTCTTGCAACCACTGATCCCTATGAGAGCTCAGATAAGCTATATATTGTTACTGGTTATATGGAAATCCGACAATCTGATGGCTGTGTTTATACTTCAGCCAAGGATTTCAAGATTTTTGTAAGCAGCTTGGAGAGCATACTGAAGAATTGTATCTCAAAACATCCTTCTGGATTTCCTGCACCTCTTCTTGAAGCCCCTGTTTTTGCTCTTGAAGTAACAATGGAATGGGAATGCACATCTGGAACTCCACTAAATCATTATTTATTTGCTCTACCCATCGAAGGAGTACCTCGTGAGAAGGTTTATGATCCCTTCAGATCCACTTCTCTTTCCCTGAAGTGGAATTTCTCCTTAAGGCCTTCTTATTCGTCAAATAGTTTCCAGTCACCATCATCTTCCCTTGGTGATCAAGTAATTCTGGATGGAGTTTCTTGTAGCCCATTGATAACAGAAACTGCTCTGAATGATTCTCCAACCCTGAATCTTGGTCCTCATGATTTAGCATGGGTACTCAAATTCTGGAGCTTAAATTATATTCCTCCTCACAAATTGCGGTCCTTTTCCAGGTGGCCACGCTTTGGTATCCCCAGGATTCCAAGATCTGGAAATCTGTCGCTTGATAGAGTAATGACAGAATTCATGTTCCGAATTGATGCAACCCCTACATGTATAAGGCACATGCCTTTGCATGATGATGATCCTGCAAAGGGACTAACATTTAAGATGACGAAGTTGAAATATGAATTTTATTATAGTCGGGGTAAGCAGAAGTTTACATTTGAATGCAAGCGGGACCCTCTTGAACTTGTGTATCAAGGTCTTGATCTTCATATGCCCAAGGTGTATCTAAATAAGGAAGATTGCACTACTGTTGCAAAAGTTATTCAAACAAGTAGGAAAAAGTCCCTCTCTGCTTCTATTGATAGGACCATGAGTGATAAAAACAGCCCCACCAGCTCAGAAAGACATCAGGATGATGGATTTCTGTTGTCATCTGATTATTTTACAATACGCAAGCAATCTCCGAAGGCTGATCCTGCAAAGTTATTGGCATGGCAAGAATCTGGCAGAAGAAATCTTGAGATGACTTATGTCAGATCTGAATATGAAAATGGTAGTGAAAGTGATGAACATGCAAGATCAGATCCCAGTGATGATGATGGATATAATGTAGTTATTGCCGATAATGGTCAACGGATCTTTGTTTATGGTCTGAAGCTACTGTGGACTCTTGAAAATAGAGATGCCGTTTGGTCTTGGGTAGGTGGGATATCCAAGGCATTTGAACCTTCAAAGCCTTCTCCATCTCGCTTACATGCCCAAAGAAAATTACAGGAAGAGAGCAGTGCCTCCGATCAGTTGCACACAGGGAAAAATGATGACCAAAAGTCTCACATCACTGATGGTGCAAGTTCTTCCTCCCAGCATGCTGATGCTTCAGAATCTCTTTCTTCTACATCAAATTCGAAAATTCTGGAAAATTCTTTTCCTAGCGCAATTGGTAAGTTAAGCTTTACCCTGCCTCCCTTCTCCATGCTCCTAGACCTTGAACCACACATACATGAATGCCGTATTAGTTTGTCAGGGACACATTTTGTATATCTATGAGTATTAAATGATGCAATGGTACAGGAACGGGTTTATCACAGACCCTGTACATTTTGACTTTTCGTTTTTTTTAAAAAGAAAATAAAGTTTTTAAAAAATAGTTGAGTCATATACATAAGCTAAAAGTTTGTTTTCTCGTACGCAAAATTGTTATCATTTGTTTGGATGGACTTATAATTATTGTTAAAAACACATTTGCTTTTTTAGAGCCAAAGCCAACAGCATGTGAAAAAAGCCCATCCAAATAGGGGCTAAAGCCCTAGTTGATAAATGACTTATTACTTAATTTTAACAGATTAAATGTTTACTATTTATTAAGTTTGTTTGATAACAACAAATTACTAACTTAATAGTTAAATGGATTTGAATGATGTGTGTAAAATGGCGGCCAAAACTAGGTAATTTGGTTTCACTTATATTTACTCAATTATAAGTCACTTTAAATGTATTACTAATATGTTAAAAATCATTTTTGTACATTAGTTTTGTTTATTTTGAATTTACATCTTAATCATTTAATCAATGACAACCATTCAGATTTAGACCCTATTTAGTTTCATGGAATGGGCCCTAATTGAGGTGAGTCATATTGAGTTTGTAATAATTGGTATGCCTGATTTGTTAGGGACGCAATAGGCCTGAGTATAACTTGAGCCTCCTCTTAATGAGGTCGGCATGGATGACAAAAAATGGGTTTTGGGTCAGGTATGAAGTACTCTAATTGTAACCCAATCAAGTTTGGAGTGGGTCTTCGGTCATGAGTGGAATCCACTTCGAACCCCTACTCGATTATTTATACATTATAAAAATATATTAATTGATTATTTGAAGTAAATAAATGTAAGCTGCTAATTGTATAAAAGTATATACTCTAAATCTAGTATAATTATACTATCTATACAAAATTATGGGTGATTTATTATATTTAAATATAATTTTCATTAAGGATTCTTTAATTGGGTCTATCTGGTATTCCTAGACCTGATGGGTTGGGTATGGTCCTTTTTTAACAGGGCAGGTCTCATAGAAGATCTGCCCCATTGTGACCATGCTTGTCTGAATGCCTTCATATCAGATTAGTTTTTCTGTTGGAAAGTCTTGTTATTCTTTATTTTAGGATTGAACCATGGGGAGGGTGCCTGCATGTCTCTTGGGATTTCTTTAGACATGATTGTGAATTAATATATTTATAGGATGGTCAATATCCCTAGAAAATTTTAGGGTCCAACCAAATTATTGTCAAGCAAAATGTGGGACCTGCTCATTCACGGATACGGTGAACCAGGGGTGGAAACCATGTTCTAACTTCTAACACATACTGATCTCTTCTTATGCCACAGCTTGCTGACAAGTTAACTGAATCATATTAGGGTTTTGAATATCCATTTCATAACAAACACTCAGGATAACGCAAATAAGTAGAATGAATCGAGTGCAGTTTGAACTTACCAAAAAAAAGACAAGAAATAAAATAAGTTGGTAAAATAACAATTATGACTATATGTAGCTTTTTACACAGACAATGTCTTGTAAGTCAACAATTCATTTGAGTTTCCAACAATTCTGTTGTTTATATAATAGAAGTAATTTATCCTCCGATGATGGATCAATATTGGTAGTTATATTGGGGATGAGGACTTGGCCAAGTGGTTCGATTCCCACTTTGTAGTTTCTGTTGTTTATATTGGTAGTTATATTGGTAGTTATATTGGAGGTTCGATTCCCACCCGGCCTCCTATCCCCCCCCCCCCCCAATTCCCTTTGTAATTTGTGTGGCATGGGTTCCCACCACCCATTTCCTAGCCCGTATAGGTTGTTTAGCAAAAAAAAAGTATTGGTAGTTATATTGCTTTTTCTGTTAT